>OY292531.1:1817721-3017721 GCA_958496365.1 Subacronicta megacephala | reverse complement strand
TTCTTGTCTTTTCATTTCTACATTAAAGTGTCCGTATGCGTTGCAACTAATTATTTTATTTAAATCCACCTCAACGCCAACACGGACACCGACAATCCAACATTCAATTTCCGTTATTTTATCATATCGCCATACACCTCCTGAACGCTGGTCTAATCTGAAGGTTGCCTGAAGATATCTTCAAAATCGATCCAGCCATTTCAGAGTTTATAGGACACATACAAATACAACAATATAGAAGATAACGGGACGAATAAAATTCAGCGAGTCAAAATCTCTCATTTTTTATAGCGAAAGAAAAACATAGGTATGACGTGCTTTGTGACTCATAAGTGCGTATTACGTATATGTGGGCACCCATCCAAGTTTAATACCCTCCGTCTTCCCTCATTTAATCACAATGACACACAACATTAAGAAAGTTTCGCTTCCCCAATCTCTCCCTGGTAATGTTCCTATAATATTTCCAAGGATATGATGCGTAAAACGTCCAATTACAGTTAAATTATCACTTTTAACACTTATATGTGGGGTTATATTTGTGACTAAGGAATCACGGCCTCTGTATAAGTAAAAGACCCCTACGGTTTTTTGCTTGGCTCATAGGGGTCAAAGGGTCGGAGTCGTGTGTGCCTTGGAGTGGGGGCTCTGGGAGCCCATCACGCGACCCCTGGGATGACGGAGGCATGAAGTGGTTTCGTGCCACCTTGCGCACTGCGCAGCAGCGGAGTAGGGGGTCCCTGAGACGGGCCTAAGTGTAGGCCTGGCAAAGGAAGGTTCTGGTAGAATTAGCTAGTCCCCAGATCCTTCAGACAATGTGCTGAAGATGGCCACCAGGGGTGTTGCGAGTGCGATAAAAATTCCATACACCCGGGCTTACTCCCCAATAAGCCGGCAGCTTTTTGAAGGTTTCCTCCCCGAAAAAAGGGGTCAAAGGGTCACGCTGGAGTCCTAATTTCTATTCAATGGGTAGCGTCTAACTGTATAATTAGTCTAGTGATTTTAAGTGCGACTGCTATGCAAGAGATCTTGGGTTCTATTGTTTCGATGTTTGGATTTTTCTATGAAATATTCAGTAGCAGCTCAGAAATTGGATATGTTCCCATTGAATGGCAATAGGCTCGCCAGCAACATTAGCACATACATCTCTGCCTACCCCTTCGGCGAATACAGGCGTGATTGTATGTTACGTAATCAACCAATTTTAGACGCCTACGCACAGTCCACATCAAGCTATACATTCCAGTATAAATTGATATCTCATTTGTACGGGAAGCCTTTACAAAGCGAGCTCAGACTATATTGGATTATCATACCTGCATGTTTAGCCCTGTTTACAATCTACTGATGATTATAGAAGTTTCCCCTTGTTTATTCATGTGCGATTGTCGTGATTCGCTGAACGTTTGGTATAATTAAATTTATTCGGCGCGCATAACTGTCAGTTTGTGTTATTTACGGCTTTCATTTCCGATTTGCTTTAGAGTTTTACGTTGCGTGCTTGTAAATGTGTGTTTATTCTATATTTGTTTGATTTTGGTCGGACTATTTATTTTAAAATCACTCAGAGCAATGGTTTATTATATTTTTAAGTACTTACTCTTTGAGTCATCTTGTTTTGCAGGAAATCAATTCATTTTCTTTTCAACACATCAAATTGACAAGTGTCATGCTGACAGCTCCAATTACCAATCACAGCCGATGACGAAGTCTTGTGCCAATCAAGTGACTTGACCCATATATGCTGCATAAAAAAACAAAGGACGTAACAGGTAATATTGGCTCACAATCAGGCCCAACCATTTATTGCCTTTTCGACAACTTCCAATAACACAACGTAATACGATTTCATTAATGAATTTAACACCTGCCGAAACGCTGCTAGTAATGATTCGGCGATTTCTGCCCAAACAAAGGGGCGAAGATGTAAAAAAGGGGGCGAATTGAAAACAATTACGCTGAAACAAGTTTCACGTGACAACCGGCGAATTTTATCAAGAAGGGTACGTTTTAAAACATTTTCTACAACAATTGTTGGCGTTCGTGTTTGGACCCGATTGTTAAAAGATGTAATCGGACTTTGGAGGAGTAAATAAATTTGTGTGGAGAAAAATATTGTGTGAAGCTTTGAATATTGTGGCAAGGTTTTAGGTGTCATTTTTAAGAGCGCTGTCGGTGTAAATTGTAAACTAAATTGCAGAGTTACAACTCTTAACAATAAAGGATTTTAATATTTTTTCTTAACAATGTATTTTTAACCCCCGACGCAAAAACGACGGGGTGTAATAAGTTTGACGTGTCTGTGTGTGTTTGTCTGTGTGGCATCGTAGCTCCCGAACGGATGGACCGATTTGGATTTTGCTTTTTCGTTTAAAAGGTGAATTAGTCGGGTGTGTTCTTAGCTATGTTTGATGAAAATCGGTCGAGACATAAAGCAAGTAACGGGGTTTTTTTAATTTTTAATTTTATTAGATTTAAACTGACCTCGAAAAGGTTATTACTAACATTGATACCTATTCTCCAACCCTATATATAATTAAAGGAGGAGGAAAGATTTGTTTGTAATCAACACATTTTGAAACTACGGAACCTATTTAAATAATTCTTACACCATTAGAAAGCTTCATTATTCCGAATTAATATAAGCTCAAAATAATTATTTTGAGGGATAACTGGAATCCTATGCAAGCAGAGCCTCTGGCAACTATCTGTGACAAAAAAATCAATACCATTACTGGAGTAATAAAAATTTGAAAATGTTCTTCAAACATCTAAATAAATATAACGTTTGAATTAATTTTCGATAAAACTTGACTGAATATTTCATACCCACTACGTCACTTAAGTATCTTCAATATAATAGGTGTGTCCTATCTGGAATGTATAACCAGACTGTCTCTAATATGATTAACACCTCTAGAGGCTTTTAGTGGTGTGTGACGTCGGCCGATAAACGCTTTTAAGTTGACGGATAATTCGGTTTGCTTCGTTATATACAAGAATATGCATGTTCGACGAGGCGACGTGTTAAATGTTTGCGTAAAACAATTTTAGTTTTATTTTGTGAGAGATGACTGCCTCGTTAGTCTAGTGGTCCCAATCGTGACTGCTACGCTAGAGGTCTTGGGTTCGATCCCCAGGTCGAGCAAAGTGTTATTGGGTTTTTCTATGAAATTCTCAGTAGCAGCTCGGAGTCTGGATTTGTGCCCGGTGAATGGCAATAGGCTCGCCCCCTATTACATGGGACCTAAACATACCGGCGAACTGTGGGTGTACATTAAGTACACCTCTGCCTAACCCTTCGGGGAATACAGGCGTGATGGTATGTTATATGTATGTTTGTGAGAGATTTTGATGTGTATTATTAGAAAAAAAAACGCAATGTGGGTTTACGATAGTATCCCTCTGCCTAACCCTTCAGGAAATACATATGTAGTTTTATTTAAATATAGGATGGTTTTAGTAAGTATTATACGCTACCTTTTATCTCAAAAAAAATAATTGCCCTTTTGTAAAGCAGGTGGAAACGCGGGCAAAAACAAATCTATGAGAAATAACAGTTCCTTAAAAAACTCAGTGCATTGTAAATGCTCTTTAACTATCGGATAAAACCAACATCATAATAATTCTTACACAAAATTCCGCTTAGTTTAAAAAAAAACTGTGACGTCAACAGGATATTACTAAGCTTAAGCTTCGAATTCCTTGAGCCAGCGTTTACTTTTCCTAGTAACTAGTTAGTTATTTGCTTGCTCGTTTCATTTTTGCGCGCGTCAAAGAAAATGTGATTTTATTTCAAGAATGTGTCCTTTTTGAACATTGAGGTAATAAAAATATACTTATGATTAATTGATGTTGATTAGTAAAAGTAATAGTTTTAATATTTATTATGTTAGTTAATACTGGCTACATATGACGCAATGTGAATCATATTATGATTCACCAAAAAAATCCATTTAGCCTCACATATTGCACAACAAGAACAAAAAAATATTTCATATTTTCAACCAGAAATTTTTCAACCCAAAAGTACTTAAATATAAAATTACGTGTTAAAATATGAGATAAACGGATTTCGTACAACATTATACAGAGATGATAACGATCCAAGGGTATGGGGTGGCTACCATTGTTCTATAACCTTAAATCTTTTACCTTTACTTTCAGTGATATATTGCAGGTTAAAAGTGTTTTAGTGAGGTACATTTGAACAATTATTTACCGTTATGCTCAAAGGTAAAGGGAGGGAGGAAACATGGAGGATTCTGAGAGTTTCTTTAGCATTAGCATTTGATCTATCTAAGTCTCTAAAATCTGTCTGCGTCTAGCATAATTATCATCATGTCTGTTTTCCCCGATGGGTTAGGCAAAGTCGTACGTCGCCGGTATATGTTTAAGTCCCATGTAATAGGGAGTGAGCCTATTGCCTTTAAAAGGGCACACATTCCAACTCCGAGATGCTACTAAGAATTTCATTTAAAAACTCAATAACACTTTGCTCGACCGGGAAATTGAACCCAGGAGCTCTAGCGTAGTAATCGCACTCGGGATCACTAGACTAATGAGGCAGCCTTTCTTTAGATCTGTCTAAAAGTAATAACCAAGGATTTTTTAGATACCAGGAAGGTAAAAAAAAAACCAGGGAGTCCCTGTATGTTTTATGTTCACAAATGGATTGGAGTTTCTACAATTTCGGATTAAAAAACAAACGCATACAAATCCAGATGGAGCCATTTCCGAGTTTTTGCGCGACTAACGAACGGCAATTGTTTTTTATAACATAACATACATAACACATAACATACCATCACGCCTGTATTCCCCGAAGGGTTAGGCAGAGGTGTACTTAATGTACACCCACAGTTCGCCGGTATGTTTGGGTCCCATGTAATAGGGGGCGAGCCTATTGCCATTCACCGGGCACAAATCCAGACTGCGAGCTGCTACTGAGAATTTCATAGAAAAACTCAATAACACTTTGCTCGACCTGGGGATCGAACCCAAGACCTCTAGCGTAGCAGTCGCGATTGGGACCACTAGACCAACGAGGCAGTCTGTTGAGAGTTTGTTTTTTATATAGATAAATATATATTTCTGAATGTGTATGTTTCTTTACGTTCACATAAACTAAGCCCCGGAGGTTAGCTAGTTAAAAATAACGAACACAGAAACAGCAATTATCACTAATTGCTCTATGAAACACAACAAACACAGGCTTAACATACTTAAGTAGGTAAGTAGTTACAAAAAAGAACGGTATCGCTTTGATCCGGATTTTTTTATTCCTTACTCTCCGACCACGGCTTCCCCCGCGTATTTTGTTGACATTCCTGTGCAATAGTCCGGTCATTTTAGACAATTGAAATAAAGAAAATTCCGACAGAGCCAAATCTTCGTAGAGACCTTAGGTTTACCACAAGGAATAAAGTGTCAAAAGTCCCCATCAGTCCCATGTGAGCTTAGGGACTTATTCGGGGCCCAAGGTAAAAATTTTAGGTTTTTTGGATTTTTCTCGAAAACGGTAAGTTTTATCGAAAAAGTACCTCAGAGCAAAGTTGTAGATCTTAAAATTCTCTATAAAAATGGTTCCTATGATTTTTTCTCTAAGACCCACTATTTCCCAGATATTACGCTTGTAAGAATCACGTTCTACATAGTATGCACACATATGCCACGTATATACATATTTAGGTACTCAAGCAAGCAATATGCCTACTCGTGTCTCTTTTATGTATACATTATACTATTCTAAGAAAATTTACTCTAAAATCACCGCCGGTCCCTTACCGAATCCCCTCTACTTGAATAACATCTGGCCTTGAAAAACATCTGCCTATTCTTTTGTCCATGTGGTGTCGTTCACGTATACCTGCTTCTTTTAGTGTTGAACGAGCATTTTTTTGCAAACATTAATAATAAATCTCGTTTTATTTCTATGTTGAGTAACAAATTAACAGCTGAAAATATTGCCGTGAAACAAGCTCCGAATGACGCCGATGTCCTCATAATTGAAACAGCAATAGAACAATTTAATGCAAGAAATACAACTATTGTAGTAGGTGAAGATGTTGATTTATTAGTACTACTCACTGCAAGGACTCCATCTGATAAAATTATTTACTTTTTAAAACCTGGGAAGGCGCAGCAACGGACAGAAATATATTCTTCTAAAAGTTTATCAGCTTACCCAAAATGCCAAAACTTTATTTTATTTTTACATGCGATAACCGGGTGCGATACTACGTCAGCAATGTTTAGAAGGGGCAAAAATTCTGTATTAAAATTATTTGAAAAAAATGATTTGATTGACTGCGCAAAAGTATTTACAGAAATTAATTCTTCACCTCAAATACTAATTACTAAAGGAATTCGGTTTCTTCTTGCGGTTTATGGAGCTCCAAAAAAAATTGATTGCATAGATACGTACAGATATTTAACATTTGTAAAAAATACACGAAACAAAAAGCAAGTACAGCTATCTTGTCTTCCTCCAACATCGGCATCTGCTACTCAACATTTGTTTCGAGTATACTATCAAGTTCAGACATGGCAAGGCAATGAACTGAACCCTGAAGACTGGGGTTGGAAATTGATAAATAATACTTTGGAACCGATTCGAACTTTACTGCCCCCTGCTCCAGAAAAACTTCTTAACACTATTTTTTGCAATTGCAAGAAAGGTTGTAGTGCCAAATGTGGCTGTAAAAAAGTAGGGTTGCAGTGTTCTCCAGCGTGTACCAATTGCCAAGGTGTCTCTTGCTCAAATGTTCAATTAAATACAAGAGAGGAAAATTCATGTGATTTTGATGAAGAGACAACTGATTCATCTTCATTTGAACAATTTCTAAGCGTTCATCAACAGGAAGGAGAAGAAGAAGAACAAGAAGAAATTGAAGAAAACATGATTGTTGAAGTTGAATATGAAGAGTATGAGTCAGATTAAAGTAATAAAAAAAAGTTAGAACGACAGTTAAACTCAGTAACCCATATCAATAATCTTCATACTATTAAATAATGATTGTTCCTGAAAATAACGTCATAAAGGTTCGTGGAATAGGCCTACCGGGTATACCACGTTAAAAAAAACGCGCCGAGTACACTACCTCACAGGTGGTGTGGAAATGTATGCATATTATGTAGAACGTGATTCTTACAAGCGTAATATCTGGGAAATAGTGGGTCTTAGAGAAAAAATCATAGGAACCATTTTTATAGAGAATTTTAAGATCTACAACTTTGCTCTGAGGTACTTTTTCGATAAAACTTACCGTTTTCGAGAAAAATCCAAAAAACCTAAAATTTTTACCTTGGGCCCCGAATAAGTCCCTAAGCTCACATGGGACTGATGGGGACTTTTGACACTTTATTCCTTGTGGTAAACCTAAGGTCTCTACGAAGATTTGGCTCTGTCGGAATTTTCTTTATTTGATCACTATTTTTATGTCTAAAATGACCGGACTAGTATGTAAAAAAATGTGATAAATGAAGAACCGCTCGACCGATTTTGTGCAAACTTCACATAAACCATCTACTAAATAGTCCGAACAAAGCCTTTAACATTTGGTTTGGATAGGTGAGCCCGTTCTTGAGTTATAAAATTACAACGAAAAGTGGCATTGATTTTTATATATATTGTTTCTAACACTTACGCGAATATTAGACATTGAAATAAAACTACTTTTTACGTATAACGCGATAAAATCCATAAAAAGTAGTTTTATTTCAATATATTGATTTACTTTGAGATAATGATTTAATGCTTAATAATATTTTGACATAATTTTCACATTTCAACCATCACGCCTGTATTGCCCGATGGGTTATCCAGTCAGAACAGAAGAGGTCCCAGAAGTAAATATCATCATCTCATAATGTTTTCTTCCGCCGTTTAAGCTATTGATAAATATTAATGTACCCATGGTCCCGAATAGTCAGAGGAGCTTCGATTCGAACTCAGGATCTACGATTTGGAAGTCTAACGGTCATATCACAAGGCTATCACTGCTGGACTGCCTCATTAGTCTTGTAGTCCGACTACTACGCTAGATCTCCTGGGTTCGATTCCCAAGTTGAGAAAAGTGTTTTTTTTTTTTTTTTATGGGATAACTCGGCAAACGAGCAGGCGAGCTACCTGATGGTAAGTAGTCATCGCCGCCCATGGACATCTGCAAAACCAAAGGAGTTGCAGATGCGTTGCCGAGCCTATTTAGGGAAAGGGAGGGGAAGGAGAAAAGGAGAAGGAAGGGGATTGGGGAGGAATTGGGCCTCCGGCCCTCTCGCTCACCGAACGAAGCGCAGTAACGAAACGCTACTACTCGGACGCCGGTCTTCTGCGAGAGTGTGGTACTTCCCCGGTCGAGCCGGCCCATTCATGCTGCGAACAGCGTGGCCCTACAACAACAGAATTGAGAATTGAAAATTGAGTTTTTCAGCAGCTCAGAACCTGGCTTTGTGCTCGGTCAATGGCAATAGGATCGCCCCTTATTACATGGAAGCTTAACATACTAGCAAAGCGTGGGTGTACTTTTAGTACGCCTCTGCTTACCCTTCGGCGAATACAGGCTAGATGGTATGTTATCACTGCTTGAGAATACTCAACAATTATAATCACCTTGCTACTGACCGTTTACCGAGAGTAAAAGGTATAATAAACAAGGTAAGTATTTTGTTTTATTTATGACAAACTAAAAGGCAATAAAACGAACACATTTTGAACACATAAACAATAAAAATCTTCCATATAACTCAATTCAGTACACAAGTTTGCTCCATGCAAGGCAATTTAACGTAATATTTCTTCTCAAGACGATTTACTCAAGAGCGTTGAGGCAATATCCGAGGAATATCCCCGTAGTTATGCGACTGCTTATGTTTTAAACTGAAACACCTTCAAGATTATATCTTTGAAAAAATTACGAGTATTTTTTCGTGTTTTTTATTACGGGATCATAGTACTTTGCATTTTACATATTTTGCTTGTACATTTCATTTTTATGCGATTTGAAAAAGGATTCATTCCAGACATTTTTTTATGTTAGTATATTTGCGGATATATTTGTTGCTTAAAGACAATTCCTGTATTATTATGCTATTCTTCTAGAACAAAATTGTAAACTGAATTAAAATATTTGAAACATTCATTATTTAAATGAGTAAGTATCTAATTAGTTCCTTGCCGGCTCTTCTAGAAAAGATCCGTGATTAGAACCGTGCAAATAGTTTTTGACATTTTGGAAGGACCTGTATTACAAGTCTAATTGAAATAAAACATTTTACTTTTTTTACTGTGACGTAGTTTTTGGACGATTCTTTTTTGTTTTGCCAAATAAAAAGAAGATTCCCGAACAAAAGCTTCGTGATACACCTGTAAGCGTTTGCAGATGGGTTTTATATTTCTATTCTAAAAGGTTTTTATGTAAAAAGTTTGGCATCATAATTGACTAATGTTTGTACTTACTTGCAACTTAAGCTATATAAATGACTCACAGAGGAACAATCAAAACGATAAGACATTGCACAATTTATTATAAAAGTTGCACATTTTCTTCTTAAAGTAATAAGTAAACATCATAGGGTATTTGAATTGTTTTCTTTTTAAAATTCACGAGTAAACGGTAAAGCATTCGGAAGTAGGTATACCTACTGTTTTTTTTAATCGACTCATAAAGTTATTTTCACCAATATAATATCAAAATTTTCACCAATAGTCTTTAATATTATGAAACAAAAAAGATAAAATCAAAGCGAAAAATTTAATAAAACTTCTTTGTAAACATATGAAATAAATATTAATTTTCGCCAGTTACGGACTTAAGTCTTCGTGATCTTCTAAGTTTTTTTTTTCTGAGCAAACGTGACCTGATACCATTACGTTAATACCTAAAAGTTTGCCGAGCGAAGCATAAGACTATAAATATTCGCAGTAAACTCACGCACGGATGTATAGGCGAGGAGACAGTGTGTGCACGTTGTTGAAAATGTTATTCATATTACTTTAAAAAAAACAACTTTCTTATATATTCGTAGCAAATTTTTATTGATTTCTATAATAACAAACGTTAACATTAAATTTATGCAACGTGCAAATATTGTTATAAAAATAGCCTGTATTAAAAAAAAACAATACAATAAATGTATATTTACGTACCTATGTATGTATATACATACGTCTACATCACGCCTAAATTTCCGAAAGATGTAAACAAAATAAAAGTCAAGGCATCATTTTGTTGAATTAAAATAGTTTTTAAGTTAAAAAAAAAAACATTTTCTAGAGGAACATTAAAGGTAAAACAATGTGGTCTAAAAATTTATCTACCTTAAAATTATCCTCTGAGATGACGTACTTTCAAACCTCCCTAGCTCCTATACTATGAGTAAAGTTGCAAGAACTTAATAACATCCTAGACTTGAGCGCAGACCACGCGAGCTTTGCTAAATGAAATACGCCATGATTATGTTGTAAGTTATAGGTATACATTGTCAAATAGAGCTCATATTTTCTTATGAGGAAATGCATTTCATGGTAGGTACTTACTTATATTTATTTATTTATTATATATATGTACAACATCGTGAGGAAAAATTGCATGCCTGAGAGATTTCCTTGACGGCGTGTGATGTTTTCCAACCTGCAGTAGGCTAGCGTGGTGGATTACAGCCTAATTCCTCTTGTTCTGAGAGGAGACTCGTGCCCAGCAGTGGGACAATGTAATGGGTTGATGATTATGATGATGATGAAGGCTCTCTCAGCTGGTTGAAGATATTCAGCCAAATTGGTCATATTGAGTTGATGACGAGGCTTATATGTTGCAGTATTGTTGGGAATGGGAACGTATTGTTTGCAGGACAAAGGCCTCCTCACTCTTATTTCTACTCTATCTGTCTTGTGCTGTTAAGGTCAAGGGTGTCCATTTCAAAATTCTAACACCGAGATCCCCGTCGGTCGCTGCAGCTCTGATAATCCATAGGGAGGAGTCAATAGGAATTCTTCAGATCCAGCAACGTATGAGCAAATTATTTGGTAGGTATATTTGGTCTGGTGTACTTAACCAGAGAGACGCAGGTTCAAACCCTGCCTGAGATCGAATTTTTCTTTCACTAGGAATTTTCTTTAATTAGAAAATCCATATCTTTGTGAATATTTCAAAATTATTTAACTTATTTATTTGTTCGCCAATTACTAATACATGTGTGATAAAAACTTATAGTACGAAACTCATAAACTACTTACCATCAGGTGGTCTCGTCTGCTCGTTAAAAAATACTGATGTTTCATCCACATTTGGTTAAAGTACCAACATAGTTGAAAAAAGGGAACAATAATTTGAAACACTGCAATCAAAAACAAATCGTACACTCGCACGCCATCCAGGAACTAATTAAGATTTCACCCAACGAATTGCACCACGAATTTCCAGCCAAGTTCACACAAACAATTAAGTGAACTTCTAAGCTGAAAACAATTTCCTTCTACAATATGTACGGTAGTTACTCGTATATGAAGTTAATCTAGACGGGACAGGCAGGATATTGCGCCAGACAAGACTATTTGGCAAACTTAACCACTGAAATCTTGATTCGCAAATAAATGTACAGTTGACAAAAGAGTTAGGTTTATATGTGCTAACAAGCAGGTAGAGTTCGATAGAAACAATGTGCACGCCTAAATTTTGATTTGAAATTTTCATATAACAACAGTCTGACGTGTAAATCCAAAACACTGTAACTAAACATACAGAGTTTTGCTAAAACAATCCTTAACATTTTCTTCAAGTTTTATAGAGGCAATACAGGTTTACTTAGATTATTCTAATAGTTTGAATAGTATGGTTGTGAAATATATATGGCTCGATAAAACGTAAAAATACCTTTAATTTGGTATATAACACATAATATAATGTTATAATAACATTACCAAAACATACCAAAAACTAAAAAAAGTTTTAAAAGCCCTTTTCACGAAATAGATATTTCTGAGATACAGTGTTTTGGATTTACACGTCAGAACTCAGTGTAAAGGTTTAAAATGGCGGTAGGCTAATGGCTAGGGCGTTGGACGTGCAATTATGTGGTTGCTGGTTCGAAACCAACCAATTGAACTACCGACGTGAACGCACTCGTAACACAAGCATTTAGCTTAGCACGAGGGGTTAACAAGATAACCAGTAATGTGTTACCCACATTGCTAGTAAGCTTTTTTTAAAAAAAAAGACAATTAGACTCGTAAATGTTTCGCATTTGTCATTAATTTCCTAACTAATTTCAATATTTATGTATAAAAACTATTAACTAAGCGACCTCTACCGGCGCTGCAGTTTGGAACGGCAGACTTCAGACGCAAACTCGCGACTTCAAACTAACTGTACATACAATACTATGTGTCAAAACACGGGTGTTATTGTTAGCTTACCAAACCGCGCCTAATTATTTATAACGCAATCTTTGCTAAGACGCCTATCTCATTCACCGCCTGAATTGAATACCCAACTTTTTTGCTGACTGTACTTTCCTTTATTTATTGCAGTAAATTGCATACATGAAAATCGTCTTTGGTTTTTAAAACAGGCGTATTTAATTTATTTGTCTGACTGTACCAGTGCCAAATGATTTTTAAAACAGCTACGATATTGTGGTATGACTCAGGATAGGGTGGAGATCGTGTGAGTCATTCCTCCACTGTCTACTCATACTTGAAAGAAAGAAAATACTTTTCTTCACGTTGAAATGACGTTCAGATAATTAAAATGTCAATGCAGTGTCTTTCTACTTATTTTTTTGTAAAAAGATAAAAAAAACCGGAACTACTACCTGTAGGTCATACAAATATTTGCACTGACCGTCGAATTGCCTTCACATTCCATCATTGTGATATTAGGCTTTTCCTAATTATTTTAAAGTCATCTCAAACGTAGCAACTGCCATTTCTAAGAGGATGTGATGATGATGAACTGCCATTTAACCTCGCCAACACAAATTTTGGGCAATACCGATATGCCAAAGATTAACTCGTTATCAAGCTTCTCAGGAATTTAGGAAGAGAGTGCAAGAGAGAGATAGGGAGAGAGCAAAGTCTTGAAAGGGTCCAGTGTATTGATGGGTGATACTAGGCAAGATCCGATATCTGTGATAACTGTTACTGTAACTTCTAGATGTGATAAAATACTAGCTGGTATTTTACTTGCCTTTATATTGAGTTTACAAAACTAGTTTATAGTTTTGATCTGATTGACTGAATACGATATTTATCATACAGCTGTAATACAAAATTTCCGTCTTTGAAATACTAGGTGACTTAATGTTATTAGTATTGCGAGTCTTACATAACATCACGCCTGTATTTCCGTAAGTCCGTATAGGTCCGACATATACAACATTATTTTTAGTATATGCGAAACCAGAATATAGTTTGTTCAGAATAAAGTAACTGAATCGATTCCAATAATTTTTACAGCATGTTATATTTTTTCCCAAAAAATTTAAGTCCCTATACCAAGTATCTATCCGCAATTATACGCGCACAAAACAGCTCACTGCCGGTCATAGTGGCAATAGGCGGGGGCGCACAGCGGGGCAGGGGGTAAAACAACCCCTTCAGTCGCCCAAAGTCGATGCTACAGATTGATGTGACGGACAACCAGATCACATAACAAGCTTATAACTTTGAAATTTTTGTTTTCACAAAGTTTCAATACTGTATTATTGAAACTTTGTACACTCGCCAGCAGGTCAAGGTATACAAAACTGTCAAATTTCTCCAAATGCTTTTAAACCTTAAATTGTTGAAGATAAAGATCAAAATCTTAAATATAAAATTACATACGACATAATTACTACTAATTTATTATTTAATTTAATGGAACAATGAATACGTAACATAATTTTTATATTGGACATGTATAGTAAAGATATTGTAATGTGGAACTAAATCAAATAATTATTATATGAATACTGTATGAATAAATAAATAAATAAATTATAACTATTGAAATATTTGCATGCCTAGAAGTGGTGGAACACATTGTACTGTTTATTATTATAAGAACCTTGTAACACATGTTCCTGCGAATAAATGTCTATTTCTATTTCTAAAATCAACTGAGAAAATTTGACATTTTGTAGTAACTTGATGTGCTTGCCACCGTACATAGATTCTTCTAGAACTCTTCTCTTTCTTTACCTAAAAATACTAGACACGTGTTTCGTGTTTCGCATATACCTACTAAAACTGACCTTGTATACTGCTATCTATCCAGGTGTTAGACAATCCATGTGTTTTTTTTTTTTTTTTTAATTTAGATTCACCCACAGCACATATATACACATACATACACAAGTTCTTAGGTAATATTCTAATATATATGCCAATTACGGGTAAACACAACATTTACAACATAGACGCCAGTTTACCGCTTAGTTGCTAACTTAAATAACAATTGTGATTGTGATGCAAAAAGAAACAATACAACAAAGAGAAACAATTAAGGTTATAGGAAAAAAAAAGACATTTTAAATTAAAATTAAACTAAAAACAGAGTTAACAAGAATGGATTCTTTCATGTTATATTTTTTATTTCTTTATTATGTATTTTCCGCAGAGTTCTAATCAAATTACATTCATATTAAAAAATAAACAAGATTTTCACTCTCCCAATCCATCTCGGACAGTATAAGCTAACCTGAAATCCGAGAAATCCGGCATTTCATTGCTTGGAATTTATGAAGGGTTTTTGTTGTGATTTTTTTTGACTCTTTTATGTCCTGGAAAAGCTTGGGTTCTTTTATGATTCCCTGTTTCTATTTTCATGTCTGTTGGTTTAGTTGAGTCTGACTGGAGCTGTGACTGAGTGATCCACTTGATCACTCTAGTTGGTTCAATTCCAAGTCTGAACAAATATTTGTATAATGTACCAATAGAACTGGGTTTAGGTGTTTGTGATCGTAAGAAATTATGTTTGTATATTCACTCACGATATAGAAGAAAATCTTAGAGAGGGTCAACCCTATCTTATTGTTTTCTTTATTTACGTTAAAGAATTAACTTGTTCATGAATTGGAAAATTCAGAGATATTCATGATTTGAATTTGGAATACAGAATTGACTCTGAATTGACTACTTCAATGAGACTTCAGGAAAACAATTGATGATTGATTCTTAATTTGAAATTATTAGACAATGTATGAAGTAATTTGTTATTAACAATGTATGATCTGATATATTATCATAACCAATTACACGCCTGTATCTCTTGAAAGTTCAGGAAGAATCTGATACTGTACACTTATAGGCATTACTAGGCAAAAACTCCAAACTACTAGTAAAAAAATGCTTAAAGAAAAACTCGATAACCTGAGATTCTGATCTTAAACGACAGTTCAATGTCAAATCAAAGCTGTCTAGAAAAAACAAGACGTATCCACATAAATATAAAGAATATTGTTACCCAATCTCGGGTCAAAGTAACTCTCGCTTAGAAAGTTTATTTTTATCCGAGCCGCGCCGGACCCTCCAAAACAAATTTCATGAATAAATTTTTCCTTTGTAAACAAATCGAGCAGGCCATATTAAATTAAGGCCCTCTTGTGACTGGGTGAATGCAATAAAAAGCCCAAATTCCAAACACCGTACATCTTTGCACGTTGCCTTATATTTGGCGCATGCGGAGTTCTGGTTTTGAGAGTTATGTATGTTATCCAATGACACTGACAAACATTTTTTTTAATGGATACGTAAATGTAGTTTCGTCCTTTGTCTTCTCCATAAGACCATTTCATAAACACATGCAATAAATTATAATTCAAAATCTCTCTCAATTGCAGTCATAGCCTTGTGATATGACCATTGGACTGCCAAGTCAAAGGCCTCGAATTCGAATCCAAGCCACTCCCCTCTTTCTTTTCCAAGTCATGTGCGTATTAATAATTAATTATCAAGCGCTTAAACGGTGAACGAAAACATCGTGAGGAAACCTGTATGCCTGAGAGATTTTCTTGACGGCATGTGAAGTCAGCCAACCCGCAGTAGGCTAGCATGGTGGACTATAGCCTAATCCCTCTCGTTCTGAGAGGAAATTCGAGCCCGGCAGTGGGACAATATAATGGGTTGATGATGATGATGAATGCAAAATATCCAAAAAGATGAATTTTCTAGTGATAGAAAAATACTATTCGAGGACATCCATCCACAATGATCAACAGATCCGTAAGGTTGAGCTACGTCATCTTACCTTGCAGATCTGTTCAGCGTAGTTAGAAAGAAAGAAAGAAATATAATTTATATAGGGTACCCATCGTAACACATACTATTAAACACAAAAGAAAAACAACAAAATATAAAAAAAAAAATGGCATAAGTTAGTATGGCCAAAAATGTCAGTTATAATTACTTAGCCATGTCCGTGTTTTATCTTATTACTTTATATTAAAACTCAAGATAACGTCGTTGTAACACAAAATCGTAACCTATTTCGTGATTAAACTTTTTACAACCAAAACGGGTTAGGCTTTACAAGCTCGTAAAGTGCTTGAATGGCCACTTAACAATTATCTAAAGAGATAAAGAACTTTGAGGTACTATGTCCAGTTTACTGCATGTGCTGTAAATATCGACGAATATATAAATTTATAATATTGGGGTTGCGTAATGTACAATTGACTAAAATGTTAAGTATCCATTTGCGTCTTCACTTAGATTGCGTTAAATAAAATAAATAATTGGTATATATGTAAGTATGCAGGCAGTTAACAACATCTACGTTTACACAAATACATATTATGTGATACATTATTAAACGATTTCTGTCAAAAAAAGTATAGTAAAGCTTAGCATAATTGGCCTATAATGTTCCCACTCCTGGGACAAAGGCCTGCCTCTCGGTCAGAGGGAGTGGGCCGTAATCCACCACACGGGCCCAGTGCGGGTTGGTAGATGTCACATGTCTTCGAATTTTCGGTTCTAAGCTGGTTTCCTCACGTTGTTTTCTTTCACCGTTTTCGTAGCAGTGGAATTTACACAAAGGAAAACGGCTGGGATCGAACTTTCGACCTACAATTAGTAAGTCGCGACCTGGGCTACTACCGCTCCAGTAAGGCTTGACCCATCTCTTTTGTAGACTGTACCTTATATGTTATGACGACATGTCAATCGTATATTGTTGTGGTAGGGCCACGCTGTTCGCAGCATGAATGGGCCGGCTCGACCGGGGAAGTACCACACTCTCGCAGAAGACCGACGTCCGAGTAGTAGCGTTGCGCTACTGCGCTTCGTTCGGTTAGCGAGAGGGCCGGATGCCTAATTCCTCCCTCACTCCCCTTGCTTATCTTTTTCTCCTTCTCCCCTCCCTTTCCCTAAATAGTCTCGGCAACCCATCTGCAACTTCTTTGGTTTTCCAGATGTCCATGGGTGGCGATGACTACTTACCATCAGGTAGCTCGCCCGCTCGTTTGCCGAGTTATCTCATAAAAAAATGACTTTACTCATTCTACACGGGATCTACAAGGATCGGTACATATCATAGCCATAGTTAATGTGTATCTACCACTCACTGAGAACCTCTTGAAACACCATAAAAGGATCAATTTAGCCAACCATACCGTCTCAACGAAGTTGTTTGATTTGGTAATCGTTGGGACGACGGAGAAGGGTCGCTCCCCTAAACCATTATTTTTACAATGGGTTTCCTCTGGTTACTTCCGATAAATTATTGTTACATGTGTATTAGTTTAGGTACTGCTTATGTAACAGTTCATATTGAGACTCTGGAAAAATTCTTCTAAGAGCTTTAAATGGAGTAGTTTTAGAGTTATTTTTAGTGAAGGAAAAATACGACTGCGGGCAGGATTCGAACCTGCGTCTTCTGGTTAGGTACAGCAGACGCTATGACCGCTAAGCCACCGCGTTTCCCACCCACCAGGTCGGAATTTGTCTTCACATTTTTCAATTTACGTCTCTGAGGTGACGTCCTTCACTAAAATAATAATAATTTGTTGTGGTAGGGCCACGCTGTTCACAGCATGAATGGGCCGGCTCGGCCGGGGAAGTACCACACTCTCGCAGAAGACCGACGTCCGAGTAGTAACGTTTCGTTACTGCGCTTCGTTCGGTGAGCGAGAGGGCCGGAGGCCCAATTCCTCCCCCAATCCTCTTCCTTCCCCTTTTCTCCTTCCCCTCCCTTTCCCTAAATAGGCTCGGCAACGCATCTGCAACTCCTTTGGTTTTGCAGATGTCCATGGGCGGCGATGACTACTTACCATCAGGTAGCTCGCCTGCTCGTTTGCCGAGTTATCCCATAAAAAAAAATAACTTAATAATCTTTGCATGGAAAATGCCAAAAAAATACAAAATGATAGTTTTAGAGTATTAGTTAACCCAAAGATTCCATGTTTTTAGTTGGTACGAGTACAAAATACCTTACAGCGCTACCGAGGGTTTTTTCACAACTCTTACAGTTCCTGTTTTGATTGTTTACTTTTGCGGCATAATTGGTACACTTTCTGCACACACACGTATTTTTTAATTTTTTGGTGCTTTGCTTGACGCAGACTCTGTTAGCTAAGTAGGTAACACAATTAGGTTGCTTTCGAGTTTTCAAATTGCATGCTAGTACCATTTTTGTATTTTTAAAATATCATTTATTTAAGTCATCATATAACGTCAATATCGTATTTTTGTTGTGGTAGGGCCACGCTGTTCGCAGCATGAATGGGCCGGCTTGACCGGGGAAGTACCACACTCTCGCAGAAGACCGACGTCCGAGTAGTAGCGTTTCGTTACTGCGCTTCGTTCGGTGAGCGAGAGGGCCGGAGGCCCAATTCCTCCCCCAATCCCCTTCCTTCTCCTTTTCTCCTTCCCCTCCCTTTCCCTAAATAGGCTCGGCAACGCATCTGCAACTCCTTTGGTTTTGCAGATGTCCATGGGCGGCGATGACTACTTACCATCAGGTAGCTCGCCTGCTCGTTTGCCGAGTTATACCATAAAAAAAAAAAAAAAAAAAATCATACACATAACCACAGAACATTATAATTTTCTGCGTCAGGAAACTATAAACATTGAATTTCATTTCCGCTTTAACGGCACAATAACTTAAGCAAGTTAAACCTTCGTTATTGGATTTCATTAAACACTAACAATTTAGAGATGGGCCATGGGTGTAACTCAAACACTTTATTGGGTGCAGAGGTCAATATTGAAACGGAGTTAGTAGGGAGAACTGTTTGAACTTTTTTGGGTGTTTCGGTAAGTTGACTCGCTCAAAAAAGATTTATACGATTTCCTAGAAATACATATTTATATCACGCTTGAATTTCCCGAATGAATGAATGAAGTTTTACTAATGTAACCAACATAACACTATGTTTAAGTCCCATTTTATACACAGGACAGGTCAACTCAAAGCTGCTATGGCTCTTTCTTCAAAAGGCCTGTTCAGATTTTGCCCTACATTGTTAAACTCGCATATTTAATAATATAACTATTGTCTGGACTTTAAAATAGACCATGATTCTTTGAGTTTGTTTCGACGTTTCTTCTCAGAGGTCGTCAGATAGGAAACGTCGGCGCCATCTAGTTAAAAAAAAATCGACTTGTAAAAGTGTCTTTAAAAAAGATCTATTTACAGAAATAAATATCATTTCATTTCATAGGGAGCGAGCCTATTGCCATTAACCGGGCACAAATCCAAACTGCGAGTTGCTACTACGTATTTGATGACAAATTGTTCACATAAAAAAAATTGCTTGCGAGAAATTGCTCATTGCGGCCATTTCAGCACCCTGCTGCCGGCCTGACCAATTTGGCTGAATATCTTCAACCAGCTAGAGAGCCTTCATCGTCATCATCATCATCAACCCATTACACGATGTTTCCTCACGATGTTTTCCTTCACCGTTTAAGCGCGTGAAAATTAATTATTAATACGCACATGACTTAGAAAAATCAGAGAAGCGTGCCTTGGATTAGAACTCGAAACCTTTGATTTGGCAGTCCAATGGTCATATCACTAGGCTATCACTGCACATATAGCCTTAGGTCTATTAATCTCTGGCTTACCGTACAATCAGAAAATGACCGCAATATGCGTCTTTGAGTCTGGATGCGAGGCCAGGCCTCGTTTTATTAATTTACCTCCCCCACCTATCCCTGGACAAACGATCCATGAGCTCACCCCTAAGAAAATCCTGCAGTTTATAGTAGCTGCAGGGTTTAGTGGAGAACTCTGAATAATTAAATGGCGATCGCAATATTCCGACTGCGGTCGCAGTGATATTATAGCCATAAACAGCAAATAAAAATAAAAAAAGATCCACGAGAATTTTTCGCAAGGTCCTGGGTGCAATTCTCAGTTTGTGCAAAATGTAAGTTGTATACCTCAGTAGTAGTAAGTACAATAGTATACCTCTGCCTTCTCCTACGGGAAATATAGGCTTGATGGTATGTTTAAAAAAGGTCTCTAATAGGTCGATAATAATTTAATACATATATTTTTTTGTCTTTCATTTACAGTTTACTCAAAGCTGTTAAGTTTGAAATCAAGGAAAGACGACATCTGTTTTTTGTTATTCAATTTCACAGTACCTTTAATCCATGGAATTTAGGCAGAGAGATATAAAACTGGAAGGACCTCCGGGCATTTCATTAGTTCACGGGACGAATTGTAAAACGAACAGAATAACGGGAATATACTGTGTGACGTAAGATTATTTTTATTCTTTGGTTCCGAGTTCAAATTAGAAAAGGAATTCTACTGTTGAGCCTACAATGTCCAAATTTACAGTCAACCTCTTTTTTATGCTTAAATTTATTTAACATTTATTTCCATGTCTTGGCAAATGTCCCATTGCCATGGGTTGAGGGCAATGAGAGGCAACATGAGCATTTTTAAGTCGGTACGAGTCCGACATATTATCCTGTGGTTTTTTGTTTGAAAATGTGGGTTCACGTCGGTAGTGCAATGGGTGGGCCATTGCACTACCGACGTGAACCCACATTTTCAGGATTTTTAGCGTTTAAGAATGCAATGAATTGATATATGGAACTATTTGTTTGAGTGTGTCTCATTTTCATCGTATCCTTATAGCGATTGGCGATGTTTCTGATAATGCGTGAACTTCAAGGCCTTTCTGTATTCATCTCGCTGGAGCGATGAACGACAGCTTAGCCTTATAAGTTAATCTAGTTAGTCTAATAGGTTGATCAAATATTCTGAATTATAGGTTATCCTAGCAATTTTACCAAACAGGTTCATCTTATAGGTTTACCTAATAGACTTTACAAGTTAAATGGAGCGCAAATTTTGCGTTTATTCTATTCCGCAACAGACAAGCTTAGGTTTACTTCTTTAAGGCAAAAAAACAAAACACAGGATTCTCAAACTTATTTTTGAACTTCTGATACTTATTGTTTCTTTTGACAGCCCTAGTCAAAGTTGTTTCGTTTGAGAGCTTATAAGCAATTAGTGCGAATTGAAACTAGATTGTTTCTATTATTTTATGATCGTGTTCTTGAATTTAATTACTGATTTATACAGAGTGTTTCATGCAAATACAAAAAACCAATGCTGCTCGAATTTTAAAACCAATTGAGAAAAAAATATATAATATGCTTGAAGAACCCATTTTAGGTATTTGTCACCATCATCATCAGCCCGTATTCATCCACTGCTGGACGAAGGCCTCTTTAAGTGGACGCCACAGAGTCCGATCTTCAGCTCTTTCCATCCAGTTGTTGCAAGCCGTTTTCTTCAAATCGTCACTCTACCTCGCCAGCGGGCATCCTACACCACGAGAACTTATTTGCTCCAACGGTACATCGGTTCTCCGAGAGACGTGACCGGCCCATTGCCACTTCAGTGTGCTAATTCTTTGAGCTATGTCGGTGATTTTAGTCCTCTGACTTAATTCATTCTTGATCAAGGTGGTATTTGATGCAGTCTACCCGATTTGAGCATCGCGCCTAAGATCTCATACAGCGCAGCTGAGCCGAATGGCACGAAGCTTCACATGGCTAATGATCTAATGCTAGTGACAAACTATTGAACCAGTATAGGCTGGCCTATGTAAAGGTTTTTCATGTAAAGAACAAAATAAGAGATCGATCAGGTTATACTGGATATCCATTTATTGATGTGTAACGGTTCGTACCTCAGCATTAACCTAAATTAATTTTGTATGTATAATATCCAATATATAAAACTGAAAGTATTCAGTTTGTTCATCCATTATTCGATTCTATACCATTCCTACGATTATGATTAAAGCAGGCAAGGTAGCATTCATGTGACGTATTTTCTGAAAAAAAAATCTGTTTTTTTTTTGTCTCTGGAACAATATATTTTCAATATTACAAATAAAGTAAAGTAAGTTAGCAAAGGACTAAATAAATAAAACCAAACTTTCTTCTAAAATGTTTAATGAGCATTTTGTTTACAATAATCAGGGTGTTGGATAACAATTCTTATTTATTAGGATATAAGGACTATGTTTAACATCTACAAATATTTGGATACATGTATGGGCACAAGTAAAAAATGAGTAAAAAAGGTTTCTAAAAGTAATTTAGATTTTTTTAAAGAAAATCTTGTTTGGATTTCTTCGTCGTACAAAATGAATGCTACAATCTATAGTATTTTTTCTAACAAACCATCGTACTTACTTATACTTACTACTTACTTAGCTTGCAACAACGACTCACTACAAACATATTTTTTTTATGATCTTTCACATTTTCATGTTCAGGATCATAAAAAAATATGCATGCACCAGATTTTAAGTTAGATCTCCAATAATACATAATGTGAAAACCTCATCCGATTTTGTGAAGTGTATACGGATATATGGAAATGGTATCCATTGTCTGTATGATAAAATAAAATTAAACATTTTCGCTATAATGTATTTGGTGAATCGTTGTACAACTCACATTAAAGTGATTATCCTTACATAATTAATGACCTTGTAGAATGTATGTACATATTTACATTAAATTATCACATAATTATTATGCGCTTAATGAGTAAGTATGTATATAATTAACAACACTATTATATTGATCGTCCTTGATAATATTTTAGTTGAACTATTGAAGGATTTTTGTTTCACGGCTCCTTCAGTTAGACCTGTAAAAACAACATTACTTTAAACAACTTTTTCAATTTAACCCGGCGTCATGGGGGTGTAAAATTGTTACACGGGCGTTGGGGCTGGGTCATAATTACCCGAATAGTTAATGCAATATATTTCAGTATCTAGTTGAGGAAATTAATACTATTTATTACAAGCGTGATTTTACTATTGCTAAGGTAATAAAACACCAAAAAACATATAAATAATAAACTTTTAATAATGAGAATAAGGCTTTGAAACAATTACACTTAAAAAAAATAACAAATTTGGCTTCTCCTAGAAAAATCTAAGTTAGTTATAATAATTATCAGTCATCTACTTTGAAAGTGGTACTTTTATTAATCTACTGACATGACTTATTAACAAAACACTAATTAGCATCATCCTTATTAGTTACATTCGGCACAGAAAGTAACAATATGATGAGGACAAATATGTTTGTTGCATTCTTGACACACGTGGGTAGTTTTGCGGTCTTTGCGTGCAGGTCACACCTGGCACCTCTTATGAGCATTTAATTTTTTTGCTAGAGGCTCCTCTGAAGGTTCGCCAGCTAATTGACATATTTTTTGACGCAGTTCTCCTGGCAGACTTGGAACGTTCCGGCGGACTTTCAAGTGTTCACTGACAATAGTGAGGCTTAGATTTTTCAAATATCGGCGTCACTTTAGACTTGAATAATTATTTATGCGATGTATTATCGTATGTAGTATTGTAGTTTACCACTGACATGTTCAACACGGCGTAAAAAAATTACAGAGGCCACTTCTTCGAATTATGGAAAATGTCATACGTAGCGCACAGCTCATCGGCGACATCAACCCCACATTTGGTCCTGTTGTAGTAGGTGTTGATCACCGGCTGTTTCTTATCACCGGCTTAAATGTCAATAGTGTCATCGCGGTGAAGGCTTGACATCAGCAGGACTATCTTGCTTTTTTGGGAGTATAAGAAAAAAGCGTTATATCTTCAATAAGAGTCAGATTCTTCAAGAACCGCTAAATTACGTCGTCTTTCTAGTTTCTCCCGGTCCATTTTTATTCAGACTACCGACAAAGATAAAACAAGGAATAAAACCATAAAACAATGCAGTAATACAAATAATAAGCAATAAAAACAACACTTATCACATAAACCGCGCATCACAATAATGGCGTAAAATAGTTACACTGAATACAGGCATGGGTCATAATTACCTTTTTCAAATTACAGCACTTGTAACTCCCAAAATGGCTAACGCCTGACTGACTACACGGCACAGACGTGTAGAGGGACTCAATAACTCCAGCTACTGAGAAGAGCGGCAATGTAGCACGACTAGTTTTAAAATTATAGGCAAACTAAAAACGCCCGGGTAATTTTGACCCAGCCCCCATGACGCCGGGTTAAGGGCATTTACAATCTTTATAGTTTATTTAATTGGTAAGGTGTGATATAATAAAATCACGAGTTATCCAATCCTCCCTATTAAATATTAAATCTTTTTAATACATTTATACAACGTAATTTTTTTATTAGTTACATACTGATACTGGCAGTGCAGTGATAGCCTAGTGATACGACCATTGGACTGCCAAGTCAAAGGTCTCGAGTTCGAATCCAAGGCACGCACCTCTCACTTTTCGAAGTCATGTGTGTATTAATAATTAATTATCACGCGCTTAAACGGTGAAGGAAAACATCGTGAGGAAACCTGCATGCCTGAGAGATTTTCTTGACGGTGTGTGAAGTCTGCCAACCCGCAGTAGGCTAGCGTGGTGGACTATAGCCTTATCCCTCTCGTTCTGAGAGGAGACCCGTGCCCAGCAGTGGGACAATGTAATGGGTTGATGATGATGATGATGATGATGATGATGACATACTGATATTGAATAAGATTTAAAGCAATGGCTCTAGCTTTCTGGAAATTACAGACGTGTATACCACGCCAAAATGATGACCATTTTTAAATACCAAATAGCATCCAATAAATAAAAAGAAATCACACAACACTAAAATATTCCACTATCCTACATAAAAAATTGGATCATTTTTGTCCCAGATCTCTTAAAACAATTCCCTAGGCATGATCCTATTTCTACGTGTTTCAATTTCCCTCACTTACATTACTCATATATTTATTCATATTCGTATATGCCCATAGGAGTGAAATCTTATTTACTTACCGCCTATGTTAACTTCGGCTGCCGACTGGGAGCTGGGGTATAGTTTTATTTCTGTAAAAAATATACAGTATTAAAACCTCAAGGGAATTATATAGAGTATGAGTTTCGAGAAAGTAGTTTAGTTTTTTAGAGAAATTCGAAATTATTTTTGGTGTTTAAATTAATCTCAATATTATTTTATGAATCTAGGACGAAATAAATGTAATTCTAGACTAGAAACTTTTGTAATAAAAGTACTTCTAATTATATTCCAGTTTCAATCTTTTTGTATTTTTTTTGCATTTTCCACGCTAAGATTATAAAGCTATCGTTCAACTGCGGGCAGGATTCGAACCTGCGTCTTCTGTTTCAGTACACTAGACGCTATGACCAACTAAGCCACCACGAGTTCCACCCGCGAACTAGTTTCAAGTTTGTTCACGAAATTTCTCCATAAGAGGAACTATTTGAAAAAGTTTTTGACATTTCAAAGTACCCGTAATTAGTCTAATTGAAATAAAACATTCGACTTTGACGAGCAAAATAGAGTACGTTTTTTTTTTCACTAAAATAAAACATAACATAACAATATAAATATACCATCACGCTTGTATTCCCCGAAGGGTTAAGCAAAGGTGTGGGTACAAATGTAAACCCACGCTTTGCCGGTAGGTATGTTTTGGTCCCATACAAAAGGGGGCGAGCCTATTGCCATTAACCGGGCACAAATACAAACTCCGAGCTGCTATTGAGAATTTCATATAAAAAACCCAATAACACTTTGCTCGACCTGAGAATTGAACTTAGGCTCCCTAGCGTATTACTCGCGCTCATGGCCACTAAGCTAACTAAGGATGGGCAAATGATGCAAGGATGTAAAAAAACGGGCTATAATTATTAGAACTTACCGTAAAGTCTAAGCGTTCCCTCACTCTTGCCAAGCGAATTGGTACTAACACAGTTGTAGGTACCAATGTCACTCCTGGAGAAGTACCTGATAGTAAGCTTCATCATTGCCCTGTACGAAGATCGATCTTCACTGATCACGTATTTTGGCCTGTAAAAATTAAACTAATTAATTTCGATAGCTTGTTATATGCATTTCGTTAGGCTACGCCAAGCAGTGGACTAAAACAGGGTGATGAAGATGAATTAGGTATGTCCTGGTTCATAATAATCATCAACATCATCATCAGCCGTTATTCGTCGACTACTGGACGTACGCCTCTTTAAGTGAACGCTCAGGGCCCGATCGTCAGCTCTTTTCATCCAGTTTCTGCCAGCCGCCTTCCGAAAATCATCAGTCCACCTGGCCAGCGGGCGTCCTACAATACGACCTCCAGGTAAATCTAAATGTGAGATGAATGGAGAAAAAGCATGTGAATGTATCTGTTATATGTTATGTGAGACGTAATATGCGATACTGTCCACTTTTGTGCTTATTTTTAATTGTTTAATACACCATTTAATTATTATTTTTTTGTATATAATGAAAGTATTTTTTTGTTTTTTAATTTCAGTTTGAATTGAATATTGATAGCTGACGGGACAACGTTTGTCGAGTTAGCTGTCTTTTTTATTTATAATACATAGTGTTTTGGAATAAGGCCGTATGTACAACCCTTCGCCCTCTTGATATTCAAATAAAGAATGCCAATAGAAAGGCACTCGTTCCACTTGACCGATACAAGTGATTTCTATCGCACAAAAGGCTGAGTATTCATGATGATCATAGTTGTATTGTCAGCCACAATAATGGTAAGGAGGTATCAATCATCCAGTGAACTCTTTATTACTGTGCGTACAATACAAAGGACTTAGACTTAACCCTTCAGTTGGGGCTATTAAAAGCAAAATCACGGGGCTATTAAAAGCAAAATCACGGCGAGCAGCAGATAAAATAATTTAGTTTTATTTATAGCAGTGATAGCTAAGTGATATGACCATTTGAATGTTATAGATCTCGAGTTCAAATCCCAGATTTTTCGTAATTTTAAGCGTATTATTTCAATTAATAATCACATGCTTAAAGATTTTCTCAACTGCTTGTGTTGTATGGCCAGCCCACAGTAGGCTAGCGTGGTGGACTATCGCTGAAATACTCTAACTTCGAGAGGACACTTTCATACAGTTACATACTACATATTTTACATGACTGAGGTATATTCCTATCACTTAGTGTTCAAAGGAATCTATTTTTAAGTGTTCAAATTCCTTTGAAAACTCTTTTTTTTTATCGGATATCTCGGCAATCGAGCAGACGAGCTACCTGATGGTAAGTAGTCATCGCTGCCCATGGACATCAGCAAAACTAAACCTATTTAACGAAAAGGCTGTGGAAGGAGAAAAGGAGAAGGAAGGGTACTGAGGGAGGATCTCCGGCGCTTCTCTCCCTTCCCTACAAAACGCAACAGAGTGCATACTGCTATCTGCCTCCGATATAATGAACCTAATGACGTCGAAATAATCAGTGATAGGAACTACATACATTGGCTTTATTCCTATAATTGATTTTACAGTTGACCACGTTGAAGTGGAAGTGGGCCGGCCATGTCTGCAGACAGACAGACGATCGTTGGAGCAGACAAGTGCTAGAGCGAAGAAACGAGTGTGGGCTAACGTAGTGTGGGACGCCCTGCGACACGATGGACCGACTATTCGAAGAAGGTGGCTGGCTGCGGATGGATGCGAGCTGCCCAAGACCGGATGGTTGGCGCTCTTTGGGGGAGGCCAACGTTCAGCAGTGGACGGCAATAGGCTGTCATGATGATGATATGATGGTGTAGGTTTCATCAACCAAAATGAAGTATGTAACTTTTCCATGGTACGGGAAATCCTGGGCAGGGTATGGCGGACTCGTATCGACTAAAAACTTCAAATGCCTTCCCTTGCAACAGTTTCTACCTACATAATAAACCCTCAATCATTTGCGCACATAAACAAATACTCGTAGATAGGGATTTTCATATTAGATCCGCTCATATCGCCGCTCTCATGGCCGCAATTGCCACTTATTGGTACTTATACTTCGCATTGAGCAGTTGAGTGGGCCTCCTCGTTAGCATAAGTATTTTGGTACCACAAACTACGCCGATATGACCTTTTTGATGAACAATAGAAGTAGTCACTTATATTATATAGTGAGTGGTCTATGGTTTAGTGCTTAAATGCCGACAGCATTTAAGCACTAAACCATAGACCACTAGAGCATAAATTTTTGGTTCTAAAAAAAAAAAGAAATGGAATGTGAAAAATATTGTTTTTTTATGGGATAACTCGCCAAACGAGCACTCGAGCTTCCTGATGGTAAGTAGTCATCGCTGCACATGAACATCTGCAAAACCAAAGGTGTTGCAGAGCCTATTTAGGGAAAGAGAGGGGAAGGAGAAAAGGAGAAGGAAGGGGATTGAGGGAGGAATTGAGCCTCCGTTCCTCTCGCACACCAAACGAAGCGTAGTAGCGAAACGCTACTACTCGGACGTCGGTCTTTTGCGAGAGTGTGGTAAAAAATAACTACCGCATGCAACAACTAAATTATAATCTATGAATCATTATTTCATGTTTAATTAATTGGTACATAAAATATTATAAACTACAATACCATTTATTATAAATTCATATTTTATTATTAATTTATGTATCGAACAAGGTATATTTCCAGATAAACTTAAAATATCAGTCGTAAAACCAGTGTTTAAAAATGGTGATAAAACGAATTTGAGCAAGTATAGG
Source organism: Subacronicta megacephala (assembly GCA_958496365.1). NCBI lineage: Eukaryota > Metazoa > Arthropoda > Insecta > Lepidoptera > Noctuidae > Subacronicta > Subacronicta megacephala. Next base: position 2,988,727 of record OY292531.1, on the reverse strand, counting down.
CCCATAGCACTGATAACCATATTTGCCAAAATTTTTGAAACGGTTATGTTTAAATGCCTATATACTTTCTTTGAAAACCATAACATTCTAACGCCAAGTCAATATGGTTTTAGGAAAAATAAATCAATAAATGTAGCAATATATAATTTTTTACAAAAATTAGTGACAAATTTGGACAAAGGATTGTCAGCTGTAGCTTTATATATGGATATGTCGAAGGCTTTTGACCGTGTTGACCATGATATTCTGTTACAAAAAATGTATGCTTATGGTGTTAGAGGTAATGTGTACAACCTCGTCAAATCATATCTTTTTAACAGACAACAGTTCACCGAGATAAAAAGGCTGAACCCACTAACAAAAATTGAAGAAGTTTATACTTCTGAATTTGGAACTGTTAAAGTTGGTGTTCCACAAGGAAGTATCTTAGGCCCTTTATTCTTCCTTGCTTATATAAATGATATGCCATCGGTAAGAAGTCATGACATTACGTTGTTTGCTGATGACAGCACTATACTATTTACTAATGACGATACAGTTAATTTAGAATGTGACATTAATCAATCTTTGGTACTAATTATAGAGTGGCTTAAATTAAATAATTAAATAATTAACTTGGATAAAACTAAAATAATGAATTTTCAAATAAGAATTCGACGGACGGCTCCTTTAAAAATCCGATACCTTGATAACGAAATAAAAGAAACTGAAACAACAAAATTTTTAGGGCTACATATTGACAACAAAATTGATTGGAAACTACATGTTGACCAGGTGTGTAAAAAGCTAAGTCAGTTTTCATATGCACTCTATAAACTACGAAAAACAGCAAACCAATCAACCTTAATAACAGCGTACCACGGTTACATAAGCTCAACCCTTAGATACGGTGTGGTATTTTGGGGCAACAGTACAGACAAGGAACGTGCGTTCCTTGCTCAAAAAAGATGTATCAGGGCCATGTTCAACCTATCTCAAACTGAATCCTGCAAACCATTTTTTAAAAAGATGAATTTATTAACTTTGCCAAGTCTTTACATATTTGAAGCCGCTGTATTTGTTAAAAATAATATATCTCTATTTAAATATCGTTCACGTATACGGCACCAAGATAAATTGCATATTGTTGCTAGCAAAACGCATTTAATGCATGAAAGTATTTTTTGCACAGCTTCCCATATATTTAATAATGTTCCGGGGCCTATTAGAACCATTCTGGAAATCAAAGTATTTAAAAAGAGGCTTCATGGCCTGTTAGTGAATAAATGCTATTATTCTGTCAAGGAATTATTGTCTGACAAATCACTATTGCAGTACAATTTACCCCAGTCATGATGCATTCAATGTTCTACATTTTGACTATGCATGTACCTAATTTATACCTAATTTTTCTCGGAATTATTTATATCAATAGTCATAATCCTACTATTTTGCTATAATGAATATGTATTAATATCATTGTTAAATTTAGACATGTAATATTGTATAATTGTAAAAATTGTATGCCCAAAGGGCGGGACATAGCCGATCGCAAAACTTTTAAGAACATCTGTATTATGTACCTATGATCCACAATAAAGAATTTTGATTTGATTTGATTTGACAATTTCTAGATTAATTAATTTAATATTATAAATTCATATTTTATTTAATTTGTTAGTAATAAGCCCAAGCCTCCAAGAATTCTATTCGAATTAGTTTCAAAACATAAACACTTCATCTTGCACTTGTGTTTAAGTTTTGAACATTTGCGCGCTTAAAATAATAATAATAGCTCAATGTGGCTCGGTGAGGGTTAACTCGATTATAAGCAATTTCTCAACAAAATTTCAGTCATATTATACAGTTCAGTATTAAAAACTCCCAAAGAATATCATGAGAATATTATCCGTACATATTTTCTTACTCTAATGGACGTTAGATTTCAAAGGCTTTGTATTTTAAACTTCACTAAATAAAGCAAGGATTGGATAAATAAAGCAAGCTTGAATAATTGAAACTGTCTAACATTGGGGCGGGGCTGCTGCTATGCTTTTGCGGTTGCACAACGACATGCTTTGCGTGGTAGTATAGGGGCAGACCTACCTTACCACCTCCTTCTGAAGTGGTAAGGGGGCGGGGTCTTGGGGGAGAGCGCTACAGTCGTGTAGATCCCCAAGGCAAGTCTGGTGGTTCTAGCCTTCTCGAGGTTGCTGCCCTGTTCTTGGTCTAATTCCTTCCGAATTAGATGCAACAGAAAACACCAGGCGCCTTGTATGCTTATATGCTTATGTTTATGTATGTCTATTTATTTATTATATATAGAATGTATGTATATCTGTGTATGTGTTTATGTGTACCCAATCCAAGGTGTTATCCGTACCGTGCCGAGGGATGCGTGGCTGAGGGGGAGCTCAGTCATGAACGGTGGCTTCTCGACACCTGGACGAATCGGGAAGTATTTCAGTCCTCCCGCCGGTATGCGGGGCTCTGCCGGCGGGCATTTTTAGTTCCCTAGCTACTCGTGGGACTTGTATGGAGGAAAACAAAGAAAACAACATAACTCAACCATCTCCTACTCAAGGAGAACCGTTCTCTCCCCTACTAGGGGAGACGATTAACATGATGGAGGAGGTCTTACTAGCCTCCCCACAAACTGTCTCCACAGTGACATGTGAAGGGACTAATTCGCCTAAGGCAGGAGGCTCCTGTGACTCTGCCCCAAGGACTGAAGTGTCCCAAACTCGTCATGTGCGACTAAACGGCGCAGCTCGGAAGCGATTCCGAAGGCTATTAGCAGCCAATGTCCGGGCCGAAGAGGCCCGTGCATTGGCTATAAAGCCTTGGAATGAGATTCCGATCTCGGACGTTCCTCCTGACCCAAAGCCGAAGAAACGGAGTAGGTCAGAGGAAGAATCTCCAAAGGAGCAGCCGAAGAAGACACCCCGGGTGGAGAAGCCAGTGGCACAGCCCAGCTTCAAGCAGGTCGTGACTCAGTCGCGAGTGGGAATCAAAAATTTGAGTCCCATGAGCGAAGACCAAATGAAGCTGGTGCATCGCGCCCTGACCCTGGCGATGTTGGACATTGCCGATAAGGGTAAGGGCCCTAGGTTCACAGGCTTCACACACAGACCAGGGTGGATCCTTGTGACCTGTGCGGACCAGGCCAGCCTCAAATGGCTGACCCAAAAGGTCCCCACACTAAAACCATGGGACGGGGCATCGCTTTCGGTTATACCGGAAGGCGAACTACCAAAGCCCCCGATCGGGACAACGTTCATCCCTAGTACTGAGGCAGAGTCGCTGGACGAAGCTACCCGGTTACTAGGGATACAAAATGAAGGGCTCAATACGGAGCTTTGGAGGGTCGCGCACAGCAGGGCCGAAAGGAATGGGCATGTGGTGTCGTTTTTCCTTGACGAACCTTCTGTCGCGGCGCTCCGGGCTTCCAATTTCGAGGTCATTCTTGGTTTCAAGACGGTAGTCTTTAAAATCAGGAAGGACTCGGAACTGAACCCTTCACATGCAGCTTCGACTGCCACCCAAGACCCGCAGCCTTCCACTTCAAGTGCTGCTGTTAGGCAGGGCAGGGAGAATCCTCAACCACGGCCAGCCGTGGCTGGGGCGTCGACCGTGCCCATACCCGGCAGAGGTGAAAGGGCAGCGGAACCAAGTCCCAGCACTTCAAGGGAGGGGGCAAGCTCTGAGAGGCAAGGCGGAGTGCCCGGACCACGACTTGTCGTGGGCGGAGGGCCTCCAAAGCCAGTGCCTCGGAGTCAAGGGGAAAAGGAGGCAAGGGCGGAAAACGCATGGCGCACTGCCACTGGCCGGGGACGCTCGCGTCCTAAGCTGGCGCGGACGAAGCCTGCGCCTCAAAAAAACCGCTAGGGGCTACCCAGGTAGGAGTGGCGAGGGTTCTCCAGGCCAACCTCCACCATGCTGCAGCAGCGTCTGCGGTAATGGAGCGTTGTCTTGTAGAGGGCAATATTAGCCTCGCCCTGATCCAGGAACCCTGGGTAGCAAATACTCAGGTTCTGGGACTTGATAATGCCGGTAAGATTCTATGTAATAACGCAGGCACAAGACCCAGAGCATGTATAATATTTAATAATAATGTTAACTTTTTGCCAATCACAGAGGTTTGCAACGACGATCTGGTAGCTGCATTTGTTAATCTCAAGGGGTGGAACGGGGCGAGGGTCATCATATGCTCTGCCTATCTGCCCGGAGAGAGAGACAACCCAACGGAAGACCTGGAGAGGGTGGTGACATACGCCACCCGTCACAACGCCGAGCTTCTGGTGGGCTGCGACGCCAACGCCCATCACACCTCTTGGGGAAGTAGCGACATCAACAAGAGAGGTGAGGTACTTTTTGACTTCCTTATTACTAACCAGCTTACAGCGCTAAACGTAGGCTGCACACCGACCTTCGTAACTTGCGCTAGACAGGAAGTCTTAGATATTACATTCGCCACTAACAATCTAGCCAGGCACATAGAGGAATGGCATGTTAGTAGCGAGAACTCAATGTCAGACCATAGGCATATAAAGTTTGAGATTAGGGCTGCTCTTAACACCCAAATCACAACGTATAGGGATCCGAGATCAACTAATTGGGCCGACTTTAAGTACCAACTAAAGCAGAATCTTGAAAATATCCCAAAAAGCATTAAAACAATCGAGAGTCTAGAGATAGCAGTAGACGCTCTCACAAAAGGCATACACAAAGCCTACGAGGAGAGTTGTGCGCTCAAAATTAAGACCTCAAAAAGAAAAGTTCCCTGGTGGAACTCAAGGCTCAGAAAGCTTAGGGAAAAAACCAGGAAATTATTCAATAAGGCTAAAAAGACCCACGTTTGGGACATCTACAAAAAAGCCTTAACTGAATACAGCAAAGAGATTAGGAAGGCAAAGAGGGGATCGTGGAGGAAGCTCTGTGAGGAGATTAAAAACCTCCCACAAGCAGCACGACTTCACAAACTACTCTCTAAAGCCAATACCAATCAAATTGGACTCCTTAAAAAGGAAGATGGCTCCTTTACAACCGACGAAAAGGAGACCATAGAGTTGCTGGCCACGGCCCACTTTCCCGGGTCTCAGAAACGAGAATCTATGCAACAAAAGCTAATCTGCTGTAGGCCTCGTAACGAGGACTGGAGTAAAGCTGCAAAGATTATAAGACCCAATCAGGTTCAGTGGGCTGTTGACTCCTTTAAACCATATAAAGCATGTGGGGAAGACGGAATACTACCTGTATTGTTACAACAGGGGGTGGATATCCTCATTCCTCACCTGGTAAAAATATTCAGGGCGAGTTTCGCCTGGGGTTATGTACCAGAACAATGGACCCTAGTTAAGGTCCTTTTTATACCCAAAGCTGGTAGGAAAGATTATAGCCAGCCAAAGTCTTTCAGACCAATCAGCCTCACTTCATTTCTTCTTAAGACAATGGAGAAGGTGCTAGATAGGTATATCAGAGATGTAGCCCTAACCGCATCTCCCATCCATCACAGCCAACACGCTTACAGTAAGGGCAAATCAACGGAAACTGCCCTCACTAATCTCATAGACAAAGTGGAGAAGGCTATGGAGGACAAAGAAATTGCATTATGTGCGTTTCTTGATATTGAAGGAGCCTTTGATAACTCACCTATCTCGCTGTTGGTGAATGGGTTGATAGGAAAAAACGTCGACCCAACCACCATTAGATGGGTGAGAGCGATGCTCTCTCATAGAGGAGCAAAACTAGCCCTTCATAACACAACAATTGAGGTATCCACAGTCAGGGGATGTCCGCAAGGTGGAGTTCTATCGCCATTACTATGGACCCTCGCTGTGGATGAGCTACTTCACAGACTGGCTGACCTCCGAATTGATGCACAGGGCTACGCAGATGACCTGGTGATCATCGTGAGGGGTTTCTGCCAGTCTACAATCTCAAGCATCCTACAAAAAGGACTTAACATCGTCAGTGACTGGTGTGTCAAAAGTGACCTCTCTGTCAACGCTGACAAGACTGTTATTGTACCTTTTACAAAAAAACGGCGTTTGGACAAACTCACACTGCCAAAGCTGAATGGTAAAAAGATTGAACATTCCATGGAAGTCAAATATTTGGGCGTCACTATCGACCAAAGGCTGACGTGGAACTCGCACTTGGCTAACATACTCAGGAAAGCCAAGATGGCACTAGGGGTTAGCGGTCGCCTAATGGGTAGCAACTGGGGTGTGAATCCTAGAACTGCGCTCTGGTTATACACTGCCATTGTGCGGCCGATTATCTCGTACGCATCGGTGGTATGGTATGACAAAGCCTTTCAGACGACCACTATACAAAAACTAGACAGTCTGCAAAGAACTGCCTGTCTTATTGCCTCAGGAGCTATGTCCACCTGCCCTGCGGTGGCATTAAATGCCTTGCTGGGACTACCGCCTCTCCATGTATTTGTACACAGAGAGGCTAAAGCCACCATGTATAGGGCCAATATTTGGGGCAAAAACTGGCTATCAAAAAAAATGAGGACACTACAGGACTCAGTTTTGGAAATGTCAGTACTTTGCATGACAACGGATGCAATGCTTCTACGGCATGTATTTGGAAAACAATACTCCGTAGAAATGCCTTTAAGGGAAGATTGGTCAAAAGGCCAATTACCCTACGAGGCCGGGAGCCTAATATGGTATACCGATGGTTCTAAAATGGGACAGAAGGTAGGGTGCGGAATATATGGAGAGCGACCAAAGTTTAACAAGAGCGTAAACTTAGGTGTATATGCCTCCATTTTCCAAGCAGAGGTATACGCCATCTTGGAATGTGCGGAAACCAATCTGCAAAAGCACTACAGTAACCACACCATCTACATAAATTCTGACAGCCAAGCAGCTCTTTTAGCGCTGGAATCTAACGTTATTACGTCGAAACTAGTGGAAGACTGCATGGCTCGATTAAACACTCTGGCAAAGAGAAATAAGGTAGTTTTAAGGTGGGTACCGGGTCACGCGGGTATCATTGGCAATGAACGTGCCGACGAACTCGCAAGAGCGGGGGCCAATGGTACGCAGCAGGGCCCTGAACCCTTCTGTGGAATACCAAAATCCCTTGCTCAAAAAACCCTCACTGATTCTAGTTTTGAGACTGCCATGAAGCTCTGGACGGAATCGGCGGGTATGGCCCACTCTAAAGCTTTAATTAAAGCCTATAGTAAAAGGCAAACAAACCTTCTCCTAACGCTGAGTAGGAATAATCTGCGCATTGTCACGAGAGCCTTAACAGGACATTGCTGCTTAAACAAGCACATGTTCAACCTAAGGCTGAGCGATACGCGAACCTGCAGATATTGCGAAGAGGCTGATGAAACGCCACTTCACCTTCTGGGGCAATGCGGACCGCTGATGCACAAGCGCAATGCGCATCTGGGGAAACATGTATTAACCCCAGATGAAATAAGGGAGCTCACCCCTAAGGAAATCCTGCAGTTTATAGCAGCCGCAGGGTTCAGCGGTGAACTTTAAGTCTCTAAGTGGCGATCACAATAGACCGATATCGGTCGCAGTGACACTATAGCCACAAATACAAATAAAAAAAAAAAAAAACTGTCTAACAACAAATTATAGACACAACAGAAATCCATTGTTTTGAAGCGGTGAGAGCGGAATGCTGCTTAATGAATAAATTGTTAATAAATATTATTTTAGCAGTGATGAAGTAATGACTTTTTATTTACTCAACGTAATATACAGTAAATAATATCATATCAATTATGTCAAAATTTATTTTAGAAATCAAACCCACGTGCACAGCCAGGCCTAATAAAGTTTAGGGACACTTACTGAAGTAAAGGAATGCCTAGTAAAGCCAAGGAAATCTTAGAGAATCCTAGGAAAGCATAATGGAGCTAAGAAAGCCTAATGAACCCCATGAAAGCATAATGAAGCCTAGGAAAGCATAATGAAGCCTAGGAAAGCCTTCTGAAACCTAGAAAAGCCTAGTGAATCCTAGGAAAGTCACGGGGCGTGTCGTCTCTATTGTGACTATATTAACTAAAAGGTAAACTTCCTATTAAAATCATATGGGTGCACTGCTTCGCAACTTCGTACTCGGACAATGGGAGTGATAAGTATGGTCAATCCTTGGATTGGACAATCTTTGACTTGGACTGGACTCTTTCAATGGATTGAATAAGGGTCAGGGAAGGCCATGGCGGCTTATATCTTCATCGCCTCTCCAGGTGGCAGTTCGTCCATAATGATTTTTTACATACCAAAAAAACTTAGAATAAGAGAGGTATGGGCCACATAGCCTGACTCCTGTCCTTCTGAGAAGACAGGAAATGAGCTGATGATGGTGTTTGAAAAAATTTGGTTCTACTTACCCATCAAGTAGCATTTCTCCTCTATTCTTGAGCCAGTAGTTGATGGTGTTAGGGTACGCTTCTACGGTGCATTCTAGTATCACATCGGTGCCGAGTGGGGCTCCCAGCAGTTGATTTGGCACTATCACTGTCGGCGAAACTGCAAATAGAATACATGAATTTAAAAAAATACAAAACATACATGCCATATTTGGCAGAAGTGGAACTAGATGATAAGTGCGGTTGAGCGTGAGAGCTTCAGGTCTATTTCTAGGTCGAGCAAAGTGAAGAAAGGTGTTGGATATTGTATCTTATATATCTTATCCTTATTACAAAGGACCTAAAATATTGATACACATCTATAGGTACACCTCTGCCTAACCCTTCGGGGAATACAGGCGTGATGGTATGTAAAATATTGATGAACTGTGGGTCAGTAGTTATCAGTATCTTTGTCTTTCCCTTTGCGGAATATTATAATAATTATCAAAATCTACTATATAAAAATAAGTCGGGTTTTCCTTCCTGAAGCTAAAACTCTAGAACGCACGAACCGATTTCCACGGTTTTGCATTCGTTGGAAAGGTCTCGGGCTCCGTGAGGTTTATAGCAAAAAAACGTCCGAAAAAAACACGGGCGAAGCCGTGGGCGGAAAGCTACTTCAATATAAAATTCCATCCGAAACAATACTTAGGTATAGTTAACTTGTACCTTTCACTAGCTTAAATAAAGAATAAGGACACTAAAGGCTTATTGCAGATGTTGCACAGCAGCTTGCGCAAGTACTACTACTATTTATGGTGTGAACTGTTGCGATGCAAGTGAACAACAACGTTTTAACCCAGGCGCAAGTACTTATGATTAGTACTTGCGCAAGCTGCTGCGAACTGTCTGCAACGGCCTTTAAACTAAACTAACATCGCATAATGAGATTATCGGAGAGCTCTGAATAGACAGGTGCAGGATCGATACAAAATAATCCTGATTCCGTGAGCCTAAGCGTTCCATTGAAATATTCATAGTATGTATTTGACCAGGGACGATCTCAAACGAAACTATTTTGAGGCCACATGATATTTGAACAGCTATCCTGGGCTTATCATCAATCTCGATGCCTGGCACGGGTCTTCTCTCACGCTGCTCTACTGCGGGTTGGCAGACTTCAAAAGCCGTCGAGAAAATTGCCAGAATCATCTCAACGTATATAATTTTGTTTTTACCACCAGGTAGCTCGCCTGCTCGTTTGTCGAGTTATCCCATAAAAATTTTTTTTTGGGTTTTTTTTTAATTTTTATTCAACATTTTTGTCATTAATTTTTTGCTCCTATTGGTCTTAATGTGATGTTATAATTTGCCTAAAGCCTTCCTAAATAACTAGGCTATCCAACACTTAAAGGATCTTTCAATTTGAACCAGCGACACCTGAGAGTAGCTTTATAATATTAGTACAGATAGATAAAGCCGTTGATCTCGGTTGGCATACGAATACCTTTGACAGTCGTAGTCTAAAAAGCGTCACTACTTATTATATTCTTAAGATGAAATACAAATTCCCTGCACATCAAAAACAATTAGGTCTTCGTAATTATCGTTAATGAAGGGATCCCGTGATTTATATCCTCAGGGGATTCGCGCTAAATAGTCATCAATGTGTCTAGACTGAAATGTTTGGGATAGCTTTATGTTAGACAACTTTGTGAATTCATTTTGAGGGGCTTTAGAAAGCACCTAAAGGAATTAGTGCTTTTCTTAAGTTGTTTTTAAGTGAAAAGAATTGGTCTGCATCAGATAGATAATAGTATTTTACGAGTATCAGCATTTACCTAAAGGATATTAAAAAAAATGTATTGCTGTTTCTGTAATTGTATGACTGCCTCATTAGTCTAGTAGTCCTAAGCGCGACTGCCACGCTTGAGGTCCTGGGTTCGATCCCCAGGTCGGCAATAGGCTCGCCCCCTATTACATGGGACCTAAAGTGTACATTAGTACACCTCTGCCTAACCCTCCGGGGAATATAGGCGTGATGGTATGAATGTATTGCTGTTTCTGTACATTGTTTTTTTTTGTATTGATTATATATTATTTAGTTATTAAGTTCAAATTACTAGAACAAAACTACGAAAAATCAACTGAAAAGTTAAAAACAAGCCAATATGCTATGAGCAGTAAAAATACTTTCCAATTATAGCTTTAGTCGCATGCCGCTTTGACTTCTGGCTGTGGCTTCTGGTGTATAATTTTTTCGTAGCTGGGTTTTAGTTTTTAAACTTAAGTTTTTATTTTTTAACCTTTTGAACGCCATTGTCACATATATGTGACAAACGAAATCTTACCCTGAACGCCAACGTCACAAATATATGACAAAATATACGTCGCACCATAATTATGAAATAAACAATTTAATCATTACTTTTGTGTGTTTTCACTACCTTGTGTAATTTGACAGAAAAAGTGGCCTGGCGTCAGGGGTACGGGGATACGTTTATACTCTGGCGTTCAAAAGGTTAAAGGTTGCTGGGAGTCATTAGATGTAGGCAGCATATACCTGGTAGTTGTGGAAGTCTATGGGGACGCCTTCCTTTAGTAGTGGACCTAATTTGGCTGATATGATGTGGAAGTATTCTAGTACACTTCTGCTTAACCCTTCGGGGAACACAGACGTGATAGTATGTCTGAAGAATAAAGGGTGCATAAACCGCACCCATTGACTTTAAAATAAGCTGTTAAAGTGCAACATTCAAACAATTGCCTTCAAAATGGCCGTGAACGGGAAATGTTCACGTGTTAACGGCATATTAGCAACAATATTCATGCAAAGTGCCGCGGAACAAATAAATAGTTGTAACAACTGCTGTGGTTGCCAACATTTATGATTGTATCTTTGAGTTTTGTTGAAAACTGTTTGTTATTCGATGTTTTGTTGGAATGGATTAGGTACCTAATACAGAATAACCCAAGATCTTATAGTAAGTACACCTTAATATATAAAAAATGAAAAATATGAAAATAATAAAAAGGGTTTAAAACTTCCTCCTCTCTCCTACATCTTGCCGTGCCTGACAAGGCCCACACATGATTCCTAAATTATACGATTGTAACAGCTGTTTTTACTTGTGGAGTGCAATAAATGTATTGAGTATTGAGTATTGAATACAGAAATAAACATATATAACGTACCATGACGCCTGTATTCCCCGAAGGGTAAGGCCGAGGTGTACTAATGTACACCCACACGTCGCCGGTATGTTTAGGTCCCATGTAATAGGGGGCGAGCCTTTTGCCATTAAACAAATACAGACTCGGAACTGCTACTGGGAATTTCATGGAAAAACCCAATAACACTTTGCTCGACCTGAGAATCGAACCCAGAAGTTCTAGCGTAGCAGTCACTAGACTCATCAACCCATTACATTGTCCCACTGCTGGGCACGGGTCTCCTCTCAGTACGAGAGGGATTAGGCTATAGTCCGCCACGCTAGCCTACTGCGGGTTGGCAGACTTCACATGCCGTCAAGAAAATCTCTCAGGCATGCAGTTTTCCTCACAATGTTTTCCTTCACCGTTTAAGCGCGTGATAATTAATGATTAATACGCACATGACTTTGAAAAGTCAGAGGTGCGTGTGCCTTGGATTCGAACTCTAGACCTATGACTTGGCAGTCCAATGATCGTATCACTAGGCTATCATTGCGACTAGACTAATCAAGAAAAAATAAATTATACTTTAAAAAACCTAGAGCAAAATATGGAAAAAAGAATATCGAATATGAGGGTGTACAACTATACAATAGACTACCTAACGAGGTTAAAAATGTCATTTCCTTCAACTTTCCTTAAAGTAAAACATCGTGAGGAAACCAGCATGTCCTATTACCGTAGTAGTAGTGCCTGCTGGCATGTAGACGGAACTACTAATATCTCCCTCAGTCCCCTTCCTTCTCCTTTTCTCCTTCCCCTCCCGTTTCCTTAAATAGGCTCGGCAACGCATCTGCAACTCCTTTGGTTTTGCAAATGTCCGTGGGCGGCGTTGACTACTTACCATCGGGGAGCTCGTCTTCTACTTAGCCGAGTTATCCCATAAAAAATAAGCGACGGCATGTAACTATCAACCAAGCCACACTGGCCCACGTGGTTGATAACAGCCCACTCCCTTTCACCAAGAAGAGGCCTGTATCCCAACAGTGAGAACATTATAGGCCAATTATGCTTATTGTGCAGTTCGGGTACATTTTCGATAACCTAGCATTATAGCATCCCACAAAAAAAGTATTTTGAATATCAAATAACACATATCGAATCAAATACGAGCAAAATCCCGTTTTTATTAAAAATCGTGGTTTCACCAAAACGAGGGGATTTCAACGGCGGTTTGTACGCAAGGCAATGTTAGATAAGGTGGGAACTGATCCAGGATTGTGGATGGGATTTGGTAACGGGGGATCGGGGGATTGGAGGATCGAGTTGTGATCCAATGGTTCGAGAAAGACACTCCACACTCTTGGTTGAATGTTGCTAAGTCATTGAATTGTTCTTTAAAATTTCGAGCTAATATTTGATAAGGCGTAGTTTGTTACGAAGTTATTTCTGACTTTAAGAATTTTATTTCATAACTAGCTTTCCGCTTACGGCTTCGCCTGCGTGGTTTCTCGACTTTTCGGTACATATAAACATATACATATAAACCTTCCTCGAGAACCACGCTATTCATTGGTGAGAACAGTATAAAAATGGCGCATTAGTTTTTGAGTTTATTGCGAACAGACAGACGCGCGAAGGACTTTGTTTTATAATATGTAGTAATAGTCATATTGATAGTGATTTAAACTTCCTGAAGATTTATTTTAAGTTTAAAGTTATTATTTTTTTCCGAAAAAATATAAATAGCTATTCATTTTTTGACAAAACTTAAGAGTAAACCACATAAAATGAGCATCCTCGATATGCAGCTGAATATCAGTATTGTAAAGTTTGTTGGAAATAACTGTGCGTGTCTGAAATAGTCGGCAAGTGGTTTTTGTGCCGTTCATATTTGGCATTCTTGATTATTTTCCTTTTTTATTCAGCCATTATCAATCCACTGCTGCGCAAAAGGCTCCCTATCCTCTTTCCACTCCTCTCAATTTAGAGCTTTTTGGGGCCTATCCCTCCAGTAAAGGTATACCTAGCTCATCCCGCCATCTCCCTCAAAATTCAGAAAATCAGTAATTGTCGTTCTACAGGAGAAATAACGTATCCGATTACAGAACAAAATGTCAACCCCTTAAAGCCGTGTTACGACGTATCACAAAGAAAACTGTCCTGTTAAAAATTTATCCTCCCCTTAATAGGGAAGCGGGCCATAAAAACTCTACTAAAGCACAAGTTGTTTAGAAACAACAGCCATTGTCGTAAACGAAGAATTTGATATACTATATAACCTGTTTTTTATTGCTTTGTTCTTACATCTAGATAACACAGATAAGTACCTTGTTAAAATTTAATGAATTGCTGAACGTCGTCATTATGATCAACTTATTATATTGTCCCACTGTTGAATTCTTCCTCCTCTCAGATTGAGATGGGTAAGACTAAAGACCACCACCACGCTGGCCTAATATTCACACGCTGTCAAGAAAATCTTTCAAGCATTCAGGTTTCCTGACGGTGTTTTACTTTGCCGCTTAAGCAAGTGATCATCATCATCATCAACCCATTACATTGTTCCACTGCTGGGCACTGGTCTCCTCTTAGTGTGAGAGGGATTAGGCTATAGTCCGCCACGCTAGCCTACTGCGGGTTGGCAGACTTCACATAAGCAAGTGATAATTAACTATTATTACCGTATTATTTAAAGGTAGGATTCGGCCTAGGATTCGCAGTTTGAGGCCTTGACTTTGTAATCCAACGGTCATAACACTAGACTATCACTGCTTGTAATATAATATATTGGTTATAGCATTGCTATTAGCACGAATCCAAACAAAGGAATTTCGCAAAATAACCCTATAATCTTTAGTTGGATTCCCTCATTAGTCTAGTGGTCCTAATTGTGATTGTTGCGCTAAGCCCTAGGTTCGATTCCTAGATCATTCAAAGTGTTACTGGGTTTTCTCAGTAGCTGCTCGGAGTTTGGATTTGTGCCTGGTTAATGGCAATAGGCTCGTACATGGGACCTAAACATACCGGGTGTACCTACATTGCCTAACACCTACGCCTAATACAGGCGTGATGATACGTTATGTAATCTTTAGTTAAGCAATTGCACTTAACACCACAAGACTAATGAGGCTGTTACTCTCATTCTTTGAATATATGATATGGTCTCATTTCTCTATTCTATGTACAGAAAAGAAGTAATCAATTCCGCATAACATTTTGGAGACTACGAATATTCCTATATGATCTCTATATCAGCTTAGAGGGGATCCGTGAGCCAATGACAGGGAAGAGTCAATTATACGCAAGGGCGGCTTACAAGAGGGAGATCAATTCGGCTTTATCACGACTGGTCGTGTGGTCCAAGGTATAAGAGGTAGCGGAGCGGTTTAGATTAAATTTATGAACATACGCGTTTGTGCAATACCTTTTCTTCTTAAAAGACATGTTATCAGGGACCTTCAGTCTAAATTTTAAATTTGTAAACATAGCAGTCAGATTTGGTAATTGCAAACAATGAAGCATATTAAATAACAGACTTTTTTTACATAATTAAATGTTTTTTTTTTTTAAAGTGACGGAAAATATAAAAGCGGTCCCTCTATTATTCAAGTTATATATATTCACTTCCCTACCTGTTACCGAAAGGAAAGAGGATAAATTAAACGCGCATAGTGCACATTACAGTATTCAACTGTTTATTCAATTAATTTTAGTCTGATGTCGAGAATGGTCGCATCGAGCATAGCATTCACCACATTGCACCTTGTTAAATTATTTTCGATCTATGAATTTCCTTATGTTTAATTTTGAATTGAATTTAAAAGAAGGAAAAATTTAATGTTTTTAAAACCCAGCTCTACCAAAGCTGCTTGTTGTTGTATCAGAATGAATTCAAAGTTAGAAATATGTAGATAATCTGACTCCAAATCTTGTAACTTGGACCAATAGGTTAGTTATACGGAGGTAGGCAAGAGGAATAATCGTCTAATTGTATTGGAAGCAGAGGTGTGAGCCGCTCAATTTGTTTCATTTCACCTTGTATTTACAGATAAATGTTAAGAACGCCTTGTTATCTTCTTTCAAATCAACATTGTTATTTTATGTAATAACTATTTTCTAGAAATAGGTTTAATGTTCTCAGGACCTCTTTTGAGAATATTATTTTTCCAATTAGAAATAACAATGGTTTAGACTTGTAACTATATATTGTTTCTGAATGAAAAACTAACATTTAAATGTTTTATTAAATCTTGAAACTAGATATTTCAGATTAGTTTTAATCTTAATACAATGCTATACTTTATTACATACTCATAATAAATTCACAATGACTGTGCTGACGGTTCGGGGCACGTTATTTAATTATGACACAGTTAACATTGAGTAATACGAATAATCCTTGCTGTGATAGCAGGGGCATGTTTGTTGTATTGTGAAACTCGCTATGATCGAGGATAATGCGCTGGCTGACAATAAGGAGTACGCATCTTGATATTGTATTATGAAACCTTTTTTAACATTGTCCCAATTAAAAACTGTTGCCTGTATTGTCTACATTTACAAACACAAATTTTCACATACATTAAAACCCAGACATTGGGAAAATTACTTCTACTCACAGCAAAGATTAAGTATGATAAGCTTGCTGACAGCAAGGGGCACGTTTTTGTATTATATCGTGACACTTACAGACCTGAACGGGGCACTTTATTTTGCTGTATTATGACACTCACAGGTAACATTGAGTGTGATGCGCTTGCTGACAGCAAAAGGCACGTTTTTGTACTATATCGTGACACTTACAGACCTGAGCGGGGCACGTTGTTTTACTGTATTGTGACACTCACAGTTAACATTAAGTGTGATGCGTTTGCTGACGGCAGGGGGCACGTCGTTGGCCGCAATGCACAGGAACGCGCCCATCTGTCTACGGTCCACGCGCCACAATGGGAGAGAACTGCCTGTGTAGCTGTCCACTGAACAGAAGAAAAGTAATAGTTAATTATAATTTATATCGCTGAATTATAATTCAACATTTGAATATTTGCTTGTCAGAAATCAGTTCATAAAAATAAATTAGGTTAGGTTGGCGCCATTACCTGGGATAGGCTTCTACGAGAACTCTGTATACTGACTCTACCCAATAATAGTCTAGTTGACTAATATTTTAATGGCCCCATAAAAAAGTTGGCGCGAAGGTGCGACGATCCTCCTTAAGTCCATATTTTGAAGTGTAGACTTTTAGTTTATATCGCTTGCTTAATTCAGGCTAACACACTTTGCACAATCATGCAACCAGTTGCATGATTTTCACGATTTTTAACCTTGTTACCTAGGTAATATGGGTATTCGCGCGAACACCACACAGAGGTTGCGCGAAAACCTTCGCTTCGTCAGTTCACGCCCTAATAATTGACGCTCATGACTTCGGAAAGAGGTTGGCGCATGCCTTAGATTTGAAATTGGATCTGTGACACTGTATACAACAGACTGTGGTCGTATCAAAAGGCTATCACTGTTGTTACCATAGTATATCATATAATGTATATAGACTTCGCTATTCAAAAAATAGAATAAGGATGTACTTGAATAGCGTATGAGGAAATCGCCTACGCGTACCTAATAGAAATAAATATTACGTGGCAGGCGGATTACTAGCTCTCAGAATAATGTTATTAATGAAACAGAGAATCTTGTTAAAGGTCATCGAGGTATTAAGTACTATCGCTATAGAGCAGACATGTCAAATTGAAGCGATATATAATAACGACTTTGATAAAGCTTCTATTTAAGCTTATACATTGTAGTGAAAGAATAATTCGGTCTCAGAATTGGAACCTTGAGTCTCCGGTTTGATACACTGGACATTTTTGACAACAAAGCCACCTAGATGCAGATTGATTGATTGATTGATTGATTAATTGATGCAGTTAAATTTCTATTCCACATCATTGTTCGTCTGTTGCGTCAAGTATAGTAGTCCTAAGCGCGACTGCTACGCTAAGAGGTCTTGGGTTAGATTTCCAGATCGAGCAAATTATATTAAAATTTTCTATGAAATTCTCAGTAGTTACTCGGGAGTTTGGATTTGTGCCCGGTTAATGGCTCTACGCTCACCCCCTATTACATAAGTATTCTAAACTATAGGACAGAAGCAACTGCGATATTGAATCGGTACTTAAGAGTCCGATAAGATGTCCTACAATCAGGCTTTTCTTAACTCCAAAAAAAAAACCTAGTAGTGTTGTAACGAAACTTAACGTTGTAATTAAAAACGTTCGTTTGTTCCAATCGTCTTTCACTTCAAAATATTCTCGAATAGTATTGTGACAAATGATTCCTTTTGTTTTCCATTTCTGTTGACTTGAAAGCTCTTCAAGTATGCAGTGTTCCAAACCATTGGCTCTTCAGATTTCCCTTTTATAATTCATATAACGTATTTTTTTTTAATGGCCCTTTGTGAATCCGTCAAACAATACATTAGGACTTAAGATGCAGTGATGTGAAATTTCCAAAGAATTTTATAGCTAGAAGCTTATAATATGTATAATTTAAAAGACACCAATATGCATAAAATGTAGATACAACATTATTCTTATGGCGTTTCTTGTCGGCTAATCTCCATAAGACCCATTCGGGAAATCTATTGAAGCCATAGTAATATTTTAAAAGTTAAAATATTTATTAAGATGATTTATATTTATTATCATGATTTTAATTGACACTAGCCGTGCCTCGTAGTTTCACTCACCTGCTCGGCTCCTAGGGGCCGTAGCGTGATATTAAATAGCGCATAGCCTTCCTCAAGAAATGGCCTATCAAATGCAGAAACATTTTTTTAAATTCACGGTAATTTCACAGATTCGTTATCATAAATCCTATATATTTTCTTACTGCTGAGCACGGGTCTGCTCTCAAAACGAGAGGGATATAAGGTTATAGTCCACCACGCTAGCCTACTGCCGGTTGGCAGACTTCACACGTCTTCAGGAAAAACTATCACCTATTCAGGTTTCCTAATCATGTTAATACGCGCGCCTGTGACTTAAAAAAGTCACAGGTGCTTGCTTTAACTCGGCGGTCCAATGGTCATATCACTAGTTTATCACTGCGCTCATCACTCAGTTTCACATTCGACGTTTCTTCTCAGAGGTCGTCAGATAGGAAGGGGCGGGGCCATCTAGTTAAAAAAAATGTAAAAAATCGACTTGTTAAAGTGTCTTCAAAAGATCTATTTACCCACAGAAATAAATATCATTTAATTTCACAGATTGATTCAAACAAAAACACTCTACAGCGCATTACCTTTATAAAAATCTCTGCTGCCGACTTTCTTGAGCAGCATAGGCTCGTGGTCTTCCCGCCTCCACGTGATCTTGGGTGGGGGGTGCCCAGTGGCTCTGCAGATTAAGGTGACATTGTCCAACTCCTGCGCCGATACGTCTGCTGAAGTCTCCTCGTTGATAATGTCAGGAGGAACTAGCAAGAAGAAAATTAGATTTTAATAGAACCAATGACTATTTTCGACATTTTATGTAATGTTTTCAAGGTACTGCCTCATTAGTCTATTGGCCCTAAGCGCAAATCCTGGGTTCGTTTATCAGGTCGAGCAAATTATTATAGGGTTTTCTTATGAAATTGTCAGTGGCAGCTCGGAGTTTGGTTTTGTGATCTCTCGGCATCTATCGTCACTTTACTTTTAGTGACATAGTGGCTGATGCAAAACTTATTATTGAACATCATAATTATAGTTAAAATATTGAACATCACGCAGAATAATGATGGTCGTTACTCAGACATATTATTTATTTATCTTTATTGGCCAATCAACAATTGCTTACACTAATAAAAAATACAGTTTTTAGTTATATTCTATAACTACGGCGAGTGTAGCAATTTCTTATAGATTAGCACCGCCATGCACCATGAACGTAATAGTTGCACTGCAAGCAATAATTACTAAATTATATTAAATACCTACATTAAGTTTTGGTAATATAATATGTACTTATAAATTAAATTAAATTGAATTAAAAAAATAAAATTACAATGAGGAACAAATAATTATTATAGGAGTAGATTAAACAGGATTACAAATTCGAAATACATTATTAAACATTCCACGGTGAACATCATACAAGCGACAGCTCAAGATGACAACACGTTAGTCGGGTGTTGCTGACGTCGATAAGCCGAGGTCACATACATTCAGGCGCTCGTATGCTTGCTGATCCATTAATATACTTATACAATAAAAAAAACAATCACAGCACTCTTCAAATTTCACCCGACATAAAGTATATAGGAAAGTAATTCGCGCAAAACGACCAACTCGAAACACTCGAAACCTCATAAAAATACGTTTCCATAGTGACTGAGGGAAATCTTTGAACGTGGAAAATGTACTCGTGCAAAATTGGTTGCACTCCCGCTTGCATATTCGTATGACATTTTTACGGCAAAATTTCGCATATATCGGCTGTATGTATTGTTTACCGCAACTATTGTTTTGTTTTTAGGAATCCCGATTTAAAAAATTAAAAAAAAATCTTGTTGCGGGACTTTTGTGTTTCTGTCAGTTTGTGATCACTAAGTTTTAATGAGGATGAGAACAAGAAACCTGTGGCTAAGTTATTACAAGTAAAAAGACAGTTGACGATCAAAATATCATCATTGGATGTCATTAGGTGAAATTAGTTTAGCAGAGTGGATTGGAAAAATCTATTGAGTATTTCTAGGTACCTGACTTAAAATCATTAAAAAAAGAGAGAATGGAGAATATCGAGAGAGTAGATGATCCGACTAACGAAAGAAATTTATTTATAAAGCGAACTACAATAGAGCCGCCGGGAGGGAATGCCCTAGAAAGACATACATCGACGTTATTGGCGAAGTCCTTCAGAAAGTTATTATGGTAAGATGTATGAATGTGGACGAAGCAAAAGGTGTATGGAAGAAACGTAGCAAATGACATTCGATAGTTTCTGCGTACCAATGCGTCCGTGCGGGACAATGCGTGACAATGTGTATGTTTGTATTTACATATATATGTATGGAGAAAACCAGTTTATAGGTATAGTTCGTTTTCAAACAGTATAAGCACGCTATGAGTACTAACCAACTTCTAACTATGATGTGGTATTGAGTAGTTTTCGAGTTCAAATTTATCAACTCAGTTAAGTACGGAACTCACACGCGCTTGAATCCAACCGAGACTTGTTTTTTTTTTTCATGAATTCAGCTATTTAATGGGTTTTTTGGAATATTTACCAGCAATGATAGGGAGAAATAAGCTTCATATTGTAGATTTTTGTTCATATTTTAGAATTCGAACGTTTTAGCTTTATCGGTTGAGGTAGTACATTTTTTTCGGAATTATTTTTTATTTAGAATTCCAATATAATAATTATACAACTTAAAAGGTTAAGTTCTAGGGAACCTAAATGCCAAATAATCAAGTTATTTTACCTCGTAGTCTGCCTCATTAGTCTAGTAGTCCAAGGCGCGACTGCTACGCTAGAGGTCCTTGGTTCGATCCCCAGGTCAAGCAAGTGTTATGGGGTTTTTCTATGTATTTCTCAGTAACAGCTCGGAGTCTGGATTTGTGACCGGTTAATGACAATAGGCTCGCCCTCTATTCAATGGGACCTAAACATACCAGCGAAGTGTGGTGCACATTAGTACACCTCTGCCTAACTCTTCGGGGAATACACGCGTGATGTTATTTTATGTTATGATACTTTACCTCATAGTGAAAATAGACTTCTGTTGTATCAGACTGATATATACTAAAAATACTAAAAAACGATCCGACGACCTATAATATAAAAAACGATTTCTTAAATCTGTGTATCAATCCCGAAAACTTAATTCCATCAAAATTATACTTGAAGATTTTCGTCGTCCATACCTCCCCTATATTTAATTTGAACTTTTATATAATTTGGTAAAAAACCCGGTGGCTACAGTTGATATTACATATTAAATTCCTCATCCCCAAGAAAGTTGCGCCAGTACCTCAGAGACATAGTAAAAATTCAATATTGAAATCCATACTTCAAAACTTGAGAATTGAAAAAAAAAGAATAAACCCCCCCAAGAACTAATTTGAGCTGCGAGCGATAAAAGTTGGCGCCCACCTTCAATGGCTGGGGGAAATAACGTTTTCTCCTAAGGTGATTTATTTTTCTGTAGAAAAATACTTTCGCGACGTTCATTCGAGGCATTTCATTGATATTGAGTTTTGTTCTAAGTTCTACGTAAGTACTTTGAAATGTTTTGAAGCCTCGGATTCGTCCCCTATCCTTAATAAGCTTAAGTCTTCCTTTCTTTTATTCGTACCTATTACTCGTTTAGGAATCGTTCGTCTCGGTATTTTATTAAAAAATATATATTCCCCTCGAAAAGTTCTGTTTGTTGTTCAGTAATTTACTTAAGTTGTTTACAGTAACACCTTTTCAATATCGGTTTAAGTAGGGTAGCAATTTCTCTTTATTTACGGCTCGGGCATAATAAATACTTACCGTTTTTAATTAAAAACCTAAGGGGCGTTTACGTTTTGATGAAAACTACCCGAGATTATTTATAACAAAGGATTATTTGTAGCGACACCTTAAGTAGATTCGAATTAATAAGTGGCAGGTATCATAAAATAAGAAAACTAATTAAAAAGATAATTTTAAAATAAAATTAACTGTTCATTGAAAATTTATCTCTAGTAGTCTAGCTTATATTTCCCCCTGTATTCGTCTATCTATTGAAAATTTCGGCAGAAGTCAGTATGTTTTTTTAGAACAATGCGAGGGCGAGTCTATTTCCATTAATTAGTAGCTTTAGTATCGCGCTGGCATGTCTACATGAATGGCTTGAATGGGTGCGCAAGACCGAGGAAGTACTACCCTCTCACAGAATATCGACGTCAAGTAGCAGTATGCATATTGTTTCGTTTGGTAACGTAACTGTGGAGCGCGGCAGGTCCCATTCCTCCCTCAGTGCCCTTCCTTCTCCTTTTCTCCTTCCCCTGGTTCTTCCTTTGGTTTGCAGATGCCCATGGGCGGCGATGATTTCTCATCAGGTAGCTCGCCTGCTCGTTTGCCGAGGCATCCCACAAAAAAAATTGCAATAATCAAACTCAGGGTTGTTAGGAGAAGAGAGTGGCAAAAAATTCAGCAATTGAGTTCTCCAAAAGACTTGGGAGTCTGCTAAAAAGTTTGTCTACTAGCAAAAAAAACCACTTACCATAAACATCAATGCATCCAATCTGCCACTTCATGCTGGGTTGTGTGTTGATCTGGCACATGTAGCAGCCACGGTCTTCGGCCCGGACTGGCCTGATCCTCAGCTGCCAAGTACTGGGAGTATCCAGGTTTACGGAGTACCGAGGACTGAGTACCACTCGGTCATTCAGTGATAGAACCGTTTGGTCTTCTGCTCGGAGCCAGCCCACCTGATAAACGAAATGAAGTTGTTAATTTATTGTAGGTTTCATGAATACTTTTTCTGTCTAATGGGTAATGCATTACCATAGTGTTACCATAAATATAATGTAAGCAGCGCTGGTCTGACAGACTGGAATCAATTCATTCATTGTGGCTATCTTATAACGATGATAGGAAGAGTATGACTTAGTCTAGTACACTGTGCAGGTAACCCTGAATGCAAACTTAACATTCAAATTTGAGTACAACATTCTTAACTTCGTCACAAACAAATTCATTTAAGTGATCCATTTGTCACCAATCCACGATTCTAAACGAACGCTTCCAATTTTAAAATGCGCAAATTAGCTTTTGCTTTTCCACCATAGCTGCAACACAGAATTTACATCTCATTCCGCCAAGTCACTGGGTCTTCTATTTAATTTACTTGAGACTGCAGCGGGGCCGCAGGCTCTTTGAATTTTAAACAGGGATTAACGCGAACGAACATTGACGAAATGTAACTCTACGAATACAAAGTCCATGTTTCTAGAATTGTTTTTCGTTATTTTTATGCAAAACGTTGCAGTACAGGATACAGAAATGCAGCTGTTTTCCACAAGGGACTTGGTGTAGAAATGTATTCGTATATTATACATGTGTACATTATGAAGATAATATGTACAAGATACGAGTAGTATAAGCAGAGCCGACAGCGTCTGTGTAATATTTTCTGGATAATCTAGAAAAAGAGCTGTGAGGATTTCGAAACAGTTTTAACCCAAACAACTTTTTTTTCTCGTAAACCTCCCATTTTTACATTTACTGTATCATATTTTTGTTCTACAGCCATGTTCTAATGTAATATAATAAATTCACTAGGGATAACAGAACTGAAATAGAATCTGTCTGTCATATCGAACAAAATTTTGTTATCAGATTTAGATTTGACGTGTTAGTGCTAAATTGGGTTTTCATTTAGGCTATGCAAATGTTTTGATTAGGTAGTGATGTGTGGTTTATCAGTGATCTTCCTTACACGGTTTCGCGTATGATTTAACTTCTGCACCTAAAGTTGTGATCTACTGTGCCCAAATTTTGAGTTAAGTAAAAGAAAAATCAAATCAGTGGGTAAATCACCCACTGATATGATTTTTCTTTTTTAGTCAACCAGACATAAAATTCCGTCTCACTAAAAATACTGAATGTAAATTGCCCCCAAAAACTAGATAAAAAACTTTAAGATCGCCATGTAATATTCTTGGAACCTACAAATTGAAAAATCACAATTAAAATACAAGACAAACACAAAAAAAAAAACAAGCAAACAATGTGACAAAAATTCTCCAACTTGTACATCAAATAAATATGGAAATAGAGTAGCCAATGATTGTGCTTATAACAGTCTCGACACAGAAGAACTAATAACTCAAACCATAAGTCATAATTCCAGTCCATTCGTAAAACAAATTACATGCACAGAATCACATCTAAGGAAAAGATTAGTAGCGAAAGCAAAAATACAATAATCTACACCATTACCCTCCATTTGGAGTTGCTCGGAAATTAATCCTGGAGAAACATCATTATCTGTTATAATGTTTGCTTCGTAATGCATGAGGCTTTCATTATCGAGTGTAACATTCATTTGTAATGTACCTTCTATGTTCTTGGCTATTATATTGTGAGCTATTGTGTCTATATTTACCCTTACTTCATCTTGCGGGAGGGTAATTGTCTAGTTAAGTGATTTGATTTTCAGTTTGTTTCTTAGAAGGAGTTTTAGCTATTGTGTGTTCTTTTGTGTCAATACCATAGATAATATTATCATCTTTCTAATTTTATTTATCAACTAAAACAAAATTACTATTTGATAGGAGCACTTTTGTTTTAATCTAAAGTTTTTGTGGTATACGAAATATAATCCTCCTAAATTTGCCCTTTGAATGTTTAACACCATAAATCTCTAAACCACTATGTTATATTTCCTTTCAATAAGGCTATAAAATTAATAACCCAGTCCCTTTTATTTATCAAAATTGATATAACAATGTCTAGTAGCAAATTTTCGGGTGAAATTGGTACTTTGTTTGTTAGAAAATTAATGGATACTCCAAATTAATTTCACTGGACTGAGAGCTTTTATCTGTTACAAATAATATTTTAACTTATAATTAATCTTCTGCTTAATTAATGTTATTTTGATTAACCACTTTTTATTCTGGGTTAAATTTAAAATTTATTTACCCTATTTATGTTCTGTTTTGTTCTAGTTTTTATTAAGGTTTGCTAAGTAGGTAATTAAATAAATTATATTTCATTCTTATCTCAAAATATTTTCTTTGTATGAGACGCAAATGTGCTCTATCAATAATATGAAGGAATATTATTTGAAGTATACATACCTATAACATCAATACCTAGTGTAAAAAAATATTTTTTTAATATAAATACAATTTTATAATTATAAGTGACAAAAAATATTCAAAAAAATATTTTTCATACGTAAATTGTTTCGTTAATCATAATTTTTATAGCAACCGCTTACGAGATTACTGATTTATATGAGCTGCTTAATTTTGTATAATTCAGCAGATCTATATAATATATAAATAAATGCCTATTTCCCTTTGTCACGCCATAACTTGAAAACGACTTTTCGGATTTCATTCATATTTTTAGGGTTCCGTAGCCAAATGGCAAAAAACGGAACCCTTATAGATTTGTCATGTCTGTCTGTCTCTGTCTGTCCGTCCGTATGTCACAGAATTTTTTCTCTGAAACTATAAGCGCTATGCTGTTGAAACTTGGTAAGTAGATGTATTCTGTGAACCGCATTAAGATTTTTACACAAAAAAAAACAAAAAAAAATTGGGGGTTCCCCATACTTAGAACTGAAACTCAAAAAAAAATTTTTCATCAAACCCATACGTATGAGGTATCTATGGATAAGTCTTAAAAAATGATGTTGAGGTTTCTAATACGATTTTTCTCTAAACTGAATAGTTTGCGCGAGGGACACTTCCAAAGTGGTAAAATGTGACCCCCTGTCACTTCTAAAATAAGAGAATGATAAAACTAAAACAAAATATATGATGTACATTACTATGTAAACTTTCAACGAAAATTAGTTTGAAAGAGATCTAGTAAGTATTTTTTATTTAATATCTCATAAATCGTAATGGTACGGAACCCTCCGTGCGCGAGTCTGACTCGCACTTGTCCGGTTTTTTATTTTAAATTTCTAACACTTTTTAAGAGGTTTTTACGGAAAATTAAGAACATTAGCGCAGAAAATGAGTGAGACAGAACAACGACGGTGGAGTTAGCTACTAGAAAATAACAATCAAACGAAAAAACTAAATGTGTGTGTGTAGTGTAGCCGCACACAGAAACAACATTACTAAGTCCATAAGATCTGAAGTTTAAGCGAAATATAAAACATTGTTAATTAGTTCATTTTTTTATATCCATTATTCTTAAGCAACTCTTTGATTGACAGTCTTTCACAAAATTAGAGTCGACTAAGTTTCATATTTTACAATTTATTACTGTCAAAAAATCTAACTACTCATTTTACGCTGGCAAAACCAGCTCCATTACTCCGACGGAACATAAGGGCTCTTCATTCAAGTAACTCACTTTATCATGTGATGCAGCATCACGTTATGGGGGAATTAATGGTGTCTGTCAAATGACACTTGAAAAGGATACGCCGTGATAAAGGATTGTAAAAGTGATGAAATTACTCATCTTTCGTGAAATGATGAGTTTGGTTCCTGCACTCAATGTGATATAATGTGACATAATGGACCATCTCTTTGAAATCACTAAACATATTAATACAAATAAATATATCGTTCTACTAGCTTCTGCCCGCGACTTCGTCCACGTAGTAGGCAAAAAGTCCCATCTCATGTGTTATTTAGGTAATAAACTGTGTGCCAAATTTCATACAAATCAGTTCAATCCTTTTGGAGTGACTGAGTAAGAAACATCCATCCAGACTTTACCATTTATTGTATTACGTATAGTACAACTTATAGCCTTCCTCAATAAATAGGCTATACTAACATATTTTTTCAACAAACTCTTTATAATGTTATCATAGATGTGTTAACTTGGAATACTATGGAATTGATCATCTTTCTTATACAAACATCCGAAATCATGACTACCATTAAACTGCTACATACACAAATCACAGTAAATCTATTTATTAATTGCTTATTTTTTATTATATCTCAGCTTTAAATAATGCAAAATGTTCACACAGATATGAATTTTCTATTGAAAGAAAATTTCCAAGTGAAAGAAAAATTCGGCCTCAAGCAGGGTTTTAAACCTGCGTCCCTCTGGTTAAGTATATGGTTCAAATCAAATCACTTACGAATCTACTGAAGGTATCGATTTCAACTTTATTTTCATCTGTATGACATTAGCCTCATCAATGCAACCTTTGTTAGATGAAGATAGCGATAATTTTTTGAAAAATCGTTTATTCATAAAAAGCTTTTGACCGCGAGTTTATACTCGTGTAATTTAGAATCAAGTATCTATTTATCAAAGAGAGTAAAGAATAAAAGTTAATCCCAATAAAATGGATTTGAAACGGGTAGATAAACAGCGTTTATTTTTGTGCAAAATGAAGCGACAATATCTAATGAATTTTTTTATATGCAACATTTCATATTCCACCCATAGGATCCATTATAAACAAATTATCTGAGCTAGTGACCAGTGAGCAAGCAACACAATATATAATAGTTGCCGTGTGAGAAACAGTTTTTCCTGAGGACGACACAGGCCTCTCAAAGTGTCTGGCCCTGCAACTTGCTTATCATATGGTCATAGCGAAACATACGCTCAGTAGATAATGCACGCGTTAAAATTGAAATGGGATAAAAAATTTAATGAAACAATGAAAGACTTGAGATAAATCACTGTAAACGAAATGAATGAGTTCCTCTACCGAAGCAACAATCTTACAAATGTTCACTGGTAGGGTTACTTATCCATTCAAATCGAGAAATGAATCTTCGTCGATTTTAAAAAAAACACATACATAGGTACACTCACGCCTTTTTCCCACAGGGGTAGGCAGAAACTATGGACTGCCACTTGCTACGACTTTTGCATATCTCTTTCGCTTCTTCCACATTCATACATCTTTTCATACACACGCGCCGGTTGCGAGTACTACGCACCTAAACTTTATTTTTTTTTTAAAAAAACGTCCGAAATTTTTTGTGTGTGGAGGTTGCCACCTAAGTGAGTCCTCATGTTCCGCATCAGGCTCAATTTCTATACCCGGGGCCAGAGCACGGAACATATGAGATATGCGCTCAACTCATCATCTCTAGTTCCTCGGGTTATAACGAACAATTGACGTCTTCCAAGGTTCCAAGGTCATTCCAAACGATTAAGCTGCGCTCTGCGTCTATATCCAGGTTGAAGAGTATCTTAAGCAGTGTGGGCAGTTTTACCTCCAGGGAGTAAAGTGGCAGCAATCCCCGAAGAGGCAACAGCTAGTGTAATCTTTCCTTCTTCCTTGTCTTCGCCCTTCAGCTAGTAGTAGGTAGTCGATTCAAAAAGTTTTTGCCTGTATCACCAAGGGCGTCCGGGAAAAATGTTTCACTGTCCTGTTCATTGACACTTTTTCGACATCGGTAAGAATCTCGATATTATTGTTCACAATATCGGTCATCGCAGAACAACTGTAATTTATCTCTACAACCTAGTCTGACTAACTCACAGAACTAAAGTTTTTTTTGCGGCTCTGGGAAGCAGGATTCAAAAGGCATTTATTTAAATAACTATATCTTGAAGAGAGCAAAAGCGAATATTAATAACACGCTCATCAGACTCTGCCACACTATCTCTATCAGCGCGCTCCAACTCCGTGAAAGGTAGAATGCTCATCGCCATTAACATCTTAAAATAATATGTGCACGAAGTGGCTCCGCAGACTGAGTAAAAAGCGCATATAATAGAACTCACTTTTTCTTGGATGAACAGTGTACACTCATCGCAGTGCGTGCTGGCAAAAGCCATCTGGATACCCCTCTACAGGCGAACCCCGTTGACGTCTATTACATACTCTTCTTTGCTGCTTTGTAGAAATTGATATCAAGGAATAATGGTCACCTTTTTGTTCACTGTTCTTATTTGTAATTTCTGTTTAGCTTTGTGTGTTTTTGTGTGCAAGGTATATAAAATTATAATATATTCTACTCATATTTTTTTCCGATTTCTACTTTCTATGGAACCAAGCGAAATAGTAATTGGTTGATATTTATTTAACCTTTAAATTTTTAAACAGCGCCATCTATGATATTATTCCAGAACAACCTGAGCTCCGGAAAATATTAAATTTTAAATTTTGTGAATAAGTTATTTTCTGGGGTAAAATGTAGCCTATGTTTTAAGTTAGACCTAAAGGAATACATCGGTGAAAACTGCATTCAATTCCATGCAGTGGTTTTTGCGTGATGCGGGTACAAACATACAGACAGACAGACAAAAATCCTAAAAATGGTTGTTTTGGCTTCTCTTGCTCTAATAAAGACCCCCCGTGTTATTTTTTTTTAAATACCTTCAATGTACAGACATCGGCGTGTTACATTTTTATTATATGTTGAGATTTTTATTATATGTTGAGATACTGTCATAATTTTTGATTTGAGATTTATATTTTTACGATTTTTACTGGGTGTAGTGTTTTTAAATAAAAAATTGGTAAGTTATGCAGTCACTCGTGGGATATGAATATATTTTGTATTGCATAGGAGTGGATGACGGATGGCTATAAAGGTAAGGAGTGCAAAAAATGATTGGTCTGTATGAGAAATAATATGGTTACAAAGGAAGTGACTTATAACATGACAGCTGTTTGATACACTTAATTTATAAAATTACTATAGGCCGACCGTTTAACTCGCGTATCGCCTGCGCGGTAAGAAGGGAGCGGGGGCGGGTAACGCTACACACGGAGTCAATAATCCAAAGATTTATCTCGAGAAAGACATTGTTGGTAAAGAATAAAATAATAAGTATCTTTTTTAAGTATCCCTACTAGTTTTTTTATATAAAATATTATTTGACAGTAAATATAAACGATACAAAATCATACTCGCTGGTGACATTAATATCAATATTCTCAAGAAATGCAAGAACGTGCGTAACCTCTGTGACATACTACAAAACTATAATTTGACTTTGCATATTGACGAACCGACTAGGTTAAACACGTGCATTGACAACATAATAAGTAATATTAAAAAAACTACTTCTAATGTATTGAGACTTGGTCTCTCCGACCACGACACAGCTCAGATGTTGTATGTACCAATAAAAACTAACATTATTCAACCATTAAAATATTGTGTGACTAAAAGAGATTTCAGTCAAGAAAACGTCATGAAATTTTGCAACTACCTGAAGAGTTTATCTTTTAATAGTGTATACAGTACAACAAATCTGAATACAGCATTTAATAATTTTCATGATGACCTGTGTCTATTTTCTGCATTATGCTTTCCCACTATCAGAAAAACAGTTATTACTAAACGTCGTGATATAAAATGGATTACTAAGGGCTTGCGATGTAGCTGTAAAACTAAAAAGCTTCTTCGATACCAGTTTTACAAAACACGAAGTATAGCAACCAAAATCACCTATCACAATTACTCAAAATTATTGAGGCGCTGTATATATGCTTCCCAAAAACTACATAACGGCAACCTTATAACTAAATCTAAATCTAAAAACGTTTGTAAAATGGCATGGAAGATCATTAACGAGGATATACGATGTAATACACATGAAGAGTATATAAATGAATTAAAAATCGATGATAAAATAATAAATACCCCTCGTGAAATAGCAAACAAATTTAATAATTATCTAATACAATTAACGAGTAGTGAAGCTGGAAATTTACAGAACACAAACGAAAACCGTGCCAATAGCAGTATATTTCTAAAACCAGTGGATGACACAGAAGTTAGAAACATTATTATGTCCCTAAAAGCCACTCACTCAATAGGCTATGATGGTATCACCACTCATACAATTAAAAAATGTGTAGAGACTATCACACCGGTTTTAATGTATCTTATAAATCTTTCATTTGAACAAGGAACATTTCCAAGTCGTCTAAAAAAATCTGTAGTTAAGCCAATATACAAAAAAGGCGATAAAAAGGAAATGGCAAATTACCGGCCCATAACCTTAATTCCTATACTATCTAAAATTTTCGAGAAGGCCATGCAAAAAAGATCTAACTTCGTATCTAAATAAGTTTAACTTGATCAAAAACGAACAGTACGGTTTCCAAAAAGGTAAGTCGACCACTCATGCTGCATTTGATTTAGTGCATAAAGTCTTAAAGAATGTTGACAATAAAAGAAAGACACTGGTAATATTTTTTGATATGTCAAAAGCTTTTGACTTTGTTTCTCATAGGTTACTTCTAGAAAAATTGGATAACTATGGCATAAGAGGTCCTGCACGCGAATGGACACGGAGCTATTTGAAATGTCGGGAGCAATGTGTAGAAATATCATGCGTTGGAGAAAATTCTGCGGTAATACGACAAAGGTCAGAATATCTAATTAATAGCTATGGAGTACCACAAGGTAGCGTCCTGGGACCGCTGTATTTTCTTATTTATATAAACGATTTACCTGACATTACTTCCAATAATAATTGCATACTATTTGCGGATGACATCTCTATTATTTTGACATATGATAATAATCTAAACAACTATGACATCGAAATAAATAAGACAGTTAAATCAGTTATACATTGGCTATCTAGAAACAACTTACAGGCCAATCTCAACAAGACAAATTTTATTCAGTTTCAAACCCATGGGTCAAAAGTTGTTCCGAGAAGCCTGTCTTACGACGGCACAGTAATAACTGAAACTTCGAGTGTGAGATTTCTGGGCCTGCAAATAGACAAATATGTTGACTGGGCAAATCAAGTTGAGGTAGTCTGCAAAAGAGTGAACAGCTTTGTATATGTACTAAACAGACTCAGAAACACATCAACCCGTCAGACAGTACTATTGGCATACCATAGCCATGTAGGTTCCATTTTGAGGTACGGTTTGATACTGTGGGGAAACTCCACAGATTCCTTTAGGGCATTTCTCTCACAAAAAAGGTGCATAAGAGCTATCGTAGGTATCCCTCCCTATGAATCCTGTAAGCCTCACTTTAAAGCATTAAACATATTACCTCTACCAAGTATGTACATTTTTGAAATTTGTGTATTTGTCAAAACTAATTTAGAACTTTTCATAAAAGCACGTGACATTTATCCTCGCAACACCAGACGAGGAGAGCGGCTTGTTGTAGGCTTTACTCCAAGGACCACATTGTATCAAAAGAACTGTTATGCTATGTGTGTTAAAATTTTTAATAGGTTACCACCACATATTCAGAACCTTCCTTTAGTAAGGTTTAAACGAACACTAAAAGCTCTTCTCTTACAAAAAATGATTTATTCAATAAGCGAGTGGTTTCAGAACAAAATAACGTAGTGGTGGTCAAAAATTATTTGGTACTATTTTATTATGTCAATTGTTTTTTTTTTTATCATTAATATTGACTGACTTTTTATTATTGACATTCCTGATCTGATCCAATTTTATTGACTACCTTATGTGAAGAACTGTGTGTGTACTCATTGTTATTTAAATTAATAAATTGCAATTATATTTGTAAACTTTGCATGCCGTAATAAAGGCGAAATATGTGATACTATAATCAGATAATGTATATACTAACATCTGTAACACCATGTTTCTCGCAAATAAATAAATAAAATAAAAATAGTAGTAGTACTCCCTTCTTACCGCGCAGGCGATACGCGAGTTAAACGGTCGGCCTATAGTTATGCCCCACTGTATCACCGGTTTTGCCCCGCTCCTAAGGATCATAGAATAATGCTAAGAGGCATTATTGCCTTCCCCATTAATTTGGCTAACATATACAAAAATATTTTATTTCAATTACGATTAGTGATCCAGAGATTAGCGCGTTGGATTAAACTCTTCTGCTTTATTATAAAAGTATAGCTAAATAATAATAAATATATAATTTGTTAAAAGACATGTAAGAAAATATCTATATCTTTTCTTCCATACCAATATAAGCCGTCGGTAGCCTAATGGCTAGGGCGTCGGACTTGCGATCATATGGTTGCCGGTTCGAACCCCACCCATTGCACTACCGGCGTGAACCCACTCGTAACACAAGCATTAAGCTTAGCACGAGGGGTTAACAAGAATACTAGTAATGTGTGACCCACATTGCTAAGAAGTTTTTTTTTTTTAAATATAATAAAGAGAAAAGTTTTGTTTGTTTGTAATCAATTAACTCTGAAACTACTGAACCGATTTTAATAATTATTTTACTTTAACATAGGCTATTTATTTTCCCGCAGGATAACTAGGATCTCATGCGGGTGAAGAGAAAATAAAATAACCATTACAACTGAATTCTCCGAAGAGTGAGGCAAAGGTGTACCAATGTACACCAACATACCACCAGTATGTTTAAGTCTCATTCTAACGTTAACGTTAACTCGTAGCTGCTACTGAGACTTAAATAAAAAAACGCAATAAATCTTTGTTCAACTTGGGAATCGCACCTAGGACCCCTAGCGTAGCAGTCGCGCTTGGGACCACTAGACTAATGAAATAAGTATAAGCAAAACACACTTATAACTGACTTAAGATCAGATTTGTCTGTTTTCGTAATATCATGGTCCACTTGAATAGCAAAAGTAAAATCAGTCGTTTATTCATCTCCGAATATTTTGGCAAAAGCCACTCAAATGACAAAGTTAGGAAAAGGCATCTGGCAGTATCTACTTAATATATCTTTTAGAAGGTGTAAATACAAAGTGCTTTCGCAAATGGCGGTAAAGTAGCAAGTTTGCTAATCTGAAATATTCGCGTCTGTAGTTGATAATTGAATAAGTATTTCTTGTGTCATTTCCATTTGACTTATTTATAATTGATGAATGATGATTGATAACTGAAATATAATTAAGATTTATGCTACAAAGATGACGTGAATTGATTACAAAGAAAATAAGATGATACCGATCCTTGGCGTGTCTTTAGAGTTGGGTAGTAATTTTGACTTATTAATTTACTTATCTTTCATTGATTTAGTGGTTGAGTATAATAAGGTCTTTGTTTCAATTCCCGATCCGAGCAAAGGATCATTGAAGTTTTCTATCATGAAATTCCTAGGTATGGCTAAGGTCTCTGATATTCGACTTATAACAAATATCAGTGGATAATACAAAAGTTACAGGTCAAGATACATAATATACCATTACGCCTTTATTCCTCAAAGGGTTAGATAGAAGTGTACTTATTGAACACCCACAGTTTACTGGTATCTATAGGTCCCATGTAATAGGGGGCGAGCCGGGCACATATGCAAACTACGAGCTGCTACTGAGAATTTTATAGTATAACCCGATAATACTTTACTCGACCGTTTGACCGACCTGGGAAGTGAGCCCTCTCGCGTAGCAGTCAAGTAACTAATATGGCAGTTCGTCAAGCTGTACATTTCCAATTTAATCTGACTTCACATTGCATAGGTCTTCTGTACATTGTATAGGTCAGCTTTAACTGGATTTCTGTAAGTATTTTGATACGAAATCTCTGTAGGTGCTTCGTCATATTTATAGGTCCCATAGGGGGCTATCTATAACTGAATGTAAAATGAGAAATAGGTTTGGAAAAAACGAAACAGTTTCTTTTTTCTTGTTCCATCATTTTTTATTGCCCGCGCAAATAAATTTATTTCCACCATTTTCCTTCACATTAATATTATTCAATACAATTTAAAATTTCTTCATTAGGACGAAACGGAGAAATTATCCCTTAAATCTAGTGTTAGTAAGTAATAAAAAAAAAACTGGCCAAGTGCGAGTTGGACTCGCACACGGAGGGTTCCGTATCATTACGATTTATGACGTATTAAAAAAACTATTTACTAGATCTCGTCCAAACCAATTTTCAGTGGGAGTTTACATGGTAATCTACATCATATATTTTTTTTTGTTTTATCGTCCTCTTATTTTAGAAGTTACAGGGGGGGGGACACATTTTACCACTTTGGAAGTGTCTCTCGCGCAAAATATTCAGTTTATGACGTATTAAAAAAAAACTATTTACTAGATCTCGTTCAAACCAATTTTCGGTGGAAGTTTACTTGGTAATGTACATCATATTTTTTTTAGTTTTATGGTTTTCTTATTTTAGAAGTTACAGGGGGGGGGACACACATTTTACCACTATGGAAGTGTTTCTCGAAGACCTATCCATAGATACCCCACACGTATGGGTTTGATGAAAAAAAAAAATTTAGAGTTTCAGTTCCAAGTATGGGGAACCCCCAAAATTTATTGTTTTTTTTCTATTTTTGTCTGAAAATCTTAATGCGGTTCATAGAATACATCTGCTTACCAAGTTTCAACAGCATAGTTCTTATAGTTTCGAAAAAAAAGGCTGTGACACGATCGGACAGACAGACAGACGGACATGACGAATCTATAAGGGTTCAGTTTTTTGCCATTTGGCTACGGAACCCTAAAAATAGGTACAATACGTTTTTAATTTGACTTGTATTATCCTTGTTGTAGAAACGAAAGCAATACAACTCAATATAAAATCACAATAAATACATTCTATTTAATTTTGTATCTTTAGCAAACTTGTATCGACATTTTCAATGAAATGATACGTTTAAATTTCCCGTTGCAACAACATATTGCAGTCGAGCGCACATTTGTGGAATGCTTTCAATTTGGAAGATACTCTCTTCCAAATTCGTCCCCTTCACACTACATTAATAATAATGTCATTTTTTTGAGAAATGAGTATACGAAAATATAAGATATGTATTAGTGCAAATGGAAGAGTATTGTCCAATCCAACTGAGTGATATCTGGGAATAATCACTTTTTTTGTATCGTATATAATATAGAATATAGTAAAAGCCATGTGTTACTCGCCTCGTTAGTCTTGTGGTCCCAAGCGCGACTGCTACGCAAGAGATCCTGGGTTCGATCCCCATTCGGTATACGTGTGTGCGTGTAATTGTGTGTTGTACATGAAAAGGCGTAGTTTTAGCCGGCAAAAAAGTTAAGATGGAACTTTGCGAACAAAGAAGTGAGTTCTTTGTTCGCAAAGTTCCATCTTAACTTTTTATTTGTTTTGAGGGTTTTTGTATGAAATTCTCAGTAGCAGCTCGGAGTCTGGATTTGTGCCAAGTTAATGGCAATATGCTCGCCCCTGTTACCTCCGTAGATTCTTATCTGGCTTGCGGGTGGGTAGCTTAGGGAGTCCGGCGCCACACCAAAAAATAACCCCAGTAGGCAGCGTGTGTGTTTGCTCCTCAAGCGAACGAGCAACAAAGCCTCATCCCTGGATGGTCCGATGTTTATACCGAGCCGCATCCTGTCACGGTCGAATTCAATGGCCTTGACAGTATTGTAAAGAAAGCAATCCGCGTATACTCCTTGTAGACTAAGGTAGATGAGACCTTCTGTACACAGAAAGCTGATATTCCAGGTCCCATCTAAAACGGCGCAAGTATTTAGCCAAAAATCCAAGCTCCAATCT
The DNA here is from genome assembly GCA_958496365.1 of Subacronicta megacephala. Taxonomy (NCBI): domain Eukaryota; kingdom Metazoa; phylum Arthropoda; class Insecta; order Lepidoptera; family Noctuidae; genus Subacronicta; species Subacronicta megacephala. The sequence goes on along the minus strand of OY292531.1, from coordinate 2,952,177 downwards.
GCTAAATACTGAAGATTTTCCTTTGGTAAAACCTGATAAAAAAATAATTTTACAGAACCCAGAACCGATGACTAGACCAACAAGACTGTGATCAAGAAAGAAAAATACAAAGAATGAAAAAAATATAAGCAAATCGTTCACGAAAATATACCTCCATCCACCCCTAACCGAACGCCGTACATCAACACACTTATCAAACATCGCACATTTGCGACTATGCTTCCCCTTCTTGTACATTTTATTGGTCCATTGTTGCCTCAAGAGGGATGGGCCTCTCCGCTTCCCTTTGTTCGTTCCGAGAAGCATTTTCAACGAATTCTGACAGGTATCATTAATTTAATGCGCGATGGTCCAATTACTTTAAATGCTAGTGGAAAATCTTTAGGCTATGTAGAGTGATATTCGTGTCACGTTGGTAGATTTGAGGCTGAAACTAAGATTGGGATGAATGGTAATATTGTTGAGTGAGCAGGATTTTGCTGTCATTCCAACGTTGCCGAGATAGTTTGCCTCAAAAGTTTTGCGGGAATTCTATTTTGGAATTGAATTTGAAGGCAATGTTGATGTGTCATCTATAGAAAAAAGAAATAAATAATTTTTTTTATGACATGAAATCCTCATTATATAAATAACACTGAAAATTTAAACTAAATTATACTTAATAAAAACTTCTAAAGAAAAAACGGCTTGTCAAGGTCAAAATATGGTGCCTATCTCAGCTGTGCTGCAACAGGGTAATTGTTACAACGCTGGTATTGTGATAGGCCCAGAGTTCGAGTGTAGCCACGGATGCAGAGCATAGACTTCAATTTAAGAGCCGTGCCACGCACGCCAGCACAAGTCCCAGACCAATAACCCAGCTAGCAATAACTAAATTTTTTTCATGCTATGGCGTTCTGTAATTTCTGCCTATCTCTATGGGAAAAAGACGTAAGTGTATGTATGTACCTATAATAAAAAAACGCTACAAAATCCATTTATTTTCGTGTGAGCCTTCGTGGATGTCCTCTGCCTCTCATAAAGGGCGGATGGTTATGTCAGATTCCTATCTACTAGCCGTCTATAGCACATTAGGAACAGGTACGAAATCTCAAATGAACGCACCAATGGCTCTGCTGTGCTTTGCCTTTAGGCCGTTACCAAAATTGTAGCTTTGGTATGTTGCTACCCAAAGTGTAGCCTTCCAGAGCGCAACAAACTACTGGTACATGTAAAGCTACATTTAATAATGAACAATCAACATAGTACACTATTGCTGGAGTTTGTATTTGTGCCTGGTTAGTAGCAATATGCTCGCCTCTTGTTACACGTATAAGACATAAACATGCCATCTACAGCATTTACACCTCTGCCTAAGGTAATACATGCATACAGGCATCATGATCAAGTTGTCGTTTCGGAAGACTGATTGGCCTTTGTTCAGCACGGACCTCCTTTAGCTGATATGATGATGGTAAGTTCTTGAACCAGTCCGAAATTGCCCATCATTATCATCAACTTCCCATATGCTCCCACTGCTGGGCACTTATCTCCTCTCAGATAGAGAGGAATTAGGCTGTAGTCCACTAGGCCAGTCTACTGTGAATGTATTTAATTATTTTTATTTTTGGTTTGCCCATATGTCCAAAATCGAGTAGGTATTGATCAAAATCTTTAGTCACCTCTAAATTGGACCACCAGTAACGATGACTCCTCGTATTTGTTGCAACAGGATTTGTTCGCTCTACAACGGATTATCTGAAATATTTCAGTCTTTACATCATCCTATTAATTTATTACAGAGATTCAGATCTCAAGCGTTATAAATTGATTGAATTGATTAATGAATCGGATTAATTCTGTTTCTGCTAGAATCATTAATTTGAATTGTTTTAGGAGTTTTTGATTTTTAGACCAATGATTTTTAGAAAGGAGTTAGATGAAAAATAAGGAATCAGGGTGATTAACTTTATGGATTATAGTTTTCATGGGTCGTCCGACGCCTAGGGAGACGGCAGGGTATGTCGGACTCGTACCGAGTAAAAACCCCACTTGTCTTCCTTTTTTTGTGGGTATTGGAAATGCTTTATGCACTATCCACCGCCCTGGGGAGAGCGATGGAGTGTGTCGGACTCCGCTCTGAAAAGAGCGATCTACCGACTAAAACCAACCTCGGCGTTTCGCGTCACCACTTTAGTGCCGGGAATACGGGAGCGCTGTGACATTCGTCCGCAAGTTGCCTTCCCTTTCCCTATAGTCACAGCCATGGGATTTGTGACATTCGCCACGACCATTATGGATATAGCCTGAAGTTTGAAGGACTTACGATCATGTCCTAGTTAATCTCCCATTTTCAGAGGGGTTTTTATAGCGTCTGTATGACTTCTTTTCCCAAAGTCATGTATAGACATCACAGCGCATTTTTATACGGCGCCGAGGGCACAGTTTTGTTTTTTTAACGTGGCGTTCAAAAGATTAATAACAACACGTGGACGCAAATGAAGATTGGCGTTTTTTATAATATAGTCGGTGTACATTAATACACTTTTGCATAGCCCTTCGGGGAATACAAGCGTGATGGTCCGTTTATATTATCTAAAGCCAGTCCGAATTAAGCATAAAATTAGATGCTGTTTTAACAATAATATTGCTGGAAGTCTAACCTGAAAACCCTTCTTTGACACGAGTGAAAACGCGGGAATCAGTACTGATTAAATAGTTTTAAAAAAGGAATTCGTACTCTCTTTGTATTTACCTTTTAATTTTTATTACAGCTGGTGCAGTCTGTTGGGCATTTAAATCAATTAAAAGTTACAAGCATGATTGCCTCTATTGTCCAGTATGTCACGAGATTATTGTTGGTAGGTATTTACTGTATTCGACTACACGTTTGGTGTAATGGCTAAGATTCACACCTCGCCGCTACCATTGCGCCGCATGTTATGGGTTCAATACCCACCCAAGGCCCGTTCAATAGATTATTGTCTACAGAAAAATAATGCATTAAATTAAAATCGACAGTTTACAATCTCACAAGATAGATTAATCTAACGGTATTTACAATTTTACGGTGACATATACAACACACGCGTTTGATCGGAGGAAAGGGAGATTCTTTGTATGGACAGGCAACGCTTGTATTTTGAAAGAGTTTATTTTAGGAATACAAATGATATATAGTACGTAAAAACCCAGACTCGGATCAACTACAAATATTTATTCGGTGCGAGAATAAAACCAATTGTCATCATAACATACCATCATGCCTGTATTACTCGAAGGGTTAGGCAGAGGTGTGCTAATGTACACCCACGCTTCGCCGGTATGTTTAGGTCCAATGTAATAGGGGGCAAGCCTATTGCCATTAATCGGACACAAATCTAGACTCCGAGGTGCTGCAGAGAATTTTATTGAAAATCTCTATAACACTTTGCTCGAACTTGGAGTCAAAGTTAGGAACTCTAGCGTAGCAGTCACGCTTGGGACCACTAGACTAACGAAGCAGTCTCATCAAATCCAAATGATCCAATCGTCATCATTGCGGTGTATAGCACTATGATGATGAAAGATTCATCGTCATATCAGCGAAAGGAGGTCCGCTGCTGATCAAATACCTTCCCCATACTTCTACAAGGACTGGTATATCGCCTCAGACCAGAGGCTGCACGACCTGGTAAAGATAAATAGAATATTCTTATAAAAAGGTAACTTGGATACCTTTACCAGGTCGTCAGTCCATCTGATCGGATGATTTCTTACGCTGAGTTTTACGATGGTCTCCGATGATCAAATGTTTTTGCCCAATCAACCAACACTTCTTCGAGCTATGTGCCTTGCCCTCGGGCAACTATGACCACTTTGATTCTTCTACGAATCTCCTTATTTTTGACCCCCGACGCAAAAACGACGGGCTGTTATAAGTTTGACGTGTCTGTGTGTGTGTGATGTGTATGCGTGTGTGTGTTGTGTGTTGTGTGTGCGTATGTGCGTGTGTGTGTGTGTGTGGCATCGTAGCTCCTGAACGGATAAACCGATTTGGATTGAGTTTTCTTGTTTGAAAGGTGAATTAGTCGGGAGTGTTCTTAGCGATGTTTGATGAAAATCGTTAGAGATATAAAGCAATAATTGTCACGGGTTTTTAAATTTTTAATATTTGATACAGTCACCAAGCTTTATTTCTCTCGTCAAAACTCTAAGGTAACTAACAATATTATATCGATTTTTAATTAAAGTCTTGTAAATTTCAAAAGTACTTAAGAAATAATAAGCCGCTGTCAATCAAAAGCTTATGTATAGTTCCTTTCAAAGTAAAATTTAACTTTAAATATCTCAAACAAATGAATTTTCCAAAACAATTTTAACATCAACTTTGGCGTCTTTATGAACTTCACACAATAGATGTATCTTGATATTAAATGTCATTCTTAACGTAGGTATTTCTATTTAGAAATCAACTGAACTGCTGATGATGAGAATAAATAGGTATTATATAAGTAAGGCTTTTTTTAATATTAACTTTTTTAAATATGCAAGAATCTTATCAAATAGCGTTGTACTGCACTCTACACTGTTGTAGTTTCTTCTTTCAGCGTGAATGAGCACTGAAATAATTGAAATACAATAAAATTTGGACTTTGTTTGATAAGTTCGTGATACATTTTTTTTATCAGCGTAGCAATAATATTAATTTGTACGGCTAAGGATATTGTTTGGAATCTCATTGCAGAAACGATTGTCCTAAAACATACATACCATCACATACTTGGTATAAACATACAACAACAACATAAACATACATATATGGTATGTATGTTTTAGGACAATCGTTTCTGCAATGAGATTCCAAACAATATCCTTAGCCGTACAAATTAATATTATTGCTACGCTGATAAAAAAAATGTATCACGAACTTATCAAACAAAGTCCAAATTTTATTGTATTTCAATTATTTCAGTGCTCATTCACGCTGAATCATGATTAGATAAAGTATACGAAGAAAAGAAAAATTAAAGTCACAAAGTTACTTAAAAAAGACTTAAGTACCTATTCATGCAAAACAAATTACGCTAAAATTAACCGATACCAATATTCATTGTTATACTCTTATTAATTTGTTTGTTTGATTTAAATTCCCCTATTTTGTCTATGTACATGTATTTACATAGTGCTGGCCAAAAATCAAACATCTTATTTTAAAACCAAATTCAAAAGCAGGTAGCGTATTTGCAGATTCTACTCTGATTCCGTATACATTCCCGCGCTGAGTCGGGGTAGCAATTTTCAAGAATTACATAACGGCGCCCAGCCAGATTACAATTCGTACTGGCCCATTGTAACTTTTGGCTCACAATAAAACAGAACGTGACCGAGGATTTAAATGTGGTGGTTGACGAGTACCAAATCAATTTGGAGGCTGTGCGTGATTCAAATTCTCCATTTAGCATTTTCGTTATAAATGTTAGCAAGAATTTATGATGTTTGCACGGCTGTTATGCTCTGGGGAGCTACAAATGTGTTTTATAGTTACGCTTGTGTATATTTTTTTATTGTTATAATAGGTATTTTGTTTCGTGAAATCGTTTGTTGGGACTTTCATGGGTACACATTAGGTATACATTGAGCACAAATTAAGCTGGACTGCGTAATTTAAAAACAAAAAGTCGTGGTTGGGGTGAACACACCATCACACTTGTATTCCCCGAAGGTAAAAGCAGCGGTGTACTAATGTACCTACACCGTCGGTGTCCAAGAGGGTTAACATTCTGATGAACTGGGTCATCAGAATGTTTAAGTCGCATGTAATAGGGGGCGAGCCTATTGCCATTACATACCATCACGCCTGTTTTCCCCGAAGGGTTAGGCAGAGGTGTACTACTTAAGTTGTACACCTACAGGTATGTTAATATCCCATGTAATAGGGGGCGAGCCTATTGCCGTAAACCGGGCACTAATCCAAACTCCAAGCTACTACTGAGAATTAAATAGAAAAGTGTTATTAGACACTTTTTTTGACCTGGTAATTGAACCCGGAACCTCTTTCCTAGTTTCCTTTAAAAGTTTCATACAAATGTCTAATGTTCACGATAGTGACAAAAACCAGCATAATGAAGAGAAATGCTCCACCATTTTAATATCAAAGTACTCCATTATTTTAATAACATGTATTCCAAAATTCCATTACCTAGATTCCATGTTAAAATTACGTACGTATCTCAGACCACCGAAATGAGAAGTAGAGAATTCATAATTAAATATCCACTTACCTTCCTGCCTACCCCGGGTTATAAACCGTGTGCATTTGGCCAAGCAATTGAGATTAACGCGGGCCCTTTAATTACGAAAGTTTCTTGCCGCGAATAAATATAAATGGATAAATGGTTTTTTTCCGCTTTGAGTCAGAGTTTTAAGACGAACTAACGAATTACTAATGTGCCTTAATTTGTTTATGACAGATGTGTCAGTTTCATTGGACTTTCAAGATTAGAACCAATTGTAAAAAATACCTACTAGAACCTATTCAGAGTCCCCATTCGTCCTTCTTAAAAATATTATATTATATTAAAATGACTATTGGACCTCTTTTTTTGGACCTGTCTTGTACCCACTGGACCTTCAAAATTAGACACAATTGTAAAAAGTACCTTCTGGAACCCATTTACAAGCCCCATTCGTCCTTTTTAAAAATATTATATTAAAATGACTATTGGGCCTCATTTTTGGACTCTACTTGTACCCATTGGACCTTCAAGACTAAATCCAAAATATCCACTAGACCTCATTTACAAGCCATATTCGACATTCTTAAAAATATTATTATCAATTTAATTCAATTGAATTCTTTATCAAATTCTCACTAGCAGCTCGGAGTCTGAATTTCTGCCCGGTTACTTGCAGTATATTAAGTAGGGTAAACTACCCTATTACTGAAACCCCCCCAATTTATTGACACTCTATTTAAATTTTTAAAATATAAGGAAACGTGGTAACCCACCAGTGTTATTTATTAAAATGATTTTTGATAATTTATTTTTCTATGCCACTGGCAAAACTAATATGTTAAAAGAACTAAGACGGCGCCAAATAGTCAAATAGGCAGTCAGTGTGTAAGAGGGAGAAAGTTAGTTTTCTTAGAATTTTTATAAGGTAAGCGTTCATTTGAATCATGTTATAGTATTCAGAAATTCGAATACCTTTCTTTGAATGTTGTGTTATTCTAATTTTGAAGGTTTATATAGCAGATTTCAATGGTTATTTCTCCATTTACTGTGTTTTTTTTTTAATTTTACAAGGTGTCGATTTTTGGTATGTCGAAAATCGTGAAATTCATGATCATGAATCGTGAATGACATGTCAATAATTGGAATTTACAAATTAGTCTTGGAAGAGGCTAATTCAATTATATATACCGAGTTTATGACTTGATATATGACTACAAATTAGATTGAAGTCAAAACACACCTTTATTCCAAATTCCGACATGGGTGTCAAATCAATATTCTCTATACAAACATCAGTGTTGATAATTGGGCAAGGCTATGTCAATAATTGGAATGAAATGAATAAGTACTCAGATTTTTTCGCAGAGGACTAGTCTTCCACAAGTTGAATCTTTGGATATTTCTGCATCCTTAACACTCATAAAATAAGGATTATGGCAATTATGAGCAGATAATTATGCGGTTATCATCAGACGAACATTTCCCTTGTGTCGCATGATCACTTTCATTATTGCATAGGTATGTGTTGTGTAGTTAGACAATTCTTAACATAAAACTTCGAACAACATTGATTCAAAGAGTTCAGAACCCTCAACATAAAGCCTGTCCGGGTCCTGCTACTCTCCTGACCGAAGACGACGAAAATTACTTAGTGGAGTGGATCAAGAATCATTAAAGATAGAGAAAATCCTCCCATTCAAATTCCAAAATATATCTTATCCGAGTGTACTCAAATCAAGTTGCAGGATATTCTCATACTGCCGAAGACACTTCAAAGGAAATGTGCTAAAAATATAAAAAAGAGCTCCTTTTGTTCTAACATCAGCCGAGTGGAAGGCACACGAAAATAAAAGAAGAAAAGGCTTAGGAAGGAATTTAAAAAAGGAAAGAGAGAGAAAAAAAAGGAACAAGAAAAATAAATAATGCTCCGAAAAAATTAATAAGCAGAAGCCTAAAAAATAAGAACACGGGTAAAGAAGTTTATAAAGTCAAAAAGTTGTTATTTAGCGAAGAGTTTTATTTTATCACATGGAAATAAAAAAAAACACAGGAGTGTATCAAAAGAGATTGTAAACTTACTACGTACAATCTTAGTTAAAAAATAAAGCATTGACTGTAGAAGAAATTGAAAGATTTTAAACACTGAGATAATACTCAAGCAGGTACCTACCTATTTAAAAGTTCCTCATAAGAATTACCTCATTATTTCCAGTGATTTCAAGTATTAAAAAAAAATACGATTTATTTGTTAAGTTGACTGATTATACTCAAGGTTTTCTATTCGTAAATACAATTTCATAGTAAAATAGGTTAATTACAAACAATTAAGATTTGGGTTATTTTAAAAAACCGTATAAAATTCTTATTAATAGGTATACCTACTAAAAAAATTGCAGTGTCAATAAATTGGTTCAACACATGACGATAATAGGGCGGAATGTGTCAATAATTGGGCAAATCATAATAAATCAATAAAACTTGAAAAAATAATACCAAATATCATCGAAATATTTTTTTGTTAATTATCAAGGAAATACAATACTTGCTCTATTATTATAAACCGGATATCCAACGGGCAATACCATAAAACGACAGATATTGAACTATTTTGGTACGATAGCCCTTAAAGTGTCAATAATTGGGTATCTTACCCTACTTGCGATCTCATTTATTTACTTTGATCTGCAATTACGAAATATGCGCTCATATTTTGTTTAATGCGCATTTGATGTGCGTTCCGTATGCTTATATGTGTACTCAGTTTTACGCACTTCATAAGGGCACGCAAGCGTAAAGTGGATCTATAAATCGTAAATGAAGACACAAGTTGTTAATGTCTGTTTACTCGTTTGATTCGAATTTAACGACATATTTGTACATCATTCCTTTGAACAAACTGGAAATGTTAATGGGAAATATTCACGTTTTAACATAACGTACCATCACGCCTATATTACTCTGGAGTTAGGCAGACTTATCTTTAAGGTGAGCGTTGGTGGCCCAGTGGTAGCGGCTGCGTCTTACGAATTGTAGGTCGTAGGTTCGAACCCAGTCAGGTGCTTTACTTTTTATAAATTAGTCAATCTCCACTGCTCCCAAAACGGTGAAGGAAAATATCGTGAGGAAACCGGCATGTCCTAGAACCAAAAATTCCGTGCTTCTACTGAGAATTTCATAGAAAAACCCAATAACACTTTGCTCCACCCAGGAATCGAACCCAGGATCTTTACCGTAGTCGAGCTTAGGACCATTAGACTAATAAAGCAGGCAGTCAGAATATTTGTATGTATATTAAAGCCTTAATTAGTTGGGATATTATAGTTCCTATATCCCATGTGTTTTAAATAATTACGAGGCCTTTTAAAGAAAGAGCCATAGCAGCTTTGAGTTGACCTGTCCTAACTGATGGCACGCATACGACAGTCCTCGTGTAGCTCAACATGACGATCCGTCGCATGACGATACCAGATCAGCAGGACATTTGCTTAAAACCGGCGTAAAACTACGTAAAACCGGTAGACACTAGATAGAAGAGGTTTTATGAAATACCAACGGGGTATAAAACCTCAAAAAGGCTTAATACTCTATTCTTAGATTCAATAACTTCATTCCCCTTCATTTAATTTTATGATTCAAGTTAACTTAACCCACCCATTTTCAGGTCCACTTACTTATTGCTAAATAAAAGCGTTTATTACCATGGAACTTTCTAGAACATAAAATCTGATTACTAGCAGTAGATTGCACTTTTTAATTCCTGTCATTAATTTGCCGAGCGCAGTAATTACGGTGGTGCCTATATCTTTAAGAAATAAAGAACGGGCGTGGTGCTTGGAAACCACATCAAACCTAGTACTTAAAACTAGGTAAAATGCAGGGTTTTCAATATTCATGAAATCAGAACACCTGTTTAGAAATGGGTTTATTCCTGGGCATTCATTTAATTTGGCCAAAATGCAAACTTAGACCAGTTTGTGTCAAGGCGCTTATTATTTTCAACCGACTTCAAAAAGGAGGAGGTTCTCAATTCGTCTGTATGTTTTTTTTTGTATGTTTGTTACGCGATATCTCCGCCAATAATTGTAGACCGATTTGAATGATTGTTTTTTTGTTTGGTAGGTCATACTTCAGAGGTGGTCCCGTTTAATTTTTATCGAAATCGGTTGAGCAGTTTTGAAAATATCAACAATAATCTAAAAATTGTTTACATCGATGATATTATCTTTTACTCCGAAACATCGCTGTCTTATTGGAGCAGTGCGTTTAGTTGGCTAACAAGTACTTCTAAACAAAACTTTCCACTAAAAATAACAAAATAAAATTACTTTTAACATAAAAGTTAAACCGCCTTCAAAAAATAATAATATAATTTTGTCTAAAACAGTTTGGGAAGTCGGTGGCGAAAACAAAAGACCCACTCAAATAGAAGTCACCGACTTCCCAAACTGTTTTAGACAAAATTATTTTATTATTTTTTTAAGGCGGTTTAACTTTTATGTTAAAAGTAATTTTATTTCCCACAGCGGCCGGGCATAAGCCCATCTCTACACCTGCTTAAATGACAGAAAGGTTTTGTTTCGATTCGTTTCTTCCGAGAATCCAAGAAATATTTTTTGTCATTTCAAATCGTAGGCAGACACATGAAATGCCTGACTACCATAATCATAGGATATCGGTATTGCTCAGAAATTGAGTTGGGGAGATCTGATGACAATGGCCTCGTGAAAAACACTGATATTAAGCTGCATCGGGTTAAACAGGATATCGATCTCATTAAATTTGGGAAAAGGCCGAAGCGTGGCTCAAAGCCTGCCAGCCAAGTTTTTTTTGGTAAGCAGTCAGCTTGAAGCACGGCTCGACCCACGCATGGCGCAATGGCAAACAATTTAAAAAAATATGTATTTGAATTATTATTAATTCAAAATTAGACTTCCATGTATTCAAGAAATTATCTTTCAATTCATCCTAGTCATCATTTAATATAAAAATCATTTTTTTTTAATAAAACTAACCACAAGCTAACCCCGTTGTTCTAAAGGAAAAATAAGTAATAAAAAACCGCACTACAAAAATAAGCAAAATAGCATTTCGTGTTAATTGCTTTTATTATAATTAAGCCTGTAGGGAGAGAGTGCAAAGTTTTCAGTTACAGTAGATACTGAAGTCAGAGCCGTATGAGAGATATCGGCAAAGTTAGGTAAGTATTGAAAGTAATTTTTATTTAGTCGATTACATTTTAGTTTATATAAGCACCAAATTTCTGTAAGTTTTTGATCTTTGAGTTGTCAGCTCCAAAGTAAAGTTATAAAGACTTAAGAATGATTAAAACAGTTATTGCTTTAGTTTGAATCAAACAAGTCTGGAGTTTGTTAGAGCGAATAAAAAAGGTCGTATTATTAAAAATTGTGTATCAAAGAAATTAATTACTTAATTTTTTTTAAAGTAATGCTTACTTGCTATGTGGATCACACATAACTAGTAATCTTGTTAACCCCTCGTGCTAAGCTAAATGCTTGTGTTACGAGTGGGTTCACGTCGGAAGTGCTATGGGTGGGTTTCGAATCGGCAACCACATGATCGCAAGTCCGACGCCCTAGCCATTAGGCTACCGCCGTTTCAAACAAAGTTATTCCGAGTAAGATGTTTTATGTTACTACTGCGTTGATTGAGTGGTTGCTGAGTGTAATGACCTGAGTACAATCCCAGATCAGGAGGGTGAAATTGCAAAATAAATATAGCAGCTCGTAGTTTGTTTTCAGAAGGAGCGAAAAACTTCATACTCGCAGTTATTAGATGGAATTGTACCTTATGCTTGCCAAGGTTGATAACAGAGCAACCGAGAACCGCCTCCTTGCCGATGTGGAAAGTATGGTTCCCGATAGGTCGCTCAAACTGGGGCACATCAACCAGTTTACGGTTCACCACGTGAGAATCTGTAGACAAAGATAAAATAAGATGAGATGATGAATAAAGGTAGACTATAGTGATAAGTAATTTGGATTGCCAAGTTAATAGCCCTCGAGTTGTTTTTTTTTAATGGGATTACTCGACCAACTAGCAGGCCAGCCACCTGATGTTAAGTAGTCGTCGCCAATGACGACATCTGCAATATCAAAGGAGTTTTGGATGCGTTGCCGAGCCTATTTAAGGAAAAGGGAGGGGGAGGGAACAAGGAGATGGAAAGGGACTGAGGGAAGAATTGGGCCTCCATTGAGGGGCGGAGTTGTAATCCGAGGCAAGCGCCTGTGACTTTTCAGGAGTCATGTTCGTTATCATCATAACCATCATCAACCAACAATCATCGACTGCTGTACGTAGGCCTAACCTCTACAAGTGAACGCCACAGAGTCCGATCTTCAGCTTTTCTCATCCAGTTACTGCCATCTACCTTCCGCAATTTGTCACTTCATCTGGCTGGCAGGCACCCCACACTTCGCTTGTAGTTTCGTCACTCGCGAAAAGCTAGCGTGTTGCTTAATCCCTCTCAGAAGATTGCTGGGCACAGGACTCCTTTCAAGTGAGAGGGGATAGGCTATAATCAACCACACTAGCCTACTGTAGGTTGGCTATATTATGTATGCATGCATATAAACGTATACGTATATCCTATCAGAACCGGCCGAATCAGGCCCTATCAGAATACCAGCACTGGGGCATTCGTAATGTCACAGCATTATGCTGAGATGGGGACCCTTTTTGGCCTCGCGCAGGGTTGCCATTATTGATTTTATTGTATCTGTCTATTTTATTGCAATCTATGTCTATGAGAGTCCAAAATAAAAAGTTCTCTTTCCTTCTTTCTTTCTTTTGTATACGATACGATGGACCGACGATCTCAAGAAGGTGGCAGTGAATGGATGTGAGTTGCCGAAGACTGGGATGGTGGCGATCTTTAGGGGAAGTTTACGCTCAGCAGTGGATGCCAATAGGCTGATATGACGATATATCAACTCAAAAACTAAAAAAAAATACACACAGTAACAATATATCGACAAAGTAAAAGCAAAAATCCTATTTTAGTTTAGCTACAGCTCATAGTAAATCCCCTCATTCTAACCCTGCCGTAGTCGCTAAAGTTTTAACAATCGCATGGCCGAATCACCAGCGAACTTTGGCGCTTTTGCCCGCAATGTGTCATTTCAGTACCGAACATGCCAACTATTTGGGGGTTATGTTGAACATTTGCTGTCGAATGTCAATAGAACTGTAGTTGTGTTTACGTTTAGACGAAGCGTCATTTCTTTGTTTTACTTCATGTGCTATTAATTGTAAAAATATTAGATGGCTACCTCATTCGCTTAGGCTAGCAAAGCTAGTTATTTTTAGGTTCTTTTTCTTTATTATTCATGATAGATCTACGCTTGACGGCGAAAATTCGAAGGCATATGACATCAACCAACCCACACTAGGCCCACATGGTGGAATACGGACCACTTCTTCTTACTGAGAACAGGCCTGTGTCCCAGCAGTGGGACATTATAGGCTGATTATGCTATGCTTTATGCCAGTTAACCTGATGTTAAGCAATACTGCGATCTACGATGGAGCGCACTTGCCTAGAAAAAACGGATTCACTCGTGATTTAAATACGCCCATATTATATCCATCGGGGCATACCCACTCTTGAAGCTCATTCCACGTTTCAGAAGTACGCATGATAAAAGCGGACTTAAGGCGTTTTGTTCGGGTTTTTGGATGTCCACCATGAAACGATGTCACTTGAAGGTTCGTTGTGCCAAACTACACTAAGCCAGCGTGATAAACTAAAGCCTTACTCCTTATATATAGAGAGGAGACCCATCCCTCAATCACATAATGATATCCTTTATGAAAACTAAAAGGGATCCTAAAACATTTCCAAAAGATAGTTTAACTCATTCATAGATAAGGACTTTTGAACAAGTTACCTATCTATAATCCACGATCACTAGTAGAGCAAATTAGAAGCTGCCCATACATCGAGTTTGGGCCCAATCTATGTTTAACTTTCACTAATTGTTTACCCTCGGGTCGACTTCAATCACCAGTCTAACTTAACCCCCGCGCCTCAAAACACCTCCGCTCGCGTCACCCAAATTTGTTACACATGAGACAGGGAGGGTAGGTCAGCGTAGACTGGATAATCCGGCAATGCAATCTCGTGGAAACCGATGTAACATGGGAAAGTTTTAATATGATTAATATTTAATTTGCTTATTGGTTGTTCAACATACAGGAAATTGGGCTTTTTTGTGAACAAAACACTAAAGTTTACGTTACAGTTTGGGTGGCGGTGATGATATTATGATCGAATCGACCGCTTCCTTGTTATTTTTGGTTTAATAGTGTTGCTAGTTTATTTTAGTGAAGGAAAAATACGACCGCGGGCAGGATTCGAACCTGCGTCTTCTGGTTAAGTACACAAGACGCTATGACCGCTAAGCCACCGCGACTCCCACCCGCCATATCGAAATTTGCCTTCACATTTTTAATTTACGTCTTTGAGGTGACGTCAGTGACATCTGTTGAAAATGTGATTCTCAACCGACATGACATGCTTTACAGCAAGTACGATATCGTACGATGCCACCTTACCTTTTAACTATCTTTTTGTATTTTTTAGGCATTTTCCATGCAAAGATTACTAAGTTATTTTAGTGAAATTTGCCTTCACATTTTTAATTTACGTCTTTGAGGTGAGATTAAAAATGTGAAGGCAAATTTCGATATGGCGGGTGGGAGTCGCGGTGGCTTAGCGGTCATGCGTCTGGTGTACTTAACCAGAAGACGCAGGTTCGAATCCTGCCCGCGGTCGTATTTTTCCTTCACTAAAATAAACTAGCAACACTATTAAACCAAAAATAACAAGGAAGCGGTCGATTCGATCATAATATCATCACCGTCACCCAAAATGTAACGTAAACTTTAGTGTTTTGTTCACAAAAAAGCCCAATTTCCTTTATGTTGAACAACCAATAAGCAAATTAAATATTAATCTGTGAATCTCTGCTGTTATAACAGCAGAGGAAGCTAGATAAATTGCCTGTATTCCCCAAAAGTGTAACGCTGTTCGACTTGGAAATTAAAGCCAGTATCTCAGGAGCATCCACGAAATTACCGTCTTTAACCAAAACTAGCGAATTATTTTTTCCGGTAAGCAAAATAATGTTCATATTAAATGCAGAAATTGATGATTTCAATACATGCCATCATCATCATCATCATCAGCCTATAACAATCCACTTGACGTTTTATTCATACATATCATCATAATTATTATCATCATCTTTGACTGTCCCACTGCTGGGCCAAAGTCGCCTCTCAGAGTGAGAAGGTATAGGCTATAGTCCACCATGCTAGCTTAATAGAATTTCCCACGTCGCGTCGTCAAGAAAGGATTCAAGAAAGCTTCCTCACGATGTTTTCCTTCATCGTTTTAATCAAGTAATAAATCTTCTAATATATTAAAATCTCGTGTCTCAGTGTTTGTTTTCCAACTCCGGCTTGACCGATTTTTGTGTATATTTGGTAAGTCTGAGAATAGATCGTAGGCTATTTTTTATATCCCGACCCTCATCCTCAATTTTTTAACGCAACTTTAATATGGCAGAACAACATTCGATGTCAGCTAGTAATCATAATTTAAAGGTACACAATCATAATTACGATAACTCAGAGGTGTATACCTTGGATTCCGAACTCGAGACCTATGATGGCGGTTCTCATCATTTACTACGCTATCACTGTTTAAATTAAAAAGATCAGATGGAGAGCAAAAACAAATACTCTTAAACCGACAAAATTATCGTAATATAAGCAAAGAGTTCTACAAGCAATCCTTAAATTGCTGGCACAGCAAAAAACAGTTGGCCACAGATCAATACGAAGCCGCAATTAAAGAAATGGATCTACATTGCTACCATTTCCGTAATTTCCTTCAGTAGTTGCATTAACTCGTATCTAATGGTAATGGGGATTTAATAAAATTGTGGTAATAGTCCTTATCTTGGGGGTTTACTTTTTGTTATTGGGTTTTTCTATTATATTCTCAGTTGCAGCTAGGAATTGTGCCCGGAAATGGCAATAGGCTCTGTGGCGAAGTGCACACTTATGCCTAACCCTTTGAGGAGTACAAGCGTGAGATTATGATCTTCATTAAAATAGTGAAAAATTTGAATTGCCAAAATTATATTATCATCATCACCATCATGATGTCGTCTAAATATACTATTTTGCATACCTATGTGACGGTGAAATATGGAGAACCTACCATTTATAAAAGGAACATCTATGTCTTGTACCCATGTTTGCAAAGAAATAAATGATTTATGATCATCATCATCAGTCCGTATTCGTCCGCTGCGGGATACAGGCCTCTTTTAGTGAACGCCACAGGGCCCGATCTTTAGCTCTTTTCTTTCAAAATTATGTAGAAAGAAACATTTATTCGGCTATAAAAAGTGAGAAATGTATAGAAAAATTCAATAACAGTGATCTACCTTGGAATCAAACCTATGACGTCCAGGCGTAAGATCAAAAAACCGATTCACCGTACATAGATTTTATCAGAAATATTTCGTACATTTCCCATAACAATGGGGAATACTAACCTAACATTTCAAACCGTATTCCAATACTCGCTATATAAATTATGAATCCCATCATACCGACCCCTCCCGTACAATAATTCACACAGTTCTATAAATATTTAAAACTCCGTTAATGGCAGCGGCTCAACACAGCTGTGTCCATATATGAATATTTAAGAAAGTAAGAATGCACCAGTTAGCTTCGTTTACATCGATCGTATTGAATCGAGGTCACGTGGCGTTCGTCCCAAAGGACTTCAAATTTGAAATTGGAATAAGGAATAGTTTATTTGAAATGAGAACATGTTTTTCTATAGCGTGGTAAATAGAAGAAGCACTGTTTGTTTGAAATAACTGTGCTCGTTTGAAGTTGTCTTCAAGTGGTTAATCAGTGGTACATTTTTATAGAAAGAGTCTGTGTGAAGCCAATTTGAGTCGTATATGTTTCCCATTTGAGCTCATTTTTAACCGACTTTAAGAAAGAAATTTCGAAAAGGAGGAGACGAACGTGTAACACGGTCGTCTGTATATTTATTTGTTTTCTATCTTTGTTCACCGATTTCTCCGTCAATTGCGAACCGAAAAAAAGATACACTCAAATTAAAGCCACTGGTCAAAGGTATTGTGTAAAACAGTTTCGGGTTTTACACAATACCTAATATTATTTTTTAGGCGGTTTTACTTTTTTATTCAAAAATATTTTTCTTTACTAATTTTGAATTTTAAGTATGAAAACACTTAATTAAGCGATTTTACCTGTGCGTCAGTTTGGAACGGCTAACTTCAGACAAGCTCAGTTATTTCGAACAAACTAAAGTGTGAATGTAATATCTAATAAAATCTCTATATATATTTATGAATACGAGCAACGACAGGCATTGTTCTGTCTTAGCTATGAAAACTCAATTAAAACCCAAGTTAAAATAGTTATTAATTTTTCTGATTTTTTTTCTGCGCAATTTTCTTTGCGGGTGACCGTTCTACAAATAATTAGAAAACTTTAAAAAAAGATGAACCAAATCAGTAAAGTAATAAGATAAGATTCTCTATATATACCTATATATTATCAATGAGTTGATTAATTCCATAAACGAGAAATAAGACAACCTTACCAAATTCATGAACTATTTAAAAACATTCACAAAAACAATATCCAAATTTATTAACCCATTACTACCGTTATAAAGTATTCAATTTATGCAATCAGAATGCGACATCAATAATTATGGAACTGCATGAGCGTGCAAAGATATCGTTCCGTTAATAAAGGATTAGTGTGATGCATTGCAATTGGATATCGATGTTTCATATTCATAAAATAACTTTTAACAAAAACGTTAAACCACACAAACACGGGAATTAAAAATATCAATATAACGCGATAAAATCCGTAAAAAATAATTTTATTCCAATGTCTAATATTCGCGTAAGTATTAGAAACCAGGACGTAAAAACACGTTCTAAAATAATAAAAATAATTAATAAGTCAATAATTGATAATAATAATAATTAATAAGTCTATTACAGTTTCGGAAGTCGGTGGCGAAAATAAAAGATCCTCCGACTTCCAAAACTGTTTTAGACATCAAATTATTTCATTATTTTTTTAAGGCGGTTTACATTTTTGTTATTTTAGTAGTATTAGTAGTAGTGCCTACTGGCCTAGTATTAGTAGTAGTGCCTGCTAGCATGTCTACATGCCAGTATGAATGGATCCGCACAACCGGACATGGACCATTACTAAACCACTACTTAACTAATTAAATAAAGATATTCAAAAAGTTGCAGGTGACTGCGACGAAAATATTCGTCAGTGGTACCATCACTGACATAATGCTGAGCTGTGGCCCTTTTGGCACAGGCACTATAAGGCATTTATCTTGTTAGTTTGTTAGTCTTAAGTAACTATAGTTAAAGTTTTATGTATGCTATTAGTGTTTGTGCCAATAAACACATTTTCTTTCTTTCTTTCTTGCTTTAACGAGACATCACAAACAAAATCGTAATCCACAAGATAATTAAACTAAAATATGAGGAAGTACTTCCGAAATTAAAATGATATGCGATAGAAATAATGGATTTATTTATTTTTCAAATAAGAGATAATAATTTAGGAATATATAACTACTTAAAAGAGAACTAAACTATACACAATATATAAAAACAAATTGTCACGCCCAGGCGTCGAAGTATTCCTCCGCATCACTGTCGTCTGGTAACGTGCCCAGAAGACTGGCAGCATTGCCACGTTGAATGGCAATACTAATTCTTTGTCCCAAGAATAACCCAGCCCTCTGATAGAAATTAAAACGGAACGTAATTGAGTCCTAGCTTGCTTTGCTTTGTATCGTTCTTCGCACAGTCACGCCACGAGTAACAACTGTGCGTTTCCATTGTTATACTAAAACGGGATTCATGAATAAATTATATTTGTACGAGAATTTTAAATTAAAGTATAAAAAAATTGAATTTCTTATCAATATTTACAAGATAAAGCTGAAATATTTAAATAATCTATTTATAAACTGTGACTGCCCCATTAGTCTAGTGGGCGTCAGCGGTTCGATTCCCAGGTCGGAGTTTTTCTATGAAATTCTTAGCAGGCAGCGCGGACTCTGGATATGTGCCCAGTTAATGGCAATAGGCTTGCCCCCTATTACATGACGTAAATATACCGGCGAAGTGTGGGTGTACATAAGTACGCCTCTGTTTAATCCTTCGGGTAATACAGGCGTGATGGTTTGTTTAAAATGCATGCATTTAATGTAAAATATATTTTTTTATTCTAGGTTTTTTCGTTTTAGTACGTGGGTATTCCTTCCGCGATAGTTCCATAATACAGCATGGCGATTTAGT
Organism: Subacronicta megacephala; assembly: GCA_958496365.1. NCBI lineage: Eukaryota > Metazoa > Arthropoda > Insecta > Lepidoptera > Noctuidae > Subacronicta > Subacronicta megacephala. The sequence continues at coordinate 2,932,556 of OY292531.1, read as the reverse complement.
GAATTGCACCCGTTAACGGGTGATTAAACCATAGGAAAAGTTGTTGAGTAAGGGTCGAATCACCCCTTTATAATGTATATAACAGTTAGTGATAAAAAAATTCAGGAAACGGAAACAAACACAGTTAAGCCGTGACTGCCACCACCTGTCACCGCAACCTGCATTAAAACCTTTGTAGAAATAATTGTTGTAAACGGCATGAACACTAAAAACAGCATAAACATTTAACTTTTACGTTATTGTGCAAATTCAAATTTAGTACGATTCGGTACCGAAATAGGATTAATTATTCATAACTCAGTGTAAACTGATTAATGATAAATACTCAATTAATTATTTCCACAAATTTATATTATAATTTGTAAGGTTTCATTCCTGATGTAAGTGAACATTTATGCTAAGATAAACTAAACTATGTTTTCGAAAAGACAGAGGTGCGTGCCTTGGAATACAACTCGAGACCTTCGACTTGACAGTCAAGTATAGTAGAGGGAGATCCTATTGACATTAAATAGGCTCAAACTTTATTCTTTGCTGCTACAGAGAATTACACAGAGAAATCTAATTTACTTAGGAATCGACCTTGATGCCTCACACTTCACAGCCGCGCTTGCGTTACTACAAGGCCATTGAACCAGTTTCCTCGTTTAATTATTCCGTGTAATTAATGTTTAAATCCCGTCCATTTTCATTACTGATATTATTTCTATCATCTGTTAAAGCATTTCAATTTAGTCTGCTTTGAAAAGCGGTTTCTATGAAAAGGTTATTAATTTTCAAGGAAGACGCTTTATAGTTTTTTTAGAGAGAGGTTTATTTTATAATCAACTAAAAATGCGTTTTATATTTTACAAAATTTTTGATGTCATGTCATCTTTTCGTTATCCTAACTTTTGAACGAGGCGACTTACATTGTAACATCTTCATCTTGAAGGTAGTTGCTTCGTGCCATATCGTGCAATCAAACAAGTCTATATAGAATTTGTATGCTTGTACGATTTGACGTCATAACTTGCGCGTACGCTCTATATCTAGAAAAAAAATAGAATGCATATAACATCCATATTTATAGGTAATGTATTTCGTTCGACTCTATTTAGGGTTGTGCCCGGTTTTTGCCGGGATTTGTGCCCGGTTAATGGTAACAGGCTCGCCCCCTATTACATGGGACTTAAACATACCGGCGAAACGTGAATGTATATTAGTACACCTCTGCCTTGACCGTCGAGGAATACAGGCGTGATGGTATGATGGTCTTTTAGGAGGGTTTTCTTTGAGACCACCAAGAATAACCAGTCGATTACATAAAAACATTTGTTCGACGTGGGCTGCGCTTGCTCTTCAAATTCACGTTAGACATTACGTTCCTCTATATTTGCCTCATCATCATTAACCCATATGGCCCACTGCTGGGCGCGCGTCTCCTCTCAGAATGAGAGTCCGCCACGCTAGCCTACTGCGGGTTGACAGACTTCACACGCCATCGAGAAAATCTCGCAGGCAGGTTTCCTCACGATGTTTTCTTTCAACGTTTAAGCGCGTGAAAATTAAGTAATAAGCACACGTGTTTTGAACTTGAGACATTTGACATGGCAGTCCTATAGTCATATCACAAAGCTATCACTGCATATTTGCCTCACATAAAAATAATTAAATTCGACTATCATTTCAACTAAAACATGAAAATCTAAAGAAAAATAACTATGAAAGAGCTCATTTTCATAAACCTACCTACAAGAAGAACGCCGGTAAACCCTACTTGACCCGGCCAAGTGTGTTGGATGCAAACCTTATTACCGTGTTTAATCCTCTTATGAAGACTACCCTCTTCCTCCCTCCCCACCCCTCCTACCGCTCCCACTCCCCCGAGATGCGGGGGATCTTGTATTTTTAATGCGGAAAGTGTTTTTGTTTAAAATTCACATCAATTAGAGTCTGTCTCTTTGGCCTGAGTTAAGGGTGAAGTATGAATGGGGGAGTTAGGTTGCTTAAGGAGTTTTTATATATTATATGTGACTGCCCTTTAGTCCAGTGGTCCTAAGCGCGACTGCTACGTTAGAGGACGAACAAAGTGTTATTGGGTTTTTCTATGAAATTCTCAATAGCACCTCGAAGTCTGGATTTATGCCCGGTTAATGGCAATAAGCTCGCCTATTACATGGGACCTAAACATACCTACGAAATGTGGGTGTACATCAGTACACCTTTGCTAACTCTTCGGGGAATACTGAGAATTTCATAGAAAAAACCCAATAACACTTTGCTCGACCCGGGGATCGAATCCAAGACCTCTATCGTAGCTGTCGCGATTGGGACCACTAGACTAACGAGGCAGTCATAATAACGAGTTTATAAGAAGCAACTGCCATTAAACCTCTGCAGCTCCCAAAGGGTTAGGCAAAGGTGTACCTATGTACACCTATATTACACCGGCATGTTTAGGTCCCATGTTGGTCCCATAGGTGGCGAGCCTATTCCCTAACCGGGCACAAATTTAAACTCCGAGTTGCTACTGAGAATTTCATAGAAAAACTAAATAACTTCTACCCGACCTGGGAATCAAACCCGCTTAAGACCACTACACTAATGAGGTAGTAATTAAAAGTTTAGATAACATTAATTAGGAAAACCAGCCTCTGGCACACGAAGATAATTTATACATGCAAAATATAGGTACAGAAAAGCTTTTAACTCCCACAATACATGTTTTACTTAGAAACAAATGTATAATTATAGAGCTTTTTACTTCAGGGAATTGAATTTATGTAAACTTAACCTGTTTAAGACATCGCTTATAAAAAGTGTTTTTTTACAATATTATAGGTATATTATAAACCTACACGAAAGGAGAGAGTTTTTTATTAGGTATTACGGACGCGATCTTGTCTGAAGAAAATTACTTGGAAATGATTTGATTGAAATGATTTTCTATTTACTTTTTTATGCTTTCAAGTAGAATACCTACACTATTTGAAAGTATTGAAGGGCTTTTGAGAAATTCACAAAATTTTATAAAATAAATAGGTGCCTACTTAAAACTTTTGAAACACTTTTTATTAACTGAAGAAGCAGAATTATATTATTGTTTTATTAGCACTGCCTCCTGAGGTCCTGGGTTCGATCCCCAGGTCGAGCAAAGTGTTATTAGGTTTTTCTATCAAATTCCTAGTAGCAGCTCGGAGTCCGGATTTGTGCCCGGTTAGTGGCAATAGGCTCGCCCCCTATTACATGGGACCTAAACATACCGGCGAAATGTGGGTGTACTTTAGTACACCTCTGCCTAACCCTTCGGGGAATACAGGCGTGATGGTACGTTAGCAGCATTATAAATAAAAGAGTGCACTGGATAGCTTAATAATAAGTCTATTACTGTCTATTAGACTGCCAAGTCAAAAGGTCTTGAGTTCGAATCCAAGGCCTGTGATTTTTCCAAGTCATGTGCAGATTAATAAATACATTATTCTGCGCTCAAACGGTGAAGGAAAATCTAATGGGGTAATCTGAAAGCCTGATAGATTTTCTTGATGGCATGTGAAGTCTGCCAACCCGCAGTAGGTTAGCGTTGTGGCCTATAGCTTATCCCTTTTGTTCTAGTTCTTTCTTTATGGGAAAACTCGGCAAACCAGCAGGCTAGCCACCTGATGGTAAGTAGTTATCGCCGCCCATGGACATCAGGAATACCAAAGGAGTTGCAGATGCGTTGCCGAGCCAATGAAAAGGGAGTGGAAAGAGAAGGATAGGGCGACTTGGGAAGGAATTGAGCCTAAGGCGCTCCACACTCACCGCACGAAAAGCAACAGTATGCATACTGCTACTTGACGTCGATATTCTGTGGGAGGGTAGTACTTCCCCGGTCGTGCGGACCCATTCATACTGGCACTACTACTACTAAAGTGTAGTTTTATTCATTTATTTTTGTAATATTGATTAGGTAATAATATTTAAAGTAGTATTCTATAGTCCAGTATTTATCATCCTTATATCATGTTGTTTTCGCAACACATTTCATTGCCTACGGATCTGTCTGTCAAGTAACCAAAAGGGTCTATTAACGCCTCGGGTCTTTAAATTAAATTATTATTCTCAACGCGTACATTACTTACTCTGAAAGGTCGTTGAACTGTCTGTTGTGATATTTGTATCTCAAAAGTACTTAATTGTCTGACACATACAATTTCCACGTGCCGTTGAACATTACCTCGGGGTCGTGCAGCTTTGTAGGACTGTTACAAGTTAATAATAACAATAGAAGAAAGAAAGAAGAAAGAAAGAAAAAACATTTATTTTCGCCCACTATTGCGCCCACGCACAATTAACCATAGGTCAAAAATACCAGGTACTACAATTACAACAAAAAATAAAATAAAAAATAAACATCACATACCATCACGCCTATATTCTCTGAAGGGTTAGGCAGAGGTTTACTAATGTCTACCCACACTTCGCCGGTATGTTTAGGTCCTATGTAATAGGGGGGGAGCCTATAGCCATTAACCGGGCACAAATTCAGACTACGAGCTGCTACTGAGAGTTTCATAGAAAAACCCAATAACACCATTGGACTAATGAGGCAGTCTTATTTTTATTTAGAGAATTAACATACTTGGGTACATAACTAAAACCAAATATTTTCACAAATTATCGAGAAAACTGCCCCTATGTAATCTACCCTTTCATTCCCCATGGGTGCAGGATATGAACCCCATAGACACCTTCATGTTACGTGATCGAGATCCAAATGTTCCATTTTGTGAATCGAATAGGTATTTAATTGAAAAATCGTTTTCCACCTCTATGAGGCCTTTTTACTTCTTACCTACTGAGGTAGGGTTCAACTGATGTTATAAAGTTTCCGTGGAATAAAAATAAATTATATTTTTTAGGTAAAAGTGGCCAAGATTCGAGTGAATATTATGATAATTTACTTTTGAATATTTTCTATCTTCGATGTATATTTTTAAGAAGTTCATTTAGTTCGACGCTTAATAAATATTTGTTGTAAGAATCATTATTTAGTCGAGCAGAGATCATATAGGTATCAAAACAGAGGTTCCTTGGATTCGAACTCTATTTACGACTTATCATTCCAATGCGCATATTGCGAGGCTATCACGCACACTATCAAGAAGTAATAAATATAAAAGTACTCATCTACACAAACGTATGAGAAAGCTTTGCTATATTTTTTTGGCGTTTAGGTTCGGCAGCGCATCTGCAACTCCTTTGGTTTTGCAGATGTCCAAGGGTGCCATGACTACTTATCATCAGGTAGCTCGCCTGCTCGTTTGCCGAGTTATCTTTTAAAAATACACCATAAGTCATCTCGCTTGCATAGTTAAAGCAGCCATTGATATAACAACTATTTATAAAGTGACGTAGGCAAGCCGACAATAATAACAAAACAACGCAATGCAACGTTTATTTAAAAAATAAAACTTATCATCCATAAATCACTCGTCCGTCCATTTAATACACACTTGAAAATATTATTGTGTGCGGTGTACAATTTATGTGCCGCGTTTAATACTCTTTATTGGAATTGTCTCGGTGCCCACTTCACGTCCGATTGCGCTCAACTTCCTGATAACTGACTTCAACATTTAACTTGGTCGTGTTTACCAATTGTATTTTTGTTTGTATTAATGACAAAATATTGTAATTCGTAGTTATAGGTAAATTATTAGTATAAGTGTGTCTCTCAATACTATATGTGTGTCGAATGACATTCAAATTCGTTTCGCCGTTTTTGCGTCAGTGTTAGAGATATAATATAAATAAACTTTCATATTTATAACATTAGACTTCTAAGTTTTTTTTTCATAAGCACGCCTGAATATATTTTTTCTGCCGCGGGTAATAAAATATTTATATATTACTATCACTACATCAGTACACAGTATAAACAAAGTTCTCTGCCACGTCTGTCTGTTCGCGATAAACTCAAAACACTCAAAAACTACTGCACCGATTTTCATGCTGTTTAATTGTTTCACCAATCGATAGCAAGGAAGTTTTATATGTATAATTCATACATATTATAGTACAGAAAAGTCAAGAAACCACGCGGGCGAAGCCGTGGGCGGAAAGCTATTTATAGATTAAGTAACTTGCCTTAATGTTTTCAAATAAGTAAAGTCTGCTTTTCAATCTATCCTGATATCTCTAAATTTGAAAACAATACAGCTTTCAAAAACAAAAGCTTATTCATAATACCTCAATTTAGGAACAACACTATCTCCAACGTTTCAAACTTGAATTCAGGGCTATCACAATGCGAACTGCTCCAAATGAATAGGGTTAGGCGAACGTAGGGTGAAATTGAACGACAACTTACTTACCACATTCGACGGATATTTTCAAGGGTTGATGGAGACTGGGGTAAAGTCTAGGCCATGCTCCATTTAAGTCGTCTGAGTGCTTAACTAGATTACTAAAGGCACTCGCCCATGTAACTACACATCATTTCAGTTAAATTTAGGTAAATTTGCTAGAAAAAGTAATTTTAGATTACTTATTTGGCATTAGTTATGTATTTTTTTTATAATATAATATACATTTTTAACATAAAAACATAACATACCATCACGCCTGTATTCCCCGAAGGGTTAGGCAGAGGTGTACTAATGTACACCCACATTTTGCCGGTATGTTTGGGTCCCATGTAATAGGGGGCGAGCCTATTGCCATTCACCGGGCACAAATCCAGACTCCGAGCTGCTACTGAGAATTTCATAGAAAAACTCAATAACACTTTGCTCGACCTGGGGATCGAACCCAAGACCTCTAGCGTAGCAGTCGCGATTGGGACCACTAGACCAACGAGGCAGTCACAATATACATTTTTGTGTATGAAAAGTTGATTAAGTTGATCATGGGCAGGTTTCTCCCCAGCCTGTGATGTCGAAATTGTCTTCACATATGACGTTGTCTATTGATGATACTATTAGCATGATTCATTTTCAATTATTATAACATACGGTCACGCCTGTATTTCCAGAAGGGTTAGGCAGAGGTGTACTAATGTACACCCACACTTCGCCGGTTTGTTTAGGTGCCATGTTAAGGGTCGAGCCCGGGCACGAATACAGACTCCAAGCTGCTACACTGATGTGACACATGAAAATTCAATAACACTTTCCACGACCTGGGAATTGAACCCAGGAGATTCCCAAGTCAAGTAAAGTGTTCTGTCTGGGTTGATACGCTAGAGGTAGCGTAGCAGTCGCGCTTGGGACCACTAGAGTAATCAATGATTACTTGTGTAATCATTACAGATAAACTCTGCAGCGATAAAAAATTGGATGATACCATTTAAAACTTCGAATACCAGAATTCATCGCGACACCTACTGATCAATACTCTATTATTTATTTATTTATTTTATTCTTTATTGTACACCACAAATACAAGCTTTATAATAAATATCTACAAATACAAAAGTAGGTACAACGGGCGGCCTTATCGCTTAAAGCGATTTCTTCCAGGCAACCAAAGTAAAATGAACACTTGACAAGATAACGGGCGTTTAAATAAAAATAAAAACTATACTAAAACAGGTCACTTATGCAAAAACTTAAAACGAATATATAATAATAACTCCATATACTATATAATATAAATAAATATATATAATTATATCCCATAAATAAAAATAGATACTTCTATAAAAATACATACATAATAAAATTACATTACATTACATTACTCTATGTGCATTTTTAACTCAATTTAAATAACATTTTTACTCCGTGAATTATTTATAATGGTTCATGAATAAACGAACTGCTGGTATAAATATTTCAAAGCTCATTTTGCAACTTGCTGAGCGGTCGTAGATATTTCTTAAGAGAACTGTACTTAATGAAAAAATAATAAACCGACTCAGGTTAATGAAACTATCTTCATAGCTAAGACCTGTTGGATTTTGAGATAAAATAGGTATTACAAAAATTATTTAAGAAACCAACGTTTAAGAAAACGACCACAATAATTTTGTGCTGTATATTCAAAATATACCCCAACCTTTATAGGTAGGTACAACTTGAAAGTATATTCTAACAGATAAGACATAAATACTCATAACATAACATATCATCACGCCTGTACTCCCCAAAGAGCTAGAGAACAAAGACTGACAAAACCAAAAGTGACCAATTTTTATGGAGCAAGGACAAATAAATTTATGGTACCAAAAGTATTTAACGATATAAATATATTAAGACAGGGCTCTAGAGTGAATATTAGTATATTGAAGAAAAAACTCAAAGATACACTGTTGAATGGTATGCCTAAGATATGAAAATATCAGTGCCTCCAGTGAAAAAGGGCACAACTCAAAATGGACACTTTTCAGGAGAGCCAAAAAACCATACTTTTGATGTTTTTTTGTATTTCGGGATTAAAGTATTATATTTATTTTATTGCACATTCTAGATAAAAAATAGTTCTTTTATTTAACGTAAATAACTTACCCATTCAACCACTCCTTCTATATTTTTTTTTACTTTTTGTTGAGTTGTGCCCTTATTAACGAAGCATTAATGGTATAACGCCTTTTATTCTTGTAATTTTGCTCGTTTTTAAAGGAATATTACGACTTATTCCCTTATTTCATCAATGCTTAAGACGATTATGCGACTTAATGTCTTTCTGCTATCAATAACAAAGGTACATGATAAACTTATCTTATATTATAATAAAATAAATAGACTATTAAATACTTCTATTTATTGAAATAATCAACATAAAAAACGAGGAATCAACATAAAACAAAATTAATTTACAGCATTTGTAAGTAACAAATGATTTTTTATTTTGACCGCCGCAAGTGTCTGAATACAGGTTGAATATGAAATACATGGGACACTCAAAAAGTTTTGAGAAACTAAAAAACTAACTTCTATGAATTTTCTTTTATTAAATCTTTTAAAGGAACTCTCCACCATCCCCTACACAAAATTTCATGCGTCTGAACCAATTTAAAAAAAAAAATACAATCCTCCGCAGACATCTCTTCCACGGGCTTCTCAAACGCTGCTAGCGCGTCTTCCGGCGATGAAAACTGTATCCCTTTGAGCTGATTTTTAATTTTAGGGAATAAAAAGAAGTTACACGGAGCCAAATCAGGCCTGTAAGCAGGGTGTCTCAATACTCTGACCGGTGTGGAGTCCAGGAAGTCCCTCGTTTTTATCGCAGAGTGCGCGGGCGCGTTGTCGTGGTGAAGAATGACCCCGCGGAGCCCGGTGTTCGGGCGCTTGTTGCTCATTACAGAAAAAACTTCTGGCAGGCATTTTGTGCCATTCGGCGTTGATGCTGCTTTGGTCTCAAAGTGGAATTGAAATTAGGTACCCTATCAAAGTGAAGAAACTAGCGATCACAACTTTTCCTGCGCTCCTCGATCGCTTCACTTTCGTAGGCGTTGGTTCATTTTGAAACAGTCAAACTGTCGACTGACGCTTTGTTTCTGGATCGTATTGATAAATCCAGGATTCGTCACCTGTCACAATGTCGTAAACGCGCCGTGACGAGCCTGCATCAAATTTTTGTATCATATCACGGCACCAATCCACATGGGCCTGCTTCTGAACTTCGGTGAGGTTGTGCGTTACCCAGCGCGAAACTATCCTCCTTACGCGAAGGTGCTCGTGCAAAATCTTGTAACCACTTCCTGAACCAATCAGCAGAGTATGCTGAATCTCTTCGTACGTAATTCGTCTCTTTTCTTGAATTATTTTTTTTTTACTGCCAACACACTTTCTACGGTGACAGCCGTCGTAGGACGACCACTCCTTTGTTCATTCGCCAAAGTAAGACGACCGCTATACCAGCGGTAGATGGTTGCTTTTGAAGGTCCTTCATCCATAAAAGCAATTTAAAGTCGATCAAATTACTCATCAGGTTTTAATCCACATTTGAAATCATTGAACGATATTGTTCTCGATGCAGATCCATTTTGAATTGGCTCTCAAAAAAATGCGGAGGAAATTTGGAAATCGAACAGTGGTATTTTTACTTTAAATAATCGAAGTTTTCAAAATAAACTTTTTGTCGCAAAACTTTCTGAGTGGCCTGATATACCTATTTCTACCAAAGTTGATGTATTAAGAGCATGTCTTAGTAAAAATCAAAGTCAAAGAAATTACATAAATAAAATAGGTAGGTACTTACAACTCTAGCCGGTTTTAACACAAATTCAGTAATTTTTTGACTGCGTGTCATTTTTCCCTAGTTTTGAAGAAAACACACAAATCACACTACGCTTTTGACTGAACTAACCACAGCTACTAGCGTCGAGTACAACAACAAAACTGCATTAAACAGTTACAAGTCTTAATAATTGGCTTTAATTAAATTTTAGCTCAAAAAATATGAAGTGACTTTTAAATGTTTGTACCTATATGTTGCAGTCAATTCATTTATTTCCATTATAGAAGCGAAAAATTCGCGACAAAATTCTAAATACACATATCGGTTAGGTTAGAACTGTGACCACAGAACCAAAACCACTTTTGACGGATTCAGTTAGACAAAAGTACTTTTAACCAGGTCCATTGGGCAAAACTACTTTTGAATGTTATTTTAGTCAAAAGTATTATGGTCTAAAGCATACGGTTAAAACTACTTTTAACTGATTTTGCTAGTTAAAAGTACTGGTTAAGAGGATAGTATCCGCTTCGCGCCCCATACAAACGCAGTTTGGCCCTTGCTTGAATTTTAAACAATGAAAGTCATTGAAATTTTGCACTAACAATCTTATCATTAATATACGTGTTTCTGTAATATAAAATTTCATTTCAATATACGGTTAAAAAGTTACACGAGCTCAAAGATTGGCAATTTTCGTTGAAAAACGGCCCAACTTTATGCTAGTATTTCTCGACAATGTATCAATACAGAAACATTCTGATTCGAAGGAAACCCAGATAATATAGTGAATATTTTTTTACAAGATTTTTTTTTTACATATTAGCAATATTATAGGAGTAATCTCCAAAATTCGGAACATACGAAATACGCGTGAAAATGTTGTTGTTTCTCCTCTCGGGCACGCGTTCGCATCGCGAGGGATAGAGACAGCGACAACTGTGCAACATTGTTGCGTTCGCGAGGGACACTCCTCTTAAGAGTTTTGACTGCAATATATATATTATTTAAACAAACACACGAAACAGTATTTACTTTAGAAAAATAAACAAAATAGAAATAATAAAATAAAGAATGAAACGACTTATTCATTAAACACGTGCCAATCCACCAATAGCGATAGGGCTTAGTGGGGATATCAACATTTGAAATTACGCGAATCAAACGATACAAATCGAGTTGTTCCCTTATACACATGCTCACTTAAAGGTATTATCTGCATTTATTTCTTTCTACATTTAAATCGCTTCGGTACAAAATGGTTTGTGTCTTTTCTGTCATTTCAGTAATTCAATTAACTGAAATTATGTCTTTTTATTGGTTTGTGTTTTCGGATTTATTGCAGTTGTATCTTTTTAGCTGTGAAATTTACTTGATGTCAGTGGATATGCCTTAAAAAACGGCGAGTTATGTCCTTTATGCAATTCAAAAAACCAGGTTACGATTGAGCTAGAATTATGTCCTTTTGATATGTTGTGTAACAGAACACGGAGATTACAATGGTGCAATAAAAACAAAAGGGCATAACTCGACTTATGCCTCTTTTCACTGGAGGCACTGATATATAACTGATAATGGTAGTACTTACATACATAGTAGCATACCTTTTGTTGGTATTATTAATATTTTGATAAATATACATATTATAATGCAGGTTAGGTTATGTTAACACATTAAGAGCGCATCTCGCCGTTAAACAATTATGTTTGGTGAGTATAAAATGTAATAGACCTAAGTTACGATTGTAAAGTAAAATAAATTAAAAAAAAAAAAAAAAAAAAAAAGAGTTACAGAGCAGCAGAGGTGTAGTTAATGTACACCCATAGTTCGCCGGTACAAAACTTTTGCCATTCACCGTACTAATTGCCGATATTCAAACTGAGAATTTCATTGATAAAAACCAATATCATTTTTTACGACCTGGAAATCGAACCCAAGACCTCTAGCGCTGGTCTCACTTGGGATTACTATACCAATGAGGCTAATAATTATTTTTTGAACATAACATACCATCACGCCTGTATTCCCCGAAGGGTTAGGCAGAGGGGTACTTAATGCACACCCACAGTTCGCCCATGTAATAGGGGGCGAGCCTATTGCCATTCACCGGGCACAAATCCAGACTCCGAGCTGCTACTGAGAATTTGCTCGACCTGGGGATCGAACCCAAGACCTTTAGCGTGGCAGTTGCGATTGGGACCACTCGACCAACGGGGCAGTCTTATTTTTTGAAGTTTAAAAAAACATTCTGAACATTTCCCTAAGTTGTAACTTAAGGTGTAGCTTTTAGCAAGCTGTTAAAAAAAAGATCGATTTGTGGGAAAGCGAAGAGAGATAAATGAGAGTTGATATTGACAGATGGTAATTAATTTGAAAAGCCAAAGTTAAAAGTTAGAAACCAGTAAATTTGAAAAGGTGTTTTTTAAAAAAAAAGCTTACTAGCAATGTGGGTCACATATTACTAGTATTCTTGTTAACCTCTCGTACTAAGCTAAATGCTTGTGTTACCAGTGGGTTCACGTCGGTAGTGCAATGGGTGAGGTTCGAACCGGCAACCATATGATCGCAAGTCCGACGCCCTAACCATTATGCCACCGACGCTTATTATAAAGGATAAAAAAATAGAAAAATATTATTATAGAGGATTAAAAAAAGAATAGTGTGCTCATTATATTATATTACAAAATCCAAAATTCAGTACCGCTGTTTACATTTTAACTCCTACATAAATATACTATACACATCCCGCAGTGGGCAACAGAGGTAATTACTGAAGTTAAACAACTAAGGGTTCCCTCAGTAATTTGTCTGTGACCGGTAATTACTTAGTCCGTAAGAGTACGGAAGCAGAACTCGCTTGTAAATTTGAAACTTTAAACGCCGGGCGAGGTACAGGACGGGGAATCTTATGGTAATTGTCTATTGAGTGATGAATAACTATTTTATTCCCGACTACAGAAAAGGAATGTGTTTAGGTTAGGCAGAAGTGTACTAATTTACACTCACAGTTCGCCGGTTTGCTAAGGTCCCATGTAATAGGAGGCGAGCGTATTGGCATTAACCGGGCACGAACCCAAACTCCGACCTGTTACAGAGAATTTCATAGTAAAACTCAGAAACACTTTGCTCTACCCGGAAATTAAACGCAAGACCTCTAGCGTAGCGGTCGCACTTAAGACAACTAAACTAATGAGGCAGGCAAATAATAAAAATTAAGTTATAAACCTGTCAACAATGACATTATTAGTTTGAAAAGTGGTTAAGTTAAATATCCACTACAACAACAACCTGACAACAGTGACTTGTTAAAAATCTATTTACAGAAATAAATATAATTTATGTCTATCAGATAGGTACCTAATTTGTTTTCGTCACAAATATGATTTAGCGAGCATTTTTTCCTCACGAGTGAATATTTTAGAAGCCCCGACAGGATTGTGTTGTAGATGATTAAGGGTTATTAACTTATAGCGGGCTTTGACATTTTTGTTAGCATTAAAATAGTCTAGACACTTTCATCTGCCACAGTAATGTCATTAAAGCTAATATTAACTAAAATATTTTCGGAGATAAATCCCAAACCCCATTCCAAATCACATTTCGCTACGTGTACACAACCCTACTGTAAATTTATTACGAAAACCACTTATGTCATTAAATTCCGCGTCTGTTTATCAAGCAATACCCGAAATAAGTTTAATAAAAGCCGGGCCCTTAAACCGGACATATAATTGTCCCTGGAAAATAATTATCCAACTTAAACAATAAAAGGTCCCCAACTAGCTTAGAGACTAATTTGGTCCTCTGATATCTCTCCTGCAATCCCCACCACAGGCGCGTGGACAAATATTTTCACTTAATTTTAGTTTTTTTTTCTCCTTCCAAAAAGGTCGCATAGGGCGCCGCAGGAAACCTCCTTATTATCACAAAAGGAATTACGTGTCAAAACGTGTTTTGAAAGTTTTATAAACTGATTTGCATTCTTGGTTGGTGAATTTTACTAAAATTAAGTCTAAGTACACGTTGGGAGAAAATGAACTTTTTGTTGTCTGACCTTTGAGACCTTGAAGAAAGGTCACAAAGTGGCAAAAATGGTAGTATGGATTTGAATATACTTAACTAAACTGTTTTTTTTTTTGAGCGATTTAAAAAATGGGGAGGATCGCAATTAAGATGTATTTTTTTGTTCGTTACAACGTTAAAATTCCTTTTGTTTATGAGGGTGTACGTTTAACTTTTGTGAAGATGTGATCACTCAAAATGTAGACAACAATAATGACATGTACCATTAAAAAAATAACCTATTACTTGCAACTACTTGGCATCAACGTTTTGAAATAATTATATTTTACAAAAAAAAAGTCAAACAGCCCACAAACGATACTAAAAATAAGGTTATGTCCAAACAGTTTCGGAAATCGGTTGCGAAAACAAGTGATGTAAAACTCGGGTAACCAACGTACAACGAATACTTGTTTCCTCAATCTCCATTCATTAATTCTCTCTACATGCCCAAACAATCTTAACATACCTTTGTAAATTACGCTATTAAAAACAGAAAATGAGGTCTAAAAGTTTGTTACTACAATGTAAATAATATCTAGGTATTGTTTTATAGAGAGGCGTATAATTAAATTTCGCGCCGACTGTACGTATTAATGCCCGTTTCAAGAGTAAAATTGGCTAGGACCCAAAAAGTTAACAAAACTTCCACTTTTCGCGTTGATTATTGTGGACCCCAATGAAATACTCCCCGGAATTTAACCTCGTTGTATGTTTAATTACCTTACTATTACCGGGGTTTTAAGAGAAGTCCTTTTCCTAAAAACATTTAGGTTAGGCCTTAATCATAATAGGTCTCTCGAAGGGATAAAATTCACAAAGTTATCCGTCAGAGAACATAGCTCAAAGGATTAGCAAGCTGAAGTGTTAATGGGCCGGTCACATCTGTCAGAGAACTGACAAACGCTGGAGCAAACAAGACAGCTGGCAGTGACTGGATAAGGAAAGCCGAAGATCGGGCTCTGTGGCGTTCACTAGAAGAGGCCTATGGCTATCAGTGGACGAATATAGGCTTATGATTATGGCCATAATCCACCATGCTAGCCTACTATGCGTTGGCAGACTACACACACCATCGAGAAAATCTCTCAGGCATGCAGGTTTTCTTACGATGTTTTTGAGGAAATAATCAACCATTTCAAACGCGTGATAATTAAATAATAAATTGGCTCATAAAACTGAGATGTCAGAGGTTAAGAAACTTGGATTCGACTAGCCATTTGATTTGATGGTCGAATGGTCATAATCACTAGGATATCAATGCTCAATATTTTATTTAATACCCAACAAATCATCTTTCCAGATAATATCTAGAAAATGATTCATTAATGTCGGTTTTCGGTCATTGAAGTCGGTTTTCTTCTTCTAAAATGTTATTCACTGCTAGCAACACTATTTGAAAGCTATTCAAGTGTTGCAAGTTACGTATTAAGGTAGATGCGCACTGTTTTAGACGCCATCTTAACATTCTAGTCTCGAGGGCGCAGTAACGAGTTGACCGCTCGCCAAACCGCAGGAAGGAACCCGCTCTTGGGAGAATGTCTAGTCTATAGAAGAACATAGGTACGTATGGAGGGAAATGAATACAGTGATCAAGTGCTGTATCAACTGTGATGTAAATGTGATGGTTTATCGATTGCAATGCACATAACATACTAACATGGGTAAAGTGAAAACTCACAGTTCGCTTCGCTGGTATGTCTAAGGCTGATCATCGCATTTTTTTTATGGGACAACAAAGCAAACTAGCGGGTGAGCTACCTGATGGTAAGTAGTCATCGCTGCTCATGGAAATCTGCAATACCAAAGGAGTTGAGAGAAGGGGACTCAGAATTGTAGATAGAATGGGATGCAGAAAAGGAGAAGGAAGGGGACTGAGGGAGGAATTGGGCATCCGGCGCTCCACACTCACCGTGCGAAACGCAACAGTATGCATACTGTGACTTCACGTCGATAATCTGTGGGAGGGTAGTACTTCCCCGGTCGTGTTGACCCATCTATGCTGGCACATTACTCTAATTTTTAATGGATTTTTCCCAAATAATATATCTATTACACATTCTGGGATCATCGAAGTAAGAAATGCGACATCCTTTTTTTTCCTCTTTGACTTATGCTCTACTGGACACCAAAACTTTTGGTTTCTAACACTTACGCGAATATTAGACATTGAAATAAAACTACTTTCCAAGCTCTGCCTAACCCTTCGGGGAATACAGGCGTGATGGTATAGATAATAGTCGATATCGAAAATTCTACTTCCATGAACCTAGAATGTGTTATACCTAGACGTACAATTTGAGGAAAACAAATAAAAAATGAATTTGAAACCTAAGGCGACACAATCCGCCTTAAAGTCCTATATAATAGGGGGCAAGTTTACACGTTTAACCAGGCACAAACCAAAACTCCAACCCGCTCCTGAGAATTTTATAAGAACAACCAAAAACTTTGCTTAATCTGGGAATCTAACCCAAGATCTCCAGTGTAGTCTTGCTTACAACCACGTGCGTTTTTAGGCACAAATTTTACATAGCAAGAATAGTTTAACACCACAAACGCTATTAAGGTAAGTGCTGACTACAAGATCGGATCGTTACTCGACATTCAATTCTCTAGAGACGGCGACAGTTGAGCAACGATCAAATGACAGCGATTAAGACATTGAATAGTCCATTAGGAATTGTGGGATACTGATAATACATAACCGATCATAGTATCACCACTATTGTAACATAACATAACATACCATCACGCCTGTATTCCCCGAAGGGTTAGGCAGAGGTGTACTTAATGTACGTTATGTTTAGGTCGCATGTAATAAGGGGCGCGCTTATTGCCATTAACTGGACACAAATCCAGACTCCGAGCTGCAACTGAAAATTTCATAGAAAGACACAATAACACTGCTCGACGTGGGGAGCGAACCCAGGACCTCTAGTGTATCAGTCGCGCTTAGGACCACTAGACTAATGAGGCAGTCAAACTACCTCATAGTGTATCAGTTAATAAGCAATAGTGTATCAGTTAATAAGCACATGACTACGAAAAGTCAGAGGTTCGCCTTGGATTCGAATTACAGGCCTTTGACTTTGCAGTTCAACAGTTATATCATTAGGCTATCACTGCTTCTTTTAGCTGATCTACCTAAGACTTGAGAAATAAGTATTTAAAATTCCACGACTGCTACGCTAGAGGTCTCGGGTTCGATTCCCAGGTCCAGCAAAGTGTTATTGAGTTTTTCTCTGTAGCAGCTCGGAGTCTGGATTTGTGCCCGGTTAATAGCAATAGGCTTGCACCCTATTACATGGAACCTAAACATATTGGCGAAGCGTGGGTCTACATTAGTACACCCCTGCCTTACTCTGCGGGGAATACAGGCGTGATGGTATGTTATGTTAAAATTCCACAATCATAGCATACATAATTATATTGTTTTGTACCATATAGTTGCACGCTCCGGACTATTGAAGCTTCAGCTTTGTTTCATTATCCGCTGATATTCTTGAATACTAAGCAAATAATCTGCTCTCAAGCCATTGAAACAATTGAATTTAAATCATAGATTCACCAACTATCCGCCTTCATTTCCAGTACTACGAGTACAATCCATATATTATTAGTTTTATGTTTTTCTTAGTAAATTACTTAAGAAAGTTCCTGAAGGATGTCATTAAGATTTCAAATTTTCATCATCAGCTTAAATTCGTCCACTGCTGGACATAGGCCTCTCCTAGTGAACGCCACAGAGCCCGATCATCGGCTTTCTTTATCCAGTCACTGCCAACTATTTTCAAATTTGATATAGCATAAAGTCATGATCAATTAGGTACCTTGTCCAGAAAATACAAATCGAATCAATTATGTAGGTAAGGGACCTACGGGAAATACAACTCGACCTCGGTAGCATAAGAAATACCACTTCTGGATATATTAAATTAACCCTTATCTGATACACATTTTGAATCTGCGACTGCTTTGCAACTTAAATATATGTACGTATACTGACGAAAACTGGCTATTACCGGTTATAACCAGTTCAACAGTTCAATATCACGTCTCAGGGGGCTGGTAACGATTTGAGTCGGAGCCAAACCAATGCCGAGGTGGCCAAACGCTAAGTGAATATTGTTAAAAAATGAAAAATCGAAGTGAGAATTTCAGTGAATTTAAATAATGTTAGCAGTATTTTTAGAGGAAATCGGGTAATATGGCAAAAATACGAAGGTCGTTTCCGTTGCAGTAAACTTCGAAAAGAAGGAGTTTCTCAATTTGGTTGGTTTATTTTTTACAGTAACTTCAAGTATATTGGTTGGTTTATTTTTTATAGTAACTCTACAAGCAGTTAAGCAGTGATCGTGTGAAAGACTTTTCAAATCGACAGCTTGTGAAAGAACTAAAATTATATTATTACAACTGTAGGTACATGTATCACACTTCATGCAAATAAACGATTTGATTTCGAAAGGACTTATGCCTTCTTATTCTTCTAAATGGGTTGATGATATTTAACTCATCTTCCAACGAGCTAATATTATTTATGATTTTTATTATTATTGGAAAGGGAACTATGTCTACGTCTGTTCAGCCTTTGTTCATAAGTGGACTTCTTTTGGTTGGTAATGATTATGAACTATGTCATTTAGTTTCCATAATATTTTTTTGCGGGTTTATATATTTGTTTCTGTAATCAATTTAAAATCAAGGTGCAATAATTATCCAATTATTAGAATAATGTCGAAATTTATTTTTAAGGGTGACAGCTTCGATAGAAGAGTCGATAAACAGCCATTATTTCTTACAGTCAGCTGTTTTATTCCAATAAAAAATAATTAATTAAAAGTATCAACAGAAATTCTTACAACACATTTTCAACACCATTTTTCACCCAAAAGTGTCGAAACGTCCACTCTTCGTCTATTGAAAACACTCGGCCAATCCCCAATTAGTAATGTAAATTTAAACTGTTCATTGTTAGGGGAAACAGGAAATCGTGTGCCGTGTCTAAACAAAGTAATTAAATTAAAAATTTACAGCGTATTTTCTTAAATCCGCTTTAAATCAAGATAAGGAGGTCAGGATGAGGATGAATAGAAAATTTTATTCTTATTTTCTTTGAAGAATAAAGAAAATGTTTCATGGATTTAGGTTACCATGGACGCGTTTCTGACAAGTGGGGTTTTTGTATTGCATAGATTTCTTAGAGATGCGGTGGGAAATGTCGGTCTGATACCGACGAACCTCACCTGCCTTCAATTTGCCCTATAGTAAGAGTGACAAGAATTGCCTATAGGGTAAGGGATTGCCTATAGGGTAAGGGATTGCCTATAGGGTAAGGGATTGTCTATAGGGTAAGGGATTGCCTATAGGGTAAGGGATTGCCTATATTCGCCACGACTTTGAGAGGGTTTTTAAGTTCTGTAGACTAGCGGGTCGTATGCATAAGGAAGAGCGATTATTATTTTGCTCTTGTGTCAGATTCATCTGTCAGTCTTTTTGAATTTGTCTAACAAAACGGGTAATGTTTTTTGATCTGTCTAACGAAACAGATAGGCTTATAAGCCTATCACGGATAAAAAAAAAACAGAGAATATTTTCTGATCTTGATGTTTTCGGGTCTGTTCAAAGATACAGGCAATTTTAACTGATCTGTTTAATAAAGCAAACAATGCTTTCCGATTGAAGAAACAAGCAATGATTTCTGAACAATCTAACGAAACAAGCAATGTTTTTTGAACAATCTAACAAGATAGGTAGTGTCTTCTGAAGTACTTATCTAGCAAAACTGGAAATGTTTATCATCTGCCTAACGAAACCGGTAATGTTTTACCTTCTGAAACTGATAGTGCAAAAACTATATTATTAAAACCGGAATAAGTTTTCATAGCTTTACAAGCATACTTAAAGCTAGGTAATATTCTGAAGTATAGTGGCTATAAGATTAAAAAGCTTTATATGCACAGTAGGTACGACACCCATGGGTTGAATAAAAATGCTCTCAAAAGCTGGGTGTGATAACGATACCTACATAGTTATAAAAACAAACACTGATGCCATTATCACGTAGCTACTACAGAATTCTTGCATAGTAAAGTTTTTTTGCTTCATTCAGGTTCGGTTACGCTTGGCAGTTCTGAGGGTTCGTAATAAATATATAACATACATACATACATACCATCACGCCTGTATTCCCCGAAGGATTAGGTAGAGGTGTACTAAGGTACACTCACATTTCGCCGGTATGTTTAGGTCCCATGTGATAGGGGGCGAGCCTATTGCCATTAACCGGGCACAACTCCAGACTCCGAGCTGCTACTGCGAATTTCATAGAAAACCGAATAACTATAGGAACACTAGACTACCTTCAACCTTACCTACCTTACCTACCTACCTACCTACCTTAACTAGACCCTTCGGATAAATTGATATATTTATTATATGACTTAATAAATATATCAATTTATCCGAAGGGTTAGGCAAGACTGACGACCTGATAAAGGTCGCTGAGAGGCGTTGGACACAAGCAGTATACCAGTCCTTATGGAAGTCTATGGGAAATTCCAGTGGACCTCTTTTAATAATAATCATAACATATTTAATATCACGCCTGTATATCCCGACGGATTAGGCAGAGTTGTACACAAACCTTTCATCGGTTGTGTAAGTGCCATGTAAAAACCTCGGAGATGCCCCTAAGAATTAAAAAAAAAAAACAATAACACTTTGCTCGACCTGGGAATCTAATCTAGGACCTTTAGCGTGGCAGTAGCTTGGATCACTAGACGGATGATTGAGGCAGTTAAATAATATATACCTTAGTGAATTAAGAATAAGACTTCAGGCAGGATTGCATTCATCCGCTTAAGTACACGAATTATGTTTAAAAAATTCATATCTTTTTGTGTAGTATTTAAGCGGCGGCGGCGGTAGCCTAATGGCTAGGGCGTCGGACTTGCGATCATGTGATTGCCGGTTCGAAACCAACCCATTGCACTACCGGCGTGGACCCACTCGTAATACAAGCATTTAGCTTAGTACGAGGGGTTAACAAGAATACCAGTAATGTGCAACCCACATTGCGAGTAAGCTTTTTTTTAAAGTAAATGAAGTTATATTTTGTATCACTATCTTAAAAAGTGGGCGCGGCGTCGTGTCGCGTTACCTCTTCCTTTGAACTAACTATTAAAGAAACAAAACACTTCACACTGACGACAAAACATGTTGGAAACAGCTACCTATCCCACTCACTCTTTGATAGTTGGATAGATGTTTGCAACATGTTTTGTCGTCAGTGGAAGAGCAGGGTAACAATACCGCTTCCATAGTTGGCCGGCTGCGCACCGCCACTAACAGTCTTCTGAGCGTGTTCACAGATCGGTGGGATTCCCCTCTGCTGCGCCACTGGGTAAGAATCCACACTAATTTAGGTTTATGAGTAATGTACCCTTATTACTAAAACTAGCTACTAAGTTAATTTGTTTACTAACACTATGGACTTGAATGTCTGAAATAAAGAATTTGAATTTGAATACACATTAATTGCAATCGTTGTACCAATTTAGCCTTCGGCTGGCAAAAAAAGCGGCTTAAATACGTTTTATCCGTTCGGGAACACAGATGTAGCAACAATTGATGCACCGTTCGGAAATTTTCGGTACAATAAACCGATGGTTAAACAAACGACTGACTATGCATTTAAAAATAAAACGGTTTTAGCTTTGCGATACGACTCAAAGTACCTACTATTGATTTGGTATTTTTAGTAATACCCTGTAGACTTCAACAGTGACTAGTGTCTGCCTTATTAGTCTGGTGGTCCTCAGTGTAACTGCTAAGTTAGAGTTCCTGGGTTCAATTCCCGGGTCGAGCAGTGTTATTCTATTTTTCTATTAAACTCTCAGTAGCAGCCGGAGTTTGTGTCCGGTTAATCGCAATAGGTTCACCCTTATTATATGGGACCTCAAATGTCGTCGAACTCCGGGTGTACACTTGTACACCTCTGCTTAACCTGAAAAACAGGCATGATGGTATTGTATATCCCTGTAGGCCATACAAGAATCTTGTTCTGGGCGGGAATTGAACCCGTGACGTGACGTGCACGAGATAATAACTTAACAACTGCGCCAAATAATTATGTCATCCAATAAAATTATACCATATTGGTGAGGTATCGTTAATTAATTGAAATCATACTCATGACTATTGTATAATTAATTAAATTAAAATATTTAATTGTTTCCGATGTTCTCTTCAATATTCGTAAATGATTTAATACTCATTATGTCGATGGCGCTCACAATAATTAATTCATTAATTTAAATTAATTTATAACTGTCTCCGAGAACCTATGGCTACAGGTTAAGCTGTACAATTCCAGATTGAGCTGATGTCGCATTATTCTAGTAGTATAGTCTTTGAGTAAAAGGCAACAAGTGATCATTGTAACGCAGACTGATCCCGCTGGCGCAAACATTAAGAGGAGTGTCCCTCGCGAAAGCAACAATGTTGCACAGTTGTCGCTGTCTCTATCCCTCACGATGCGAACGCGTGCCCGAGAGGAGAAACAACAATACATTTGCAACATTTTCACGCGTATTTCTTCGTTCCGAATTTTGAAGATAACTCCTATAATATTGTTAATACGTAAAAAAAAATCTTGTAAAAATAAATTCACTATATTATCTGGGTTTCTTTCGAATCAGAATGTTTCTGTATTGATACATTGTCGAGAAATACTAGCATAAAGTTGGGCCGTTTTTCAACGAAAAACGATATTTCAGCTCGTGAACTTTTTAACCGTATATTGAAATGAAATTGTATACTACAGGAACACGTATTTTAATGATAAGATTGTTACTGCAAAATTTCAATGACTTTCATTGTTTAAAATTCAAGCAAGGGCCAAACTACGTTTGTATGGAGCGCGAAGCGGATACTATCCTCTTAATATGTGAGAGAAGCTGGTTACCGAGCTGGTCTACCTGAGTACATCGAGGCTTAGTACTGTAACATCTTACAGTACTAAGCCTCGATGTACTCACTACTACTTTAAGATGCAGAATTCTTAAAGAGGGCTGTGATATAAATACTGCTAAAAATAAACATACCATCACGCCTGTATTCCCCGAAGGGTTAGGCAGACGTGTACTAATGTACACCCACATTTCGCCGGTATGTTTAGGTCCCATGTAATAGGGGGCGAGCCTATTACCATTAACCAGGCACAAATCCAGACTCCGAGCTGCTACTGGGAATTTCATAGAAAAACCCAATAACACTCTGCTCGACCTGGGGATCGAACCCAGGACCTCTAGCGTAGCAGTCGCACTTAGGACCACTAGACTAACGAGGCAGTAAAAATAAACTTAAATAATAAAACATTATTTCATATTTACGATGCGTCGCTAACAACATATATGTACAGTCAGCTCATCAGGTTATACAAATTGTCAATTTTCTCCAAATGATTTTAAACCTGAAAATTAAGTTCAAAATTCACTAAGAAAATTTGAAATTTTGTGGTTACCGTACAATACTAAGACTTCAACATTTGGATCGATAGAAGGAAAATGCTATGAAATTTCAGTGAATGTAGAACATATCTTTGATCGTGACTGTACTACTCAACCTATTTACCTACCGTTTATTAATACGGAACTCCAATTTATTTATTTAATTAATTACAACGGTTGTGTAATAATGCATATACTCACATATACAAGCACGCACACACACTACAGGCACACACACACATACACACCTACACACCACTCTATCAAACACTCACATTACTACATACACAACTAAATTATAATTATGTGGATAGAAAGCACCTCTAGCTTTGTGATTTTATTTGTGTAAAAGTTTCTTGCATTTGTTATGTTTTAATTTCTTCATTAGTAAGAGTAATTGTTCTGGATGAAGGTAACTAGCTTCCACGACACAGGGAATCCTAGTGTGGAAGCTAGAGCCATAATTTGTATAGCACTAAGTTTATTGGGACAATAAAGTTATATATATATTAAACTATACAAAATGAACAAAAAAAGGTTAACAGCACTTTCATAAATTCCACTCACAGTACTTCTGTCAAAACAATAAAATCTCAATCAATTTCACCGCAAACAGATCATCTGTTGGATTAGAATCCAAGAGATTTAAGCGCGGCCATAGAGCCATTATATATTAGTACAAAACAACCTAACCTTTTTTCGTACGGAAATCAATATTTTTTTTAGTTTTTTGTGCACAAACCCTTAGCTACGCCATTTAAAACATATACACCCCACATAAACCTGCGGAATGCTTGTCGTAAAGTAAATCTTGGACATACTTCCACAGATTACATCTCGGCACCTATCATATTTCAGGGTAGGCAGTAAACGCGGTACGGACGCGTCCTAAAGTGTTCATGGGCTATATTCATCTCAGGCTTTTATCTAGATTGCTTTGCTAGACTCCAATTACTCCTAATTTTACACTGAATAATTGAAGAGTCGTCCGGGATTGCCAGTCTTCCTCTCTCTCCGTCTCTCGTAAAAGGGGAGCCAAATTATGTATATAAAAAAGTGATTCCACATAGGATAGGTAGTTATTCAATCATAACCAATAAAAGTCAGAGGTGCGTGATTAATTAAAATTCTATTACATGGGACCTAAACATACTGGCGAAGTGTGGGTGTATATTAAGTACACCTCTGCCTAAACCTTCGGAGAATACATGCGTGATGGTATATTATGATTAATTATTATCTAATTATTCTCAAATATGAAAACATAAATATACAGCAATGATAGTAAAAATACTTTCAACATCGAACCAAACACGACCGCCTTTACTTCCAAAAAAGACATTTTAAAGGCAATCAAATACATATTCATCACAGCCCAAATCTCCTACCATCGTATTTAAATAATATAGAGAAATGAAACACGTACCTACATTTACCGCTGGGACATATCAATCTTCTAGCAAGCATTAGCTGCCGACGTGTCAGCTGAACATCAATCACTGAATCTCGAAAATATTTCGCGAAAACATAAGGTGGGAAATGAAAACCTATGGTATGGACCGCGATGGGGTTCTGTACAAAAGTTTGGCAATTTTTTTAATGATTTCAATAAGTAAAAAGTAAAATAAAAGCCTTTTATTTTTGTAAATTTACAGTATTGATATTTTTTATGATCATCAACAATCAACTTAAAACCCATATATTGTCCCACTGCTGGGCACGGGTCTCCTCTCACAACGAGAGGGATTAATTAGGCTGTAGCCCGCCACGCTAGCCTACTGCGGGTTGGTAGATTTCACACGCCATCGAGAAAGTCTACCAGGCAGGCCGGTTTCCTCACGATGCTTTCCTTCATATTTTTTATGATGCCCTTTTTTATTATTTTTAAGTATTAGTTAGTTATTTAGTCTTTAGCATACCATAACATAACATACCATCACGCCTGTATTCCCCGAAGGGTTAGGCAGAGGTGTACTTAATGTACACCCACAGTTCGCCGGTATGTTTTAGGTCCCATGTAATAGGTGGCGAGCCTATTGCCATTCACCGGGCACAAATCCAGACTCCGAGCTGCTACTGAGAATTTCATAGAAAAACCCAATAACACTTTGCTCGACCTGGGGATCGAACCCAAGACCTCTAGTCTTTAGGATTTATTTAATTATAATCTGTATATTGGATGCGTACCGTGAGGGCTAGTTCGAGGCGGCACATGAAAAGAGTACCTGGAAGGAATTGGGGGAGGCCTTTGCCCAGCAGTGGGACAGTAACGGCTAGGAAAAGTATATTAACGTGAGCAATTTTTTTTTCTTTATGAAAAGTTGTAAACTGCCTCATAAGTCTAGTGGTCCCAAGCGCAACTTCTTACGGGTTTTTTTTCTAACACGGTTGAGCAAAGTGTGATTGAGTTTTTATATGAAATTCTCAGTAGCACTGCTAAGTCTGGATTTGTGCCCGGTCAACGTGTATAAAAGTACACCTTTGCCCAAACAATGGGAATACAGGCGTGACGGTATGTTATGTAAACGCATCTGCAGCTCCTTTGGTTTTGCAGATGTCCATGGGTGGCGATGACTTACCATCAGGTAGCTCGCCTGCTCGTTTGCCTAGTCCATAAAAAAAGTCCGTCCCCATCATACGACGTGTTCCATCTTTAATAATGAACGGAACCCTAAGAAATTCTGTAGTACCGCGTTCCTTAGCGAGATGACAGATAGAATAGGTAATTTGTCGCCCGCAGATGTCGTACGGATATCCATTTACTGAACGATATCGTTGAACAAACATGAGATCCTTAAACGTCATGAATTCAGTGTTTAAGAGCTGTCGTTCAACATTTAATGGTTATTTTTCTTTGGTAACATTAATAATTATATATTCTGGCTTAGTTTAAAAAGATTACAGAATAAGAACAAAATATTAAGCAACTTTGTATTAAAAAAAACAACTGAAAAGCATGCAACAAAAACATGTCTCTGACTTAAGAAAACACGCAATGAATAAGTATGTTTTCAGCCAATGAAGTTTATAAGTTTGTTTAAGAAAGTTTAACTGGTAGGTATTGTATTGTAGTGTTTGTATATTGTATTAAATCAGTAAAGATTTACTTGTCATAAATCTCTCAACCCTGATAAGGTAGGTGGAGATGTACTAATATACAATCACAGTTCGCCGAAATAATAAGGTTCCATGCAATAAGGAGCGACACAATCCTAAAAAATAGAGAATTTTAATGAAAAACCAAACACTCCGCTCGATGAAATTGAACCCAGGACCTCTAGTGAATCAGGCCGCACAACCACTAGACTAATAAGGTTGTATTATATTAGAATGTTTATTTAAATATGAAGTTAGTTCTTTACTCCTGTGTTTAAGTGTACATATAACGCAATATATATCAACGCATTACAATTAATTTGGTCCACAATTCATTTGACGACCGCAGCGACACGAGTTTAATGAATCAACGGGTCCATGTGACGCTACACAATGCTATTTCATTTCTAATAGTCATTTCCACTTGAATATATAATGTGTTTTATCACAGTTATGTTTCTATAAACGACAAGTAGAATTGTAAATTAATACAGTTTAAGGCAAAAGTAATAAATTATTTTGAGATTAGCCGGTCAAAACAAATGACAAATACGTTAAAAAACCTTATTATACCCTATGATTCATTCTATCAGCATAGTTAGCAAAGATCGATTTTATGGATTGCGGCCAATTAATTTGGTTTCAACACTAATATTTATATAGTATAATTAGACCTGTCAGATGTAGATAGATATCATTTTAATTGATGTTAAGGGGGTCATCATACAAACAAATTATATGCGCTCTGACTTTTAATATATAAAAAAAATACTAGCAATGAATCTGTGTCGCACATTAGTAGTGTTCTTGTTAACCCCTCGTACTAAATGCTAGTGTTACGAGTGGGTTCACATCGGTAGTGTAATGTGTGGGTTTCGAACCGGCAATCACATGATCGCAAGTCCAACACCCTAACCTAGGCTACCGCCGCTTCCTCAGAGAACGCTAAATTTTACGAACTCTGCACGTAGTGTCTAATGCAAAAGGCAGGAACAGGGAGCGGGGGACGGGCGGCGAGGAATTAAAATGTGTACATAGAACAGCGACATCTTAAAAGTTTGGTTTTGGTAAATGTAAGTAGTATGTTTTGTAAAAAGTATTAGAATATACGTTGTTGTATGTGATGTTAGTAATTATAGTCCTGAAAGATCGTTTAGTAATAACCTTGTATTTTATTTTATGATAATTATATACATATATTTTTTGGTAGGTTCCGTACTGTGTACATCATTGTTAAATGACCATTTACTCCGAAATATCCGGTTTTACAATACTTTTTAATAAATCTGGTTTGCAAATCATCATGTATGAGCTCATTTTATCCATTTAAATATCTTTTACATATACCGTAATATGTTCAAAGGGTTTATTAATCCAGTAGCAATTATCCAGATAATTATGTAAATTAAGCTATGTAAATTTACCAACATAATATCTGAAACATTGACATCTACTAATAATATTATATTAATTTAGCGACAATTATCGTGTGACAACCTTTAACGTGGCGTTATGAGTTATCAATAATTGCAAATTTATTATTGTTTCTGTATCATACCATAACATATCATCACACCTGTATTCCTCGAGGGGTGAGGTAGAGGTGTACTGATGTATATCGACACTTTGTCGGTATGATTAGATCCCTTTTTATTCATTTATATTTGGACAACCAACAGCTTATCTTAAAAAGATACGAAGCAGGTTTTTGCCTAATACAGCCAATTAAAGGTCTTCACTGATAGATTCAGTTTCTTGTTTTTTTTTTAACTTACTAGAAATGAGGGTCACACATTACTAGTATTCGTGTTAACCCCTCGTGCTAAGCTAAAATGCTTGTGTTACGAGTGGGTTCACGTCGGTAGTGCAATGGGTGGGGTTCGAACCGGCAACCGTGTGATCACAAGTCCGACGCCCTAGCCATTAGGCTACCGCCGCTTATGAAAGTTTACACTTACGAGTAGGTACCTACATCCTATGTGGACAGCTAACCAAGATGCATTATATCTAACTAAACTACTAGTCAACTACACTAATAATTAAGTCATAATTATGCTATCATCGTAGCATCCAGTCTTACTAAATGCCAATTATCCATCTCTGTTGCTGCGGCTCTGACAGTATTCAATGCATAGAGGCTCTTAAGGTTTGGAAACGCATCAGCAACTCCTCTGATGTCGTTGAGCGGTGAAGATTACTTACCATCAGTTGGTAGTATGCAGCGCTGCGGCATTTTATTATGTCGTAGCAATATTCTGAGATAGGGCCTGTTCGGTTCTCATGCAGGGCTTTTTTATTTTTTCTGCTTTCTCAAACTGTTTTGGTTATTTCGTGTGGTCTCCTGCGTGTGGCCGAATAAATCTTTTTTCTTTCTTTCTAGTTGCCTCGTCTGCCGAGATAAAACAGTAAAAAACCCAAAAACCTTCCCCTAAAACACCCATTATTTTCAAATCAAGCATATAAAGTACATTCTCCCATAAAAACCCGATTCTAATTCAGCAAGGAGCTTACAATTTCATGGTTTACCGAACTACCATTAGCGTGGCCCATTCCAATCTTGGTAATGGGATTGAAACGCCATTGAATCTTACATGTTGCTCTCAAGTTATTTGGTTAATCTAAGTTACTGTTTCTTGCTTAATTGCGTATTTTAAGGCTTTTAGTAGTGATTAATGGGTTGTTTTTTTCTTTTAATCATTTGACTTTGTTACTAAAATATAATTGACGTTTTTAAAACTTTTTGTTTTGTAACTTAAATAACTTATATCATAACATACCATCATGTTTGTATTCCTCGAAGGGTTGGGCTGAGGTGAATATAAATTAGACATCATAATTATAACCGTTTTTTTATGGCATAACTCGACAAACCAGCAGGCGACTTACCTGATGGTAAATAGTCATCGCCGCCCATGGACATTTGCAAAACCAAAGGAGTTGCAGATGCGTTACCGAGCCTATTTAAGGAAAAGGGGGGGAAGGAAAAAAGGAGAAGGAAGGGGATTGAGGGAGAAATTGGGCCTCCGGCGCTCGACACTCATCGAACGAAACGCAACAGTATGCATACTGGTACTTGACGTCGATATCATCATCATTAAACGATTTAATGTCCCACTGCTGGGCATGGGTCTCCTCTCAGTCGAGGTCTCCTTGGTTGTGAGAGGTTAGGCTTTAGTCAAACTTGCTAGCCTACCGTGGGTTGGCAGAGTTCACACGTCGTCGATGTAGAAAATTTTAAGCATGCAGATATCCTTCACCGTTTAAAGCGAGTGATAATTATGTAATTATTAAAGGCTATCTCTGCTTCTATAAATTACACACCAAAATAAAAAAAACAACTCTCTAATTGCGCCTAATTAAGTAGGTATAGGTACTATAGCGATATTTTTAACAGAATTCTGAAAGAATGAATGAAAGGCGCTAGGAGGGAACGACCTAGAAAGACACACCTGAACCTAATTAATGCGGTACCTACTTCAATAGATCCAGGTGGGAGTACCCGCAATGCGTGGGCGTGCATGACGAGAAGATACTATGAACGTGATAAACTGAAATAAGACTACAATATAATGTGAGCAAGTTGCTTACCCCTATGTGAAACAATCCTAAATAAAAATGTACAATTCACCAAAGGGTTCGCTTTGCGGAAAAATAACATCTGTTTTTATAAAGATTTAGTACAGAACTGTACAAGGCGGTCTTAATGCCTTATGCGTATACAACTTTTTATGATTGTAAAACGCAGATGACATTCGTCATTGCCTGTACACCTAATTCTTTTGTCGACTGTACATTTTACTATCCAGGATTTTTCAGAACATAGAGTGACGACGATTTGTGAGTTAACAAATAAACATCAGCTGCAAAAATACTTTTTTTTTGTAAATCAATTTAAAATGTAATCTTCTTCCATTGTCGGCTTAACACTTAACAAACCTTTACACACACAATGATAGGCAAACGACAATTAAAAGCCATTTCTAATTACGTTTGAAGATCGAAGTTTACGCCACGGCAGCGCCAAGAAATTGAGGAAATTACTAGTAACTACTACCAACGCTAAATTAGACAATGCCTTGAAATAATCACTGAAGCTTACCCTTTCATCGGTTTTAACTAAACACCGCTTAATCCAATTCTAACTAAATATTCGTAGGTACTGAGAATTCTCTAAGGGTTGGCCCAATTCGGAAGAAATAGCGGAGAGCGTAGCGTGTGTTTATAAGATCAAGCGGTTGCTTACAAATTATCTTTGCAAACATGACACAGGTACATACTGCCGGCATATAACCATAGTTAGGTATACAACATTTGGGGCGGAGAGTAACCAACATATTTGGTCACTCTCCGCCTTTCCCTACGTGCGATACCTCACTACCATCCGCATTTTGTTGTAGCATTAGTTGACTGCTAAACAAACATCGTACAATCGCCAGCACATGAGGTTATAAAAATTGACAAATTTCTCCAAATGATTTTATTTAACAATATGTATGATGTGGTTGTACTTCTTAATAATAAATAAATAAAATAAATAAATAAAACCCTAAAATGTTAATGATGAAATTCAAAATTCATTGAAAAAAAATTGACATTTTGTGGTTACCTGACGAGCATTTCTATGGAGTATCTGAGGAGTGCCATCACATTTATATTCCCTAAGAAGACAGAGGTATGCAGGAGGTATACACGGATTCTAAGAAGACCTCATGCTTAACAGTCCCTCTCCCTGCAATCAGTGAGGCAATCGAAATACCTACCATACTTATAAAATCTATTTGCACCAAGGTAACAATTTTAAACAATTATTTAAATATTATAAATAATTTATGTGTTGGTTCTTCTTTTTAAAACAGTTGCAGTGCAGCGAATTTTCAGCAATTTGGCCATTTGATACGACGCGAAAACTTTTAAACTACATATCAGATTGCCAATTTGTTATATAAAAATAATAGAAAAATAGATAACAAAATCGCTACATCTCCCAGCGTAAGACGCACAACAACAAATTATTTACATTCTCTTAATCAAGTGGTTGTCTCTATAGTGGAGGCAGTCTACTAATTGAGTTTCGCACCCGTGACGTCACATTGTGTTAGGATACATTTTTAAATAGCTAGAGAAAGGCGTTTACTTCGAGAGAGATTGGTTGGTAAACGTATGGAGGGTAATGGAACTACATAAACATTTAACAGACAAAGAGTTTGTTCGTACCTCAGATCAAATCAAAAGTTAAGATGGAACTTTGCGAACAAAGAAGTGAGGCCGGCTAAAACTACGTCTAACGGTGTACAACACACAATTACACGCGCACACGTATACCGAAACTACACCTTATCTTGTCAGTCGAGCTATCGAGGTATCGAAAGCTCGACTGACAAGATAAGGCGTAGTTAACTAATACATATGTGCATGTAATTGTGTGTTGTACACCGTTAGGCGTTGTTTTAGCCGGCCTCACTTCTTTCTTCGCAAAGTTCCATCTTAACTTTTTATTTGATCTGAGGTTCGTACATTCTAGATAGCTTAAGTTAAAAGCTAGAATCTAGCACTTAGTAGAACAAAATCTTGTCATCATCGTCCTAGCCTTTTTCCAACTATATTAGGATCCGATTCCAGTCTAATCGTATGCAACTGAATATCAGTATTTTACACGAAACAACTGCCATCAAACCTCCGCAACCCAATTTTTGAGAAATACTTTTTGGGCTTCTGAGTACCACTTACGATTGTTCTAGGTGTTTGTATGTCTCCGAAATTACCTTGATCGTGAAAAATTCGCCTGATGAAGTCAGATTTAACTTACCCGAATATTGAAAAAGCAGCCGTAGGTATGTATAATTAATATGGAATCATTCTTCTTCTGAACTATCTTACTATATAATACTTATTATAAAATATATTATACGATACTATAATGATACATATTTTAATGAAACAATTTAAGTTAATATAATATATAGTTCTTATTTTATTTGACAAAGAGCGCCTTCATCCTCTCTCCTATTAAAAATATCTTTGCTGTGCCCGACAGGGTCCATAATTGATCCAATGTTTAACATACCTACCAACTAATGTACACATTATGGAATGCAATAAAGTATTGAGTAAGTATCTGTACTATGTTCTTTATAACTTAACTTTTCTATAAAATATATTTGAGTGAAAGAAAAATTCCCAACAGTCTTATTTCTCTTGTAATTTTGCAAATTTCAAGGTGAGAGATTGGTCAGAGAGAGACATTGGTCCACCTCTGTAGTGCTTGTGTATAAATAATTAAATAAGGACATATTCAATCAATGTCCCACAACAAAAACCTCATTCAACCCAAAAACAGTAACGTAACAAATCTAATAAAACTACCAACAAGCACAAAAATAAGACCTAATCCATACGAATTATGATACAGACGCTAAACATTGACTAAGATGAATTACGTTACGAGCAAAAATGTCTAAATCTTACGTGCCTATGCTCTGATCCCGGGCACGGCAATTAATTCGAATAAGTGATGGTCTTGCCCAACCCAGCCCGGGATAATGCCTGATGACAAATAGTCTTGGAAATAGTCAAGGAAGGGTTGCCAGAAGGTCGCCGTCTTAAGATGTAGCGTTTAAATTTTGGGCAAATGCTCTCAGGGTATTAAAGTTAGGTTTTTGTAAGATTGGCTTTAGATGTTACTAGCTTTTTGTCTCCCGGGTGAATTAATTATGTACTTACATGCCTGATTCCATTTTTTGAGATAGATTTTTATACAAAAATACCACCCCAGTATTCAACTTTTCCGGTATTTTTTTCTACAATTACGATCAAAAAACAATATTCAAATCGATCGAGCCATTTTTGTTTTCTCTTTTACCACAACGTTAAAAGTTGTAAGAAACACTTAATTTTATTAAACGTCTAGAGCGGCATCCTTCTCTTTCATTCGCAAAACGATCACAGTTACACATTATAAGTACGTACAGTCTTTGATAAGTGGTTAATCTACTTGAACGAGTCTATGATGTATTTTGGAACTCATGTCGATAGAAGTAAGAACAACTTCAAATGTTCCCGAATCTTTACTTCTCTTTTACAAATCCCAATCAACTTATAATTCCATCATAACCCCACAAAACCAACAGTTAGCCACAAAACAAAACAACACCAACCCTCCCCCTGCAGCCAACCAATAACTACAATCAATACGCAAATGTAACAAAACAAACCCGCACAACTCAAAAACAAAAAGGAGAACACTTAAAACCGGCAGAACTGCACAAACACGGCGCCGTACCGGAATCCGGATCGGAACTTATGCGATCACGTCCCCGGAAATGGAATTTTAAATCCACACATTGTACTTAGCGGCCGGCGTGTGGTGGGTTAGTGGCGAAGCGAGGCCGCCTCGATTTCGAAGCGAGGCATCGCGTTTGGAATAATTATGCGCGTATGACGTAATTGCTTATTTCTTTTGTTTTATTGAGAGTTTCATAAATTGGTGTATTCAATTATTTGAAAAGAGAGAGATTATTTGCGTTCAATACGAGAGGCCTATATCCAACGGTGGACGAGTATGTTCTGATAATGATGATGATGATGATTTGAAAAGGAGAAGATTTCTTTAGTGGTCTCTATCTGGCAGTTATCAATACTGGACTGAATAGGCATTAACGGATATTTAATTTTATTTTATATTCTGCTTCCGGTCAAATAAAAACAACTATCCTTATAATAAATTCTGTGATGAGGGCACTGACTTCTGAAATACAGGTTTATACCTAGTTCAGAGGTCAAAGTTTTACTACTAGTGTATGTACTATATTCAAGGCCTAAATGTTTTTTACCATGTACAATTATTGAGTAATAAAGATTATTATTATTATTATTAATCTCAAATTGTCTGAGCTCGAATTTTTTTTAATATTCTTTTAAATGTGAATTAAGTATAAAACAATGACATGTAACTGAAAAAGGGTCTATTTATCATCATTATCATTAAACGCACCAAGCGCATCTTAACCGTGCAGATTGGATGATCAAGTTAGATATAGATATTACATAACCACGTGCTTTTCTTATAATGGTAAGACTATGCAACCCTAATAAACACTTCCCATGAGCATATATACTGTAAGATGCCCCTAAATAATTAAACCCATAAGATAACAAGCACCTGTGTCCTATTAACGTCAAACTGAGATCACGAAGTGGCTCAATGCCAAGAGCGGTGATTATGGCAACATTCCTGAAGAAATTACTCTATATTAAAACAGAAGGTACATAATATCGGTTCTGAATAACATTAAAAAATTATTTCTTTTTTTTTGACTGCCTCGTTGGTCTAGTGGTCCCAATCGCGACCGCTACGCTAGAGGTCTTGGGTTCGATCCCCAGGTCGAGCAAAGTGTTATTGAGTTTTTCTATGAAATTCTCAGTAGCAGCTCGGAGTCTGGATTTGTGCCCGGTGAATGGCAATAGGCTCGCCCCCTATTACATGGGACCCAAACATACCGGCGAACTGTGGGTGTACATTAAGTACACCTCTGCCTAACCCTTCGGGGAATACAGGCGTGATGGTATGTATGTTCTTTTTTTTCCAAACTCTAAGCTGACTACTGAGAATTAATAGAAAAGCCCAATATCACATAGCTCGACCTGGGAATTAAACCCAAGAACTCAAGCATAGCAGTCGCTCTTGGGATCGCTAGACTAATGAGGCAATAAGAATTTGTGCCCACTTGATCACAATAAGCTCGCCCTCTATTACATGGGACCGAAATATCGGCGAAATGTGGGTGTACATTAGTACCTACACCTCTGCCTAATACTTCGGGGAATATTAGCGTTATGGTATGTTTAAAATCATGCTTATTTAACACTAATCGAAGCCACTATTGCTGTAGTACACTTACACATAATAATTTATGCTTTATATTCAAAGGTGAGGCAGCTGTGCCTCGCCTCTCAGCCTTTCACGGTTAAGTCATAATACAAGTGAATCTAGAAGGAAATGCTTTCGGTGACTGGTCGACTTGAAAAAATGGGGCAACTCGGCAAACGAGCAGGTAAGCTACCTGATAGTAAGTAGTCATCGCCGCCCATGGACATCTGCAATACCAAAGGAGTTGCAGATGCGTTGCCGAGCCTATTAAGGACTGAGGGAGCAATTGGGCCTCCAGCTCTCCACACCCACCGAAAAACAACAGTATGCATAATGCCTCTTCACGTCGCCCTTTTATCACAAAAAGTTCTGGGATGGGAGTAGAACTGCAGGCAATAATTTGTCTCTCACGTACTCTCTCTGTACGCTATCTCTGATACTTTTATTAAAACATACTGTCTCTGTCTACTGTCTCTCTCTGTCTACAATCACGTCTTTTTCCCACAGGGGAAGAACTAGAACAGAAACTATAGACTGCCACTTGCTACAACTCTTGCATTCCTCTTTCGCTTCTTCCACATTCATACATCCCGTGAAACACGCGCGCGCCGCTTCTTCGCATCTTAGCTTTTTGGAGGACCCTGCCAATAAGATCGGTGTATTTCCTTCTAGGACGACCACTCTCAACGCTGCCGCTGAAATTGGCCTTATAAAATGTGTCCTATTTACCTTACTATAATACATATTATCTTCCTTGAGAAAGTTGTCCTTCTGTATTTTTCTATTTGGTGTTTTCGCCTTTCTAGCAAAGTGAAGTACATTATATTTCTGCCGCACCACTATCGATTTCACATGGCTTTACAACGAAATACATTAGTTTTGATCTTCAGTGTAAGTTTTGCTTACTCTAAACAATGACACGAAGATGTAATTGCGGTTTTTTTTATAGGAACTTAGAGTATCTAATCATCATTAATCTATGATATTATCTCATTGCTGGGAACAGGTCTCCTTTCAGAACGAAAGGGGTTAGGCTATAGTCCACAAATCTGGTGTACTTCTGGTTGGCAAACTTAACCCGCCGTCGAGAAAATCTCTTAGGCTTGCAGGTTTTCTCGCGATGTTTTCCTTCACCGTTTTGTGCAAGTGATAATTATTTGCTATCAATGATATAACAGAAATCAGAAGTGCGTTATTTGGATTCGATTCGAGACTATCCCATAAATATAACTCCAGCTACACTTTTTTCGCTACAAAAGTTAAAGATTTTTCACAATTACTTAAAAGACCACAGTTTTTATTGTGGGTAAAACCTCCTCTAGCTCTTTCGAATATATAAAATCATGGATAAAGCCAAAAATATGGCTGTATCTATGAATTAAAAAAAGAGTTTTTCAAACATAACTCCTTTTCGATTTTCAAAACGATTAATAACATTTTTTAAATATATGAAAACTTTAATAATAAAATATATTCCAAACTCAAATATCTTTCCAACAATACCATATGAACAGTTAGCTCGGGTTAAACTGAATGCACAATGAAAACACCCCGCATTCATCTTGACACCTAACAATATTATACGGCTTGTATGAATGGGAATTATTTTACATATGTGCGAAAGGAATGAAGGACAGAGGTGTGGAAATACAAGATTTTAATGTTAGGTTGAATAATTTTACATCGTCGTTTGAGGGTTAATAAAATTTTGACGATAGAAAGTTGAAATTGTTAGAATTAATTTAATTATGGCAATCAACGGTGCTATTTGAGAACAGAGGGGCTCGTAGTGAAGTAAAAACTGCGCTGATCTAGCAACCTGCAGGGTTATTCTGCAACTGCGACAGTCAATTCCAAGGTAGGTGACTATTCTTGGAACATCGCGCCAGCCACGAGCCTCCGAGCATTGTAAGACACTTTAACATCTCAAATAATTTCCACTGTCGTCTTAATTTGGCCTGACTCGTAATTAAGGGACAACCCCGAGGCCCGTCACATTAATTACACCTATTCGAGATAATCACACTGGAAACTCTAGAAGGGTGATTCTTTACTCTTTTTATTTATTCCCACCTTAAACTTTCCGGACGGCTTAAATTTACTGTTTTTAAACGAATGTTAAAGAGTTTATGAGTTGGTGACTGAGTGAAAAGCTGGTTGGCGGATTATGGCAGTTGTTTTTTTTAAACGTTGTTTCACAGTAAGGATTTTACACTGTCTGAATATTCGTTTAGTGTTAACTCACTCACCTGTATGGTGAGTGAGTTAACACTAAACGAATATTCAGACTTAGAATAATGGACTGCATACTTTGATACAATTCTTTGTGCCGTGGGGGATCCCCTACCTGTACCGCAGAAACCGATCAATAAACTGCTGCACCAATTACTCATATTAAACAAAGCCACTCCAATCGACGAATATTGAGCGGCGGTAGCCTAATAGCTAGGGCATTGGACTTGCGATCATGTGGTTGCCGGTTCGAAACCCACCCATTGTACTACCGACGTGAACCCACTCGTAACACAAGCATTTAGCTTAGTACGAGGGGTTAACAAGAATACTAATAATGTGCGACCCACATTGCTAGTAAGCTTTAAAAAAAATAAACAGATCTTCACTACCCAATTACTGGTGGTAATACGTATTATAGGTGGTTTCGATATCCTAGAGATGAAATGGCTGTCGAGCTTTTTGACCTTTTGAGTACCACTGAGGTTTATAATAGGTTTTGCTGATGATAGAAAGAAAGAGAAAGAAACGTTTTTATTCTAAAATCGTACAAAAAAAAACTAAATAAAAATAAGTACAACTTAGTTAAAAAGTAAAAAAAACAGTAGCCCTGTACGAGATCAGAAAAGGCTCCCATCTCAGCATAATGCTGCGACATTAACAGCTTAATGTCACAGCGCTGGTTTTCAGATAGGACCTTTATTTTTTAGTGATGTCACGGGCAGCTATGACCACAACTCGTTAGTTATTACATAGGTAATAATATTATAATTATATACATATAGATTTTATATAAAATACATGTATTATATTGTTATTAAAAAATAATTAAGGGAAATAAACATAATAAGAATAAATAACTTAAATAAATACATAATTTAGTCAGATAAAGACAGTAAGCTATCAGTCGATCACTTCCACATAATTTGATGATGATAATGTCAAGTGCAGTGATAGCCTACTGATATAACCATTGGACTACCAAGTCAAAGGCCTCGAGTTTGAATCCAAGGCACGCACCTGACTTTTCGAAGTTATGTACGTATTAATAATTAATTATCACGCGCTTAAACGGTGAAGGAAAACATCGTGAGGAAACCTGCATGCCTGAGAGATTTTCTTGGTGGCTTGTGAAGTCTGCCAACCCGCAGTAGGCTAGCGTGGCGGACTATAGCCTAATCCCTCTCGTAATGAGAGGAGACCCGTGCCCAGCAGTGGGACAATGTAATGGGTTGATGATGATGATGATAATGTCAAGTGGTACCGATAACTTAACGTGCTCGTTGAGACACGGAGGTGTCTTAATGTGTCTCTAGAATGATCACACATCCTTAAAATGACCGCGGCAACCACCTTACACTTGCAGATCAATAATTGTTCAGTATTCACTTAGCAACAAACCGATTTTAATTTTTCTTTTAAAGTTTGTAAAAAATCTGTCAAAGCAGATATTTCTATAAACGTATAA
This sequence comes from Subacronicta megacephala, assembly GCA_958496365.1. Classification (NCBI taxonomy): domain Eukaryota; kingdom Metazoa; phylum Arthropoda; class Insecta; order Lepidoptera; family Noctuidae; genus Subacronicta; species Subacronicta megacephala. The sequence goes on along the minus strand of OY292531.1, from coordinate 2,893,177 downwards.
ATGTTAGCAGTAAGCTAACATTCCAACAAAAACATCACATACACAAAAATTGCATCAACACAACAACAAAAAAAACAATCTCTTCAAATACGAGCGATAAAATTCAAAAATTCATCATAATTCTCACATACAGAACAATAGAACCGTCGTGTGTTGAATTTAACGCCATTTAGTCACGACACGGGAACGTAACGTTATTCGGAAGTCGGAAACGTACTGTTTTATCCTTTTCCTGTCTATGAAAAGAGGCTTTAAGCTTAATAAACTAAAGAATTATATACATTAAGTAATACCACTGGTATAATTATTATAAAGCTAGTTAGACTAACACAAATAAAACTGTTACAGAACAATATAAGTAGTCCATTATGTAACAAAATAATATGTGAAAGCTTTTTGTATGACCATAGTACTGCAAATGATAGGAGTAAAAATATTGCATAGGAGTCAAAAGTTTCGGTTTTGAATTCAAGGCATATTATTATGCACTTCTCGCCCCCTAAATATCGCCCCTTTTAGTGAAACATATAACGGTTATGTACAAAATTTTAGGGCAAATGCGATAAAATCTAGGGTCACGGATTCATCATCCATTACATCGTCCCTCTGCTGGGCACGGGTCTCCTCTCAGAACGAGAGGGATTAAGCTATAGTGAACCACGCTAGCCTACTGTAGGCTGGTAGACTTCACCCGCCGTTGAGAAAATCTGTCAGATATGTAGGTTTCCTCACGATGTTTTCTTTCACCATTTAAGCGCGTGATAATTATATGAATATCCAGACGACTTTGAAAAGTCAGAGGTGCGTGCCTTGGATTCGAACTCAAGACCTTTGACTTGGCAGTCCAATGGTCAAAAATAATAAAATTAAAGTTAGCCGATGGCCTCGTTAGTCTAGTGGTCCCAAGCGCGACTGCTACGCAAGAGATCCTGGTTTCGATTCCCAGGTCCAGGTTATTGAGTTTTTCTATGACTTCCCAGTAGCAGCAGAGTCTGGATTTGTGCCCGGTTAATGGAAATAGGCTCGCCTCTGCCTTATCTTCGGGGAATACAGGCGTGATAGTGTGTTATGTTATTAAAGTTAATCAATAATTTATTCGTTCTCATTTAATCGAAATTTTCTAAAATCGCGTATTGTAAAGGGTCGCAAGGGAACCATAACAGAACATTACGTTATGCTTTCGGTCAGTCAAATAAAGGATTCATGTAGATGTTATTTCTACGTAATTATTGTTTTATTGTTTTCAGGGTTGTGTAAATGGGGTTGAGAATTACAGAAATAAAATATGAATTTATAATAATGTTATTGATACCATAATTTATATCGATATCCTAAGTAATATTATAAACAAGGATTTGTTTGTTTATTTGTAATCGATAAACTGAAAGTACTGAACCGATCTTATCAATCTTTTGACCACTTATCATAAGAAATGTATAGTTCCGCATGATAACTCTCGATAAATAAATATAATAACACAACCTTACTTTTTAGAATTTTGTACCTTAAAAACAGAAACTGACGCTCGCCCTCTATTACATGAAAGTGTGGGTGTACATTAGTACACCTCTGCCTTACCTTTCGGGGAATACAGTCGTGATGTTATGTAATTAAATGACATAGTAATAAAAAACAGCACACCACACATAGCTCTATAAAATCCTGAGCCAAATTTCGAAATATATCCAAACTTTCCCCAGTAAAAAATCCAACTCATTTAACAATAACCAAATTTGGACATTAAATCTGTCGGCGTTCCGATTTATGGCAACACCACACATAATGACAGAGGTTTTGTCCATTAACCCGGCGTTAATGGGAGCTTGGCAGAGCACTGTAACAAAATTCAACTGTGTTTTACTGCTAATTAAAATTCAAGTATGCTAATTTCAGAACACTATTAAGTTGAACGATGAATGCCTACAATTTCGCGAATTTTAAGCTATTTAATTATACAGTCGGCTTGTAATGTTTTGTGTGTTACTTGTTAGCCTGTTTTGGGATTTAAATAAGCTTTAACACATACCATCACGCCTATATTCCCTAAGGGTTACGCAGAGGTGTACTACCCTAACTGTACACTAGTGTACATCCATATTTCGCCGGTATATTTAGGTCCCACGTAATAGGGGGCGAGCTTATTGCCATTACCCGGGCACAAATCCAGACTCCGAGCTCCTACTGAGAAGTTTATAAAAAAACTCAAAAACACTGTGCACCTGGGGATCGAACCCAATACCTCTACCGTAGCAGTCACTCTTAGGACCACTAGACTAATGAGGCAAGACTATAGGAAAAAGGAAGGCAAGTGCTGTTTTAAGTCGGTACGAGATATATATATACCTACAGCTAACATTGTGAAGAGCTGTAACTGACGTTGCACAGACGGGCTATTTAAAAAAAACCGGCCAAGTGCGAGTCGGACTCGCGCACGGAGGGTTCCGTACCATTACGATTTATGACGTATTAAAAAAGAACTACTTACTAGATCTCGTCCAAACCAATTTTCGATGGAAGTATACATGGTAATCTACATCATATATTTTTTTTAGTTTTATCGTCCTCTTATTTTAGAAGTTACAGGGGGAAGACACACATTTTACCACTTTAGAAGTGTCTCTCGCGCAAAAAAAAAATTGAGTTCAGTTCTAAGTATGGGGAACCCCCAAAATTTATTGTTTTTTTTCTACTATTGTGTGAAAATCTTAATGCGGTTCATAGAATACATCTACTTACCAAGTTTCAACAGCATAGTTCTTATAGTTTCGAAAAAAAGAGCTGTGACACGATCGGACAGACAGACAGACATGACGAATCTATAAGGGTTCCGTTTTTGCGATTTGGCTACGGAACCCTAAAAACGGTTTCTTGGTAAATACCAAAACTAGCTTTCAGATAGCAAATCGTGTGTACTAATTAATGTACACCGGTATTTTGAGGTCCCGTATCCCACAAATCCAAACTCCAAGCTGTGAATTTCATAGAAAAACGCAATAACTTAGCTCGACCTGAGAATCGGACGCAGGACCTCTAGCGAAGCAGTCGCACTTAAGACCACTAGACCAACGAGGCAGTTTTCAGTATCCATCTACAATTTGTATCCCTGAAGTGCGTACATAATGACAGGTCTTCGTCAACAGCGCTTGGACTTTTAATTACTCTGAAAGCAATTTGCATACTTAATTTAAATCTATAGGCATTACTGCAGTAATAAGTTTCCAAGCCAAATTCAAACACGATAAAATATAATTACACTTCGACAAATTCTGAAAAGTTAGATTTCTGTGAATTCTCGTGATATCTTTAATTTTGAGTTTAATTTCTTAAAGTCAAACTGCTTTGAAAGGTAAGTAAATATTTAATTTTTTAATGAATTTTCTTTTATTATTTATGCTTTTATCTCTAACTGCGAGTGGGATAGGCGAGTAGTTCTGTCCAGACAATTTTCGTCAAAAGTAAAAAAAATCCAAGAATGTGCATTTAATGTTAATCAAACCTGCATTGTTGACTCTTCTCGTGGTTTAATTATAGATATATATAAATACAGATAGATTCCATAATACTGCTAAAAAAACAAAAATATGTGCGAACGAAAAAACTTTTGCATTAAATCGGTTAACAAAGGTACCCGAGCCAAGTTCTCCGGATTGTTTCCAAAGTGGGTGGCCAACTGTCAGTTCATTTAGCCAAACGAGCTGCTGGCACATTACACAAACAATCGTCGCAATTTCAATCTTATTACCGTAATAATAAGATGAATTTTGTGGGGACACTGGTCTCCATGTAAATTTTAGGGGTGATTCAAGCACTTTTTGAGCAAAACTTTTGATAAAATTGCACTTGAAGTTCAGTAAGTGTACATTTTGTATAGTGTCGCTATTGCATAATAAGTCATAAGCTGAGTTTTTTTTCACTACGAAAGCCTAAGTAGGCCTTATCAAAGATAAAAAGGCGTTTTGGCAGCAACCCAGTAAATTGCTGTGTATATTTGTTGTATTAAAACGAAATGAATGATTTATTCATAAATGTGCTAAACTAAGCCAAGGGATCCTAGAACCAACTATGCAGAGAATGTACTCTGCAAAATAACACTCTATTCCCTGAAGAATTAGGGAGACGAAACTCATATTTCGCCAGTATACATTAGGATCCCGGGGGAGAGCCTATTGCTTTAAATTACAAATCCAAAGTCCGGGCTGCTGCTGAGAATTTCATAAAAAAAACAATAACACTTATTCCACGTGGAGGTCAAACCCAAGACCAGTCGCACAGTAGTGTAGCAGTCACACTTACAACCACTGGACTATAAACGAGACCGTCACTAGAGTACAATACAAATTTAACCTGTAAATCTATACATATAATTAAAATTGCCTGGCCGATCTCTGTACATTATACCTAGATACTGGAGAAAAACTAATATGGGGTTTTCATTAAAGTGAAGCCAAAACATCAATTTGTAGTATATTCTGTCTGTCTGTATGTTTACGCATCACGCAAAAAATACTGTGTGAATCTGGATGAGGCACAGTTGTATTGCTGGTATTCAAACAAAAATCTGGTGCGTATCTTGTGGATTTGCCACTTAAAAGCTGAAATATGATAATTAAATCCGTTTGGGACAAGATGAGTGAAACTGCGAGTAAAGGCTAGTTATGAAATAACAATAATTAATATTTACAGGCTCACTATTCGCAACAAGCGTCAAAGTCACACAACCCACAAAGTTGATTCAACAAAGAACACAAAAGCATTTTTAATGGCAACATTATAAACTGCCAACTGTACATAAAAGTTAAAACGCTGAAAATGCAACACTGCATTGTTTTCGCATCATTTATTCTTTAAAGGGTTTGTACATTCGCAGTATCCACTCACATTTACATAAGTTAATTGGCATATTTCGTGTTGAGACTTTCATTTAATGGATTTTATTATCGCGCGGCAAAACGATGGATGCACTCAAATGATCATGCGATTAACGTTTTTCGTACGTATGAATGGTTGGGTTTTTATATTTGTTGTTGAGTATCAGCCTGATGCCTGCTGCCTTTGGTCTTTTATTTACTAGTGGTCGCCCAGTGGTCGGAATTTGACATCAAAAAATTTCTGCACTGCTTATCCAAACTTTCATCATCATTAGCCCGTATTCGTCCACTGCTGGACGTAGGCCTCTTTAAGTGAACGCCACAGAGCCCGATCTTCAACTCTTTTCATCTAGTTGCTGCCAGCGGCCTTCCGCAAATTGCCACTTCAGCTGGCCAGCGGGTATCCTACACTACGTTTGCCTAGATGCGGTCTCCACTCGAGAACTCGTTTGCTCCAACGGTTGTCGATTCTCCAAGAGACGTGACCGGCCCATTGCCACTTCAGTGTGCTAATCTTTTGAGCTATGTCGGTTACTTTAGTTCTCTGACGGATGACTCTCCAAACTCTAATTATGCCAAATCTCACACTACTTCTTGAACGCAATGTTTTCCAGTCTCCTTTTTCCGTCCACCACCATTTCCTTTTTTCCATCAGTTCTTACTCATATATTGGGGTCCGTCCTTATCGCATGCCCATACAAAAACATAGGTCTCTCTTTCAACTTTTCTCAGACTTCCTCTAATATACACCTTGCTCGATTTGTCGCTCTGTGTCATTCTGTGGTATCAGTGTATAGAAAAATAATTATCGTTACTAAACATTCAAATTCAAAGGAGAAGTTGATGCACTGTTGATGTTACATGAGTCATCACAGTATTTTTTCAAGAAAGAAGTCAAGTAATTTTGACTTGAAAATTGTAAGATTGTAGAATGTGACATCGTCCCTTAGGTAAGTACGTACTTCTCATTCTATTTATCTTCACACTTATCGTATTGAGTACATAATATTATACAATAATACAAACATATTATCGTGTACACGTATCACAAAATCTCCTCAATATTTATTTGATTCAATTTCTGAGGAGTGTCGCAGCTACCTATGTAGCTAATATCGAAAACATGAACTCCACACCGCTACATGCTTGTGGCAATGGGCCAAAGGCTTCTCACAGTTGGTTCGTAGTACGCTTTATATTTATTATATCTATTATTATTAATGTACAGTATACTTTGAGACGGATATTGGTAGTAAATAAGCTGCATTTGCGGTTCGTTTTGATGTTTATTTCGAAATAGTAATGTTTTCTCGTATTTTCTAGATACTCTGCCTGATTATACAGATACTTTTAAAACTAGTTGAAGTCGTCTTCCACTGCAGCCTTGCTGATCTGGTATCGTCGTGTGACGGGTCGTGGGGCCTCCATAGAAATGGATGAACTACACGATGACTGATGTATGCGTGCCGTCAGGTCAACTCAAAGCTGGCTCTTTCTTCAAAAGGCCTGTTCAAATTTTGCCTTAAATTGTAAAACTTGCAAATCTAATACTTATTCTAGTCTGCACCTACCTACCTACTCTCTTATGTATCATAACCATGAATTGATCCATACAAACTGCGATGATAAAAGTAAAATTTGATTGATTACATTAAACCCCCTCCCTCGGTTTTCCGATCTCTTTTAATTGCAAAAACGGGGCTTTTATCTTGTATCAAATAAATGTTCATTTATGAAAAACGTACTGTTTTTCATAGTTACACGGCGATTAAACTGATGACAAAATCATAACTAAAGCTTAATGTCTAATTTATTAACTGAATTATATGACTTTTTTTAAGCCTTCAAAACGTTATTTTTATAGTGAAGGAAAAATACGACCGCGGGCAGGATTCGAACCTGCGTCTTCTGGTTAAGTACACCAGACGAAATAAGTCGAAATTTGCCTTCACATTTTTAATTTACGTCTTTGAGGCGACGTTAGAGGCCTTCAAAACGTCTCAAATTTGACAAAAAATGTTCTTAATATAGGTTGCTTTTATGTTTCTTTTAAGAAATAAAGATTTACGTCTTTAATTAATGTAGAAGGTCCGTTTCTTAAACACAATCAAGTGTCTAATGAGTGTTTTTATTTTTTCCTTTCTTCGTTAACTTTAAGAGGTTCTCTAACGCGACAGAATTCTAATTGGAGAGAATTTCTGGATTCTATCGTTGATTTATTTTTCTTTTTCTTTTTGAAAAAGAAATTGGCCTACTTTGTTTTTAACCGACCAAAAACGATGGGGTGTTATAAGTTTGACGTGTCTGTCTGTGTCATCGTAGCTCCCGAACGGATGGACCGATTTGGATTAAGTTTTTTTTTTAAAGGTTAATTAGTCCAGAGTGTTCTTAGCTATGTTTGATCAAAATTTAGAATTTTGTTGAATAATGTTATTCCACCTCTGGTATAAAAATGGAAACTGATTGACTTGCCTACGACCTATTATGGCTATTTCTGGCTACCATTATCCTAGAACCTTTCATAGAATGGCCTGTCAGCCTGCTAGTCCACATGGACTCACGCATCAACAACTCCAAGCAGGTACCATATTTATAGATATTCGAAGGATCGACTGGTCATAAGGCTTTTTGAACTTCTGACTACCGCTAAAGATTGTTATAGGTATTTGTATGACGACCGGGATCGACGGCTTAACATGCTCGCTGAGGCACGAAGGCGTCTTGATGTGTTTAGTTTAGTTACCCATCCATAAGATGATCGCAGCAGGCATAGTATAACCTTGCAAATCTGTTGATCAGCGTCCTTATAATCTAGCCACGACCCTTTCAAAAATATATAAGATAAGCAAAATATAGTTCACTAGCTTTCCGCCCACGGCTTCGCCCGCGTGGTTTATTGGCTTTTCTATACTAAAATATGTATGTATTATACATATAAACCTTCCCCTTGAATCACTCTATCTATTAAAAAAAACCGCATCAAAATCCGTTGCGTAGTTTCAAAGATTTAAGCATACAAAGGGACATAGGGACAGAGAAAGCGACTTTGTTTTATACTATGTAGTGATATGTACTTAAACGAGTGCATTTTCAAAACACAGCTGCGGGTAAACCTAAATGCAGTACTCTTTCTATATAAAAAATACATGAATAACAAAATATCCTGTTTACCGTAAGAGAAAATGTTTGCGTAGAAAATGAGCTTCCAATGTTTGAAGCAAAATAGGGGCAAACAAGTTTTTATATAAAAACTAAAAATATTCGCTTTTGAAAATGATCCTCGAATAAAGGGTTCTCTGTCTGCGTAACAAGATTATTTTGCAAGAGATAATATTTATTTTGCTATAGAAAATTTTATAGATTTCGCTACTCACCTGACATTAGCTATATATTGGGGGACAGCAGGAAATAGAACATATCAGCAAGTGGGATAAAGTGGCAAACTTGCATATGAAACATTACTACTACTGCTACATTACATTATTTCAGCAGGTGGACCATTGCGGCAAGGAGAACATCGCAGCAAGTGGGACATAGCGGCGAGTGGGACATTGCAGTAAGTTGGACATTGCAGCGATGGAACATCGCAGTACAGTTTGTTCGAAATAAGTAAGCCGATCGGAAGTTAGCCGTTCCGAACTACCGCGGTGATAAAATCGTTTAATTAAGTATTTTAATACATAAATATCGAAATCAGTAAACAAAATAATTAGAAATGTGAAAAATAAACGACTCTAATTATCTTTATACCGACTCTTTCTATTAAAATTTACCATTTCTAAACCACTTGCAGATAACTTCCGATCGGCTTACTTATTTCGAACAAACTGTAAGTTGGACATTGCGGCAAATTAAACATTGCAGCAAGTGGGACATCGTAGCAATCGGGACATTGCTCCAAAAGAGAACGTTAAGTAAGACATAGAAGCAAGTAGGAGATAGCTTTAATAATTGGGAAATAGTGATAGGTATAGCGATAAATGGGATATAACGGCAAGTAGTGCAAAATAGTGCAGAAGTTTTCCAGCTAGATTTAGACCAATCCTAAACGTGAACCTAAAAGCCTCTACCTAGATCGATTAGCGACACATAGACTACTTCTGTGAATAGATTCGCCGCTTTAGCGAGTTAATAATTAGTCTGTCGACCTCTTTGGCGGCTAAATGTTCACGTTTACGCCTGGATTTGTTTGGCTGCACTTGCCGCGCAGTGGCGTAGCGTGGGTCACTAGCACCCGGTGCGGATGCCGAATTTGCCGCCCTTTAATTTTTTAAATAAATAACAGTGGCGGATTTACCAATAGGCTGAGTAGACTGGGGCCTAGGGCGGTAGATTTGAGGGGGCGGCAAGTTTTGGAAAATAAATGACATCTTACTGAATAAAAAAAAAATATACCTAAATGTTATTAGTGTGAATGGATTCACAATTTAATCAACGCGTAATGTGTTTCACCACATTTTTTTAAAACAAACCTCACTTAAATAACAGAAATTATTGTATGATTTGGGATTGTTAGCGGAATACGATCCTTTTTTATTTGGGAATCAAGGATCAGGGAGTGTCAGTTACATATCAAGCACCGTTAGCGAAACCAACAAAACTTTTCGCATTTCAAGTGTTTTATTCTGCGCATTCCTTAAATTGAGAGGGCTGTCTCTCGCGAACGCAACAATGTTACACAGTTGTCGCTGTCTCTACCCCTCACGATGCGAGGTGCCCGAGAGGTGAAAGAACAATATATTTGCAACATTTTCGCGCGTATTTCTTTTCCGAAATTTGGACATTACTCTTTTGATATAGGTTTAATGCTTTTTATTTATTACGTATATTTTTTTTCTGTACAAGTATATTCATTATATTATCTGGGTTCCCCATGAGTCACCATGGTTCTGTATCGACACTTTATCTTGAAATAATAGCATGAAGTTGAGTCGTTTTCATAGAAAATTACCAATCTTTGAGCTCGTGTAACTTTTTAACTGTGTACATATTTTAATGAAATTCTACGTTCAAGGAACACGTATTCTAATGATAAGATTGTTATTGCAAAATTTCAAAGACTTTCATTGTTTTGATAGTCTAGATTTGAGATTCATTTGTTTGATATGTAGGTAACTGGCACTCCCTAATCCTTGATTCCCAAATCATTGAAGGGTTTAGGGTAAAAAACAATTTATCTCGATTTCCGGCAAAACTACAAGTGTTATGGAAAAAAGCTAAACGGCAAAGTTGTAGGTAATAAAGAGATCTACAACTTTTGTATCTACACTTTTTTTACATGCCCGGAAAATTTATGTGAAAAATTCAGTAACCAAGTTTTTGGTTATTTATAAAAAAAAAAAAACACGAAATTTGATGAAAACTTACCTTCTTATGTCCCAAACACACTGTGTTTTTTTTTTAATTTTGACTTAATATCGAAAAAGCAGCCTTATTTTAAATCGAAAATTCTCACGTCAAAATATTTTTTTTTTCGAATCCTGTCCGCAGTCGAATTTTTCCTTCACAAAAATAAGTGAGATATGATTTTAAATAACCCTCCTTCTGGCGCAGTCGGGTAAAAATATTTATGAGGTGTAACACATTAGACGTTGACTAAATTGCGAGTGGATCTAATAAAACGAGGTGTAACTATACTTTTTTAAGACAAAAAAAATATGTAATCTATTTTTTCGATCTAATATGCGGTCGGCCATCGCTGTATTAAAGCATACCATACCCCATCTTTTTTGCTTTTCACAACTCAGAATTAGACCCAAAACTATTTCTTGTGTACCTAATCGTTTAATAAATCCTTGGTTGTTTAAATACATTAGGAACTGATATATTGATTCCCTATTAACAATCATAAGGAAAAAGTGGTTAAAAAAGGCAAAATTGAAGAACAACAAAGAAAAATTTTATAAATTGTGTACTACACTGTACTACAGTATTAAATTGCAGAGGTCAGTAGGGGCGGCAGTACCTATTTGTATAGCCTACTGGCGGCAAATCTCTAAATCCACCACTGATGAATAACAAAAAAATTAGGGCATGATTAAACTAAACTGAAAAGTAAACAAATTTTCTCACAAAAAAAAAAAAAAAATTTTTACCACCCATGAAATGCCGCCCCCTCCAAAGTGCCGCCCGGTGCGGACCGCACCCGCCGCCCCCCCCACGCTACGCCACTGTTGCCGCGGCCAGATGGATGGATGAGCAAAATTTTTAGCATATCAAAACAAGTTCGTGTATTGTAGAATGTGAGATTAAATCGCATTTATACGGTGACCAATATTCAAGAAAAAATTATCTTATCCGAAGATGAAAGGATATATCGACGTTCTTCATACATACTTACATACACACTCCTTTTTCCCACACGGGTAGGCAAAAATATAGATCTCCACTTTCTACGACTAGATACCGAAGTTTAACTCACTCAAAAACTTCTTTGGCCATGAGTATCGGGAAACCTCTCCAGCGCCAAACAACCACAGGACCTATTTAAGTTGACAAGCACAAAATAACTTATTCCCCTCAGTTGACTCTTCCAACTTAAGCGGAATAATAAGAGGCTCTCGTCAATATTCCTCCATTCTTTCTATCCCCAAACCGACGACAACATTTACTTATCAATAAAGGTACGAACCCAGTACACCGTACCATCATAAGACCAAAACTGTGGTAACGTATTTTTTCTTAAAATCCAATTATAAAGCAACTTTTTTATAGAATCCTCTTAAGAGCCTTCTTACATGAAGTTTTCAAAGAAGCAGACCGTAAAACGCAAAACACATAGTAAACACAGATTTTCTTCGTACTCATTTTGACCATATATACGTTTATATCAATATAAACATCGTTGATAAAAATGCACTTATCAATTTAGTTTTTCACAGAAACTGTATAAACTGAAAAAAAAAATATGTCTTCATTCTCAATGCAATAGCCAATACAGCACTTTTTGTATAAAACAATGTGCAAGTAACGTCATAATAAGCTACGGTATAGTGGGAGGAGTCCATAATCCTGACAAAAATAAGACTTCGTTATAATTACGGTGATGACAGCAACCGGTATCGTCAAAGTTAGATTGCCGTTCCGATTATTTCTAATATTCTTATTCCTCCATTTTAATGAGTCTGATTTTTTTGCTTGTGGATTTTTGTTGTTTTTATTGGTTCTGCTTGAAGAAACAAGGTTTGTAAGAGTTTTACGTTTTAAGGCAAATTTATTTGAGAAGGGGAATTTAGAATTACATGCCAAATGACTTTTTAATTTTCAAAACGTTGCAAGATTGGTAAATCATTGTATTTTCGTATAAAGTCGTTACGGTTATTTGTTCACTAGAGACGTTATTTTTTGAAGGTGCAGAAAATTGTCCTGGATCGTCTGCCATCTGAGGAGGTGGCTCGTTCCAACTGAAAACCGCACTTTTCTTTGCCTTATAGTCATAGATCATGGATTGACTAACCAGGGCCATGACAGACGGAGACGCCTAATCGAAATACTTTAAACTAATACCCCACTATGCCTCGAGAACCTTAAGGTACTGGAGTGTTTTGTTTCGCAACTATACAACCCAAGGTGCCAAAGTTCAAGTCATGACGGGCAAAAGCACAAAACAACATTCAGTAGTATCATCATCATCATCATCAACCCATTACATTGTCCCACTGCTGGGCACGGGTCTCCTCTCATTACGAGAGGGATTAGGCTATAGTCCGCCACGCTAGCCTACTGCGGGTTGGCAGACTTCACACGTTCACACATTCAGTAGTAAAACAATATAAAAATAACAAAATGTAAGTGTTTGATTGTAATGTCCATATACTCGTAACAGCTTTTCACTAAATGCATGATGCAGTAACTGTATACTTATAAGATATAATAACAAAACTAATTTCAAAAATTATATCTGTCTGTCTCTCCATTCGTCTGTCAGTCTGATTTTGACGAGATTCACTAGCACCTAGATGATGCTATTAGGAGTAACTTAGGCTATTCAATGTCACAGTACGACCCTTAGAGCTGAGCAGATAGAAAGAAAATCTGAAACGGCCGGTGAAACCGCGGGGCACACCAATAAAATGAAGTTCTAATTATATTAATTAAGTTATTGTGGTCAAAAAAATACCTACTCTATAAACAAGTAATGTAACCATTCAACTGCAAAACGTGTCAGTTAATCGCTTTCATGTAATCATAATAAAATAGATCTAGACACATTATTCATGCTGTACAAATTATACTAACGAAATACTTTTAGCCTGACAAACTGCTTGCAAAGCATTTTATATGGCCTGAAATTGCTATCATTGAATCGATGACCCTTATGTTTATGGGTATAAGGTTGATGTTGGTCGTAGTATTATGTTTTAAAGATGCAAATATTTATTGGTAAACTGCTACAATTTTCCGAAGTGTCAGTAGCAATTTTCCCAACACAGTATGCTGTAATGTAAAGGGGGGGATTGACGTTTGAACGCTCGCTCACGCCGACCTTTAGTGTACAAGTAAAAAGTTCGACTACGTAATCGTGTTAAGGCGATGTGCTCAGTTTATTAACACGTTCTGGCTTGTTCAGCGAGTGGTTGTGTTCGTCGTTTATTTAAGGCCATGGTGTGTTAAGGCGATGCGAAAAAAATCCAAGCTGCCACTGAAGTTCATAGAAAAACCCACTAACACTCGCTCCTTTAACTAACTTCTAACTCTGCTAACTTTGCAGTTATTATTATTGAAAGCATGTTATCTAGCCTTCCCTCCCTTCTTCTCTTTATCTATCGCCAGGCTTTTTTGGAAGGAATCTAAATCAACCGCACATCTTTATCTAAGCCTGCCATGTCACCTACCTAGTTGGTTCTGGTGGCTCAAGGTCGCTCTTTCCGATACAAATTTTCAACAATATAAAAGATTACAAAGTTGGTCGATTAGCCACTTTTCTCAAAGTTGCAATTTATTTTAACTTGGCAGAAAAAAAGCAAAGCTATTTAAATAACTTTTGTTTGGCGAGCTATAATACATAGTTCCATGCGATCAAAGGACCAACCTGTGAATGATGACTACATTGAATCATTAACTCAGTTTTTCTGGACTCTGTTGATACTAGATTATATCTGAAGCCTAGATCTACGACTAAAGAAAGGATAGTATAGTAGTAGTTTCTCTTAAAATGGCATTAGTATCTGTACAAGGATTTTATTTCAACGGAATCGAAGGACCAACTCCCACTATATTGCATTTTTTCTAGGTTTTGTTGGTAATAAATTCTGTCTAAAGCTTATAGATTCACGTCTATACATACCAAAATGCAATTTATGTAAATAGTCCGAAAGCCTAGTGTTGGCTGCGTGCCAGGGCCGCGCGTCTGGTGGTGCGTTAGAGAACACTTAGCGTCAATCAGTATCACTTAACTGTAAGTAGGGGTTAAGTTAATGCCCGCTGTGCTTTATTATTTTATTTATGGGGGCGACACAGTCGTCTACGGGTAGATTGAGATATTAATATTTTGAATAAAAAACAAACAAAAATTATTTAATATCGCAAGGATGCCCTGAAAACCGGCGCTGGGAGTCGTTAGATGCAGGCGGTATGTAACTGGTCCTTATGGAAATCCATCGGGGAAGGTTTTTTTATGTAGTGAATGTCTTTTGGATGATAATATGATGTCGATAATGACAGTTTGCGGTTACAAATTATTGGATGAAGGAGGGACATAACTTAAGGGTATAATTATAAAATTATACATGTATTCCATGAAGGATTAGAAAGTAGTACTAATGTACACCCACAGTTCACCGGTATATTTAGGTATTTATGTAATAGGGAGGTGATCTTATTATCGTTACTCGATCACAAATCCAAACTTTTAGAATTCCATTGCTAAACCCAATAAAACATTGCGCAACCTGGGAATTGAACACAAAGCTTAGCAGTTGCTTTGCTGCCTAGCTACGAATTTATTGACTTAGTGGCCAATCAGGCATAATCATGTAAATCCTACCATCTAATTAGAAAGATTTAGAAAGAAAGAAAGATTTTTTTTTTTTTTTTTTTGTAATTATCGTATTTATCGTGTGCTGCCTTATTATAACCTAAGTTCTAAAATTTGACGACTGCCTCATTATTCTAGTGGTCCTAATTTCGACTGCTACGCTAGAGTCCTGGGTTCGATCCCAAGGTGGAGCAAAGTGTAATTGGGTTTTTCTATGAAATTCTCAGTAGCAGCTCGGAGTCTGGATTTGTGCCCGGTTAATGGCAATTGGCTCGTCCCTATTACATGGGACCTAAACATACCGGCAAAGTGTGGGTGTACATTAGCATACCCCTGCCTAACTCTTCGGGGAATACAGGCAAAATGGTACTATGTTAAAAGAACGTCGTCAGCTCAGCGTCAGAATATTGCTATAGTAGACTATAACATGGTCCTTTGATTCACTATTCAAATTAGTTAATATGATTAATGGTCCTTTGAGACACGCATTTATCAATCCAATTCAAGCTATTGGGGATACTTAAATATGAATCGAGTACTCAGTACGAATCGAGTTTTGTGGTTAAACAGATTTCAAGTAAGTTTGAATTGAGATCAAGTTCATATCTACATATTTGAGTTAGTAGAAACTGTATTACAAGTTATATTGCAAATCGTGGTATCGATAAATCGAGGTTTAAATCGGTATGAGCAAATACGGTACTTAATGACTACTACACATTTGTATACATAGATCATACCATGAATATTATCAGGAATTTGAAAGCAAACTTTGGTGTCTTATTGATCAAGTAGCAAGCACGGCGCTGAGCTGAGTCCCAGGTTGCGCAAAGTGTTGTTGGGATTTTCTATGAAATTCTCATTTAGTAGCAGTTCGGAGTTTAGATTTTTGCCCGGTTAATAACAATATTCTCGCTCCCTATTATATGAGACCTAATTCGACCTTGCGACTCGACCTTGTTCGACCTGGGACTCGCACCCAGGACTTCTAGCGTAGCAGTCGCGCTTAGGACCACTAGATTATTGAGACAGTTTAACTACCTACATTCTATAAATTGAATTGTGTCTGTGTGTATTTCTATTGTTGTGTTGTTTATAAAAACATATTGATTCTTACCTCTTACTGCGATCGTTGGCAGCATAGCAAACCCATGTAGAAGCGTCCAGAACAATTTCCTGTACATCTTCATGTTTACATTATTAATACCACAATTCCCATTGTTTTATTATAACTTAATGATTAAAACACATCAGTCTTGATTGCATCTGGAACAAATTAAAAAACATATTAGGTATAGTTTTAATAATTGGAGTTATATCAATTTTTTTCTTTTTATTCTTTGGAAAACAAACAGATACGTAGTGCTAGTGCTGAAAAGCTTAATGTGGTAATCCTAATATAACATGTAACATCTTTTATAAACCCATATTATGCAAATAAAGATGCAGTATCGCTTAACATAAGCAAATAAAAATAACGATCCAAACTAAACCATAAACTACGTAACCTCTCAACCGCCACAATTTACAGGCGTGACTAAATATTACACCTTATTACAAATTTATAAAGACCTCTTGTAGTAATAGATTAACTGTTACCATTACATAATCGTGCCTCGCTGCTTAACTCACGCCACGCAGCTGAAAACCAGCCGCTTCACGCAAAGTGATTAATTGATAACGACTAAAATTTTCAGTATGCTATCGTACAATACATTAGATGGAATATGTAGGTGTATAAAACAGGTGTATATAATTATTTTTGTAAAGGAGAAATTCGACTGCGGGCAGGATTTAATCCTGCGTTTTCTAGATACACCAGACCCTATGACCAACTAAACCACCGCGAGTTTCACCCGCCATGCCAGGTCGAAATTTGCCTTTACATTCTGAATTTACATCTTTGAGGCATCTAACCCGAAGATGCATGTACAAATCCTGCCGCAGTTGAAGTTTTCCTTCACTTAGATAACTATAATATTAGAATGGAAAAATGCACAAAAAATACCAAAAAGATGATAGAAATGTATATATATAAGGTGACATTTCCAGAATTAAGAAAAAATAAACTTATGATAATCTTCATTATCGTAACGTTTTCCCAACTATGTCAAAGTCCACTTTTTGTCTAACCAGATACATTTGATTATTTATTAATATTTTACGCAATACAATTGCCATGGCCTTCGTGATAAAATTTTGACAATTGAGACAGTGCCTTCATTAATACTTATATTCTACATTCTATTCGGTAAGTACCTACATACAAGTCATAACAATAATATTATTGTATTTATAAATCGTTTGAAAACATAGGATGTAGCAAAAAATCTATAAAAGACTCGTGCCACGCTGTAAATATAACTAGTACATAATAATTTATTGAACGCTTGCGTCTATCGCAGCACGCAACACTACGCTTCGCTCACGTCACGCTTCGGAACAGTAACCAAACATCCAGTCAGCTCACGCAACCTGTTTATAGGTTTATCAGCCTGTTCAACAATTAATATGTCCAACTAGATTAATTTACTAGTAATATTAAGCTTTTTGCGGTGGTTTTGAATGAAGTAAAGCTTAAAGTGTGCATCGTTTTGCCTACACAGCAACACTAGGTAGTATTACCAACATATTATCATTGACTTTAGTTGTTAAGTAAACTCAAAGCTGCAACGCCCCTTCCTTGAGGACCTATTCACAATCATATTGACCTACATTGTAAAACTCGTATAAGGAACTTTATTCTCTTATAGAATTACAGGCATTCACTTACATAAGAATAATAATAGAGATTTACAACTCTGGAACTCAAACAGAGACCATGATTCCCTGAGTGTGTTTTCTCGTTTCTTCTCAGGAGTCATTAGATGAGAAATTCCGGCGCCATTCATTTTGAAAAAATGACTTTTAGCAGTGTCTTTTAAAGATAGATTTACAGAACAAAAATTACGTTTTTATCATTAATTACATGCCTATGCCCCGTGATTTAACTGGCAACATTGGCATTAGAGTCCTACCCCCTTTTATGTAATTAATAACGTACAACATTTATGAAATTCACCTATTTTGAAGTCAGTTATAATAACATACAAACAATAAAACACGTTATAGTTTTCATAGCAGAAACTGCATGACAACGTTGCAGTAAAAGTCAAATAAACTTAAATGGTAACTTCACATTGGTGTTCAAGTTAACTGTGTGGTTTGCCGCGTTTGCAGTACATATGTAACATCATGCTTTAGAATTGTAGCAGGGTACGTAAAGTTATAAATAACTACATTGTACAATTTTGCGATGGTAATATGAATAATTTATATCATAAATAATTATTATTATGTGACATCTCATGTAATAAGGGATGATCTATAAATCAGACTATTATCCCAACTCTGCGCTGTGAATGATAATTTCATTTAAAATCGAACCCAGGATTTCTACGCTCTTGTAATCCACGAGAGTCTAGTGACTGACAAAAAATACTACGCTAGACTTATTTTTTGATTTTCTGGGCTACAGTGGATGCTTTTGACGAATCATAATATGATTCATATTAAAATATTGCTAAAGAGTTTCTATGAATTCTAAATATGAATTGATTACAAAGCAAATTGCTCAATGTAATTCGTATAAACATGTTAAAATGTAGGTCTCTACATCATACAGGCCAGAACACGTAACTAATGTACCTCGTAACACCTATAAAATGCGTCCCTGTTAAGAAAAAAATCTGAGGCGATATATAAAAGTCAGGCGGCGTTTTCCTCCGCCATAACCATAGATCACAGAATATACACAAGTGGCAGTTTCTAATATCGCTTGTGATATTTTTTTGCAATTCTTCAGAAACAACTGTATGGAAATGACATTAACAATGCTCCATGGGTCGAAAGCTTACGTCAATTCCATACATTTTGATTTTATTGTTAGTTTATTATTTTTTTCTAAATAAAAGAAATAAATTTTAAGTGACAAAATAAAATCCATACGTATGTAAATGACATAAGCTTTCGACGAATCCTGATTTAATAATGTCATTTCTATTCCGAACTTTAGATTGAACAGATTGGAAATGACATTAATGAACGCTTGATGAGTCGAAAGTTTGTCACTTCCTTATACCTACTGTGTTTTTAGTGATGCGAACTTTAGATTGCAATTCGTTTATACACCAAGATTACTCATAGCAAGCTTCATACAAAAAATATTCAAAAATCGAATCGAATATCGTATGTTTACAACTACGGGTCAACTTATAGTCGGCAACTTCGAATTCTCTACATTGACTACGTGTTTCCCCTACCACATTTCCGCCACATACGATTCGCACAAACGCGGGTTAACCGCGTTCACAGCCTATGATTAATCTCTTTATCCCGAAGCTTTGCGGCAACACCCTTTATGTTGTACTGTACATGTTGTATGTAATTGTGTTGAGTTTTAGTGATGTAATGTGAAACGTAAAATTGACTGAGTAAGGAGTCATTCTTTTAAAGATATTGTAATGCTTTTAAAGTAGGAGTGTATTGCAGTGATAGCCTTGTGATATAACCATTGGACCAGGTCCATGTCAAAGGTTTCGAGTCCAAGGCACGCACATCTGACTTTTCGAAGTCATGTACGTATGAATACTTAATTATCACGTGCTTAAACGGTGATGGAAAACATCGTGAGGAAACCTGCATGCCTGAAAGATTTTCTAGATAGCGTGTGAAGTCTGCTAACCCGCAGTAGGCTAGCGTGGTGGACTATAGCCTAAATCCTCTCATATTAAAAGGAGACCCGTGCCCACCAATGGGACAAGATATGGGTTGATAATGATGAATACTTGTAAGAGGCCGCTAAGTGCAATTATGTACACTTAGCATATAATAAATCTATGAATCTTTGAAGATGAAGTTTATAAACTAAACATACCATCATACCTGTTTTCCGGAGGGATTAGGCAGAGGTGTAGGTACTAATGTACACCCACACTTAGCAGGTATGTTTCGGTCCCATTTAATAGGGGAAAGTGTATTAAAATCCAAATCAGCTTCATTAATCTAGTGGTCCTAAGCGCGTTTACTACGCAAGAGGTCTGAGTAAAGTGTCATTTGGTTTTCCTATGAAATTCTCAAATTCTCAATAGCAGCTTGATTAATAATGTAGCGACATCTAGTGCGCTATATGGTAACTACGTTGTAACAAATCCTTAATCGCGCAATCAGAGTTTTATCGCGCGACTAGCATACTCACAACCGCCCGACATCAACCGTCGTGGCCCGCTAGGCAAAAATCTGGTTGTAGGACCCTCCCTTTGCTTTGAGGGGCACCATTTCGCCTCTCCGTAATGGCATTAAACTCGCCTATTACATGGGACCTAAACATACTGGTGAAATTGTGGGTGAACTTTGCCTAACGGTTCGGGTTGCGGTTGTCCAAGTAAAATTTGCTGTTTATGTCAAACTAAACATGTACTTAAGTTAATTCAAGTCACATGCATGCACCATTCATCTAACATTGAATGCTTGGCACTCGATCTAAGTTCCAGCACTAGTTCTAGTCGATTTCAACAGCGTTTTAGCCGTACATTCTATAGAAATGTCTCAAAACGTTTACGTTTCTTAAGCGTTTCAACCTTTACACAACTGCTAGAATGCTTAGCAGTACGTTGCGATATTTCAAACGAAATTGCGAAGTGTAAGCTACAAACATTTGAAGATTGCAAAAAAGTGGCTCTGTCTTTGTCATATTGATGTCAATAGAGGGAGTAGACGATACACTATTAAGTATAACCAACTACTTAAAAACCTTTCTCATTTTTGTTATAAAAGTTTGCCAACAACTTAACAACTTGTCGAAGCTTCAATATCTTTACATACGAGTAGTATAAAACGAAGTCGCTCCTGCTGTTTGTACACTTAGATCTCTTAAACTACGTCACGGATTTCAATGCAGTTTTAAGTAATAGATAGAGTGATTCAAGAGAAAGATTTATATTTAGAATACATGCATATTATAAAAGAGAAAAGCTGAGAAACCACGCGGGCAAAGCCGTGGGCGGAGAGCTAGTAACTGTATAGGAACATAGAACGTAAGAAAAGACTTTCATCTTTACTATAGTGATATTTGCCGCGGTTTCACTCCCATCTCAAAGGACGATTTACTACATTTTTTGTGGCCAAACGTGAAGTATGTATACACTCCCAAAAATAAAAGGAAGAAAAATAAATTCTATTAAGATAGAGTTGTGCTTTTTTTGAAGTCGGTTACTAACGTTACAAACCCATCGTTATTTCGATGTAAGCCCCTATTAAGCTCTATTAATATATCTAATTAATCATTTACAAATAAAACACTGGAATACAGTTATTTCAACAATATGAACACAATACCTATTTTTATTTGTTCATTGATATCTAAATAGAGTACCTTTATGATTATAGAGATAGATAGATGGATAGAATATTCTTTATTGTACACCAAAAATAATGACAAGTACACAAGCATACATTTCCTACATTGAATTATTTTAACTAAAGCGAAAAAGCGAAGATTTAAATACAGTCATACATACACACACGGACACGCCTTCAACTTGCTACAACGTCATGGAAAAAGCAAATAACTCTTTATTCGACCTGGGATTCAAACCCAGGACACGTGGACCTATTTTCATTCATTATTTTCTAAGATTTTAACGTAACATGACATGACACAAATCCTAACTCCGAGCTGTTACTACATTTTTTGTAAAAAAACCCAATAACACTTTGCTCGACCTGAGAGTTGAACGCATGACGTCTAGCGTAGCAGCCTTACGACCACTAGACTAATGAATCAGTTACTAGACTAACAAGGCAGTTTAGACAACATTTATAAACAAAATTATCTATAAACAGTACAGTCTTATCTAAAACCAAAGCATATCCAAGTGTATCCTACAATTTATTCAGTGTTTTGGGTAACGTTACCTTAAACCCAGTACTAGGGAACAGACAATTTATTCTGCACCAGAATCGCTTGACGCAACAAATCACGCCCCGGAAAACACTTGCGTGAGTTAAACAATCTTATTAATGAATTAACAAACAATTTTCAACTTTATCTCTTATAGATTGAGTCGGAACTTCGTTGTTGGACGTTTCTGCTCGGTTACGATTCATATCAAGATAGGTTTTGTTTGGAAATCAGGATGTTTACTAACGATTACACGTAGGCACGAGCAGGTACAATATAATTTACACGACTGAGATGTACGTGATTTGCTTTGATGGAAATTCGTGGAATATCATAATAAAATGCGGCAGTTGAGGATAAATTTCAATTTGCTCTCGTAAAGAAAATGAAATGATCTTATCAAGGCCGAATTCGAAGACTTCATAATGGTTGATCTTTGACAAGTACCTCTATTTAATCTGTATTACCATTTGGAAATGTTGCTAACCGCCAAATTCTTGACGCAGTAATTTGAGTAATAGCCAATCATAGATCGGAAAAATCCTACATACGCTCTGAAATATTGTAATGGAAGCTTCTAGAATAGATCTTAATAAACCTAGAGATTCGTTATATTGGTCAACTTCTGAGTTAACAATTGAGTTGAATGTTCCCATAAAAAAACATTGTAGGGAGCCTATCATCATTATCAATCCAGTTTCTGTTCCACTGCTGGGCATGGGTCTGCTCTCAGAACGAGAGGGATCAGTCATAGTCGACCACGCTAGCCTTCCACAGGTAGACTTCACACGCCTCCAAGAAAATCTCTTGGATATGCAGGTTTGCTCACGATATTTTACTTCACCGTTTAAGCTCTATTAAACTGCCTCATAAGTCTCGTAATCTGAAGCGTGACTGCTACATTAGAGGACCTAGGAATGGAACCCAGGATGGTTACATTCCTAGGTCAAGCAAAGTCTTATTGGGATTTTCTATGAAATTCTCAGTAGCTGCTTGGAGTTTGGATTCGTGCCCGATTAAGAGCAATAAGCTCGCACCCTATTACATGTGACCTAAACATACCAGCGCAATCCGGGTGTACCTTGGTAGGTATATCTCTGCCTTATCTTCCAGGGAATACAGGCGTGAAACAATGTACTTATTTATTAATACGCACTTGACCTTTTTTACCGTAACAGCGACAAAGAGGGAATTAAAAATCTAATAAAAAGCAAAATTCTAAGAGCCTTCACTTTAATTCAAAGAGCCGGCAACTTCGATTACGAAGCTTATCTGTATAATAAACAAAGAAAAATAATCTCCTTAATTTAACACCAGAAAAAAGTCTGGCAGAATGAGAAAATGCCTACTTCTGTTTAGAAAAAAGAAACTAATTAATGGCACTATTTCATTAAGGTCACTTTTAATTACAGAGCAAATATTTCTCTTTTAAAAATAATTGTTGTTTCTTCGTTGCAATGAAGCTAATAGCACCACTCTTTGTTGTTTTAGGATTGTTGTTTTAGGAAATATAATTATTTATTACTTAACTTGCCAAGTTTTGGCATTGGGGTAGCAAGCACGGTTCATCCGTGCGTCTTAGATTTGCTTCCAATATCGACCAAAGTTAATTGGATTTCAAAAAATATCCACGTGACGTAAAAGTATGTATTTGTGGGTTTTTACTTATTCGCACAAAAATGAAGTCAGTTCTGAAGTTCACGAAGATAAAGTCGCGGGGATAGTATTGAATAAAAAAGACACCATCACACCTATATTTCTTGCAAGGTTAAGCAGAGGGTAGTACATTAGGCCAATATGTTCAGGTCCCATGTAATAGGGTACCATATTGCCATTTACCGGGCACATACCCAAACTCCGAACTGCTACTGAGAACTTCACACAAAAACCCAATTATACTTCTCATCCTGAGAATTGACTAGGGACTAATAAAAAAAAAAACAAATAATTTAAAAAATCTGACCAAAGCATTAATTTGTTCAAAATTGTTGTACCTAATACGAATTGTAAAGTTCACAGTAACAATTTGATATTGGAACTTTGCCCAACAATCTGGCTCAACCAGAATCAATTGGCTGTAATAGTAACATTTGTGAAAACTAGTTGTAATATAGTAATATGTGTCGCTTTCACTTTAATAGTGGCACGATTTGTGATCTACAAATAAACGACTTATAATAATATGTAGGTGCTATTCGAGGAATAAAATTAAATATTTTTGAACACCTCAGGTACTATTTGGCTGGGCGCCCTAACTGGAATACACCACTTGTTTTATATTATAAAATTGAAAAACAAAACATGTTTCTGTAAAGTTAGGATATTAAAAAAAAAACAAGTAGGTTAAAATATTTATATGCTTTTTGGAATTTTTGTCTGATTGTCTGTTCCAAAACTATTGAACAGATTTTAATTTAGTATTCACGGTTAGAAAGCATATTATGCTTGAAATTAAAAACTGCGTCTGCTGGCCTCCTAATACGAGATCTCAATATTACGGTGAAGTGTTGGTGTATATTAATACACCTCTGCCTAACCCGTCGGGAACACAGGCGTATTTTATTTGAACAATCTTATTTTGATAGACATAAGATCTATATTGCGTTATAGCTATCGCAAATGAATCAACGGAATAGTTGAGAAAGCTACGATTATGTAGATACGAATTACACAAACAATCAAACAATGCTCTGAGAGACGAGACTTACGTAGCGGATCTGCTACGACGCTACGACGGCGTAGCAGCGATATCAAGCCGATTACGTCACCGCCGGCTTCGTAGCAACAGAGCATAATATTATTCATAGCACCAAAATGACTGAGAAAACGTATACTATACAAGTTTAGTTGAAAACGGAGTACTATTTTTTTTAACCATGTGAGCCCCACTGCTGGGCAAAGGCCTCCCCACTAAATCCAATCATATAATCAATCATCACTCTACCATCCTTTTCTCTACTATTTGGGATGGGAATAAACCTAACCATGCATCTGGTTAGATTAAATGTAAGTATTTTATAGTCAGACCTCCGCAACCAAATTTTGGGCAATACCGATATCCGAAATCTTGGCTGGCTGTCAGGCATTTTGGGCCTCTGACTACCACTTACGACTTTTATAGGGGTATGTGTGACAACCGGGATCGACAGCTTAACGTGCTCTTCGAGGCACGGCTGTGTACCAATGTGTTAAAATTATACCCATCCACAGACTGACCGCGACAGGCACAGCTTGCAGATCGGTTGATCAGCTAATCGGTTAGTGATGTAAATTGTTAATTTTGACAGAATTCTAAATTTGAATTTAATTTTCACAAAGAAAATGAATTTTCTAATTAAAGAAAATTTCTAGTGAAAGAAAAAATCGATCTCAGGCAGGGTTTGAACCTGCGTCCCTCTGGTTAAGTACACCAGACGCTTTACCAACTAAGCTACCGAGACCAATGCCTGTGATGTCGAATTTCTCTTCCACCTTCTACGTCTTGAGGCGACGTCGGCACCATCTATTGAAGACATTACTATGTCTTTCAACCAACACGACTGCCTTTACAGGTAGTTCAATGTCGAACGATGTTGCCTTACCGTATTATGCTTATTTTTTATTATTTTTTAGCATTAAATATTGCGAAATTTTCACAAAGAAAATGAATTTTCTAATTAAAGAAAATTTCTAGTGAAAGAAAAATTCGATCTCAGGCAGGGTTTGAACCTGCGTCCCTCTGGTTAAGTACACCAGACGCTTTACCAACTAAGCTACCGAGACCACTGCCTGTGATGTCCTTCTACGTCTTGAGGCGACGTCGGCACCATCTATTGAAGACATTACTATGTCTTTCAACCTGCTTGAGATCGAATTTTTCTTTCACTAGAAATTTTCTTTAATTAGAAAATTCATTTTCTTTGTGAAAATTTCGCAATATTTAATGCTAAAAAATAACAAAAAATAAGCGTTGAATTTAATTTATTGAAAAAAGGTTTTTTTTTTTCATCACAGGTAGGCTTACGCTTGACCAACTTGCCTGATGTTAAGCATCGAAGTGATCTACGATGGAGCGCGCTTGCCTAGAAGATACAGTATCAACTCTTGTCTTGTCGTCTTTATTACTAGTAACTTTCATAACATTATGGAAAATCATTGTCACAAAAAATCTCATAACTAAAAACAACATGCTAAATTGTATCGCATTACTGTAAGGATTAGGTTATACAATAAACGTAATTAAATTAATTGGCGTCATTAAATCCCATCAGGCGTCCGAAAATAAGCAACGCCAATAACGCTACGTGAATTTAGACTGACAGCAGGCGAGAAAAAATCGTCATTAGCCTGTAGCAAAAAGGTTAATCACAGGCATTAACGCCAATGGGGAGTCGCGTGCCTGTAATTGGCTTTAGGCAGGGCGTTTGGACACAGTATGGATAATACAGATGACCAATTAATATATCGATTGAATTAATAGTTGTTTCACTGCGGATTTTGAATATTATTTTTATGGTGTGTGCCATCAGGTGCCATATTAATTTATATTTGTCTAAGAGTACAATACTGTATTATTTATCTCTGCATCACTCCAAGGTTGTCTAGCAGAAAATGCCTAATGGCATTAATACCGTCTTTGTACCAACGGTACATAAAAAATAAATAAATTAGGTGTAAGATGAGGCTTTTCAACCAAGACTGCCTACCCTCCTGGGAGATAGGCGTGGCAATATATATGGTAAACCGACGGATAAGTTGCAGATTAGCAGTAGCGGATTAATACGATCATCATTTGTCTTGCAGATTAAATGATGATCATAGTTATCACTAAGCATTCAGCACCTCTAAGGAAATACGGATGAACATCATCATTATCAGCCTACAGTCTAGCCTACCTTACAGTCCAAACCTCCCCTAATGTACGCCATATCGCATCCAGTTTGATAAAAAACGGCCTGATATTTAAAAATACATCGTAATGGAAAATCAAACATCTTGAAGAGCGGTTGAAAAAGTATGAAGTTTCAAAGTGGCGACGTGGCGTGTGACGTAAGAATGCGCGATTAAACTTTTTCTCCGATGTTATTAACAGTTATAAACTCAGGGAAATTCTCGGTGGTAAGTTTGTACTTATAAAATTTGCTATTTGTATTTTTTAGAGATGTAAATAATAAATTAATTTTTTTTATGGCATAACTCGGCAAACGAGCAGGCGAGCTACCTGATGGTAAGTAGTCATCGCCGCCCTTGGACATTCGCAAAACCAAAAGGAGTTGCAGATGCGTTTCCGAGCCTATTTGAGGAAATGGGAGGGGAAGGAGAAAAGGAGACGGAAGGGGACTGAGGGAGAAATTGGGCCTCCGGCGCTCCACACTCACCGTACAAACGCAACAGTGTGCGTACTGGTACTTGACGTCGATATTCTGTGGGAGGGTAGTCCCGGTCGTTCATGCTGGCATGTAGACATGTCAGAAGGCACTACTGCTTCTGTAGTAAATAATTTGTAATTTTTAGAGATGTAGGATATCACGGGTTCCGCAGGAAATCATCATTTGCGAAGGTTGCTGGCAGAAGTTGGATGCAAAAAGTGGAAGCCGGAATGAAATGGTGCACATTAAGGGAGGCCTACATCCAGCAGTGGACGAACATGGGCTGCTGATATGTAACTTAAAATCTGGTACATGTTTCATCTTGTTACACCGCCAAGAAACCGAGTTAAAATACCGTCACGCCTGTATTCCCCGAAGGGTTAGGCAGAGTGGTACGCCCGTATGTTTAGGTCCCATATAATAGGCGGCGAGCTTATTGCCATTAACCGGGCACAAATCCAGACTCCGAGCTACTACCGAGAATTTCATGAAAATCTCAATAACACTTTGCTCGACCTAGGAATAAAACCAAGGACCTCTAGCGTAGCAGTCGCGCTTGGGATCACTAGACTAAAGGGGCAGTCAAAGCGAGATATAGTAAGTTCATTCTTTTGGGACGCTAGTAAAATTGTGGCAAAGAGAAAAAATAGTACTTATACGTTATACGTTAGAAAAGATAGTCCTATTTAGGCTCTTTGAATTAGAATTCCCAGTTTCCATATATATAAACGTCCGCATCAAATGCAGTCGTCCAGTGAACATCGCCCATCAAATATAAACAGACACTACGACGAGATTGGATATCCTATCTCTGAAAATAGAGTTGCACTCTTACAAAATTATACTGCATTCGATTTAAACTCTATTCCAAAGAGTTTTGTTTGTCAAATAATTACTTTTGTTTTTACTTTATTTGTAAAAACGGTTTTTTTTAAATAATATTGTCCATAATAATAACATATAAGGTTAATCACTACCTCGTTATTCTAGTGGTCCTTGGCGCGACGGCTATGCCAGAGGTCTTGGATTCGATTCTCAGATCAAGCAAAGTGGTATCGAGTTTTTCTATGAAATTCTCAGTAGCAGCTCGGAGTTTGGATGTATGCTCAGTAAATGGCAATAAGGTCGCCCCCTATTACATGGGACTTAAACATACCGGAAAACTGTAGATATACAATAAGTAAATCTCTGCCTAACCCTTCGGCGAATACAGGCGTAAGATTAATCAAATCAACTTACAAAAATTAACAAATGTGGAAGGAAATGAATAAATCATCATCATCATCATCATCAGCCCATACTCGTGCACTGCTGGACGTAGGCCTCTCCTAGTGATCGCCACAGAGCCCGCTCTTCGGCTTTCCTCATCAAACCTCTTTAGTATCATGATTGAATTTCCGCCTTCATAAATATTACTACAGCTAACAGCAAAATCCATTAAAACTACAAAATCGCAAATCCACGTCTCAAATACAAGAAAACACGTAAAAAGCAAACCGGGAAAAACTATATCAATACCGATTCACGGATAGCAATTATTTCCACGGTCTCATCTCTTATTTCCCTGGTAAAAAGCCAGACATCGCGAACAGGGGAGATCGAGACGCGGCCTGATAATTGGACTGTCAAACCGTTGGGAGTATTGTTAGATTGTTTTAACTCAACGTCAAAACTAGGGGCTTTTACCTTTTTGCTGTTTTAAAAATATGTGAACTGGCTGATTTTTTAATTGTTTCTAGTCAATGTAGTGACGTCTTTATTTTTTTATGAAATGTTAACTGTCGTATATGACTGCCTCATTAGTCTAGTGGTCCTAAGCATACGACCGCTACGCTAGACGTCCTGGGTTCGATCCCCAGGTTGAGCAAAGTGTTATTGGGTTTTTTATGAAATTCCCAGTAGCAGCTCGGAGTAGGAGTGATGTGTGAGTTGCCCACGTTTTTCTTCACTTGTTGTGTTAAATCTAAAAATACCAAATATCAATTCGAAGTACCTACGTATCTTCCGAGAAAATCAATGTGGGTGTACATTAGTAGGTACCTACACCTCTGACTAACCCTTCGGGGAATACAGGCGTGATGGTATGTAATTGTCATAATATAGTTGTTGTCTACGTCTTTAATAAAAACAGTCAACTTTTGTTTTTAGAAAGAGTTATTTGCCGCGTATTCTTATTGCAGAATAACCACCGTCATGGTGCTTATACAATTCGAGAAATTATGATTCTTTACTCCATTTTAAATATCAATACGATACATGTTTACCTCAACAAATAAAGCCCACACCAAAAAACTTTCTTTATGAATAAATTCAACAGAAATCCTCCGAAAGCCTTTACAGAAAATATCTTTATTTTTTTCCGCGGCATGCGCCATTTGGCTCATTCGTTCGTTGAACTGATAAATCATTCATCGTGTAGGGGAATGACTGGTGATACGAATCTAGAACGTAAGTGCGAATATTGCTACAGGCTAAAATTTATTTAGGAGAGAGATTTTTTTTTTCAATTTTACCGGAGGCCCAATTTCTCCCTCAGTCTCCTTCCTTCTACTTTTCTCATTCTCCTCTCGTTTCCTTAAATAGGCTCAGCAACCCATCTGCAACTCCTTTGGTTTTGCTGATGTCCATGGGCGGCGATGACTACTTACAATCAGGTGACTCGAGTACTACCATAAAAAAATGCCCGACCACTCACAGATCACAACGTATTCATTCATGCTCAATTAAACCTTACACGCTCAAAGCAACAATGTGAGAACCTCTAGCAAGTGATACAACCCTACGTTTAGGGGTGTCGCTCGATAAATATGAATATTTTACAAAGTCTTTTGTGAACGTTCACGCGACTCGCCCACTTAAGCTTCACTGTCTTGGTATATTCCACAAAACATCCCCTTTTCATACAATACACTATTTATATGAAAAACAAAGGGGTGTGAACGAAAATACTTCATAACATTGTTTAACTTTAACAAGTTTCAGTTTAAAATGATAATTTTTGAGAAGTAAAATAAGTTATAATTCTTCTTTCTTTTCATATTAAATCGTTGAAGACGAAAATGTAAATAGATTTGTTTACACAAACTCCATCAAAGGAAATCGCAAAGCTAAAGATGATATTGGCACGTAATCTGGTTTTTGTAAGGAAAGTTAATTTTGTAAGGCGAAAATAACTTAGGTATTTATTTTTAAAAGATTAAGGTGGATTATCTCGCCAAATTCAAGTTTTTTTTGGTTTCTTACAAATTTTACTCCTAGATTTAGGGCAGTAGAAATTGAGACTTCAAGTATAATGTAGGCACATTTGTATTTCTCGAAGGTTTAGGCAGAATTGTTCTAATGTAAACCCACATTTCGCCATAATGTTTCAGTCCCATGTAATAGGGGGCCAGCCTATTGGCATTAACCGGGCACAAGTCCAGACTATGAGCCGCTACTGAGAATTTCATAGAATAATCCAATAACACTTTGCTTGGCCTGGGGATCGAACCCAGGACCTCTAGCGTAGCAGTCGCGCTTAGAACCACTAGACTAATGAGGCAATCCTACTAGTTCTACGTAACAACTTTCTCCTAGAAATCTTTATCATACTAGATAGTAATGTAATTCTGTAAAGTTGACAATTTACACTAGGTACAATCTGGTGCGATAACGATGTTATGTTGTTAATACATTATAGTTGAGTTCGCAATTGCAATAAACCTAGAATGGTTAACAGACGATCAATTTTCGAAAATCTAAAAGAAGTTGAATTTGGCGCCAAAGGCAGGATAATCCACCATAGCTAAATAGATACAAGAAGTAGAGAATAGGGAACGACAAGAGGAGGAGTTTGTTTGTTGCGCTTTCATGCCTAAACCTCCGAACCAGTTTTAATGAATTTTGGTACAGAGATAGATGGGACCTCAGAGACGGTTATAGGCTATCTTTTGAATGCCCCGAGTTGATTGACAAAATCTTTACTAACGCGGGTAAATGCTAGTTAGTGTTCAAGACGATACTACTCGCGCCATCTAGCGGCTACGATGGCAGTCTGCGCACCGATGTGAACAACGCGCGTTCGATACGTTTGCATAAGGTGCCGCGGTGATAGGATTATATCCGTACTGAAGTTCTCTCGGGACTCCGACTCGTGAACAATATCCGTTTGAAACACGTTAACAATTGTACCATTCGTTATAATATTATTTTAAATATACGTTTTCTATATACGTTAAATAAAATATTCATTGAAGACGATTCCGGGCTGCCTCCTCCTCCTTACACGATTAGGGGAAACGCGTAGGCTCCAACAGTTAGAAATAAGCTAATAAATTAGTATCTACTCAAAATGGAGAAGTTTGTCCGGTCTCCTTTTAATACTGTAAGACAGATTAGAGAGTAGATATGACTGAAGTGTGCTTCATATGTTAAATATTGCATACCGTATGGCATAAGCATGTTGTAACGAATAAATATTTACTTACTTATAATAAAGAAGATAAAATTTCCTATTAAAAGTTTTCAGAAAAATTATTACAAGAAAAACATCACCATTTAAATCCTTTTTTAAACACAAAGTGAAAATTCAAACGTAATTAAATTACATTTACTCCATTATTCAAATGGAAGCAACCTTTGACAATTCCTTTAGCGTATTATTATAGAGTCGTCCAAGACTATCTGCTCTTAAGATATCATGAATTAATTATTGTGTCGAACTTAGAGCGGTTAAGACCGTGGTCTTTGTAACAAAGGGTTGAAATAACAGATGGGATTCAATGTACACAAACTGTTTTATGCATGATCTTGAAGATGACCTTCGCTTCTCAAAGGAATTTGAACGCATGGTTCTCAAAATCTACATAATCCTTTTTGATTGCCTCATTAGTTTGTATTTTTTATTATTAATCCTTTTAATTGCCTCGTTAGTCTTGAGGTCCTAACCGCGAATCATACGAGTCTTGGGTTCAATTCCAAGGTCGAAAAAAGTGTCTCATTAGCAGCTCGGAGTTTGGAGACGTGCCCGGTGAAAAGCAATAGGCTCGCCCCCTAGTACATGGAACTTAAACATACCAGTGAACTATGAATGTTCATTATGTACCTACGCATCTGTCTAACCCTTCGGGCAATACAGGCGTGATGGTATTTTATGTTATGTAAATACATTAACTTGGATAAATTCTTAATTGATGACTTTTTGGGGTTATCAGTTTTGGGGTGATTAAAACCACTGAATTATATTTTATCACCAATTCACCAAAGAAGCGGCGGTAGCGTTGTACTTGCGATCATGTGGTTGCCGGTTCGAAACCCACCTATTGCACTACCGACTTGAACCCACCCGTAACACAAGCATTTAGCTTAGTACGAGGGGTTAACAAGAATACTAGTTACATTATATAAGTATAAAAACTTACATTGCTAGTAAGTTTAAAAAAATCCCCAACATCAATGAATGTCTACGTGTCATCTTTAACTCTACTAGAACAATTTCGACCAAAATATAGCCGACAACAAGTACCAAATAATTACCTTAAATTCCGAGTCTCACACTTCTAAAGCCTAATAAATAGTGGCTTGGACTTTTTTAAAATATTCAGTTAGCGAAAATTTTGACGCTTATCCGTGGGAGGTATCAAAGTATTTTCATTAGTCTAAAGTGAAATTCATTTCCCCGAAGCCAATAGCCGAGTTCAAACTTTGGATATTCAACGTCGACTAAGAATATTAAAGGAATTTTCATAATCCATCAATTTACTAGTATAAACTCCGTTTTAGCTGGTTCACGATCAATTGCGCTGATAATTTCACGAATGAATCTCTATTCTGCTCCGCAAGTTTCTATAAGATCTTTAGTTAGATTTTGTTTTATAAATAGCACTATTAATCATTCACTTATTCTAAGGGATATTTTTGGTCATTAACTGCCTGCTTAGTCTAGTAGTCGAAAGCGCGACTGTTACGCTCGAGGGTCTGATTCCCAGATGAGCAAAGTGATAATAGTTGTATGTGAATAAATTGATAAAAATATTGGGCTTTCTATAAAAATTTCAGTAGTGCTTCACTTATATATTATCTATTTATTTGTAGGAAGACTTACAGACAAATAACTTAACCGAATGCTTAAAATAATATATAAAAAACAAAACAACAGAATGCTTAAATTGTCCAACTAGGGCCAATTGGCTTGCCGCCTATTACATAAGTTCTAAATAAATTTGCAATCAGTGGATATACATTAATACACCTCTGCCTAACCCTTCGTGGAATGCACGCGTGGGTAATGGTATGTTATTCTTGGAAAACTTTCGGTTATCCGACGTTTTCGGTTATTTATAGATTAAAATTAAGCTTCTTCATACGAACACGTTATATTGGTATGATTAAATCTTAACATTTGAGACATTCAATATCAGCATCCATAGTTATGGTCGATGATATGAACACCATGATACACGTACACAACCCAATTTTTGGAATAGCAGCTGTCAAATGTGCCTATCCTCTAAAAATATAAAAAGTCCAATCGTGGATGCCCACAACCGTTCAATGTAAGCATTGGAATCAATTTGTTTGCCCAATACCGCCCGATCGCATAAATCACAACTCGCATCTATATATTACTGTTATGTTCCGTTGTATGCGTACACATGACAGTCGGAATCGTTGTGCCCAACGACAGTAATTTGTTGAATTTTATGCATTGCGTGGACTGTATGACATGATTGGGAAATGTGGCGTTGCGCGATTTGTACGTTTAGTTATCAGTGATGGCTTTGCAAATGTATTGTGTAGAGGTGTTTATGTATTCTGTGTGGGTTTGGACATTTTGTTTATAGCTAATTTTAACTTAATATATCAAAATTCATCATCATGAATTCATGATGACATTGAATTCAACCGCTGGACGGAGACCTCTTTTAATAGACGCCACAGAGCCCGATCTTCAGGTCTTTCGCAAATCGTCACTCCACCTGGCCAGCGAGCTTCTTACACCACGTTTATCTAGACGCGGTCTTTACCTCCAACGGCTGTCCGATAATAATACGAAACTTTGTTTTTCTTTTAGTTTAAGCGGTCCGTGGATAAAGGAAAAGTAGGTTAGGTAGGTTGGTAAACCGTGCGCTAAACTAAGTTATTGTAAGAAATAAATAATGCAAACTCCTGTTTGTGTTTTAATATGGGTAGCAATGTTAATTGGTTAAAAAAAGGATACGAACTGGTTCCCAAATTATAATTTCTCTTATTTGATATCGAGAAGCTATGAAAGACATCAATTACACTTATAATAGATGAGCAATCATTGCAAATCTATTGAGATCGTTCTAAACTCTGCATATCAAATAACTGTTGCACTCATTTACTTACATCTAAAAAGGACTTTTCGAGTTGAAAGGTGCTTCCAGCAGTCAATAATTATGCTTCCTCAGATTGCAAGGTACCTTCTTTGCAAATTTTATAGAAATCTGGAAAAGGAACCCAAGATACTCGGTGCAAAGGTAATGTCAAGGTGACCAACTTAACCGCTAAACGCCAGTCTTTATTAATAAACGAGGTAAAGACTAGGTGTACTAAATCTATATTTTGTCTCTGTCAAACAATTTTAAAGTGACAGAAACAGGAAAGAGACAAGATTAACTGCAACCGATCTACACTATATTTATAAATAAGATGACAAACGTGTCGTTCAAATTTAATATGGTCTCTAAATAATCTAAAATACGCGTCATCATGCACTAACTACGGAAACATTGCTAAACAATTAATATCCCGGACGACGTACTACCCGAATCATGATTGATGAGCCGTCCAACATTTAACATTATCCCCAACATATCCAACCAACAAACACAACATACAAATCCGAAACGTTGTTCCATTCAATCGGGAGTGGTAAATGTATGCGCATACATTCAACCTCGTTAGAGTCCCACTTTGAATCGACCACGGATATCTATGTGCAAGATAAGATATTGATAATGTACACTGTCGACACCGTTGCTAACAGTAATTGAGAATAGATGAATTTTGCTATAATATAATTCAGGGTTATTAGTAAAACATTAACAACCTCTCAAGACATTATTGATTGATTTAAATGTGTTAAGAACAAAATCTGGAAAGTACATTTTTTGTAAATGTATTATGTTTTGTTCAAAGTCATTCAAGTCAAGTTGTTGTTTGTGATATAAGTTCTGAGAGTGATTTACCAATAACCCTTTATAACCGCTCTTGTCTAACTATGACACGTTTATGAATCCCCAAATATTACATTCTCTGTCGCGCAGGTCATCATCATCAACCCATTTAACTGTACCTGCTAAGCACGGATCTCCTCTCAGATTAAGAGAGGTTAGACAATAGTCAACCACGCTAGCCTACTGCAGTTGGACAAACTTAGCACACAGTCAATAAAAAATTCAGCCGTTTGCCGTTTAAGCGAGTGTTAATTTATTACAAATAGGCATGATGTTGAAAAGACATAGGCACATGTCTTGGATGCAAACTCAAGACCTTTTACTTGGCAGTCCAATGATAATATCGTAATTTATCCTATACAATCTAGTAATCTATTCTCTTCTTTCGAATTCTAAAAAAGAATCATACAATATTTAAGCATAAATATATTTCGACGGGTTCCAAGAAAACATTCATATTTGAAGATTATCTGGCTAGAGTGAGTAGCTTAAAGTTACAATTATACTAACAGTTATGTGAAAATATCACATAACTTTTTCAAGTATTTTCACGGGGCTTAAGTTACGAGAAATTAGGATTATCATGACATTTTTTTTTAAAATAGACATTATTCTTGGGACTCGTCGATTAGTATAATATAATTGACTATAAGTTATATTAGTATACAACTATAATAAATAATAATAATAAAAATTAATTTCTCTCTTCACAAAGGTTGGCTTCATGACATCTTAGGTCTAGGTAACATAACATTATGTAACTATGAGGTTATTCAAAAATAAGAGAAACTAAAAACACACTGTTCCTTCCAGTTTCCACAGCTCCTTTACCTCAGATTATTCCAAAGAATATCGGGAATTTATATTCTAACGATGGCCAGTAATTGGAATTTTATATTGGAATCGTGTTCGATCGCGTCAAGCCCCATTCGGTGTATTTGTATAATTAGAAAGACAAAATTTCGAGTAGATAATCGATAAGTATGTAATATAAGGGGACCTATATTGCCAAATACCATACATAATAATGGATATTAGATTTTGTTCAGGGCATCAGCTATATGTATTAATTTATTATCTTCACTAACGAAGGCTCTTTAAGCGTATTCCTGCGTGTTATTCGTAGTCTAGAAACATATTTTAATTCGGGAATGGAGGTGAAAGAAAACATGTTGATAAAACTATTATATGTTTATTCAGCGTTGAGTCGAGAGGAAAATCCATAGTTAGATTTAATATTCGTCCAATAATGTACTGAATGTAATTACGAATGCTACGCTAGAGGTCCTGAGTTGATCCCCAGGCTGAGCAGTATTATTCGTTTTTTTCATCAAATTCCCAGTAGCAGCTCGGAGTCTGAATTTGTGCCCGGTTAATGGCAATAGGCCAAAACATACCGGCAAAATGTGGGTGTACATAAGTACATCTCTGCCTAACCCTTCGGGGAATACAGGCGTGGTGGTATATTCAATCATTTTTCTTTTACTGCGGATCTAAAGACCAAAATATTAGGCCTAACAAATTGTGGTCCTTCAGACTTTTTTGTAGCGATGCCGATTTAGAAAACCGCAAAAAGCCTAAGCAATAAAAACGCTGCGTCAGCTCAATTTTACAGCACTCTGTGAAAACTCACACAAGTATAAAATAGCCTCCAACTCCATTTTTACAGAGCAATGAATCCCAAAATCATCAACTTTATAAGATACAGACCCTCAAACATATCGATCGTATTGATAAGTAATATGTGCTTAAATGTTATGGTTAGGCAAACCCATATGTTCAGCGTTTTCATGAAACTTTTATCAAGGGAGAGGAAGCGGTTCAAGCCATAAATTATTTATTACCAAAACGTTTTAATACGTACTTTTTTATGGTTGTACTCTCTTTATATTCGAGTTTCGGAGTTTTTTTATTCAGACCGGAATCGTTTTATCAAACGGTCGTTATAGCGGAAAGCGGAATCGTATTTTGATCGAAAATCCTTTAATCATGCGTGGTGTAAATTTTGCAAATATAAATAGACTAATTTTTAGATAATTTTTCGATAAAGCTTTCTACACTTGATTTAATATCGATATTTAAAATGGGAAACATGCAGTAAAAAAATAATATAACAAATGTATTTTTACCGACTACCTCAGTAGTCTAGTGGTCCTAAGCGCGACTGCTACGCTAGAGGTCCTGGGTTTGATCCCCAGGTCGAGCAAAATGTGATTGGGTTTTTAACCTACAACATTACAGTACATTAAGTACACCTCTGTCTTACGCTTCGCGGAATACAGGAGTGATGGGGGTTTTATGTGATGTAATCATCCTTCACACTCCTGGGCACCGGTCTTCTCTCAGAAAAAGAGGCAGACACTCAAAATAATTAAGATTCACATAGAAAGAATTAGGAATATGTTACAACTGGAAAAACAAACACGCCATTTTTAGGTCTGCCGAAATAATTTATAAAGGAAGCAAATATTAACCAATGTCTTTCATCCTTTTCTTCTGTTTTACGTTAGAAAGAGACGTAATGTAACTTAATTGCTTTAGTTTGTAAACAGCAAAATCAGCACCTATATTAAACCTATATACTCGTATCTACCAACGGGTATGCCATTTATCAAAACACCTGGCGTGCCCACCAATCGTCCAATATTGAGTTGGAACTTTTTTTAATATAACTGTGTTCCTAAACGGAAAACAGCCGAAGCACTTTTTTCACAATTTCCATGACAGAATATTCGGCAAGAGATAAATTGTTTGCACGTGATTCTGCGTAACCCAACGGTGACATATGAAAAATTGTTACGTAATAAATTGAAATTATTTTGTTGAGATATTTTCGAGATATGCTGGGCGCCTCCTTGGAGCAACTTTTCTTCATCGTCGACCCATTATAACGTCCCACTGCTGGGCACGGGTCTCCTCTTAGAGTAAGAGTGGTTAGGCTATAGTCCTATTCACAACCTACTGCGGGTCGGCAGACTTCACACCCGTCGAGAAAATCTATCAGGCATGCAGGTTACCTCACTATGTTTTCCTTCACCGACCAAGTGATAATAATTATGCACGCTCATGATTGCTAAAAGTCAAAGGTGTGAGATTTGGATCCGAATCCCAAATTCAGGGTCCCATACAGGGTCAGGCCGAGATGTAGTAGGTAATATACACACACAATTCACCATATTTATAAATCATATTTAGATCCCATGCTTATTGCCGAATCAAAACTCTGTACTGCTACATAGGATTTTCTAGAAAACGCCAGTAAAACTTTGCTGGAGGCGCGAATCGAATCCAGCAGTAGCGCTTATTACCTTTAGACTACAGAGAAAGTTATTCCAATTCAGTCCAACATTTATTCTTATCTTTTATAACAAAATATTCCGCAGGTACAAATCAGTGTCTCCAGTGAAAAGAGGCATAAGTCGAGTTATGCCCTTTTGTTTTTATTGCACCATTGTAATCTCCGTGTTCTGTTACACAACATATCAAAAGGACATAACTCTAGCTCAATCGTAACCTGGTTTTTTGAATTGCATCAAGGACATAACTCGCCATTTTTTAAGGCATATCCACTGATATCAAGTAAATTTCACAGCTAAAAAGATACAACTGCAATAAATCCGAAAACACAAACCAACAAAAAGACATAATGTCAGTTAGTTGAACTACTGACATGACAGAAAAGACACAAACCTTATTGTTCCGAAGCGATTTAAATGTAGAAAGAAATAAATGCAGATAATACCTTTAAGTGAGCATGTGTATAAGGGAATAACTCGATTTGTATCGTTTGATTCGCGTTATTTCAAATGTTTATCCCCACTTAGCCCTGTCGCTATTGGTCAAATCAAATCAAATCATTTATTGCATTGGTGGATTGGCACGTGTATAATGAATAAGTCGTTTCATTCTTTATTTTATAATTTCTATTTTGTTTATTTTTCTTTTTAAAGTAAATACTGTTTCGTGTGTTTGTTTTAAATAATATATATGTATATTGCAGTCAAAACTCTTAACCAGTCGAAAGTACTTTTAACTAGCAAAATCAGTTAAAAGTAGTTTTAACCGTATGCTTTAGATTTTGCCGCGAATTTTTCGCTTCTATAATAGAAATAAATGAATTGACTGCAACATATACAAACATTTAAAAGTCATTTCATATTTTTTGAGCTAAAATTTAATTAGAGCCAATTATTAAGACTTGTAACTGTTTAATGCATTTTTGTTGTTGTACTCGACGCTAGTAGCCGTGGTTAGTTCAGTCAAAAGCGTAGTGTGATTTGTGTGTTTTCTTCAAAACTAGGGAAAAATGACACGCAGGCAAAAAAATACTGAATTTGTGTTAAAACCGGCTAGAATTGTAAGTACCTACCTATTTTATTTATGTAATTACTTTAACTTTGATTTTTACTAAGACTATCGTTCAATGATTTCAAATGTGGCTTAAAACCTGATGAGTAATTTGATCGACTTTAAATTGCTTTTATGGATGAAGGAACTTCAAAAGTAACCATCTACCGCTGGTATAGCGGTCGTCTTACTTTGGCGAATGAACAAAGGAGTGGTCGTCCTACGACGGCTGTCACCGAAGAAAGTGTGTTGGCAGTAAAAAAAATAATTCAAGAAAAGAGACGAATTACGTACGAAGAGATTCAGCATACTCTGCTGATTGGTTCAGGAAGTGTTCACAAGATTTTGCACGAGCACCTACGCGCAAGGAGGACAGTTCCCCGCTGGGTAACGCACAACCTCACCGAAGCTCAGAAGCAGGCCCATGTGGATTGGTGCCGTGATATGATACAAAAATTAGATGAAGGCTCGTCACGGCACGTTTACGACATGTGACAGGTGACGAATCCTGTATTTATCAATACGATCCAGAAACAAAGCGTCCGTCGAAAGTTTGGCTGTTTCAAAATGAACCAACGCCTACGAAAGTGAAGCGATCGAGGAGCGCAGGAAAAGTTTTGATCGCTAGTTTCTTCACTTTGATGGGGTACCTAGTTTCAATTCCACTTCGAGACCAAAGCAGCTTCAACGCCGAATGGTATAGCACAAAATGCCTGCCAGAAGTTTTTTCTGTAATGAGCAACAAGCGCCCGAACACCGGACTCCGCGGGGTCGTTCTTCACCACGACAACGCGCCCGCGCACTCTGCGATCAAAACGAGGGACTTCCTGGAGTCCACACCGGTCGGAGTATTGAGACACCCTCCTTACAGTCCTGATTTGGCTCCGTGTGACTTCTTTTTATTCCCTAAAATTAAAAATCAGCTCAAAGGGATACAGTTTTCATCGCCGGAAGACGCGCTAGCAGCGTTTGAGAAGGCCGTGGAAGAGGTGTCTGCGGAGGATTGTAATATTTTTTTTTTAAATTAGTTCAGACGCATGAAACTTTGTATAGAGGCTGGTGGAGAGTTCCTTGAAAAGATTTAATAAACAAAAAAACATAGAAGTTAGTTTTTTAGTTTCTCAAAAGTTTCTGAGTGTCCCACGTATTTTATATTTATCCTGTATTCAGACACTTGCGGCGGCCAAAAAAAAAAAAATTGTAAGTAAGTGCTGTAAATTCATTTTTTTATGTTAATTCCTCGTTTCTTATGTTGATTATTTCAATAAATAGAAGTATTTAATAGTCTATTTATTTTATTATAATATTAGATAAGTTTATCATGTATGTTTGTTATTGATAGCAGAAAGACATTAAGTCGTATAATCGTCTTAAACATTGATGAAATAAGGGAATAAGTAGTAATATTCCTTTAAAAACGAGCAAAATTACAAGAATAAAAGACGTTATACCATTAATGCTTCGTTAATAAGGGCACAACTCAACAAAAAGTAAAAAAATATATAGAAGGAGTGGTTGAATGGGTAAGTTATTTACGTTAAATAAAAGAACTATTTATTATCTAGAATGTGCAATAAAAAAAATATAATAATTTAATCCCGAAATACTAAAAAACATCAAAAGTATGGTTTTTTGGCTCTCCTGAAAAGTGCCCATTTTGAGTTGTGCCCTTTTTCACTGGAGACACTGAAATACCGGGGTTGAACCTTGCCTCAAAATCTATATCGACCGACCACTTTATATATTCTGGGATACCTGAACCTAATAGCCACAAGCCCGTTAAAGCACTTACCTCTAACTGTTCCCTTAAAAAAGGTTGGAGAATTTAGGCTGGCAACAAAAAATATTTGTGCCTACCACTCAGATCTAATTTTGATTACATACATCCCAAGGATTGATGAATTCAGTTTCAAGTTATCCATAATAATGAGATAGAGATAAGATATCCAATGTAATAGGGGGCGAGCCTATTGCCATTAAACGCTGCTACTGAGAATTTCAGAGTAAAACCCAATAACACCAAGTAAGTATACTGGTTTCTAACACTTACGCGAATATTAGACATTGAAATAAAACTACTTTTTACGGATTTTATCGCGTTATATTGATTGTCAATTTGCAATGTCAAAATTATCAACAGCTACCCTACATTTTGTCGATTATTATTTATAATAATTTATATGTTCATAATTTTGACATTAGGACGACCAACACCTCAGTCCACCCGTGACCATGGATGCTGTAAAGGATCCGAAACGTCGGGACTTATAAATATCAATATAACGCGATAAAATCCGTAAAAAGTAGTTTTATTTCAATGACTAAGTAAGTATATTCGACCTGGGTATCGAATGCAAGACCAGGTAGCGTAGCAGTCGTGCTTTCTAGCACCGTAGGGGTTTTGGGTTCGATTCCCAGGTCAATAAATGTTATTTATATTTTTAAATAGGTGACCTCTGAAAAGAAGCGCCAAAGTAAACTCAGAGAATATTAGATTAGACGTAATATTATAAGATAATTATGCGTGTTTTACTAGTAAAGTGTTATTGAGTTTTTTAGTTAAAAGAAGGGTTCTAAGCAGAGGTGTCAAAATATACCTACACCTCTGCTTAAATCTCTCCGGAGAATACAGGCGTGATGGTATATTGTAAAACCTAACACGTACTATCACAGCTTCCAAATTTATATGCATGTATGATATAACGAACCCAACGCTGAATGCAATACAAATAACATTCAACACACGTCACAGTATGGAGCACCACGGGCCTTTCAAAATCTCAACCTAAGGGCCTAAAAGGGAGCCCTTTTACGCAGCCCAATAGAGTAATTACATCTAAAGGGAAACACCCTAATTTTGACCAATGAAAAATACTGAGCAAAAGACCCACCCATCCATTTGTTGATCCTA
The DNA here is from genome assembly GCA_958496365.1 of Subacronicta megacephala. Lineage (NCBI taxonomy): Eukaryota > Metazoa > Arthropoda > Insecta > Lepidoptera > Noctuidae > Subacronicta > Subacronicta megacephala. The sequence continues at coordinate 2,850,607 of OY292531.1, read as the reverse complement.
AGTAAACATTTTTAATCAAATCACTGTATTTTTTTTTCTACCTTAAATATTTGGACGGAGTACTCGGCCGCGACGTGCCCCAATACAAGACGAAAAATAAAAATTCCCGACGCCGTAGTTTTTTTGTGCGAGATCTATTCGGTAGAGTGGAGTCTTATCTACAAAAGATTTTTACGGTTCCGAGAAAAGCTTACTTTTGTTATAATTCACTTAAGATCTAATGGATAAATTGAATTAAAACAAGTTAATGTTTTAAAGATTTTCCATTTTCTCACGCTATAAAGGCTTCGCCCATTTAGCGTCAGTTATTGTTATTGTTGCGATAACTGATACCTATTATTTTCTCACGGTTATTTTTCTCGGAACTAAAAGTTCTATGCAACGTTAGTTTAGTTATAACTGTAACGCTAGTGGTCTGGGATTCGACTCCAAGGTCGAGCAGTTTTTTTAAGGTTTTTCTATAAAATCCAGTAGCAGCTCAGAGTTCAAGTTATAAGTGCCCAGCTAATGGCAATCGGCTCTTACTTAGTACCTAAATATACCGACGAACTGTAGGTATTATGATAAAACCTATATCTCTGCCTAACCCTTCGCGAAAGTGAAGCGGGATGACATGGTTATGTGTAAGTTACTTAAATATTATGACAAATTGGCCCACATATTAGTTATTAAGCTTCTTAAATGACCTTGGTTCACCTCAAGTTTCGAAATGTCGGAGTGGTCCTTGGATTCGAACTCGAAGCCTTTGACTGAACAGTCTAATGGTCATATCACTAGGCTATCACTGCACACTGATTAGGTTACTGATCTATATTCCTTACCTTCACTACACCCATATCATACCATCACGCCTGTATTCCTTGAAGGGTTAAGCAGAGGTGTACTAATGTTCCACATTTCACCTGTATCTTTAGATCCGATGTAAAAACGGGCGAGCCTATTGCCATGAACTTGGCAGACATCAAGGCTCCGCGCTGCTGCTGCTTTCATAGGGATATTGGATTTCCCTTTGCTCGACCTGGGGATAGAACCTCATACCACCCATACCTCTAGCGTAGCAGTTGCGCTTAAGACCACTAGACTAATGAGGCACTACACAAAAACGCACGAGCAGTAATAAATTGTATGCAATTATACCACTTTTCCCTAAAGTGGGAGTGTAATGGGCAATTAAATAACCAATTAATTATAAATTCTTATATTAATTGCGTTCTTATACCTGAGACGTTACGACTTTACTAAGAAAACCTACAATGGCATTACGTTAGAACGTTTTACGAATTAACCTTAACTAGGTTACGTGTCTTAAGTACAGGCGCCAGCACATAAGGTTATACAAAACTGTCAAATTTCTCCAAACAATTTTAAACCTTAACATGTTGATGATTAAGTTCAAAATCAACTGAGATAATTTGTCATTTTGGGGTGCGTACAATCGGCAGAAAATTTAGTTGTACAGGCAGCTAGCAACATTCGTGTTTTGACAGATTGTGTAATAATGTTTTACGCAATATGCGTCAAATTTTAAAACGCAAATGTGAGCTGTTTCATACGAAACCTTTTGAACTATATTGATTTATATAACATAACATAACCGAACATTCCATCACGCCTGTATTCCCCGAAGGGTGAGGCAGAGGCGTACTCATGTACACCCACACTTTGCCGGTATGATTAGGTCCCATGTAAAAGGGGACGATCCTATTGCCATTAACGGTTCACACCTCTAGACTCCGAACTGCTACTGAGAATTTTATAGAAAAATCCGATAACACTGCTTAACTTGGGAAGGCACCAAGGACCTCTTGCATAGTAGGAATTGCAACTATGAGGCAGTAACTGATGTTTTCATCGTAAAGAAATGGGAGACGTTTTTCAAAAATAAAATAAATCAATAATACTCTCTTCTGAATTTCCTGCATCAAAATACAGAATCCCAACATAACTGCTACATATCGAAAACATGGAATTTAATTAATTTTTCACAATTAAATGCTTTGTGCTTCAATTCACGCTTCAGGGGGTGAGCACAAAAGCGAGCCAAATATTTCCAACGCGATATTATGAATAAAGCCGAGGTTGAACGACACATAATTATGTTATGAATTTGAAGAATTTTAGCTACGTTATTTAACCTTATTTACTTCAATGTGTTCCGGGATTTATTTTATAAGTTAAGTTTGTTAAAACATAAAATGTAATTATTGTTGTAAATCCACGCTTTTACACAGAGTATTAATTACATGTGAATGTAATTAGAAAATTTATATATTTGTGAACATTTCGCAATATTTAATGCTAAAAAGTGAGCATAATACGGTAAGGCAACATCCTTAAACATTGAACTACCTGTAAAGGCAGTCGTGTTGGTTGAAAGACATAGTAGGTAATGTCTTCAATAGATGGTGCTGACGTCGCCTGAAGACGTAAAATGTGGAAGAGAAATTCGACATCACAGGCAGTGGTCTCGGTAGCTTAGTTGGTAAAGCGTCTGGTGTACTTAACCAGAAAGACGCAGGTTCAAACCTTGCCTGAGATCTGAGATGAATTTTTCTTTCACTAAAAATTCTCTTTACCTAATTAGAAAATTCAGATCTTTGTGAACATTTCGCAATATTTAATGCTTAAAAAATAAATACATGTCAATGTTTTAGTACCCCGTGTAAGTGTGGTGTCCCTGACCAGAATATGGTCCATCTGTCAGAATGCCCAAAGTATCGTTTACAAATACCTCTGATGACCTAAAGAATACCACTGATTTCACCATTGATGTAACCAAAGTAATATAAAAAGATATATACAAATACATATTATATCCTCGTGTTTCCAGTGTCGACAAAACATGTTGGAAACAGCTACCTATCCTACTCACTCTTTGTGGGTTAGATAGAGTTAGATAAATGTTTGCAACATGTTTTGTCGTCAGTGAAAACGCGGGTTTATATATACCAAGGTGTTTACCATTGACACGACAAGAAGAAGTACTCCTAACTTATCCTAACTGATCACGTATCATATTAACCATCACACCTGTTTTTCCCAAAAGATTAGGCAGAGGTGTAACAATGTACACTGGTATGTTTTCAGATCCCATATGATAAGGGCGGAACTTATTGCCATTAACCGGGCACAATCACAAAACACATAATAATAATTATACGAATATACGTGTTACCAAACATACTATTGGTAGACCATAATTGCAAGAAAACTGGCTCAATTTTTATCAATCCACTCGCATTTTTTTAGTTATATTTATAGTAAAGTCTATTTAATTGGTTGCTTAGATCCGGTGCCTCATGTAAAGCTATATTATATCAGTCCGACAGTTTCAGTTCTCTTTGTAGGACTCTTTTGATTCTCACTGACCGGTCCTGTGCAACTTGATAATTGTACGGACCGACAAGACTAGACACTATTTTAGTTTTCAATTGAATAATGACCATTTGGTTGATTTTCGATTGCTTAATACCTCATTCAAACTTCATATACACACAAAATATACAGCCTATTTATTTTATACACATAAAAACATCAAAACAAATCCAATACAAAGGAATGGTACCCATATAAGTACATAACTTTGCGAACAACATATTACATTTAACAATAGGGTTCCTTGTTACTCTTCAATTTAATGGCCCGATCCAATCTTAATATTACCGATAAAATATAATTCGCCTTACCTTATTTCCGATTTGAAAATCGAAAGGAGAGATTCGAAAACCGCTACATAATCACGATTTCTCACTGTTTTAACACACCTAATAAGTTAAATGTATGAAGCATTGGAATTTTATTTAAAAAAAGAACATTATTCTCACATATTTTTCATTTACCGGTATTGTCACATTGTTCCAAGTTTATGTAATACGAACGTAGGAGCGTCGTGGACTCGTAGCAACGCTACGACGGCTCGTAGCGGACTGAAGACTACGACTACGACATCATATAGATATAACACAATACATAATATAGTGATACGTTTATAAGTGTCATTTTTTTCTGGATGAACTTGTGGTTATACAAAATAATTTGAACGGTTACGGTGATAATATAACATAATTTCGTACAACTAACGCCATCTATTAGCAGATGAAATAATTATTAGTAAAGGTTTTTTTTTAATCTTGTGAGTATTGAAAAGTTTTGTTTGAATATTTAGGTTCTTCTTTTTAGCATGTCGAGAGCAAATGGAATAGAGAATAGAAAGAAATAGATTGTGTTATCTCTCTAGGTATATTAATATTTTTGCTGCAAAGGCCAGGGTTCATAATGAACCGATTAAATATAACCCAACCTTTTGTAAAAGTTTTGATATGCATAAGTTATTGAGTATTATAAAATATGTGGCAGTAGCTCTGTCTGTGTGTTTAATTTATTTTTACGCTTAAGCTACTGTACCGAATTTGATGGGTATGTGGATAGATTGGAACTTGAAGAAAGACATAGGCTACCGTTTGCCTTAAGAATCTGTATTATGCAAAACTACCGACGCACTTCCTGCCTGCTGCCAGAACGAAATATAGGCGTACTCAAGTCAATACATACATACACTCACGCCTTTTTCCCACAGGAGTAGGCAGAAACTATAGACCTACGCCTACGCCTCTTGCCTATTTCTTTAGCTTCTTCCACATTCATATATCATTTCATACACACGCGCCGGTTGCGAGTACTATGCACCTGACCATTTTATAGGACCTCGCCGATAAGTTCGGTGTATAATGGGTATGTCCTTCTAGGGTTTCCTCTTCCAACGCTGCCGCTGATATTCGCCTTATAAATTCCATTTTTTAATCGTCTTTCATTCCTTCTCTCAACATGCCTAAACCATCTTCCTTTTGATTCGTATCACTTCATCATCTTTCAGTCCGCAAAATAGTCAATACTTAATTCCAAATCAAGGTGGCCCACAAAAGGAAATCATCTAAAAGAACATTTCCGTCTTCATATTGTTGAAACTCCTCCAGACCCCTGGGGTTTGCCTTATCCGAAACTTGGGGAATTATATAATAATCTACTTGTGCCATCTGCTAACTTTTAAACTTTCAAAAGGGGAATGCTATATCAGTGGATGGATTTGGGACTCTTGTGTAAAAATCTTAGATTTCATGCTCGGGGAATTAGGGTAAATATCAGGGTGTCAGTGGGAAATAGCATATTGCATCGACTATTACAGTAGTTTGTGAAACGTTTATAAAAACGGATTTATAATTAGGTATTATTAGTGCAAGATTTTACGAAAACATGGCATGTCATGCCTTTATTCCCTATACCAAAGAGTTCACCGGTTTATTTAAATAAATGAAATGAAATGATATTGAAATGATATGAAATTATATTTATTTCTGTAAATGAATCTTTTAAATACACTTTTACAAGTCGTTTTCTTTTACATATATTTTTTTAAATAGATGGCGTCGACTTTTCCTATGTGACGACCTCTGAAAAGAAATGTCGAAACAAACTCAGAGAATCATGGTCTCTTTTAAAGTCCAGACAATAGTTATATCATAGTTATGCGAGTTTTACAATGTAGGGCAAAATCTGAACAGGCCTTTTGAAGAAAGAGCCATAACATAACAGCTTTGAGTTGACCTGTCCTAACTGACGGCACGCATACATCAGTCCTCGTGTAGCTCAACCATTTTTAGGGAGCTCAACGATCCGTCGCATGACAATATAATAATATTTCAATAAATAAATGCCTTTTGAGTATGAATGTGGAAGGATGGAGGGGTAGAGGGAGACCAAAAAAGACGGATGGATCGTGTAATGGCAGATATCATGGAAAAGGGATTGAATGATGAGATGACGACTAACAGCGATGAATGGAAGAAAAGACGAGGCTGCGGCGACCCCAAATAAATTGGGAAAAGGAAATGATGATGATGATGAAATGCCCTTTTACTTATTTGACCACGTGTGACGTTTTTATGAATACACTGTATTTTATAAATCCATGTTCTTTTTAGTTTTAAATGTACGGTAACAGTACGGCACTAAGTAAACACTCGACGGGCTGTTATTTGATTTCCGAACGAATAAGTCATATCGTCGACCTGATATGTGTCTAGACGAACAGTGACGTCAGTTCCTGTGCAATCAAAGTTTATACGACATACTGAAATATCTCACACTGGAATATCTCTCACGTATTTAGATTTCCACAATGGTCATAACACTAGACTATTATTAATTTTTATCTTACAACTAGGTGTGCCCCACGTTGTCGTATCGTGTGTAGTGGTCGCGACAGCTTCGCAGGTCTTGGATTAGATTCCCAGGTCAGGTAAAGTGTTATTAGGTTTTTTGTATGGAATTCTCAGTTGCAGCTCGCAGTCTGGATTTGTACCCGTGGAATGGCAATAGTCTCGCCCTCTATTACATGGAACTCAAATATGTCGGCGTGGGTGTACATTAGTACGCCTGGCCTCTATTCTCTGTCTTCTGTTAGATAGACCTCTTGATAAAACTCGACTCCCACTGTTTCCTTCAATTGTTTATTAACACTAGGTCTTACATGTTCTCCTTCAATCTTGCCTTTTAAAATTAACTTGAAAAAGTTGTTTCGCATCAAGTGGCCAATATATTTCTCAACAACTGTTAACAATTAATAATACTTCCTCACTTGTTTTCTTTCCGTCCAACTGATCTTCTCCATCCTCATCCAGCACCACATTTTAAATGCCTCTAACTCTCTTCTCTGTCTCTCTGGGTCAAAGTCCACGTTTCACAGACTGTTCTACTCTCTCAAATCAATAAAAAAACATGATTTTCCATCTAGAAAGATTTTGTAAAGATTCTCTTAAAGTTACACAATTAAATCAGCAAGCAGCAACGTAGTGTTTTTTTTTGTAAGGCCATAATACACTACCACTATTGATAAAATGTGATTAAGTTAAAAGGATTGCTCGTAAAAATACATTTAAAATCTGAGACAGACAATATTGAAATGGAATTTTATGTTTCAGATAACAGAAAGCTCATACAGCTCAAGAACTTTTTTAATAAACTATGATTTGTAAAATGTCAAATACATGATATTGAAATAAGCATGAATATAATATTAAGTAAAAGAAAAGATACTCGTATTTATTCGAATCGAAAGAGATATCAGCGGGACAATACGAAAAATATCATAATATTCATTAGTAATCGCTCTATTAGTGTCATCCATCAACCTAATAGAGAGGCCTAAATGGGCCGATAGTAGAATTTTAACTTAAACATAACAAATAACATCACGCCTGTATTCCCCGAGGGGTTAGGCAGAGGTGTACTTAATGTACACCCACAGTTCGCCGGTATGTTTAGATCCCATGTAATAAGGGGCGAGCCTATTGCCATTAACCGGGCACGAATCCAAACTCCGAGCTGCTACTGAGAATTTCATAGAAAAACCCAATTAGACTTTTTTGACCTGGGGATCGAACCCAGGACCTCTAGCGTAACAGTCGTGCTTAGGACCACTAGACTAATAAGGCAGTCTCAAATGCAAATATCATAAATTTTTTAAATATATAAAATTATCAAAGTTTTTGAGTGAAAATTATCTTAATCATATCTCTATAACCCCTTTTAAATCTGTTTGTCTAAAAAGAAAAATAAAACACAACAATAATGTCACTTGTTTCCACTCTGTATTGAGACAATCTCAATGTTACCATTAAAGCTGTGTATATGTGGATGTTTCGCACACAAGTTCGTAAGTAAGTCCTTCTATTGACTGACATTTAATAAATATGTTAGACGAGGGCGAAGTACTTTATATATTAAAACGAAGTCTTGTAAAATATTTGCAGTTGAAAACTTTGGTCCAAGTTATTCGAGTGAGAGTTAATATCAATATTTCGGTGGCATTTTTAAGTAATGATTAATTTATAGAAGATTTGCTATTCCCCGCGGTGTCACTCGCATACCAAAGGTCTTTTTGACACTAAAGGTCGCCAAACGAACACCAGATCTACTTCCACTGAACGTCAGATCCATTTCCAGTGAACCCCAGATCCCCTTCCAATCGTCGTCAGATCCGAACGCCAGATCCACTTCCAGTGAATGCCCCAGAGTCCGATCTTCAGCCGTCTTTAATCATATGCTGACCCTACTTATTATCCGCCATTCGTCGAGAGGAGTCCGTGCCCTATAAAACAATGAGATTGCTTTATTTATATGAGGTATAAGCCTTTAACTTGCACCACACTACACAAGTAAAATAACGATGTTGGATGCGAAATCAAAACGATGACGGAATCGTTAAAATCGACTTTGCACCGTCGAACGGTAGGCGCCTTATTAAAATTCTTTTCTTTGACTGTGGACCTGCATATATCAGCATACAGCGTATGTTGGATAATATATAATTAGAGGATTAGAGTTGCTTTTGATTTTCTATAAAGAAAGTAGGCAAAAGGTGTTTTTTTTTTTTCAATTAAACATTCTTTTCTTGACTTAAAAGGGGATGGAGGGACGAATCTTGTCATCTCCAATCAATGTAAGGATCCTAATACCAAGCGGGTGTTTCGCCAGGCAGACGTTCAACGTTTACCATCACAATAACACAAGGAGTCCATTACACGTCCGTCGTATCCGAGCTCCCGAATAAAAGTGAATGAATTTATAAATTCAGTCACTTGGTACGTTAAAAATAAGCGGGTATTCTTAAAAAAAAATCAATATCCTAATAATAGTGAACAAATATTATGACTGCCTCATTAGTCTAGTTATCCTAATTGCAACTAATACGCTAGAGGTCCTGCGTTCAATCCCCAGATCGAGCAAAGTGTTATTGGGTTTTTCTATTTAATTCTCAGTAGCAGCTCGGAGTCTGAATTTATGCTCGGTTAATGGCAATAGGCGCGCGCCCTATTAAATGAGACCTAAATATACCGGTGAAATGTGGGTGTACATTAGTACACCTCTGCCTAACCCTTCGGGGAATACATACAACAGCACATTACTACTTTGATAATATCTAACGGCTGCCCAGCCTAAAAAACAACTAGATCCATCACAAAAACCTTAAATCCAGTCCAACAAAATCAAGGCTTGAAAATTCCGCGTCGGTTTCACACAACCTTTTTTTATAATTCTCTGCAAGTACTGCGAATGGTCAGCAAAGCCTAAAATAATGGTCTAGTTTCTACTCCCACGTTTTCGCCCCCTGATATAGAAAATTATGGAGTCGCCGACTGAGTTTGGCAATGTAATTTTTTCGGCTAGACTGGAGATTAAGGGGTGAGGCTTGAAACTTTTTCAGTATTGTTTGGGGATTTGTGTTGAGAACTAGTTAGAACATGACCTATATTAACTTAGGAATCAATACTTATAATGAAATCCATATATAAAAATAATAAGGGTAAAATCAAGCTTGAAACCTTAGGCCCTAGCTTCCTAATAGAAAGGGGAGTTAGACAAGGCGATCCGCTGTCTCCAATAATATTTATAGCTGTTCTCGAGGCGATCATAGGCAAGCTAGACTGGAGCAAACGAGGACTATACATAAATGACACCTACTTAAGCCATCTGAGATTCGCGGATGACCTAGTACTGTTATCCGAGTCATCCTCCCAACTACAGAACATGGTAGAAACCCTACACTTAGCTAGTGTAAAGGTGGGACTAGAAATGAATATTACAAAGACTAAGACGATGACAAATAGCTTGAACATACCAATAATAGTCAATAGCAAACCATTAGAATACGTTGAAAAATATGTCTATCTGGGAAAAACTATAAGTTTCGACAGGAAAAATAAAAACATAGAAATAGAGAAAAGAATAAAATTAACATGGAACAAATACTGGGGTCTCAAGGACATTTTTAAACGAAATTTACCACAAGGCATTAAAACAAAAGTCATGAACTCAAGCCTCTTGCCATGTTTGACATATGGTTGCCAAACGTGGAAATTCACTGCTGAAATGAGAAAGAAGATAAGCGTCTGCCAGAGAGGACTCGAACAAAGTATGCTCAAGATAAGAAAGCTGGATAAAATACGACACAATAAAATAAGAAAAATAACTAAAGCAACAAACGCTCTGAGTTACGCACAAAAGTTGAAATGGAAGTGGGCCGGACATATTGCGCGGCTAACAGATCACAGATGGACCGAAAAAGTAACATTCTGGAACGGTCCACCAGGCAAAAGAACAAGAGGTAGACCTATCACAAGATGGGAAGATGATATAAAAGCAATAGCTGGTCCAAACTGGAGACAATTAGCTGAAGACAGAGTCAAATGGGCATCACTGGAGGAGGCCTTTACCCATTCTGGGGTTCCGGTAGATTAAAAAAAAAAAAATTAAGAAGAAATTAGAAAAGATTAAGAATTAGATTTAAAAAAAAATACATAGAATGCTTAAAAAAAACTAACGTAGAATAAAACTAAACAAAACTAATACATACATAGATTTTAAGAAGTGTAAATTTACTGGAAATAAAAGGCTATTTTATTTTATTTATTTATTTACTTATATAAATTTTAGCTGTAAGTAACTCTGTCTGTCTGCCTGTTTGGTACCCTTCACGCCTTAAGTACTGGACCAATTCAGAGAATTTTTGGTAAAGAGGTAGATTTGGCCTTGGAGAAGGACATAGAGTTTTTTTGGGTTATGGGCAAACGAGTAGTTGAGCTACCTGATGGTTAGTAGTCATCGCCGTCCATGGACATTGGCGACACCAAAGGAATTGAAGATGCGTTGCCGAGCCAATTAACTTTGGCAAACGAGCAAGTGGCTTATCTTATAGAAAGTGGCAACCGCCACCTATAGACTGGCTGCGATCTTTAAGCATTCTATCTTCTTTCTATTCTTTTTAAAAAGAAATATTCTCGTACACGAGGGGTTAACAAGAATATTTTTGCTGCTTGTATTACGAATGGGTTCACGGTGGTGCAGTGGGTTGGTTTCGAACCGGCAACTACATGATCGCAAGTCCGACACCTTAGCCATTAAGCCGCTGCTTCAAAGCATGCGCATTATCTAAACACTGTGAAGAAAACACATCTGAGCCGCTGTTTACCGTTAGGGCAAAGGAACAACTCATTAATTCTCTGTATACCTACAAAAACTTGTCCCCTATCCATACCCTCCTTTTCCTGATTAAATGATCCATAAAAGTCAAACTATCGCTCACTTACAGAATGTCGCCTCCTTTCTATATTCACGGTCCAACAGGTGTAACAAAGAGGTTCGTTAGCTTGGTTTGGCCGCCATTTTGACGGTGTGTGAAAAGGCGCGCGAGTCACAACGAGTTTTGTTGACTGCGGACTTTTTTGGCAGAGACAGGATAATGGGAATTTATAGGAATAGTTTTAGTCTTTTTTATATATTTCAGACATTTCCTGTTTTTTTAAGTTGGTTTATTGTTTTATTTCTTTATTTGTTTGTTTAGGAGAATACCGCAGGAATTTACTGTGAGACCATTTCTAGCAGTGGATAGTATAAGATCAATTAAAAAAGACGAAATAATTTTGGTTCAGTTAAATGAATAAAAAATTAATTAATGAGTTTTTTTTTGTAATTAAAGGAGGAACATGTATGATTAGGATTCGGAGTTTGAATTTATGCCCAGTTAATGGCAATAGGCACCCTAAATATTATCTAGTTATTTTAGTGAAGGAAAATCCGTGGGCAGGATTCGAACCTGTGCCTTCTGGTTAAGTACGCTATGACCGCTAAGCCACCGCGAGGCCCACCCGCCAAATCGAAATTAGCGTTCACATTTTTTTAAATTACGTGTTTGAGTGTCTATTATCTATGTATATGGAACCTAAAAATACCAGTGTACACTGTAGGTACTGCAATACTTGTGATTGGTCCTTATAACCCAGCTTCGATATAAAAGCCTACTACAAATCCCTATCACAACAAGTACCAACACCTGGTCGATATTAAGCGAAGTCGGCACGTAATCGAGATCTTAAACACTTAAACGCGGCACGTATCCTCCGTGGATCGCGACTCATCCCGGACTTCTTCGAAGGTTGACGGAGCCCCTACTAATGTTATACGACAAATTGAACAGAAAAAAAAATTTTTTTTTTTCGTCATTCAAATAATAATTGAAGTATACCTGAAGTCATATAGTTGTGACATTCGTCGCAAACCTCCAAGTATGCGACGAATGTCACAAATCTCATGGATGTGACTTTAGGGTAAAGGCAGTTAGTACGAGTCCTGTCGCCTACTATATCCTGCCGCCTTCCCAGGTGGTAGACGATCCATAAGAAATTTTTGTGATATATAAAAGGATGTTTTCTTTCTGTTTTAAAACAAGTTGTAGTATATTAATATGATTGCGGAAAATCAGAGGTGCGTAGGATTCTTACTCAAGACTTACACAAGCAGTTTCAATACACTGCCTGATCCTATCACTAAGTTATCACCTCTCCATTACAAGACCTTGAAAGTCTTATAAAATATTCAATGCATTATAGAGTTTCCATACAGTCTAGATAAGCCTTAAAACAAGTTCACAGGAATTGCAAAACAAGTTCACGAAAATCCTTTTTTTTTCGCAAACTCATTCAAGAAATATGAAATTCATGATACACTGTGTATATTTTAACAGAAAAACAAATAGTAGGGCCCACTGATAAACTTCCGAACTCGCTCCGAAACTAACTTTGTCGAATAAATGTACCAGAAACCTTTGAAGCTTTAATCGAAATTCGCGAGCCCGGCTTACGAGACAAAACGAAATTTTACAACAAACCGACTGAATGTGATTATGTTCAAGTATTTTCAGAACACTGATTATTTATATCGCTATTAGAATTTTCTTCTGCTCCTTCTTTTGTTTATCTTGTATAAAAGGCGTTATTGTTTTAGGATTCGTTTTTTATGTATGTATTGTTGTAGTGGTAGGGCCACGCTGTTCGCAGCATGAATGGGCCGGCTTGACCGGGGAAGTACCACACTCTCGCAGAAGACCGACGTCCGAGTAGTAGCGTTTAGTTACTGCGCTTCTTTCGGTGAGCGAGAGGGCCGGAGGCCCAATTCCTCCCCCAATCCCCTTCCTTCTCCTTTTCTCCTTCCCCTCCCTTTCCCTAAATAGGCTCGGCAACGCATCTGCAACTCCTTTGGTTTTGCAGATGTCCATGGGTGCCGATGACTACTTACCATCAGGTAGCTCGCCTGCTAGTTTGCCGAGTTATAACAAAAAAAAAAGTAGAACATGTAGACGGACCGACAGAATTATATTGTTGTTTTGGCTGCAGTTGCTCTAAAGCTCTGAAGTCCTCCCATTTTTTTTTCTTCCAGTATATAACGTAGGTATAGACATCGGTCTGTTGACATTTTATTATAAAAGTATTATATAAATGTACAGAATCAAGTTTTTTATAATTTTATAATAGCACAAGTTATCTATTGAAGGAATATTTAAAAGCAGCACAGATCTTAATAGAAATGTTATTAACTATAATAGCATCGTAATTCGATTTTCCTCTCGTTTTCTTGCCGAAGCCATATTTTACCGGATGCTGGGCTAATTTTACGCACAATTTGCTTTATTACTAGGCTCATCCAAATTCTGCTCTTAATATTATATTGTTCAATGAATTGTATGTTTGTATTGAAATAGTTGATACAAGTTTATACAAATTCTGTGTTATGAGTTTATGTATGTAGGTATCCTCGAAGGGATATGCAGAGTTGTGTTAGATCCCACGTAAATGTTGGAATTTACTTGATTGTAAATTACTAAAATAATATTTTCTTACTTTAGTAGTGGCAACCTCAGATCAAATAAAAAGTTAAGATGGAACTTTACGAACAAAGAAGTGAGGCCGGCTAAAACTACGTTGCCGTTTACAAACACAATTACACAATTCAATATTACACACGTATACCGAAATTACGCCTTATCTTGTCAGTTGAGCAGAGTCGAGCTATCGCTACACGTCTATCAAAACTTCATTAACGTATCACGTGCGTGTGTGCGTGTTGTGTTTTGTACGCGGCAAGGCGTAGTTTTAACCGGCCCCACTTCTTTGTTTGCAAAGTTCCATCTTAACTTTTTATTTGATCTGAGGTGGCAACACATTCATTAGTAGATCTTATATAATTAATACTAGCAACACTGTCACTAAATGATGTTTTAGAAAAATAATGGTTGCCTTCAGATTTATTCTCTTTTCAATCTTCACTGTGCTAACCTTCCTTGTGAATATAATTAATTCAAATATAAACTCCAAAGTATATAATTCAAATTCAATCTGTGCTTTTTATTTCACTTTCATTACCCTTATTCCAAGATTAATAGGGTGCATATTACGTTATCTGGACACATATCAAACTTCGAGCTGCTACTGAAATTTTCATAGAAAATGTAACTAACTTCCTTGGATCTCTCCTGAACGAGAGAACATTTCACTGTTCTTAATTACTAAACAACTGAGGCACAATACCATAATATAACCAGACATACCCACCCATAACCATACCACAATCTCTCACATATTTAAAAAACGGGGGTGCATATCGAAGACAATAGGTGTCCGGTTCAACGATCGTTGTCTTCGATTGTGCTTGAGACGAAAATGGAGCGTGTTCTGACTACAATAACTATAGACCTAAGACAAAAATATTATCAAGTTGAACATTTATATATTTATTGATTTTTGAGAAGAAAAGCGTGATAATACAGTGCCTGATTATTATTTTTAGAATTTTAAACGATACTTAAAAAAATATTGATCTACAAAACAGTAATTCTCATGTCTATGTTCACCTCTTTTCTTTCACGATGCTTCAGTTGTTATATTTCAGCAAGAAAATTTAATGCCATGCGTCTCCTGAAACACAGGCAGCGACAACTGCAGCCTATAGATCTTTGTTTATTATTGCATACTTTACCCTTTCACTCACTTACACTGGTTATCTCGCTCTCTCCTGTTACAGTCTCATCATGTCTCAGTATTTTCTTAATTCACTGACACACGTAGTGGTCTCATGAGGGCAAAACAATAGATTTTGCATTGTGTCTACAATATGGCGCCTGACGGATTAATTATTTTTACCTATTTATTTTTAATCCAATTTAAACGCGACACGTCCTTACTTGCAGTAGTCTCCCAAAATACAATACAAGCGTATACCCCGAACTAACGCGTATCACTATCCCATTATTCGGATAGGATCGTCCCTCACATTATTTGGTTCTCATTATACATTTAATCCAGGAACATCGAATTATACGTGAAGTATTGTAGACGGGAACAATGCAATATGGAATGTATTGTGATTGAGTTTGCCTATGGTTTTACGAGCATGGTTTCATGTTTGCGCGGATATATTTGTTCGTGAGCTATTTTCTCACATTTTTAGTACAAATGGCGCAGTGGTTCAGCGAGCTGCTTCTGTACTACGTTACATATCCAATTCCTTCACGTAATATTTGTATGACCTTTCTTTCTGTAATAACCGGGGGGATGTCATTAATCCCATGGCTATGACTAAGTATAGAGGAATGGAAGGCAAGAGCAGTTTTTAATCGGAACGAGTCCGACATACTCTGCTGCCTACCCCGGCGATTCATGAGGATTTTCTACTACTATAAAATAAATAATGGTTTAAAAAAACTAAAAAACACGCTTCAATGGAAGACCCAAAAAATAAGATAAGTCATATAAGAGTTGTAAGCTATAGCTTTAATAGTAGATAGCTAAGTAGGCCATCTACTATTGTTTATTTGTTTTTTTCTAAATTTGTTGTTATTTATTTTATTTTTACCTTGTACACATTTAATTTTAACAATACAACGCTTTAGTTGTTACTGTAATGTTGTGTGTATATTTAAATAATTATGTAACTATCCATTTCACCAAGCACGATTAGATTTCGAAGCTCGAGTATACATGGAAATATAAGATACTCGTATTTAATTAGTCCATAAGCCTTCGTTAGGGTTAACTGAACCGGTTAACCTTTGAGTGAGCGAGTTAATTACCAGCAATAGCTGTGATGCGATAATTAATATCTCAATACCATAAGCTCTATACCGAGCTATGCCTGTACATATGAATATGGCGTTGATGGTGTAAGATATGTTATTAATTAAACCTTATTATATTTTACTTTAAGAATAGTGTTAGCGTTCTTCGCTATTAATCGTGTTTTGGTCGTTACCAAAGAGGGATTGGTGTCACAATCTGCACTGTGATATACACGATATGCTAGGACAATTGAGGATGTCAAGAGACCTGTTGGCCGTCCTATGCTGAGATTAAAAGACTTCTGCAAGCGTGACATGGAAAGTTTTGGCATCGATATTCGCCGCCCATGGACATCCGCAAAACCAAAGGAGTTGCAGATGCGTTGCTGAGCCTATTTAAGGAAACGGGAGGGGAAGGAGAAAATGAGAAGGAAGAGGACTGAAGGAGAAATTGGGCCTCCGGCGCTCCACACTCACCGTACGAAACGCAACAGTATGCATTCTGCTACTTGACGTCGACGTTCTGTGGGAGGGTAGTACTTCCCCGGTCGTGCGACCCATTCATGCTGGCATGTACATATGCCAGCAGGCACTACTACTACAAATCGTGTTGGTGCAGCTCCTGTTTCTTCCCCTGACTCTCGCTTTACCTGCGATAAATGCGGCAAAAGATGTTGCGCTTCACAAGTCACTAAAGGAAATGCAGGATTACAAGTTAGCTGCACTGTCATACCTAAATCAAGCACTGCAATAATCATCTGTTAAGATGCTGTGGCCAATGATGGTGATGAGTGATAGCCTTGTGATATGACCATTGGACTGCCAAGTCAAAGGTCTCGAGTTCAACACAGTCCTTTTTGAAGTCATGTGCGTATGAATAATGAATCATCACACGCTTAAACGGTGAAGGAAAACATCGTGAGGAAACCTGCATGCTTGAGAGATGTTCTTGACGGCGTGTGAAGTCTGCCAACCCGCAGTAGGCTAGCGTGGTGGACTATAGCCTAGTGAATCCGTCTCGTACCTACTGAGAGGAGACTCGTGCCTAGCAGTGGAACAATGTAATGGGTTTATGATGAAGTATATAACTAGCCTCTAACACTGCCTGCCACCAAAGTTCAAGTAAGCAAGTTTATGAAACGTTATTGACTAGTTGCACGGTTAAAATTTGATCCTATGGAAAAAAGCCTGTCTAGAAACTCCAAGTTCTTTGATACCACTTCTGCTTACCCCTTCAACTTCGAGATAAGGCAGCTTCTATTAATCAAAGTCAGAACCACACACAACCTACAACGTAACGCTATCGACGCGCGTGTCCCGTCCAGATAACGGCTTGTATAATTTAGTGATGCACCTAATTATAATATTGACGTGCAACTATTAGAACGTATTATTTACGTAATTAATTCATTAAAGAACAGTGAACCGCTAAAGAGTCGTAACAATAGGCTAGCTTAATGATTTTCTGTATGTCCTCATCGAATCATTTATAGTAAATATAGCCGATCAACGTAACTAAAATTAAAATGTGTTTAAAAATAAGGAAGCTGTAACCATTTTAATTTTATGCTAGACAGAGAGCCTTCGGTTTGTGACGTCGTAAAACAATATGCCATACGAATTCTATACTAACACCATTCTTCGTGGGAAAAGGAGAGAGCATACCCTGTCAATCCGCACCAAATTTTTTACATTTATTTATTTATTTATCCATGTGATCTTACCAGCTAAATGCTTATATCTTAGAACTTAATTAGCCGTTTATTTTATTTTATTATATTTTCCATTAAACCTGTTATTTATAATGAATCAAGTACCAGTCAGCTACCATATTAAGTATAGATAATACTGTGTCATATTTTTTTAAATCAGTAGACATAATATATAATTATCATGTATGTCCACGGAAAGATACAAGTGCACGTTAGATATAATCTTATAAATCCCCTATAAACTGGATAGTACTCTCATCTGAATTGTATGGTTTTCTGTATATCGTAAAACGTGCGTTTTGTGCTACTATAAAATATAGATCGCTCATTATCAGCGCTTGCGGGTAACAAGCTAGTGTTAACAGAACATATATCGATGAACCGTCAAAAATATAAAATTGTTAATCTTGCTATATTATAAGCAGTTTTTTATACCGTATTCTAAACTTCACTAAACGTCTGCCATGAAATTTACTAGAGAACCAGAAGCCTACCACGATAATCAAACTTAACTGACCAAGTACCGGCTAATTAATTTCAGTTTATCAATAAAAATAATGACTATTTTTGTGCGTAAGTATTTACTATGAACCATATAATAATTATATAGATTAATTCGTAACAATATACGTACCTATAGGGTACCTAATAATAAATACTTTAGATTAGTTTTTATTAATCACAATTACCATTTTGGCGTGATTGTTGCAATGACATTAGAATGCTGACAGGGAGACTGCTTTGGTATTTCCTTTGCAGTGAAGCCTCTATCATCACATAATTGTCATCACAGATTACATGAACAAATAATAATTAGCATAAAAACATCAGTAATCACCCACCCCTTTTAAATAAAGTTCATTACTGCAAAAAAGCTGTAATCGTAAACTTTTTTTAACAAAATATCGTTGTGAAAATCGAATTGAAAATGAAAATCATCGATACTCGCACATCACTATAAAATTTAACAAGTTACAAACCGTTCATAAAGTCCCGTCGTTTATTTGTTTTACCATAAGTCCGACATATTCACCGTCCTTTCAAGATGTTCCTTCATTATTTTTTATTTCTTTTATAACGATATTACTGTAAGATACAGTTGTTCTAAATTCTGAAAGAAGTAGGAAAGGAAAACCTTTATACTGCCTTAGCATGAACCATCACGCCTGTATTCCGAGTAGGGATAGACAGAGATGTATTGTTGTATACCCATAATTCACTGGTATGTTTAGTTCATGTAATAGGGGGCAAGCCTTTTGTCAGGCATATCCAAACTCCAAGTTGCTACAAAATTTCATAGAAAAACCCACTAACACTTTGCTCGATCTGGAAATCGTGCTCAGGAACTCTAGCATAGCAGTCGCGCTTAGGACCACTAAACTAGACTAATGAGACAGTATTCTTTTAATATTATTATAAATCATAATAAATAAATAACATATAAATAATAATCGCTCTTAATGTACGGTGACCAGCACATCGTTACCACAAAATGACAAATTTTCTCAGTTGATTTTTAACTTAATCATCCATACTTTAAGGTATAAAATTATTTGGAGAAATTTGACAGTTTTGTATAACCTGATGTGCGACTGTACATACGAGAGTAAAATACATTGAACCGCATATCACCTGCACGAAGGCAGCATTCCAGTGCGTGTATCCAGCCGTAGTAATCTCTATTTTCAATCAATCAACTCAATTCTTTATTGCATTCCATAATGAAATGTAGGTACTATTTAATTCAGATGTTAGGCTTAAAAGTAGAATTAATTATGTTTAATTCTTTGTTTAATAATTTAGTTTGGTATGAGAGAGGAAGAAGAACGCTGATTTGATTATATTCAAATCAAATGTTTATCTCATCTTATATCTCTAGTTACGGGTGACTTGACTCTGGAAAGTAAGTGTCACTACTTAACGTACTAATAGTAATTACACGTTGTCTAGACTAATGAGGCAACGGTTATAATAAGTAATCGACCGATACAAAATAGTCAATGACTGATTAGAGTAGTAGATTACAAATCATTTAAACAAGATAACCTGTTGATCTTACTTATCTTTGACTATTTGTAAGTAGATAATGTTATGTGTCTAAATACACTTACACTAAAGAAATTTAAAAGGTTTATTGACTGGATATTGGAAACTTTGTTATACTTCGCGGTCGTCGGACGGCGATCATGTGGTTGCAGGTTCGAAACCCACCCATTGCACTACCGACGTGAACCCACTCGTAACACAAGTATTTAGTTTAGCACGAGAGGTTAACAAGAATACTAGTAATGTGAGACCCACATCACTAGTAAGCTTAAAAAAATAATTATACATTATGATCCGCATTTAATTTGTCTTTCTCTTTGTCAGAGATAAAATGACTTATTGCTAACTAGTAATAGATTAAGATTTAGTTCCTGGTGTTCCGTACATCGCTAGTATTATTTAATGGCTTTGTATTACAAACACAGGGTTTGATTCGACTAGTAGTGATAATAAATTTCTATCAAGTTAGGAGATTGATGAAGTTTTTAAGAATACCCGCCTAATCTTAAAGTGACATGTGTCGGTTTTGTACGATAAGTCGATACGTCAACTCGGTCACTTTTGCTTGGGAGCTTGGAGGTGATATGGACGTCATGTCAGACACTTGTTCGCTAGTAATTGTGATAGTGACGTCGAATCTCTGTCCGATCATTACGTGTAATTATTCTCTGTAAATTGTTACTTTGGCTAAGGGCCATGTTGTCATTTTATAAACTACGTTCCGTCATAATTTATCTTTTATATAAAATTCTCGTGTCACAATGCTAGTTACCATGCTCCTCCGAAACGGCTTGACCGATTTTTATAAAATTTTATCTGCATATTCAATAGGTCTGAGATTCGGCTACTATCTTTTTTTTATAATGTGGCATTAAACAAGAATCGTATACTCCACGCGGGCGAAGCCACGGGCGGACACCTAGTAATTATATATATTTTCCTGTCCCTTACCACATAGAACTATATACCGACACGACGAACTGAGGGTCTACATAAGTACCTACACCTGTGCCGAACCCTTCGGGGAATACAGGCGTGATAATCCATAGCCGCGTTTACTCCTTACAAAGTCCCCTAACCTCATTTGCCGACTAAATCAAATCAAATCAAATCAAAATCATTTATTCGCTAGAGACATGGTATTATAAAAGCTGTTACATTTTCCGAAAGCACACAGATATCTCACCTTTATAAGGCATGCGAAAGTTAAATATTTACAATTACAATTTGAAGGGCAAGGACAGGGCAATCAAATACAATCGTGTGAATGAGAAAATGTCAAAATTAAACAATGTTAAAATGGAAATGTCAAAAAGAATACACTAAAAATAATAAGAATAGTCAAGTCTTCAAATTCATTTCATAAATTCATTGGTATTATAGAAACAATGTTCTATGAGCCACTTATGCAGTTTTGTCTTAAATTTAGCTAGTGGTAATTCTCTTATAGGTTTGGGAATTTTATTGAAAATTTTTATAGTCATTACATATGAGTTTCTATAAATTAAATGGCTCTTGCAAGTGGGCATAACTAGTCGAGTAGGATCCCTTTTCCTCACCACGGAATTAAAGTTGTCTTTCATCTGCGTAAATAAGTTTTGATGTTCTTTAACAAAAATACCTGCTTGCATAATATATAAGCCTGTCAAAGTAAGTAGATTTAGTTTCTTGAAGAAACTAAACAGAAAAAAGAAGAGACTAAACAGAAAAACTGTACTGATTCCTCTTGTACCATCCTCCTTAATTATTGAAGTAGTTTATAGGACTAACGAGGAAGTCGTTATTATTCAATTTACCCACAATGAGCGTTACATTCAATTGCTCTATTAGATTCTAGAATTTATATTCTTTAAAGGAATAACCTCATTGGTCTAGCGGTAGCATTTCGCGTCCCAGGTCAAAGTGGTATTGGGTTTTTGTATGAAATTGTTACTGGCAATAGACTCGCCCCCTATAACATGGTACGGTCAGCAACAAAAGTTGCTGAACACCGCTAAGTTTTTTGAAAACAACACAGCACCAATACTTTTCAATAGATTCACTTAGGAAAAAAATTATGATCCAATATGTAGAAACACGTACTACTTACTACATCTCGGGTCAGTAAGTTTTGGATAATAAATATGTTTAAGCGTTTTGAAGATTTCATCGTGTTCAGCAACTTCCGTTGCTGACTGTACCTAAACATACCGACCAAACGTGGGAGTACATTACACGTCTGCCTAACCCTTCGGGTACAGGCGTGATGGTATGTTATGTTGACTAATAATAAAAAGGAAAGAGGTTCTTACTACAAACTGAAGCTCGAATCTCCAAACACCTAACCAACATATAATCACAGCTTCGTACAAGAAGCTATAGCGAGGCCTTTATCTATTCCACGTGGCGGCCCCTGGCTCCATTGTTCTATAGCCGGTTACTACCAGTTAATCTCGCGCCGCCTCTCATTGTTAGCACAAGATTAAACGTCAGATAGACACTGTTTTAGTTTACTAGACCATTACTTCGTTCCTTCTGATTTTCTTGGGAGATACGTACCTACTTCGAATTGATATTTATTTTGGTATTTTTAGATTTGGCACAACAAGTGAAGAGAATAGTGGGAGTAGATACATACCATCACTCCTGTATTCCCCGAAAGGTTAGGCAAAGATGTACTAATGTACACCCACACTTGGGATCAAACCCAAAACCTCTAGAACACATATCTGCAAAAAAATGCCCGTCGAAAAGCGTTGGGTAGAGATGTACGCACGGCTACACATCAAGCTATACAATAGTAGTTTACGCTGGCCTGGGAAGCATGTAGGTATAATGCGAGATCAGCTTAAACTGGATTTAGGTTGACCTGTAGCAGTGTGTATTAATCTACAGTTCACTAAGTATGATATTTACGAGATATTTAAGACCAACCCGCGCTGGGCCTGCAAGGTGGATTACTGCCCACTCCGTGTCCCAGTAGTGGGAACATTTATTTATTTATTTTACTTTAATTAAAACGGTACAAACCAATTACAATAATTAAAGGAAACAATACAATATAATAATAATAATCATACATCTCGCTCACAAAAACTCAAAAACTCCAACAATATATCCTGCCATCCATCCGCAAACAAGTCACACAATATAGGCGATTATGTATTAATGCCAGTAAGATACTAACGGCGAACTGTGGGTGTATTAGTATACCTTTTCCTAACCTTTCGGGAAATAAAGGCGTGAATGAATGTTATAAAAATATCTTTTTTTTTATATACCTAAGTATCTTTTAGATGACTTTAGACGCTCTAACAAAAAAATCGTTGCAACTCAATAATATTAACAAAGTACCTACCTATTGAGCTAATATTATTGCGTTTCAATTTAAAGGGTCTTAGAACCTATGTACCAACCCTTTTTTTTATATTTACATAACCCTTCGATGTGTTTATTTATTTATTTCAGAGCACATTTGTTTATGTACATCCAAAGTGTGTTATTGTTATAATTATGGGATGGAGCCATGCACACGATTCCAGAGCCTTACAACTGGGCATTATTTTTTTTCCAATATGGTGTTAACAGTTAAGAAGGCTGTTGGTACTGTCTCTCACACGACGCATCAGGGCGGCCACTTTTAATATCTGTTTCAACACAAATCTATTATGGGATTATGGGGTCTATTAGAACACCTACTAAATGTTTGTATCATAATCTGTCTTCCTACTTGAAAGTTTATCAATAATCTAAGAGCTATCGACAGACAGGCTTATCAGTGCATTAGCGTCCTTTAAGTTATTGCAAAACGCATATATTTGTATAGTGTTGGGTTCAATGTCTCTGAGAATTTAAAGGACAGTCGTATCATATACCTTTGAAAAATAATAATTTTACAAATAATAAGAATACAATTTTACTTTATGCCGATCAATACAAGTGCTAGATAGTAAATTTTACGGTAATTATCAAACAATTATGAAATATTTCAGGCAATATATACAACTAGTCATAAAAAACAAATGTTCATTGTTAAAAAAGTATTTGCAGAATGTTCTTTGCCCACATACCTAGTTACTTTTAGATTCTAAAACATATTGCTAAAAGAATAAATTAGTATTCTATAGAGTTGCACGGAAACTAAAAAATAGCACGTGCCACTGACGTCACCAACCCGCCGTGCATTTTATTCACCCAGTAAAAATAACTTATTCTCTTCAAAGTCAACAGTAGAGTTTATAAATAAATCTTGATAAAGGTATATAAATTATTTTTTAGGACACCTTAACACACTGACCTAGAGAGCGATATTTCGTTTACTATCATCCAAAAAATAATCACCAATCACCCTAAAATTATTCGCTGATAAATTGAAATATCCCTGCATAATTTAAAGCGTAACTAACAAATTACGTCTATCACCTTCACTCCCATACGGTTGCTGTGGCAAATACATTCTATCTCTTTCGCACAATCATAACAATATCTCATCGCGCTCAACACGTATTTAGCTGGTTATTCTTGTTTATTTTTAATTCAAACGCACACACATTTAGACAACTGCCGGGACCGCTCGTACGGTAGAAAAATAAGTAAAGTTTTTTGCAACTATGACTACGTAAAGAGTTCGAACACGCATGCGTGCGGTCTGTCAAATTGGCACTCAAAACGCGAGATCGCACCGTCGCGTGTTATTAAAATATTAAAAAAACCATTTGGAGTGATAATACAAGTGTTCTAACAAAGACTGATATTAATATTGTTTCAAAAATGTCTAAAGATACAACACTAGTTGGTTTAGATGTGATCCTGAAGGAATTGGGACCTTTTGGGAAGTACAACATAATAAATTATGCATTATATTTATTTCCGTGTTTTATGGCGGGAATGTATGGATCTGTGTTCGTGTTTGAAGCTGCAGACATCGACTACCGGTAAGTCTTACGAAATATGAATGTTTTTAAATTATATAATGAAGTCTTAGGGTTACTCCGGGTTATTTTATCTATTTATGACTTAAACTGCTTAAGATATATATTGAAAGTGGTCACATTTAAGGCTTTTGACCTTGTTAAATAATAAAATCCGAGGTATTAGGCATAAATTCAACAAAATATTTGAAAATAATTTGGTTTTTGGGGTTATCTTGTTTCAATCTTTTGACAATCACGCCATCCTATCTCAATTTGCGCATGCGTGACACAGACGTGGCGGGTGGACGATGGCGTGCAATTTGGGGTCCCTCAGGGCATTTCATTTGGTCCAAAATCCAGGCAACATTATATTGCACTAATACAACCTATTTTATAAAAATTTTAAGTGCTAATTCTTTAAGAGGATTATCAATAAAAATACTATTAAATAGTTCATTGTTAACCTTGAGTTGTGTAACAGTTATAGTACAATAAGCAACAGCTGCTACATACAGGAAAGGTCGTAGGATAAAATCGAGTTATATCTACGACAAAGTCCTTGTACAAGTGTTTTTGAGACGCTGATGACTTGATCAGCAGTATTTTAATCCCGCGTTTTCACACCTTGGGTTATATTATTGCATTTTTATTAGGCATCCCTATTTTTTTTAAATGTATTATAACCTATGTCACTCAGTGAAGATGCAGCTTTCTAGTGGTGAAAGAATTTTTGTAATCAATCCAATAGTTTTTGTGTGAAAACACTTCAAACATACATACAAAACCAAAAATGATACCATCACGCCTGTATTCCCCGAAGGGTTAGGCAGAGGTGTACTTATGTAAATACACCCACATTTCGCCGATATGTTTAGGTCCCATGTAATAGGGGGCGAGCCTATTGCCATTAACCGGGCACAAATCCAGACTCCGAGCTGCTACTGGGAATTTCATAGAAAAACCCAATAACACTTTGCTCGACCTGGGGATCGAACCCAGGACCTCTAGCGTAGCAGTAGCGATTGGGACCACTAGACCAACGAGGCAGTCCAAAAATGATTTCTTTTATAATATTAGTTTAGATAGTTTATATAGATAATTTAGACTTATCCGATGCCAGATCACCATCCATTAATTTTAATTTTGTCGCTGACTGTATTTTATTATTACGTGTTTCATTGAGCTCATCAGTTTGTTATTGGGTAATTATGTCATAAAATTCCATCCAAAATTATTATTCAGTGTAAAATCATGGTACCAAAAATTTAATACACAAGCAAAATCAATCAATTTAAATACATTTTGAACTTTCATTGACTGGTTATTATTAATTACCTATATTATGAACTATTATTTAAATATTTAGCGAATAAAACAGATGGTTTAATCCTGTTCAAATGACCCAAATATAACATTTCAAATCAGATTATTATTGCTTAAACCCCGGGAATTATTACTGCTTCTAACTCTTTTCTATTTGATTACAGTGATTTCATCAGTTAAATTTCACAGCGTGCTATTTTTCATTTACAATGAATTACTCACTCAACAATTCAGTGTTTAAATGACTGCTATTTACAAAGAAATATGAATGATCATTAACGGTGTTAGATTTAGGTACTACGTAGAAGATGTCCTGCGTATAAATTCTTGTATAAGTATCTTTAATCTTTGAAGCAATTAATTGATTATCTGTAAACAAAATGTGATTTCATTGAATTATGTTTAGGTACGGCATGCTCCGTGAAAAAAATAGCAGATGCGATTTTTCACGTCCTTTAAATGCAGTTTGAGATATTCTTCGGGCACCGCGTGACGAATTTTATCTGTATCATATATGCATTGATACTACCTTGTCTTGACACTCTACACTTGAACTTAAATAAAGTAAATACACTATAAATAGACACATTTTGAAGGCCTTCGTATCGTATTAGCAAATAGACAAACATTAGGCTCCTCTCACACGAACAGTTTCTGCATGGATGCATATGCACAGGCGTACTAGCCGTAAAGGGACTTTGAAAAAAAAACGTTAATTATTTATGATATTGCAATTTAAATTTAAATTGTGCTTTTACTAGCATTGTAGTCCAATGCTCAAACATCATAAATTCGTTAGGAGTTAACTAACCGTAATCATGGATGCTATAAAGGATCCGAAACGTAGGAAATTCAGTAATATCAATATGGAGACGCGTTATGGCCTCGTTAAAGAAATTCTTTGTGATCATTTTCATCATCATCAACATAATTCATCATAATTAAAATTGTCTCACTGCTGAGCACGGGTCTCCTCTCAGAATGAGAGATAAGACTATATTCCACCCATGCCATCGAGAAAGTCTTTCAGGCATGCTAGTTTCCTTACGATGTTTTCCTTCGCCATTTGAGCATGTTAATATTAGGTATCAACACGCACAATCATGATTTCAAAAAGTCAAAGGTATCGTGCCTTGGATGTGAACTCGAGACTTTTAACTTAGAAATCCAATATTTATACAACTAGGCTATCACTGCACACACACGCAAATTCTTTTTGTATATTTTCAAGTCTACACATAATCGTGTGACCGAGCCTTTAGATACACATAATAACATATTATTTACTTTCCTTCGTAATATCAGAAGCTTAACATTAGAATATAAATACCGATCATATATTATTAAACACAGTTATTTCAATATTACACATACAAATACATAGCCATGTCAATATTAACAAGTAGATAATAACGATTCACAAACTTTACGTAATGTAAATAGAATAGAGTAAATGGGATTGAAATTTGTTTGAAAAGTGATTAAATTAATATCAAAATGATATTTAGATGTGGCTTGGCTTTCTTACCTAATAATACTTTTGACCTATTCACATACCTACCGAATCTACAAAAAAAAATTCATTCTAATCGGTCGATCCATTTTGGAGGAGTGTGACCACAAAAACTGTAACTGTCATTTGCCTCTGCAAAACCACTTGCAGATAACTTCAGGCATGCACAATTTGAACGAATTGTAGGTAATAAGGAACACACATTAGTTGTGGCAAGGCCACGCTGTTCGCAGCATAAATGAGCTGGCTTGACCGGGGAAGTACCACACTCTCGCAGAAGACCGACGTCTGAGTAGTAGCGTTTCGCTACTGCTCAGACGTCTGTCTTCTGTCGGTTCTTTAGATGAGCGAGAGGGCCTGAGGCCCGATTCCTCCCACAATCCCCTTCGTTTCCTTTTCTCCATCCCCTCCGTTTACTTAAATAGGCTCGGCAACGCATCTGCAACTCCTTTGGTTTTGCAGATGTCGGGCGGCGATGACTACTTACTTACCAACACGTATCTCGCCTGCTCGTTTGCCGAGCTATCCCATAAAAAAAAATTAATCTTTCTTGACGAGAATTTTAGCATTTGCACATCATTATGTAGATTAGTATTCTCCAAAGAGCACACGTTGCAAGGAAATAGTCCTGAGTATCTCAGGCTCATCTTTAGCGCAAATAGTCAAAGCAACAGATCGAATGGCACAGTCGACGTCACAGACATGAGATCCAACACATTTGCATATATTTGCATCATTCGGATCGTTCTAACTGTGCTTCCTATTACCAGCACTGATTTGCCATTTTGAGTCTCAGAATAGTAGTGGTAGAAGTAACTGTCATATAACGGTCCTAAGCGCGACTGCTACGCTATAGAGGTCCTGGGTTCGATCCCTAGGTCAAGCAAAGTGTTATTGGGTTCTCTATGAAATTCTCAATAGCAGCTCGGATTCTGGATTTGTGCCCGGTTAATCGCAATAGGCTCGCCCCCTATTATATGGGACGTAAGCATAGCGGCGAAGTGTGGGTGTACATTAGTACACTTCTGCGTAACCCTTCAGGGCATGCAGGCGTGATGGTATGTATATATATTTATTGACATGGTCTTCGATATCGCTGCAAAATCAGCAGTCCGCAACTAATTGGGTAATGCCATCATGCATGTTAGAATAACCGTGAAGAATTATAAATATTTATAATATAATTTTAAACGTGACTCCACAATGTTTATTGCGTTGCAATATGTACCTAAGTAAGAGAGCATATTTAATGAAACAAATATTTTGTTTACAAAAAAACAGTTACAAGCAATTTGGTTCGCTCATTAATAGTATTTTTGTAAATTCCTCGTGCTAAGCTAAATGCTTTTGTTACGAGTGGCTTCATGATTGAAAGTCTGACTAAGTATTAGACTACTTAGTATTTGTTTCTCGTGTTTTAATTTTATCTCTATATTTGCCTGCGACATATTCGTGCCACAGATAGAGAGTATAGAGACGCTTAGCGACGTCCATATCGTTCGACCTGTCGTGATCTCCACGTGCTAGATAATACTCCTCGACGATTCTATTTGATCTATAAAAATAAATAAAATTGAAGTGTCAATTTTTCTCAAAATCTATACTTTCTTATAGAATCATTAACTAAAAACATTTAATTTGTTTTAGTAAATCTGTAAAATGTGAACTTTCGTACACTTCTGCCTTTACATTTATCTAAAAAAAATCTTCCATCTAGAAATCGGTTTTTAAACCATTTATCACATTTTTTTCTGCTCTCAACCCTCCTCCCGCCGATGTCTTCAACCAACACGCAAATCTTGTACATTGTGAGACGCCATCAGAAACAGCTGGGAGCCAGCAATCAATCTTGAACGCGACTGATATTAATTATCATTATGATATCTTATCGACAGACATTTTTCCGTGATTGAGTATCACGGGTCATTGAAAATGATGTAAGATGAAAATATTAAAGAACAAACCATCTTGTTATTTCATCATCATCAATCCATCATTGCACCATTTATTTATGATTAGATTAGGCTATATTAGATGGCTTTTAGGATTAGGCTATAGTCCCCCACGCTAGCTTACTGCGGGTTAGCAGACCTCACATGCCGTCAAGACAATCTCTCAGGCATGCTGGTGCATGCACTACGAACATGACTTGGAAAACTCAGAGGCCTTGGCTTCTAATTCCAGTGCACACTGCACGCTGCACTCTTACATCTTGTAATTTGATTGGCTGTATTATTTCTGGCTATTTTCTTTTCTTCTGTCTTCTTTTTCTATCTTCTATCTGTTTCACTATATTGCACATTGGTTTGTGCTTCTATGTTTGTAATATTTCTTCATCCATCTGATGGGAATATTGTCCAATTGATCAAACTATACCTAAGAGTCTAATGACCATCATTAAAAAAAGGTCTTAATTTTGACGTGATACGTTCAATTGAATTGCATTATATAGATACACTTTTTTGTTTCAGATGCGCTGTTAATGAGTGTGAAAATATAACAAACAGCAGTATATGGCTGGAAAATGCCATACCTAAAGTAAAGGGAGTGAATTCAAAATGCCTTCGACACCCTTTTATAGAAAATATCACCAGTAGTAACAGTTCCTGTATGGCAAATGCATTTGATACTAAGATAACTGAAACATGCTCATCTTACGTGTATGCTAATGAAGATTCCGCTGTTAAAGATGTAAGTATTGTTTCAAAATTATAAAAAATCAGAAATTCATTAAGGGTACCAATTTAGTCACCTGGTACCTATCCGTTAAAAGGGTGCTTCTACCTTCTGAAAACTATACCTATGAAAAATAAATACATCTTCCTATATAAAAGCAAAACCATATATCGGCATGTATGAAAAGTAGTTTTCTTTTCACATTTCAGAAATGAGTGTAATAGGGAAAATTGTTCAGTATGACCTGTAAAATCACCCCTTTAACGGGTGTTATATGCGTCAAAATATCCATCTAACAAATAAAACCACAACAATCGTCCAAATAGTTCGGAATAATTGTCACGCGATCACGACTTGGGACGGCAACCAAATATCGTGGCATTTGACTGATAATGTCAGTAGGTACACGAGTCGCTTATCATAATATTATTTACGTTGAACTAACACGTGCTGCTTGAATGGGTTTATTACATCGACATTAATGGAAGTAGCGTGGTGTGGTAGTCTAAAAATAAAATCGGAGTATGTTCTAGTGTATGATATCACAATTTATTTTAAATAAGTAACGAATTGGACTTCCAAGTCAAAGGTCGAGTTCAAATCCAAGCCACACGGATCTTCCTTTAGAATGAGAGGGATTAGGCTATAGTTCACTACGCTAGTCTAATGCGGGTTGGCAGACTTTACAGGCCTCCAAGACAATGTCTTAGGCATGCAGGTTCCTCCCGATGTTTTCCTTCACCGTTTACGCGAGTGATAATTAATTATTATTGATTTCGAAAACTCATTGAATTCGAATACTAGACCTTTGACTTTACAGTCGAATCACTAGCATATTAAATTACTTTTAGAAACTTATTCTGCCAACTTGATTCC
Organism: Subacronicta megacephala; assembly: GCA_958496365.1. Classification (NCBI taxonomy): domain Eukaryota; kingdom Metazoa; phylum Arthropoda; class Insecta; order Lepidoptera; family Noctuidae; genus Subacronicta; species Subacronicta megacephala. The sequence continues at coordinate 2,819,626 of OY292531.1, read as the reverse complement.
ATTTTATTTAACGAATCAGTTTGTTTCAGTTCGATCTCGGCTGCCAAAATTGGAAGAGGACCTTAATAGGCGCCATCCACAATTCTGGCCTATTCCTCTCGCTGCCTCTCACAGGGTTTGTGTCAGATAGGTTTGGGAGGAAAGTAGCCCTTTCTGTAGCTGCCCTTATGAATTGTATATTTGGTTTCTTGAGATCTTTCTCTCCTAATTACATCATGATGGTAATCTTCGAGTTTATGGAAGCAGGTTTTGGAGCTGGAGCTTATACGACCGCTTTTGTTTTGGGTAAGTCGATGTCTTCTTTAGATCTTGCGACCGTTTATATGTAGTGTATTTATTAGATTCTATCTTAATATCTACATATTTCTGTACTAAAATTCAACAAAATCGACTCAACGATTTAAGGGTGAAAGCGTAATAAACAAACTTTTGCATTTATATTAGTTAAGATTATCATGGTGAATTAAAAAAGAACCTCTTTTACAAGATAACTCCTTTGACTGCAACTTTTTAACTTAATCAAAATATTGTAGTGTACACATGTCTGTTCATTTCAGCTATGGAACTGGTAGGACCAAAGGGTAGAGTGTTTGGAAATACCCTGATAAACATAGTTTATGTTTGTGGTTTAATGTCTCTGGCTGGACTGTCCTGGATATTGCAAGACTGGAGAACACTTTTAAGAATCATTTACGCACCATCATGCCTAATATTCTCTTACTTATGGATTATGAATGAAAGCATTCGGTGGCTGTTAAGCAAGGGAAGGCAAGATGAGGCTTTGGCGATTCTAAATAAAGCAGCTAAAATGAATAATGTAGAGCTATCAGACCAGGCATTAGCACCTTTACAAGAGATGGATAAGAAACCAAACGAAGAGAAAGAAATACATGAAGTTGAACAGAAACCGTCAGTGGTTATGCAAGTGATTAAGTCGAGCATTATTAGGAGGAGATTAGTTTCGTGCTCGTTCCTATGGATCACTTGTACCTTTGTGTACTATGGACTGTCCATCAACTCAGTGTCCTTGGCAGGCAATAAGTACATAAACTTTATGATGGTGTCCTTCATAGAGATTCCGGCGAATTTTGCTTGTTTATCCGTATTAGACAGATTTGGAAGGAAAAAAGTTATGATTATAACGTACATTCTAAGTGCGATCTTGTGCATCAGTTTGTCGTTTTTGCCTAAAGGTGAGTGGAACGTTTATTATATTATAATTAAGTATTTTCTAGTTCTTAGATTTCTTATGTTAAATGAATCAACATAGCAATTTAGGCCAACCATTTGATTGACTTCACATAATTTTTGACACACAGCTCATTATTTTTAACGTACGTATCAAGCTTCGCTTGAAATTTATACTTTTAGTTCTCAATAATCCTCATTCCAGAAATCCACAAATAATTGCAAGTTAAAAAATCAACAGTGCATTAGTTTGTGCCTAGAATTTATACTTCCTTATCGTAATCTTAGTAGAATCAACACAGTTTAAGCGCGAATTTTATAACCAAACGAGTTGTAGTTTGTGTTCCAAATTACAGCGCTTACAATCGAACAAACAAACGTAATTTGACTGTAACAAAAGGCGAGTTAGATAATCCTGGAACAGTTTACGGCGCGACGGACTGTTTTCATTGTATTATTGCGTCAATATGACTTGTAAGACGTTGTTGTTTGTTTCCATGTTCAAATACTAAACCAATAATAATTACATCAGGATTCATTATGAAATTACTATCAATCTATAATTATATCAAGGTCGTAAGAAGTCTGATTATAATACGATCGCTGGGTAAGGGCTGTGAAATACCATGGATATTAATGAAGGCAATGTATAACAGCCAAACATTCTGTAAAATGAGATTTGACCAGTAGTTTACTGACCAGATCAAAACGTAGTAGGTATATGACGTAGATATTTTTCCGTTCAATAATGAGAACGAACTCAAACACAAATTTTGAGGGAATTTTGCTCCAACTGTTTATTTAGTAATCACTGCTTGTATAACGGCCTGAATTAAGAGAATATTTCAGTTAAACCGATTTCAAAGCCAACAACGCAAACGGCCAAACTTGGTGTTTTCAAAATCGTTTGTTTTGTAAACACTCGGATGAATAAATGAATTTGAGATTTCGATTTTGGGAATCGAAAAGTAATTATCATGATCTTCGATTAGCGTTGGATTTAAAGTTTGATTTATTTTGTATTGATTTAAGGATTAAGTAGAGAGCTTCCATAATTTGGAAGAGGTTCTAACAGTTTTGTAAACAGTATAGCACAGTCAAAACTCACACAATATTTTATTAATTAATTATTGGGAAAGATAATCCTCGACTTATCAATATCGTACGATGTGTGTCTTAATATTATCTATACGATTTGCAAAACAGACTTTGATCTGTCTTATGTTGTAGATGTCCTGCATAATCTGGTTTATTTAAATTGGCCTTGCCCTGAATAAAAAATTTCGTTTTACCAAAAAAATATCTATTTTGCAATGAACTCTTAATCAAACATCCTGTTTAATATAAAATTGGGCAAGGATTTTAAAACGTATATTAATAAATATTCATATATAATATATAGACTGCCTCATTAGTGGTCCTGACTACCTCATTAGTCTAGTGGTCCCAAGCACGACTGCTACGCTAGAGGTCCTGGGTTCGATCCCCAGGTCGAGAAAAGTGTTATTGGGTTTTTCTATGAAATTCTCAGTAGCAGCTCAAAGTCTGGACTTGTGCCTGGTTAATGGCAATAGGCTCGCTCCCTAAACATACCGGCGAAATGTGAGTGTACATTAGTACACCTCTGCCTAACCCTTCGGGGAATACAGGCGTGATGGTATGTATTTTATGTAAATAAATATTGAACAGCAGTAACCCAATTTCTGTTCTGTTCAAGTACCTTATTATTTCATGGTGTTCTTTGACAGATCAGAGCTGGTGGTCCCTGGTCTTCTATCTCTCAGGAAAGTTCTCGATCACCGTAGCTTATAGCTCCGTCTACATTTACGTGTCTGAAGTGTTTCCCACAAATGTCAGACAGTCACTGTTAGCTATATGCTCGTCTACTGGACGTGTTGGGTCTACTTTAGCGCCTTTGACTCCGTTATTGGTAAGTAACACATATGTGGGATTTGTGCGTGTAATCGTACCCACAAGTTTTGCTTAAATTCTGAAGTTCGATTTGATGTTGCTAATGTTGCGTGTTACGAAAATTATAAACCTATAGTAATTATAGAATATGTACATAATTTCCCTTGTATGGAGTGCTTGACATTTTCTACACCACAAAATGAAGACAGATATGAAGAGATCCGTAAAAGAACCAAAATGCTTAAAGAGCGTCAGAGCCTCCAGAGGCCATCAGGGCCTCCAACCAGTTGGACAAAGGGAGAGACTCGTTGAATTTAGGTGTCATAATATGTCCGCTTTATGTGGAAGTTTATGGGGTGGCTTTTGTTCCCCATTACACCTATTTTCGTTGATATGACGATGATTATGATAAAGTTAGACTACGTTTTTAATAACATGGAATTTTCAAAGAGACACCGAGGGGACCATAGTCCATTACGGAACGGCCTGTGTCTATGGCACCATTACGCCATTGAGTAAACAGGCTTCTATTAGTCGAGAAATTAAATTAAATATAAGGAAATAAAATCCTTATCTGTTTCCCCAGGCAATCTACTACGATAACCTGCCAGCGATATTCTTCGGTACCTTAGCCATCATAGCTGGAATCCTTGTGTTCACGTTGCCAGAAACCATCAATGTGCCCCTTCCAGACTCCATAGAAGAAGCAGAAAGATTATCTAAAGAAACACGCCGGAAAAACAACGCATAACAAATAATGGTTGTGTTTAGCATATATTGCTGTCTCGCATTAATCAGGGCATTATTGAAGTGTGTGAATGAGATCAAAATGTTTTAGTTAGTTAAGTTAAAACTTAGTCGACTCTACACTGTTCTTTTGGCGCACAGTCATTTAATTAAATAACTGAGGTAAAAATTACAATGAAGACATGGTTGCTAATTACAGTTCGGGTTATTTCTCAAGTGCGCCGAAAGAGCGTACAGGTAAAATCACATAAAACAGGAAATATATCGATAATTACAAAACATTACGACTACACTGGCTTCGTGCAAATTTTATCATTGTAAAATTGACTACTGCGTATACGCATTGCGTGCGTACCTTTTGCATACAAAATACTGTTGGTACTGTATGTATCTTTTTTTGCTTGATAATAATTATGTACATTTGCTTCAGCTTCCATTGGAATATGATCTATCTGCTTCTATTATCTAGAATTTAAAAAAGTGAAATCCCACATTTAACCTTTGATACGTCGATAAATTGACATTTCTTAAAAAATATGAATTATAATGTAACTGTGTTTACCGTTTCCTTTTTTCCTTCCTATTATATGAAAGTTGTGACTATGAATTCGTTGTGAACCTTTTTTATTATTTTTATAACCTAAAATATAAGTTTACACTTTTGGAACGATATTCCATTTTTAAACATTTGTTTTCTTAAGTATAATATAAGTTAAATAAGTATTATTTAAATGTAAAAGCTCGAACTACGGTAAATCCTAAAAATTCCAAGTAAAACCTAACATTTAGGTACCATCTCTGAATGGTATGAGTCCGAAAAATATAATACCGAATCGGATAGTCTCGGTGTCTTCGTGGCTATTTAATACCACTCATAAATAAGGGTCGATTCATCTCGCATGTCTATCAAGCGTCTCTATGTTAAAACTTAAAATTTACCAAGTGAGTGGTAGTAAAAGTTCCAACTAAACGATGATCGCAAAAAATTTCGGACTTTCACCATTTAATTGATTAATCATTCGTTGGAAAATCATACGATTTCCCGTAGTTCAGTCTTTTACAGTATCAATTATAAGTGAATGAATTATTAAATGTTTATTTAAGATAGTTACCATTAAATATATTGTGTAGCATATAAGAGCCAAACAGTAAAATGTAAGTCCTAAACATTTTTTTAACGAATATTATGTGCATCTTTCTCCATCTCTCTTTCATTAAAGAGCTCAGCTCTTATCAATGGACCAATAACCACTGTTCTCTATTCTCTTCCTTCTGTTTGACCTCTTGATACGACACGACTCCCACTTTTTCCTTCACTGGTTCAATAAAACTTCTTCTAGGTCTTCCGCTTCCTCGTTTTCCTTAAATTTTAACGTTGATCACAAATCATTTTGGAGTTTTACCATTTAGTTACCGTTTTATCATAAATCTTAGGATTTTCTGTAGTTTATGCTTTTACAATAATAATTGTTTATAGAATTATTCTAAAATTTTTCTTTAAGATTACCATTAAATATATTGTATCACAACAGTGATAGTGTGATAGTTCCCTAATTTTAGTACCTAAGTATGTTTTAATGAGATGCATATTTGGATCATGACAAAAACAATGACGATCCTGTGATACGTTTTCAGGGATGTGCCATAATAAAAAAAATATAAAAAATAAATGAAATTTGTAAAAAAATTTGGTAATAGTGACAAAGTCAAAGTTAAAAAGAAACTATTATTGTAAATCAAAATTATAGTTATATTATCGGATAATAATGAAAACGTGTTTTGTTACCGTATTAGGTACCTATCAATTTAAATTTATAATTATTTTTTGTGACTATATACGCATAATATTAGTTCTTAAAACCTGTTTGTACAAAATAAAACAAATACCTCTTGCAGTTTTTAACATAAATTTATTGTTTTTTTTATTTTATCATCCATATATAATCGACTAGGTACCATCAACCTATTTACTGTTCACTACTAGATTGGGTTCCTCTCAGAATTAGTGGGGTTAGGTTTTAGTTTACCAAGATGGCCTAATGCGGGTTACCAGACCTCACATTATCGAGAAAATGCTCAAATTATCTTCTCTCAGGCATCCAAAAAATAATGACTTAAAGATAAGGGAAGTTATTAACCACTTTTAATAATTGACCTATTTGCATGATTTTTTAGGTATCGCCTACTGATAACCTCTTAGCAACATTATACATTGCAGCGTTAATAACTCAATCACCAACACCATTAAATTCCAAGTTGCTAAATACTCAGAAATTTATATAAAATACACATCAATTTGCTCAACCTGAGAATCAAACCAAAATAAATAAAATTACATAACATACCATCACGCCTGATTTCCCCGAAACGTTAGGCAGAGGTGTGCTAATGTACACCCACAGTTCGCCGTTTAGGTCCATGTACGTAATAGATATAATATACATAGGTACATAGACACATGCTTTTCCATAGGGGTAGGCAGAAACTACAGAAAGCTACTGTTTATTTTGATTTTTCTAATAATGTCTCTAGGTACATTTAGTTTTGAATTAATTATCTTCCAAATTGCCTTAGATCTACACTCAGAGGCCTTTATTGTGAAGTTATTTTACACTGAAGAACCTCCCCAATGAGGTCGGTATATGTCTTTCCAAGGCGTCCTTTCCTTTTTATTATAAAGGTACCTAGGGATTAATACATTTTAAATACAATATAATGAAATACCTAGTAACGTCTCCTACAGATTATTTGTGTACACCCAAACAACAGATAGCTAATAAAATTTTGTCAGGCGCTATTCAGCGTGTTTATTCACTTCAGGCTAAAGCGTCAGCTTTGGACGCGAAATACAATTTCTTCTTGGTTTTTCGAAAATTATTCGGCTATAACAGATTCTAAGTACCTACATGGCAGTAGATATTGCGACACAACAACAACAATAACTTATTCACGATTTAGTATTAAAACTTTTGCTTAAAAATCGCTATCGTAGGAGATTTAGGTGTACTACACTATTTTACAAGCTTTTTAATTAAGATTCATCACAGCGATCATTTATTTATTTTAGCTCAGCAGGTCGTGGAAGCGTTCTCGTTCACCAATCATATGAACCTGACTGCCACTTCCTAAAGATAGAATCTTCATATTGTTTTGGCTAAACAATGTCGAACTCAAAGTCAGTAACATAATGGTATTGAGAACTCATACCTCACATTGTCAATTATTATCACCTTGATGGATTCGCACTGGTACGTTTCTAAGTTCCGTTAATACACCACAACGCATTGTGAATATATGCCTTGTATGGTACTTAGGTTGAATACCACAAAACTTTACTGTTATAATTCAATGGACACACACGTATCTATCTACATAAATAATCTGACTAAAATGTTCCCACTGGTGGGACACAGGCCTCCTCTCAGTGGGAATGTGTGGTACGTAAGAGCCAGTGCGGGTTGGTAGATGTCACATGTCTTGCTTAGTTTCCTCACGATGTCTGAGAGTTTGACTGGTACATAATTTACTGCTCAGACGAGAGTTCGAAAGTGGAGACCGCGTCTAGGCAAACTTAGTGTACCCGCCGGCCAGATGGAGTGATGACTTGCGGAAGGCAACTGGCAGTAAGTGGATGAGGAAGCCGAAGATCGGGTTCTGTGGCGATTACTAAGGGAGGCCTACGTCCAGCAGTGGATGAATATATTTTATTTTATGTATTAGGTGTATGTACCTATATGTATCTGTTTAGATTTTTGTAATCTAATATAATTTATTTATGTCTACAATTTATTCATTTTTCTTCGATTTACGAGTGCACTACTGTATTATTTCTCTCTGCATCACCTCAAGACCGCCTTTGTACCAATGGTGCATAAAGTATTAATAAATAAATAAATATAGGCCTTATGATGATACCTAAAGGTCTGTTTGTCATAGATTTATTTATAAGAAAATTATCGACGTAATAGTTGCACATATCGAAACCCCGAGCTGCTACTAAGACTTCAACTTTGTTCGACCTGGGAATCGAACCCAGGACCTTTAGCATAGTAGTTGCGCTTAGTACCACTAGACTAAAAAGGCAGTTTACAAATCACCTTTCATATCACTGTAAGAAAAAACGAAGGAGCCTATACCAGAAACCATGAAATAATTATCCCCAAATAAATCGTGAAACCTCATCCCGAACACCACTTGAATTTATACACTTTGTTTGCTCAACACTGTCAACACAAACACAAACATTGTTGTCAAACAATGTTCTGCGTATGTATTAGTGAAAAGTAATTAGGTGACTGCCTCATTAGTCTAGACTGCTACGCTAGAGGTTCGATCCCCAGGTCGAGCAAAATGTTATTGGGTTTTTCTAAGAAGTTCTCAGTAGCAGCTCGGAGTCTGTATTTGTGTCCGGTTAATGGCAATAGGCTCGCCCCCTATTACATGGGACCTAAACATACCGGCGAAATGTGGGTGTACATTAGTACACCTCTGCCTAACCGTTCGGGGAATACAGGCGTGATGGTATGTTAATGTTAATATTTTAATTAGGTGACGTTCGATTAACACAAATACGCTAACTGGAGTGCTAAATGGTTTATAAAAATGCTTGGATTTCCTGACTAACAGTTAGGTACAGTGTTGATTCCCTACATATGTTTAAGGCAAACGATGTTCCAGCCAGATCATAGCTACAGATAACACTGTTTCAAATAGAAATCGAACCCAGGATCTCGCTCCCACTAGACGCAATTATCACTACTAGATAAATGGGGCATTGTTATCAAGTGTAAATCGACTATAATTATATAGGCCATTGACTCCGCTTGGTTAACTGATAAGAACATTACATCAATGTATTACATACAGATGAGTCAACCGAACTAATCTTGTTTCTTCGTCTAGTTATGTTGTTAACCCTGTTTAGACAGCGCCATAACACAAATAAACAGTCGTATATCATAAAACTATGATAATAACGTGTGAAATAAAATGAAAATAATCTTTAAACTAAAAGAATATTATAAATGAATCCCTAATTGGTCACGTCAGAACTTCAGAACGTCTGTAATTCATTCATCTTTTTTTCTAACGTTTTCTAATAGTTTGTAGAAGGTTCTTACGGAAATAAAAATTAAGAAAAATACGCAGAAAAAGAGAGAGAAATAAAGTACATATATCGATTTGGCACATCAGGTTGTCAACATGTGTGAGGTGAATTCAGCGATCATTGTACTCGTATATAGTGTTTATCTTGCCTATTATTGTCGCAGCTGGTTGAAACATCGATCGGTAAGGCGAAGAGCCTCGAACAACATCTAAGGAGGCTCCATAAAGAACTTAAAACTTGAAGCTCTCGTTGAGGGGCTAGATCAAGGGCTTGATACAGACAGCAGTCTCTCTTGGACACGGGCCATATTGTTTAGAAGTCTCCTTCTTTGGAGCCCTGACCGCTATCGCCGAAAGCTTGGATTCTGATTCCGATTCCGGCAGGTTACTATTGTGGTGGGTTACTAAAGTAGGTTACTAATGTCCTACAAGTTAAGCAGAGGTATGTGCCGTTTCGAGAACATTAGGAACCCTTGAAGTTAACCAGTGATTGCTAGACTGTACCATGTGCTCGTGGCGAATGTCACGAATCGTAAAGCTGAAACTATGAGGCAAGGAAGGGCATTTGCGGTTTTTAGTCGTTAAGGGTCCATTAGGACTTTCTGCATCCCAAAAAAATGCAGAGATGTAGGTACTAATGCAGACATATGGACTAAAAATACTAGGTCCCTAATAAATTCCACTCAGTTACAACCTGCTTAAATTTATTTCAAGCGGCGGTAGCCTAGTGGCTAGGGCGGACTAGCGATCATGTGGTTGCCGGTTCGAAACTCACTCATTGCACTAACGACGTGCACCCACTCATAATACATGCATTTAACTTTGTACGAGGGGTGAACAAGAATACTAGTAATGTGCGACCCACAGTAAGATACAAAAAAAACTAGATACTCCTACTAAGATCGGCGAAGTATTTTTTTTTTTAATTTCTATCAAGTATTACAATTAAGTATAACACTTTATGCTACTTACATGTCTTGAAAAATATTTTTAAAGTACCAACCTACCCGATTAATCTAGAATGAGCAGAGCTTAACAGAAATAACTAAATAAAAAATAAATATCAAAAATATGTGGACATTACTTTTTTTACAAAGATACTCAAGCAGCGTCCGTAAGAATCTCAAACGTTTTTCTATTGAAATGCCATTAGTCTATGCCTATATTATTTATTACATTTTTACATGTTTCGATACTAAATGTGTACGCCACACGTGTGAGCGCAGTTACCTCGAACATGAATCATTACCAGCTGATTAATAAATTTTAGGAATTATAACCCTTATTAGCGAGTGTTAAAAATCATAATTGCTTGCATGGTTTTTCAGACATGATCACGCGAGTATCACGCTATCGACTCGCCTAAAAAATATCTAATGGGGTCAACTCCGTTCATTCATTTAGCTATCAAATCAATGTTAACAGGCAAAGGTACTAGCGACGTTCTTCTCATCAATACCAAATGCACAACGAGATTATGTTAGAATGCATTTAACGTAAAGCGCACATTGCATTATTGAACAGTACGAAACACAACAATCGTGTTTTTTGAAATTCGTTATCCGATGCCGTGTGGATAGGGGTACGCGTAAATAAGCAGTTGAAGCAAACAGGCATGTAGCGCGTGCTAGCGATACTGACTATTGGGAAGGCAAGCGGCGTATGCGCGTGGCGCGATAAAATGACGTTTGTGTGACGAGCCAACTCGCTCGGATCCAATGCATCGCCGAGCCGCTAGATGTTTCACCTCAGTCCGACGCGCACGCTTCGCCGGCCGGCCATTCTCACATATATAACGTACAAAAATCCGTATCAATTTAACATCCGCCACTAACTAAACTCCGTTCTACAATATCGTCTACAAAACCGGTGTATTTTCAAGTGTCGTCGTGATTGTTTTAAGGTTATAAACTGCAAATTCCAACGTGGTGTTCTGTGAATTGGGTCATGGTGTACAATTTAAACGTTTCACTGTAAGTATTCCTTTTTATTTTTTTGAAAATCGAATGTGAAATCAGAGTAGTGGTGGCAAAGTATCTTTATTTAGTACAGCTGCATTGAATCGATTATTTTTAGTCGATAGTTGCGTTTAAACTTAACAATTCTATTTTTAAAATGATTTGCTTTTTAACTAAGTAGATACAGGTTGCTTACAGATTAAAATATTTCAACTAAATGCGTGTACTAAATGTGTACACATTCCGCATGACATTATCGTAATCGTAACATACGGTTCTTTTGACTGACAACACGGGTCTGTCAAATAGTAGAACTAAATATCAGAAAATGTGACGTATTTTGAATATCATTATTTAATTAATTCTACCAATATCCACTCCTTGGATCTTCTGTGCTTTATAACGTTGAGCCTTGAGTGTTGTCATTAATTCTAGTATAGTTACATCACGCGTGCATCATTTGCTTATTATAAATATCACCCTTGTCTAAATTCTAAAATTTTTAAGTTAACAATCCCTATTTTTCCGTTATTCACGTAAAAGAGTTTTTTTTTGTTCACTTCATTTCATTGTCTCCGCTAGCGTGATTCGTCGTATTGTTAAAAATTACCTGACACGTCTCAACAATACAAACACGCTGTGGGAGTTTTGTTGCGTTATGAATAGCCATAACTAACGACAAGCATTACCTAAGGGAGCTAAAACTGTTCGAATGAAGAACAAAGCAATTGATTAAAAACTTCGTGAAGATAAACCAATGGTTCGGTGTAATGGAGTTGATGCTAGACGGAAATTAAATAGTCACAATGATGTTATAGCACGTATTTCTATGTAGTAACAAAGTAATACAATATGACATCAAGACAAAAGCCCTTTGAAAAGGAAATATACATTCGTACATTTAGTAAAAATTATATTGAATCCGATGCCTTAACAATTATTCCAGAGCAAAAGGCCTGAAGAGGCCAAATAAAAAAAGTAACTAAATAATTTATTTGGCCATCACTAATGAGACAAAAATAACATAATAAAGAAAAAACTATTAAAGTAAACTACTGAACTACTGAATACTTAAGTAATTAATGTAGAATAATGGCATCATCATCAATTTGATGCGCATATGATGAGAATATTCATGAATATAAAGACATTAATATATAACTTGTTTACTTATCCAGTGCACTGTATTTGATACAAGGAGCTTCAAGGATTATATACAAGATTTTTCTTCAAATTTTAATGATGATCCAGAACAATGAATAATTAAAAAAATGTTTAATCACTAAAACAGGGACCCAAATCTGCTAATTCAATTGTATTAGAATGGTCGTCCAATGGCATAAAATGATATAAGATCTGACAGATTTTGTACACAAAACTGTCAAAAATCAACAATTTCGAAGTCATTGAATGACGATTGTGACAATAAAAATAGTAAACTCTGTGGCCAGTACACAAAAAACGGTGACGATCCAATATTTGAATGATGCTCTTAGTCTCGTTAAAACTTAGAGATAAAATCAATTCATTTGAAATTTATGCATCACCGAGTAAAATAGGCTTACGAATATAACAAGTAAAAAAAATGCTGACATACATAAGCTACGTGACCTAAAAAGACTAGACAGACCCAAATAATACCATATCAGTGCCCGTCATTTTATGATATGTAAGGTCGAGTGAATTACGTTTACTTAACAAATCTTCTTATACTAAGATTATTTTTTCTGCTGCATATGCAGCAGAAAAAATAATTTAATGCAGTCAAATGCTTATTTTTAATGCAGTTATTTTAGGCAATGTCTATATATTTTTTCATCGTCGTCGTTGATAAATTTAATTTATAATTATTAATATACATACATACCATCACGCCTGTATTCCCCGCAGGGTTAGGCAGAGGTGTACTTAATGTACACCCACAGTTCGCCGGTATGTTTGGGTCCCATGTAATAGGGGGCGAGCCTATAATTATTAATATGAATCATAATATTATTTATTAATATTACTCATCTGCACCTTTTAAATTTTATATGGCGTAACGGAATTCGGAAGAATGTTGAGATTTTAACAATAGGAGATGAGATAAAAAGCTATGGTCAAATTCAGGTGTTATTTCGGAAGCAAAGGCGATGTTTTGATTAGAAAAGATAATAGATAGCTCATAGTATCATCAGTTGACAACTATTTGTAAAATAGTGACGATGTCGATATAATTATGTAGGTTAATTAATGTAAATACATGATTATAATGACACATTAACAAAGAAATCTTTGCGCTAATTACCTAAATCAAATCAAATCGAAACTGCTCTAATAAAAATTGAAGTAGGTAGGAGTACCTACTTAAGTCGATGAATAAAATTATAATTTGCTATAAACACGATAATCAATTCAACTTTGGCAGTTCGATGAAGGTCTTTTGTAAATAAAAAAAAATTAGAAGTATCGAATAGTTACAATAATGATGCTGATGCTTCTTCATATGTAGCAAATATTTTTATCGTTAAACCATCCGCTGCTGGACATAGTTAACCTCTCTTCATAGAAAATATCGTCATAACTATGTTTCATCATATCTTCGTGTCCCCTCCAATCACCAAACCTAATCCTTCATCATTATTCCATCGAATGGGATCGACTATATCAAGTACCTACAGCTCAAATTATAATAACGAAGAAAATAACTATTCTAAATGCAAAACAAAATAAGAAAAAAATACTGCAAGGTGCAATAAAAATCAACGAATGGAAGATTCAAAATTATATAAAAAAAACTTTGCAATCTATTATTGCTTATCCAACTAATATTATACGAATTATAGTAGTTACGACGTGAATCTCAACTGTATCCATTAAAATTAATTACAGTTTAAATAACGTTACAAAAACAGTAATGCATTGTAAAAAAAGAAGGTTATTTTATCAACATTATTCATACGCTGATGAATGAACCTCAATATTTGTTGAACGATAAGCAACAAATGTCATTGCAGACAAAGCGGACGATTGTATTTAGTTTCTGACAGATTTGACTGTTCGGTTTAACAAAAAGCCTGCTACTGATAAGAAACTCATACATAAATCATGCTGATGTAAATAAAAAAGAACAATCCAGAGACGCACACGCAGGAAGCGCAAATGCAATGCGCTGTAGTGCTGTTCCATCTAAGTTTTTATCGTTCATTGAATCTTTTGTAACCATACTCATTGTGAAATTATTCATTTTAATCACCCTCAAGTCACTGACTTAACTATTTGTAATCATTCGCTGCATATTCTAGTGCGTAATTATTATATAGTTAAGGAAAATGCAATTATATTTATGTCTAAAAATAGAATAGTATCTAAATTAAGAATTTCAGGATAACTACGTAGTTTCGACTAGCTCCAAAACATCAGCATTTGATTTTGTATGTAATATAAATCATATTATTCATAATATATTATAGATGCAATACATAATTGTCAAGATAAATGTAAAAAAAACAATGCTCCAAAAGTAAGAACCTTAAAAATAAAAAACTGATCAAGTATTTCTTAACGGAACAACTTTTAGTGCGACGGTAACCATAAGGTCAAATGAATGAAGGTCATACCCCCTCTTTTAAACCACAGCGCTTTACCTGACCAAATCTTCTTTTCATAACAAGAGCTTCTCATAATACGGCTTTTTTGTGAACATTTATTGACATGTATTCTGTCTACAGAATCAAAAAGTTTCAAGTGCACTTAAAAAAGAATCTTAAGTATGACAATTTAATTTCTACTAAATTACGTAAATTTTTTGTTAAGTTGATAATGGTATTTAGTAACATTACCCAATTAAAATCAAATATTTAGAGTCATATAAAGCATTCAATTCATCTTTACCTACGTTTCAACTGATCCTTATTACTGTCTCCATACAAGGTTGTGACAGGTTTTTTGTATGTTTCACAGTCGACCCAGATTTTAATACGTGGACGTTACCTGCTCCGTTCATACCGCAAGGGATTATCTTGGGTCCCTTCGAGATTTTTCGTTTTAGTAAGAATTTACTTCTGTATTTTTGTTATAAAGTTGTTATAAATAAAAGAAAGTTATTTTAAAAGTATATAACATAGCATGCTCATTCAAGAGTGAAGTAAGCAGTGGAATGTTGACTGCGTGCAATAAAAACAGAGAGAATGTAATTAATAAAGTAGCACTTACCATCAATTGGTTTGATATTAAACAAATATTAATTATAAAATGAGTTGCCATGACGATGTTGACCTTTGTTTAATGCTACCTTGTCATCTAACAATGGAAGAGTTCCTGGTTATATAACTTAATGGCCCTTTGCGTCACTTTAGACTGATTAAAACAATTTAATTTTATCACTAAACAATCAGAGACAATTATTTAGATAACCCTTTTTCCCTTCCCTTTTTATACCCATTTTCTCTTGCTAATGTGTATTCTGTTTTAACCCAGTCTTGAATCGATCTAATGTGTATATCTTTCCTAATTTTTCATTTTTTTAAGTATTTCAGTCTCATCTTGTTTTACAAGAAAGAAATTGTTTTACTTTCTTTTCTATATTTTTACTTTAAAATCACTCAAAATTAACATAAATTTGTATGCAAAAAATATATTTAACTGCATCACGAACT
Source organism: Subacronicta megacephala (assembly GCA_958496365.1). Lineage (NCBI taxonomy): Eukaryota > Metazoa > Arthropoda > Insecta > Lepidoptera > Noctuidae > Subacronicta > Subacronicta megacephala. The sequence continues at coordinate 2,804,079 of OY292531.1, read as the reverse complement.
TTGAACGAACCGGTTTGATGCAGACTAACATCTGTGCTAACATCGTCCTTCAATACGCTTGGTTATGATGTAATAATCTTCTAGAAGTATCAAAAGCCTATAAATAATGCAGATAGCCTATACATATCAAAAATATTTTTAATGTATCTACTTATATATATTTTTATAATAATGAAATATAGTAAAGGTTTTAATTTTTAACATAATTATAGTAAATATATCATAATCTCCTTGATTGTTTTACATTTAATGCTTAATAGTGCCATATTTTTAAACAAATGTTTCATCTCTAAGATAGGTATTCTTCACTCGTTCAAATTTTTGTCTCGGTTATATTATTTTAATTGCACATCACTCACCTTTACTTGTAAACATGTTGGCTAACCAGATTAACACGTTGAATCCAACAATTTTGTGCATTGCTATATTAGATTATTCCACTTAAGGATTTCAAGTTGTTGAGTCGCATTTACCGGATCAACTTTAACACGTTCGTATATATTCGTAGATGTTTTATATAAAATAAGGATTTCCTTCGATGTCTTAAATTTTATAAAAAAAAATACAAAATTATATGTCCCTACATCGATATAAAATTATCTAGATTTTTTAAGCTCGCTCGTCGCTCGTCAGAAGTATAAAAACCAGTACGACATCGATGCAAAGCTTATAGTGAACTAGCTTTCCGCCCACGGCTTTGCCTGCGTGGTTTCTCGACTTTTCTGTACTATAATATGTATGTATTATTCATATAAATCTTCTTCGAGAATCACGCTATCCATTGATGAAAACAGCATGAATATCCATGAAAACAGACAGACTGACAGACGCGGCGGAGAATTTTGTTTTATAATATGTAGTGATTGTAGTGATGTAGTAATATCAGTGGTGAAGTTAAAGCTGTAGTAAAAATATTTAAGGCATAGTATCGTCGTTGTGATGAATTTAAGCATAGATCACGGTCGGTTTTTCGTCTGGTGAAGAGCTAGGGGCCGGAGCGCAGAGGATCCGTAAAATCGAGGGAGTGAAATATAATTTATTCTGGGTCCTCTGGTACTTCAGCGTTTTTAGCTCCAGCTTCACTCTCACTAAACTTCATTATTTGCTACTGATATTCCATTACATACCTTACATCGTTGTCAATATAAATGAATCTTATCAATCTCAGATTACAATATTCACCACATTTGCAGGTACTATCTAATAACATGATAGCTGTATCTAATCGCGAATGAATCCTAAGCCTCGTGATCTATTTTCTAAACAGGATTAATGTGCCAAGTCTGACTTAACGCGCTGATTACAATTACCATTTACGATATTAACTGAGATTAAGATGAGACATAGTTTTAGTATTCTGTTGATAATACGTTGATAACTAAATCAAATTATGATTCCGAACATTATCAAGGCCTAGTAAGCAGTTTTCGAGTACTTTATTTTTATAATTGTGTTTATTGAATCTTGAAAGATTTAAAGGTTGGATACGGTGAAGGATGAATTGTGTTAAGGCCGAAATGATGACAAAGGGATGATAAGGAAATAATGGCTGAAAGGTATTAATGGAAGGAAAGAACATGCTGTGTTGACCCTAAAAATTAGGCCAAAGCTGGAAAGATGATGATGATTCGCGACGTAATATGAGTTCGAGAAGAACAAAAATAGAGTTTGATTGAATTGAATTAATAGTGATGTTCTAGGCTTTAGATTATTTATAACCTAAGATAGTAATCTTATCCATAACATTGATCAATCATCTCTCAAAATCGGATGGATTAAATAGTTAAAATCGGTAACATATAGTTATCACGCGCTGTGTTCAAGGTAACCAAAAAGCTAGAGTTATATATTCAGTACCACATTTGATCTGACCCTGATGAGTTCCACCAGAGACCTCTAAAGTCCCCTTTGTTATGGCATAGGGGGTTTGAACGTTTGAAGGTTGTATTGGTCCGCAAATACTGTAGACAATAGGTCATTCCACAGTTTTGTTGAGCGAGGCAGAAAATTTCTAAAGAAATGCCCAGTTGTGGACTGCCAACCACATAGATAATGGAGATGATCCTTCCTATGCTGAGGATAACTTTTTACCTTTCCCAGAAGGTATCTGTGAGGATGTGTACATGGAAATAACAATGAATTACTTTTTGCGAACATGACCGATTTCTCTCTGACGTATTATGTACGTCTCAAGTGAATACATTTAAAACACTCCACCAGATTTCTTTTATATGAGGCCGTATTTATTGTTGATCCCATTGAAATATCTATACCGTTTTTTTTATGGAATAACTTGGCAAACGAGCAGGCGATCCACCTGATGGTAAGTAGTCATCGCCACCAATGGACATCTGCAATACCAAAGGAGTTGCAGATGCGTTACCGAGCTAAGGACAAGGAAGGGAAGAAGAAAAGGAGATGGAAGGGAACTAAGGAAGAAATTGGGACTCTTACACTCCACACTCATGTACGAAATGCAACAGTATGCATACCTACTGCTACTGACTTCGATATTGCTGTTGTCATCAATAAATGAATCGAAGCGATATACATTACGTGCCATTGACGACACGAATTTCTAGTAATGTAACTGTGTTCACAAAGATATGAATTTGCTATTAAAAGAAAATTCATATCTTTGTGAACATTTGCTAAAATATAATAAAAAATAAGCAGAAAGATACGGTAAGGCAACATCGTTCGACATTGCACTACCTGTAAAGGAAGTCGTGTTGGTTGAAAGACATAATAATGTCTTGAAAAGATGTTGCTGACGTCACCAGAAGATGTAAAATGTGGGAGAGAAATTCGACATCTCAAGCAGTGATCTAGTTGGTAAAACGTCTGGTGTACTTAACCAGAGGGACGCAAGTTCAAACCCTGCCTGAGGCCGAATTTTTATTTCACTAAGAAATTAACTTTCAATAGAAAATTCATATCTTTGTGAACATTTTGCATTATTTAATGCTAAAATATAATAAAAAATAAGCAGTAATGTAACTGTGTATCTGAAATCGGCCTTTTGAAATTTTTTGAACATCTGCGAAGATATGGTCATATAAAAACGTGTTATGGTGCAAAAATGTCCGAAAGTTGTTAAGAAAATAACCACGAATCCGAAACATTCACAACCCGGTGTCTTCGCGATGAGTTTATACAAACTTCACATCAGTATCTGAGACATCGGCTTACATGCTGCGGGTTGCGGTTTCAATTCACATATTTGTATGGCCTACAGATGTTCTGAATGACGGTGTTGGTGTATGAGAGAATTTGTATCCGAAAGTGCACCCATTATTGAAACTAAATAATAAAGAGGAAAGATTTGATTGTTTGTTTGTTTGTGTGCATTGAATAGGCTCTGAAAGTACTGCTCTGACTTGAAAAATTCTTTCACCAATAGTAAACTACATTATCCCTAAGTGACATAGGCTATATATTATCCAGTAAAATGACAAGAAACGTAGACTCCACGCGGGCGAAGCCGCGAGCGGAAATGTAGTACAGAAGTGTCCCTCGCGAACGCAACAATGTTGCACAGTTGTCGCTGTCTCTATCCCTCGCGATGCGAACGCGTGCCCGAGAGGAGAAACAACAATACATTTGCAACATTTTCACGCGTATTTCTTATGTTCCGAATTTTGGAGATTACTCCCATAATATTGTTAATACGTAAAAAAAAATCTTGTAAAAATATATTCACTATATTATCTGGGTTTCTTTCGAATCAGAATGTTTCTGTATTGATACATTGTCGAGGAATACTAGCATAAAGTTGGGCCGTTTTTCAACGAAAATTGCCAATCTTTGAGCTCTTGTAACTTTTTAACCGTATATTGAAATGAAATTGTATACTACAGGAACACGTATTTTAATGATAAGATTATTATTGCAAAATTTTAATGACTTTCATTGTTTAAAATCCAAGCAAGGGCCAAACTACGTTTGTATGGAGCGCGAAGCGGATACTATCTGTACGGATATCCAACATACATATTTATTGCTAAGATAATCTATCTTGAATGATATAAAAATAGATCAACGACCTTGTTGTGCATGTCTCTCATAACTTCAATTACAAATCTGTAGTCCAATTGTGATGTCTTTCGCAATATCTCCGACGTTCTTTTACATATATACCATCACGCCTGTAATTCCCCGCCGTATACTAATGTACACCCACATTTCGCCGGTATGTTTAGGTCCCATGTAATAGGGGGTGAGCCTATTGCCTTTCACCGAGTATAAATCCAGACTCCGAGCTGCTACTAGGAATTTCATAGAAAAACTCAATAACTCTTTGCTCGACGAACCCAGGACCTCTAGCGTAGCAGTCGCGCTTAGGACCACTAGACTAATGAGGCAGACGTTCTTTTAATTACAGTTAACAGTAAACAATATCAGAAATTGAGATACGTAATTTGGAACGACTTTTACGGTGGCCAGCGCATCAAGTACCTAACCATAAAGAGTCAAATTTTCTCAGTTGATTTTGAACTTTATCCTCAACAATTTAAGGTTTAAAATCATTTGGGGAATTTTGACAGTTTAGTATACCTTGACCTGCTGGCGACTGTACTATAAAACCCAGATGCCTAGCTACCACTACATAATAATTTAATCCTAATCAACACGGATCGATAAACAGATAATAAATAAGATAAGATTTATGTTAACATTATTTATTATCTAAACGTAACTGAGGAAAATAAATAAACCATAAATATCAGTCTGCGATGTTAAGCAGCAATATCCATCGTGAATGTGAATAGGGTACGACCTATGTATTTGCAAGACTTCAAGACAAGAAGGAGGTGTATTTATTTTCTTGTGTAAGGCTTAGCAGTTCGTTTTTTTATGGAATTACTCGGCAAACGAGCAGTCGAGCTACCTGATAATTAAAGGATCATTTGGCGAACTTTTGCCTTGGCATAAAATGGCAAGCATGCAGATTTCCTAACGATATTTAAATTCACTGCAACAATAAATGCTAAAGTAACGCTGTTCGTTTGTTACGTTTAAACACCGAAACTTCTGATCCAATTTCGATAAATTTTGGCATAGGAATAGATCACACTTTGGAGAAGGACATAGAATACTTTTTTAAAGACTTCTGGGATTAAATGAATTCGCGAGCAGATTAGGTAACACATATTGTTTTAAGGTAGGGTCTATAAATAACTTGTATTTACACTGATGACAATTTAATTGTAAGTAATTCCCTATTCCATAATAATCTGAAGGAAATGTCCATAATCACTTCATTTATTTATTGCTTGCATTTACTTTGTTGCATGCGTGGGGTCATTGATCTTCTTAAGATAGAGTTGAGCTGCACGATGACAGATTCATGCGTCGCAGCTGTTCGCACGCACGGATAGACTTCTAGTTCTACAGTCGCCAGCAGGTCAAGGTATACGATACTGTCAAATTTCTCCAAATGATTTTCAACTTTAAATTGTTGAAGATGAAGTTCAAAATCAACTGAGAAAATTTGACATTTTGTGGTAATTTGATGTGCTGGCCACCGTAGAAATCTATATTACGCTGGCCTCTTATTGCATGGAATGCCTATACAATGCGAGATCAACAAAAACTGGAATTGTATAGATTGACTCGTAGCCGTGTGAACATCTAAGCATTGTCTTGGTGATTGCTTACTTAGAATGTCATTCTAGAAATTGTCGTTAATATGAATTTCTTACATGAAGAATTTGAATGCCCCCAAAACAAGTGAGCTTCTGCATCGTAACAACATTATTAATAACTTTCATATTTAATAACATTATTAATGACTGACATATTTAATAACTGTCGCATTAGGGTAAACCCTATGATAGTTTAAGCTGTTCAATAAATAAATAATTTAAAACTTAACTAAAAATATATAGGATTGTCATTGGCTACTAAAGTCTGAATTACAATCGGCGCCATCTAGTTAAAAAAATGAAAAACATAGATTTGTAAAAGTGTACCAGAAATATATGTACCTACCTAATTTCATTTTATTTCAACGTTTTGTTATACAAGAAAGGAGCAAGCTTGCTTAGAGGAAGGTCACGTACTTACATCTTCACTAGAAATTTGAATAGACACCTTCCGCATTACGGAACAATCACTGTGTCAGGGGGAATTACACAAACATACAATACATACACGAGCACAAAATATACCCAGACTGGAAACATATACATATTCACATGACCTACGCAAATGTCTTGCTGATCTGGTATTGCCGTGCGACGGATCGTTGAGCTCCCTAAAAAATGGTCGAGCTACACGAGGACTGATGTATGCGTACCGTCAGTTAGGACAGGTCAACTCAAAGCTGCTATGGCTCTTTCTTCAAAAGGCCTGTTCAGATTTTGCCCTACATTGTTAAACTCGCATATCTAACAACAACTATTGTCTGGACTTTAAAAGAGACCATGATTCTCTGAGTTTGTTTCGACGTTTCTTCTCAGAGGTCGTCAGATAGGAAACGTCGGCGCCATCTAGTTAAAAAAATGTAAAAAATCGACTTGTAAAAGTGTCCTGAAAAGATCTATTTACAGAAATAAATATCATTTATCATTTATAACTGTGGGACACAAAAATATTTGCAAGATCAGATATAATAAGGAATCAGGTGGCTTGTGTGCTGGTTTGTCAACTTAACCCACAAAAACCGGCCAAGTGCGAGATGGACTCGCGCACGGAGGGTTCCGTGCCATTACGATTTATGACGTATTAAAAAAAAACTACTTACTAGATCTCTTTCAAACCAATTTTCGTTGAAAGTTTACATGGTAATGTACATCATATATTTTTTTTAGTTTATCATTCTCTTATTTTAGAAGTTACAGGGGGGGGACACTCATTTTGCCACTTTGGAAAAAAATGATATTAGAAACCTCAATATAATTTTTAAAGACCTATCCATAGATACCTCACACGTATGGGTTTGATGAAAAAAAATTTTCGAGTTTCAGTTTTAAGTATGGGGAACCCCCAAAATTTTTAGTTTTTTTCTATTTTTGTGTAAAAATCTTAATGCGGTTCACAGAAGACATCTACTTACCAAGTTTCAACAGCATGGCTCTTATAGTTTCAGAGAAAAAAGTCTATGACATACGGACGTACAGACAGACAGACAGACATGACGAATCTATAAGGGTTCCGTTTTTTGCCATTTGGCTACGGAACCCTAAAAACAGAGACTGGACTGAACGTAATGGGACCGAGAGTACCCCAAAAATGCTTTTACAACAAGACGTATCAGTATTTATTCAAAAATATAGATCATCTATTAATCAATTAATGACTTTATAATCATCATAATAGCTTCACATCGAACGCTAAATATAATTTCAATCATAATTAACCTCGATAAATGATTGAAGTTAAGCTATTAATACATAACCTATATTTATGTTATTGATACACGAAGGAGTGTCAGCAAGATTAAAACAATATCGTAACGAAATGTAAATATTTCGTAATATCTGTGCTATTATTAACATTACACTTGACGGATAAAGAAAGATGTTACTTTCACCTTTATTTATCAAAGGAGAAAAGTACTTCGTATTTTTGTATTTACATTGTGGCTTAACACAAGTTATTTACAATCTTATAAGTATTATTTTCGAGTGCAAATCGATCCACATCGGTCTGTGAACACCTGTATTATAAATATATACCTGAACATTTAACTATAGATAAATATATACAAATAAATCATAACGGCCTAATGAATTCATAAAAATTGATGAAAACAAAACGATCAAATAATGCCGGCGAAATGTGGGTTACATTAGTACAACTCTGCCTAACCCTTCAGGGAATACAGGCGTGATGGTATATTAATTAAACTGGCTACAATATTATCCTTGAAACCGCAACCCTCAACGTTAACACATTATGGCTTCTCAGCAGGATATTTGGAAATGCAGTTTTACCAAATCAGAAGAACTCAAAGTCGTCAAGTACGGAAATATTTTAAAAACACAGACACAACAAATTGTAGCTATCAATGAATTCATTGTAACACCCAACTGGACTTTGCACGGTGGCACTTTAAGAGAATTTATTATATCACAATAAATCAAAACATTAACTTCCATTTAATGTTATCTCATTGTAAGTATTGTATCACTTAATGCAAAATAAATTTCATTTGTATAAAATAATTTTTAATCTCAATAACTTTGTTTATATAGTATGGAACATTTTCATGGGTCGATACATACATTATTGTGTATTTATGTCGATATAATAATTATTTACTTGATAGAAATATAGTTGGTTGCGATTAACGCGGTAATAAGGCCACCCATTTGTTTATATTTTATTTGCAATTGTGTCATTTCTTTACGTGTCTGTATGTCATTTCTCTCAACGCACTTGCAACCCATCCGGATTTGTCATTGTCTAGGGCGGCGCGTACCATTAATTGAGACAATTGCTCGCTTGCCTCTTTCTTCTCTAAAAAATAAATAAATATTTTTCTGGTGTACAATAAAGTATAAATCATTATTATAATCCTTGAAGCCGATTTTTTTTTAGTTTAATTGTTTCACGTATAAACTATATTGTCTTCCGTAATAAGTATATAAATAGAATATTTCTTAGAGGAACATTACGTAGGATTGCAAAAAAGTATTTTTTTTTGGCTAGGTACTCATAGTATAGTTTGACCAACGAATCAGTCTGGAAACATCGTACGACGGGTCGTTGAGTTCCCTAAATAATGTTTGAGCTACACGATGAATGATATATGCGTGCCGTTAGTTAGGTGCTATGATTATTTCTTCAAAGGCCTGTTAAAATTGTGTCCTACTGTAAAACTAACATATCTGATAATACCACTATTGTCCTGCTTGGACTTAAAAAGAGAATTCATTTGCTTACTTTAAGGGCTATTATAAACGACATTAATTGCCATCAACTATACAGGGTGGAAGGGACATCGACGCACATCCGCTTACCACGAATTCAGTAAATGATTCTAGACCCTCTTGCGTAGATATTTTTCGTCGGTTATGTTTTCAAAAATCAGCTGTTCCATACGTTTTGACCGTGTAGGTATTGCACTTTTGTAAGAAAAAGCAGATTTTTTTTTCATAACCGACGAAAAATATGAACGCAAGTGTGTCTAGAATCATGTACTGAATTCGTGGTAAGCGGATGTGCGTCGATGTCCCTTCCACCCTGTATATTCGATCTCGGTATTATAACTACATTTCTATTTATAGATATAACGACAGCTATCATTACAATCTATGTATAGTCGACCATCGAATTCCTGCACATTCATCAAAATCAAAATCAATACATACTTCAGCGTCCGTGCTTTATTTAAAGCTTAGTTATCGTCATAGAACTATCTACATCGATAAATCTATTTTTATCAACACTTATCTACTTATATTCAAGTTATTGAACTTGCATACGAAGTTATAAAATGTGTTAATGAACAAAGGGCTTACGGATTGACTTTATCGATACAATAAATGGTAATAATTTTATTGTGGGGTCACCGGCCACTCGTATTTTTTATCGAATAGTAGTAATGTGCTGTTAAATATCGAATAAATATATTTCATGCCGTTGTCTGTCTCATTAGTTTAGTGATCCTTAGCCGGACTCCCTCATTAGAGGTCCTAGATTCAATTCAGTTATTGGATTTCGCTTGGAAATTCTCAGTTCATGGCAATAAGCTCGCCCCCTATTGCATAAGACCTAATCATACCGGCGAAATATGAGCATATATTAGTACACCTCTGCCAGCTCTTCGGGAATACAGGCGTGATGAAATGATGTATGTATATGTTTATTATTATTTTCATGCCGTTGTTAGTTTTCCCAGGCAACAGCTGTGTTGCCAACCATAATGATCTATGAGTCTATATTATATTTAACGGTAATTTACTGCAATTTGGTTATAGATACGGACATTTAGATTATTTAGATTAGATTTTTTTAATACAGGTGAGAACCTTCAGAAAGGTCGGGTGCGTAGTAGCCGCAACCGGCGCATGTGTATGACGAGATGTATGAATGTGGACGAAGCAAAAGAAGTATGCAAGAACCGTAGCAGATGGCGTTCTATAGTTTCTGCCTACCCCTATGGGAAAAAGGCGTGAGTGTGTCATCATCATCATCATCATCATCAGCCTATACTAGTCCACTGCTGGACGTAGGCCTCCCCTAGCGTGTGCCATTTCACCCTGTCCTCCGCTTTTCGCATCGAGCTTCTGCCAGCAACCTTTCGCAAATCATCTTGCCGGAGGGCGTCCTACACTACGTTTGCCGAGTCGCGGTCTCCACTCGAGAACACGTCTACCCCGTGAGTGTGTATGTGTGTATATTGTAATAATAGTTATTTCCGACTTATGACATTTTATCTTACCTCGCTATCAAGGAGAATTACATTGAAAAATCAAATATACAAATGACTCTCTAGGGATTTCTTTATCTGATGTTATTTTAACTCTATACCGTCCCCAATGTCCTCTATAAAACGTATATTATAGGAGAAATATTGTAACTTATAAACAGTATGATTAAAAAGTTAATTAGTGATCGCGTTTTATAATCAAAGCGGTAAGTAAATAATATACTGATTTTTCCTTATTTGGCGTAGTTTTTATCTAGTTTTGTGAAATGTTTTTGAATTGAACCCACAACCTTGCTTATCACACATTAGCACCACAGTTTGTTGCTCACCGTCAAATACTACTTTTAATTATCATATCATATTGAAATAAGAAAATCTCTCAATATAAGAATCATACATATCACGCATGTATTCCCCGAAGGGTTAGGCAGAGGTGTAGTATATGTACACCCACAGTTCCGGCATGTTTCGGTTCCATGTAATAGGGGGCGAGCCCATTACCGCCAACCGAGCAGAAATCCAGGCCCCGAACTGCTATCGAGAATTTCACAGAAATCCCCAATTACATTTTGCTCGACCTGGGAATCGCACCAAGGACTTCTAGCGTTGCTTTTGCGCTTAGGACCACTTAACTAATGAGGCAATATAAAAATCGTATTTCGTAAGCATAGATAAAACATTTAGAACTCTCAAAGCAGATTAAAACTATGCAATAGTCAATGAAAATTGAACAATAAGATCCAAATGGACTGAATGATTCGTTCACGATTCGCTCGGATGCTGTGGATAAGTAGTTCGTAATAAATCGATACGTATGCTTTGAAGATAATGGTCGGATTGCATTTGATTGCAGTATGTATCGAATGATTGGATTCATTTGAATGAATGGATTGAAATCCACTTTAGGATTCATATTCGTGTGTACATACTTTGACTGAAATATCACAGATATTGTTCTAAAAGGATATATTATGAATCATTATATGATTTAAGGGTAAAAAATTGCTACGGTTATTAAATATACATTGAGTATATGCTGATACGGTAACTAAGTAAACATTGTTTGCTTTTTTATGGGATAACTCGGCAAACGAGCCTGAGGGTAAGTAGTCGTCGCTGCCCATGGACATCCGCAATACCAAAGGGATTGCAGACCTATTTAAGGAAAAGGACACACACCGTACGATACGCAACAGTATGCATACATACATTCATTCCTTATTTAATCCATCCTTGTAACTCCACACATCCACCTCAACATTATCATCTCCGCTGCATTATTCGCCCTTAACTTTGTTGTTTATGAAGCGATTTTGAAGACCCTTTTGTTAGCGTAGCAATCGCGTTTACGAGCACTAGCCGAACATAATTTTTCAAAATCTGCTCCGTGACCAATGCAACTATAAATTTAAATAAAACTATCTGTCTATTTTTAATTCCTCCATCTAGATTCGTTTTAAATCCTGCTAAGCGGTGTCGTTCGGATTGCCCACTCGATATTTACCCGATTTAACTCGGTTAACTCGGTTGCCGGGATTCAATTCTGACTAAGCCCTACTTTAATTTTATTAGTTTAAAATGTGCCTACCCATATAGTAAGAATATATTTAGTAGGTATTTTTTGTATTCCTCTTCTCCAATAGCCTATTGCCATTAATCGTGTACAAATCCAGATTCCAAGCTGCCACTAAGTGATTCATAGAAAAACTGAATAACACTGCTCGACCTGGCAATCGAACTCAAGATCTCTATCGTAGCAATCGCGCATAGGACCGCTAGACTATATAAATATCAGGCGATTATTCGACATAACCTGGCAACATTCTTATTATCTTTTTGTATTTTTCAGGCATCTTCCACTAACGTCACCTCAAAGACGTAAATTAAAAATGTGAAGGCAAATTTTGACTAGACGGTAGGGACTCGCGGTGGCTTAGCGGTCATAGCGTCTAGTGTATTTAACCAGAAGACGCAGGTTGCAATCCTGCCCGCGGTCGTATTTTTCCTTCTCTAAAATAACTTAACATTCTCATTATTCAGTCGGCATTATTCTTCAAAAACAACCAGTTGGTTGATAATTGCGCAATCGTGATTATGTAACGCTATGCAACGAGTTAAGACGGTTGCAAACTTACAATTACAGACGTCAACCGTACTTACAGGAATTGATAGTTACATAATAAGGACTGAAAGATAAAAATTATGGGAAATTAGTCATTTTTTTTATTTTAAACGAACGTTTTTTTTGGGTTCACTTGGCAAACGAGCTTCTGTAACGTGGAGGGAGATTCCAGGTTCCATTCCTGGCAGGATCGCCATGTAATTTGGTGGGAACGGGCGATAAATGAGTAGACGTCTGGTTACGTTGAAAAAAAAAATATTGATAGGGGACGAGCCCATTGCCATTAACAGAGCACAAATCTAGACTCCGAGCTGCAACTGAGAATTTTATAGAAAAACTCAATAACGCTTTGCTCGACCTGGGAATAGAACCCAGGACCTCTATTGTAGCAGTTGAAATAAATGAAGTAAAATTTAGTTGTAACAAGTATTCATATTCATATATTCATATATATTTATTGCATTCCATAATGTACACATACAGGTGATTATTATATTAGATAGACACAATTATGGACCCTGTCGGGCACAGCAACATTGTTTTTTGAAGTAGGAGTGAGGAGAGGAGCATTTTAGTTAAATAGTTTTTTGCTACATCTTTATCAGATTCATTAAAGTTAATTAGCAAATATCTGGCAGCAGAGGGGTTATTCCCGATAAACCCTGCTTGTACTGAGTCCTTGCCTCGAAACAGCGTATCATCGTATTACGCATTACACCGACCTTGGCTCGTAGGAACCACGCTCCAATGCGCTCACCGAACAATAAAAAATCACGATTGACCAACTTTAAATCTTATCATCATGTCCAATAGGTCGGAAGTTGATCAACCACTAACAACTTACCATTCCATAAAGCCGTACAAAATTACTGCAGAACTAACCAACAAATAAATTGATTATTATGAACATCCTCATCATTATACCGTCACGCATATTCTGCAAAAAGGATTAAGTAGAGGTGAACTATGTACACGAGGCTACAGGTCAACCTATAGAAATCCAGTCTAAGCTGGTCTTGCATTGTATAGGAGGCAATCCCACCTGCCATAAACAGGGCAGAAATCCAAACTCATTCTTATCCTCAAGACGAAGGGGAAATAACATCTCACCACAATGGGATTAAAATTAAAACGAATTTTAGATTTTTGCAATCTGACATCGGAACAGTAATGTGGCTTGTGGCTCCTATTTTGGATTCACTTAAATAGTAAAACTGCATTCCAAACAATATAAATAATAAACTGCCTCATTAGTCTAGTGGTCCTAAGCGCGACTGCTACGCTAGAGGTCCCGGGTTCGATCCCCGGGTCGAGCAGGGTTTTTCTATGAAATTCCCAGTAGCAGCTCGGAGTCTGGATTCGTGCCCGGTTAAAGGCAATAGGCTCGCCCCCTATTACATGGGACCTAAACATACCGGCGAAATGTGGGTGTACTTTAATACACCTCTGCCTAACCCTTCGGGGAATACAGGCGTGATGGTATGTTATGTTATGTTATAAATAATAAATACCATCACGCTTCTATTGCCCGATGGGTAAGACAGAGATTTAGATAGGTACTTATGCACACCCACAGTTCGCTGGTATGTTTGGGTCCCATGTCTCCGAAGCGAGCCTATTGCCATTAAACGGGCGCGAATCCAGACTCCGAACTGCTACAGAGAATTTGATAGAAAAATCCAATATCACTTTGCTCGACCTTGCAATCGAACTGAGGACCTCTAGCGTAGCAGTCAACTACATTGTGGAATGCAATAAACATTGAGTATTGAGTATTGAGCTCGCCCTCGAAGGACATACACCGATCTTAGCGGCGAGGTCCTCCAAAAAAGTCATGTGCGTAGTACGCGCAACCGGCGCTTGAGCATGAATGCGGAAGAAGCGAAAGAGATATGCAAGAGTCGTACCAAGCGGCAGTCCATAGTTTCTGCCTACCCCTGTGAGAAATAGGCGTGAAAGATGTATGTAATTTATTTGTATTTAGAAAAAGAACTAAAGAAAAAATACAATTGTTTTCCTGGAATACACGCTTCCTTGTGACAAAAAAAAACCTTGAATTAATAGAACCTTCTAGAAACTAGTTACCACAACAACTGAGCCCTAATTCCTGAGCTCCCACCTTCAATGAGTCCCGCCCACGGCCCTATTTGATTAAGCTTCTCCCATTCATAAATTAAAAGGTCAATTAGTGTATCGAGCACCGGCTAATCTCCTCAATTACCAATTGGACGATTAATTCATACAATAGGCATGATGACTGATTTTCAAAAACTGATCTAAAATATTCTTATGTATATACTATTTCCGAAAAATAATTTTTTTCTGCAATTAAAAAAGGTTTTTGATACAAAAATGCGATTTTAATTCAATGTTTTAAAATTAGCGCGAAAACGGTCCCTGGTGTCATGGCGTCTGCTTATGACGTCACTTCTATGTTTTGACATCGTATACAATAGGAGATTAAGGCCGGGTGGTACTGCAAAGCCCACATAAAAATGTTTTTTTTAAGTAGTAAATAGTAAAATTAAAATCTGAGAAAATAAATTTATATTGTTGAGTATATATTCTAGGGAACACATACAAGGGAAACACGATTTGATAAAGTTGGCTCGATAGAATAAATTCACAAAGATACCTCTTTTTTTGTAATTTTATCTTCGATTTTCGATTTTATTCTTAAAATAATAAAACCGAAAATGATTTGACATCATGTTTTATTTACTAAAATAAAGTTCATAGATAGCTCGAGAGATTTTACCCGATAGATTTTCTTTATTACATTAAATTTTTAATCAATTATTCAAGTAACTTACGAGGCGAGACACTGACTGAGCCTGAGCCTCGCCGAATGGATCGTAAATTACCTACTTGAATAATCGGTTCTACACTCCTACGATGGACCCACATGAGAAATGCAATGGCATGTTTGCAGCCTCCTTGTGAGGCAACGCAGTCATGGCATTCTACTGATATAACTTCTTCCTTTACTTCGTCAACTATTAACGTCACTGCATATAACTTCGCGTGGACCTTGTGTTCTGGGCAGATTTTTGATTTAACTATAAGTACATAGATTTCCATCGCGTTTTAACTGAAGCATATTTTATAAAATCAAAACATTATTAAAACTAAACATACGAAGCTGTGCTTTTTAAAAATGATTTTATTTTTTAATTATAGTAGGTATAATACAAATAATAATAAATAATACTTACATTGTAGTTTTAACATTTCTAAATTCTGCTGAACAGAACTCTTTGTTTAATACCGGGAACTGTCCCAGCATTAACAAATCAATTCTGGGCAAATTAGAGCTGTTTGCCTTGGTAAACCCTTGTTCCATTACTTAATAAGTTCTTACACAAGTTGTAGGACAAAAGCTAAGTAATATACAATTAGGAAATACATAATAAACAATTTTAAGCGCGGAGATCGTCGAAATTCGTACGAAATTTACGTGACAGCGACAGTTCAACATAGATGTGACGTAATTGAATCTGATTGGCAGGTGTTCAACTGAACATGGCGGACTAGTGTATTTTGTAGTTTTATTTTATCAAATAAATTAATAATCCCGTCTTATAAATAAAAATAAATATTCTTTTCTAAACATATTAATTATATTTCAGTATATGAACATATTATTTTAGTAATTCTTGCTTACTGTCATCATGCCTATTAAGATCAGATTACCTCTGTGTGCACAGGATGTTGTTTTAATACGTGTATTACTATACAGAACAATATAAACAGCTGCTGACTGCCTCGTTGGTCTAGTGGTCCCAATCACGACTGCTACGCTAGAGGTCCTGGGTTCGATCCCCAGGTCGAGCAAAGTGTTATTGGGTTTTTCTATGAAATTCCCAGTAGCAGCTCGGAGTCTGGATTTGTGCCCGGTTAATGGCAATAGGCTCGCCCCCTATTACATGGGACCTAAACATACCGGCGAAATTTGGGTGTATTTACATAAGTACACCTCTGCCTAACCCTTCGGGGGATACAGGCATGATGGTATGTTATAAACAGCCTCCATAGTCTTGTGTGTCGTAAGCGCGACTACTAAGCAAGAGGTCTTTGATTTGATTGCCAGGTCAAACAGACCATTATTGGATAACATCATAACACCTATGTAATAGGGGGCGAGCCTATTGCCATTAACCATAAATCAAGACGCCGAGCTGCTTAGGAGAATTTCATAGAAAGTCTCAATAACATTTGCTTGACCTGGGGATCGAATCCAGGACCTCTAGCGTAGCAGTTGCGCTTGGGACCGTTAGTCTATTATTGGATTTTTCTATGGAATCCTCAATAGCAGCTGGTAGTTAGAAACGGTGGCTGGTTAGGGTTGGTTCTACTCGGAGGGACCTAAATATACCAGTGAACTATGGGCTTATAGTATTACACCTCTACATTTTATGGTCCAGTTAAAAACCAGCGCCAGGCAGCTTACCAATAGTCCTGCTGAACTGGGCCATTCGGCACACTCCTGGGGCACACCACACTGTCGGACTCGGGTGTTTCGCCTCTCAACTTTTGCTGGGGTTACGGGAGCGAGGTTTCATTCCTCTGTGAGCAGCAGTATATTTGCCAGAGCGGTGACCAACACATAAACCCAGCAGCTAGAGATCTCACTCCTTAAAAAGCCTGTTTCAGAACTATTTTCTATTTATTTAATTAGAACAAGCGGCATAGTATCACTCATCATCATCATCATCAACCCATTACATTGTTCCACTGCTGGGCACGGGTCTCCTCTCATTACGAGAGGGATTAGGCTATAGTCCGCCACGCTAGCCTAATGCGGGTTGGCAGACTTCACACGCCGTCAAGAAAATCTGTCAAGCATGCAGGTTTCCTCGCGATGTTTTCCTTCACCGTTTATACGCGTGATAATTAATTATTAATACGCACATAACTTCGAAAAGTCTTGGATTCGAACTCGAGACCTTTGACTTGGCAGTCCAATGGTCATATCACTAGGCTATCACTGCACTGTATCACTGCGACTGTGGTACTGAAACAATCCCGGTGTCGACCTTCCATGTACAAACCCTTACAAAGTCCAGGCCCGGCCAGGCTCGTTTTAAAAGAGAAAGTAAAAAGGTATATTTAGATTTTTTGTCCGCACCAACCATTCAAAGTACGTATGTTAAGGTCGGTGTCCTGTTTAAAAGATGCGGCTGAATATCAATGACTTACATCTACGCGGACTTCCGCCTGACCTACTGGGAATTCATACCTAACTGTTGTCAGAATTATTGTTCTTCACTACCAAAGTAATGGAATGGAGACCGCGTTTGGGCGAGCGTAGTGTGGGACGCCTTGCGACGCGATGAACCGACGATTTGAAGAAGGTGGCTGGCAGCGGATGGATGCGAGCTGCCCAAAACCAAAATGGCGATCTTTAGGGGAGCTCGCAGTTCAGCAGTGGACGGTGATAGGCGGATATGGTGATGATTGCCAAATCTTTGTCAAAGTATTGTGGATATTAACGTTATTCAAGTTTGATTGGACGTTGGGTGTGGTCACACCATACAGTGGCCCCAGTGGGCAGTTCACGCGCCTCTGAGCAGGAGGCAAGGCAAGGCCTCACTCTCTCAAGGGATCCAGCGAACGCTGGAACACAGCCTTTCACGGTCATGGCGAATCTCAAGAATCCCATGGCCTTGAGCTTATTATGCCATGGCTTTATTATACAGTACCTACGACTCCGACATACCCTACCGCCTCCCCAGGTGGTAGAGGATCCATGAGGATTAGGAGGAGTACTATAAAAAAAAGTGTGATAGTCACCTCGCCAGTACCGTTGTACCGCGTGTCGTGTGTTACATTCCCATCTGAAGCAAGTGGAAATTGTGTATTACACGGATGTTTGTTTCGAGTCGTATTTTGGCCCGTTAATGTTTGAGATGTCTTCCGTCACAAGCTTGTTACCTAGTGCTTGTTACCGGATATAAACCTTTTTTTAAGTAGGTATATAAAATCGTTAACAAAAAAATTTACTAGGAATGTTTTTTTAATAATTAATTTATGGCGAGCTTTAACGGAAGCTTTGAAGGAAAACATCTTAAGGAAACCAGCATGCTTGAGACCTGCAATAAGCTAGCGTAGTGGACCATTTTCTAATCTCTCTCGTTCTGAGAGAGAAGACCCGCGCCCAGAATGTAATGGTTTGACGGTGTTAAACGAGTTCGGATATGTACTATAGGTATGTAATGTGCCCGTAAATATCAATACGTGATTTTTAGCAGACACGCCTCATATTCTCTATTCTAGACTGTCATTGTAAACGTTGTTTTTGCCATTAGGATAATACGTTATTTCTTCCATGACATGCAGGGACAAGTTTCAATCCCACATACCAATCGACAAACGAAACAAATCATACGGTATCGGTATTCATAAATATCACTTTCATATTACTCGCCATAAAGTAAAATAATACTTTACACGATACCAAAAAATACTCAAATATTTTTCTCACTGACAAGCCAGCTTCAATTTGCGCAAAATCACGTCAAATTGACTACAGGCCAATGGGAGTCAGTTCTTTTTAGTGATGAGAGCCGGATGACTTTACACAGTTCTGATGGACGCTGTAATGAGAACAAGACAATTTAAATTTATTAGTACGAAACCATTTTGCGGGTGAGCCGATTTTTTTGATGACCAATGTAGTATTCTAGGTAACCCCTCGTACTAAGCTAAATACTTGTGTTACGAGTGGGTTCACGTCGGTGATGCAATGGGTGGGTTTCGAATTGGCAACCATATGATTGCAAGCCCGACCCATTTTTAAAAAGTATAAACCCTTGAATACGTGTAAATGATCTTCTGTCCAAAAATAAATCGCTTTTATAATATCAAATGTTACGTATAAACATTAGGAAGAATAACTAAGTGGTATTTATTGTAAAACGAGCCGTGATAAATGACGTCACAATCCACCCGCATTTACAATAAGCGCCTCACTCCATACTTCTATGTAAATGTATGAATCATTTGCTATTGCATTGTTATTCTCATATCATATTACTGACAACGTGGGATTCGATCCAGCTTGTGGCTAAGTATTACCTTCGCTGATCAATTGATATACAAGGTTAAGCCGTGCTTGCCGCGGCCAGTCGATGGATGGATGACCATTCTGCACATGAAAGCTTTTATAACTCTGAGATCTCGAGCGTTTGGCTCCATTTGTCACACGAACGTCTATGAAAAACGTTAATAGAACATAGGTACCTAGTCAGAAAGTCGATAATCTAACATCAAGTTTATCTTTAAGGTTTCGATATTGCCCAAAAATTGGTGAGGTGTGATGGTAGTCAATTCGTGTCAAATATGGATATTAAGTCTCAATATGCTTAGACTCGAAGCGGACTCCAACATATTGAGATAGACTATGATGATAGTGTGGGATTCTACACAATTTTTGGGCTACTGTACCATATGTCATAATTTGACAAAAAAAAGGCTATAGTAAGGGATAATCTACCAAAAAAGTGGCTATCGTAGGTCATAATCTGACAAAAAATTGAATATTTGCAGATCTAGCGATTAGAACCTTACATCCAACAATTGCGCTTGCGACTTCTCCAATCAGACAAAGTAGATACTCGCATAATATGCAGTAAAACAAAGTATCATGACAAATAAGATGAAAACCGCAGAAAATAAAAATAAATGAAGTATAATAAAAGCAATTGATCGCATATCGAGAACAAAGCATCGCAACATGCATTATATTACATACACAATGCCTCATTTACATCATGATGGTGTGTGTGTGACTAAAAACTTGAATATATTCATTTGAATAGTGTATTATTATGACCCAAATACTTCGCAAAATGAATAACATTAATATTGAAATTGTGTTGTTAAATGCACCGCGATGTTCATGATAAAACTGGTTTTAGGGATATGCAAATAATTATTATTACAGAATTGTTATTAATTAACATAATATTTTATATTTTTACAAAACAATTTAGGAAACAAATAAAATCTTGGAACTTTGTTTTCGAAATTCCGCCAATAGTGTACAAAGTGTAGAAAGCAATTAGAATTGGATCCTGGCTACAACTACGAAGAAGACTACAACTCTTAAAGAATAATAATAAGCTATATACCCTTCACGGTCACTTAAAATTCTTATCCACGCATAATCATAATCAGACCGTATTCACAAAGATATGAATTTTCTAATTAAAGAAAATTTCTAGTGAAAGAACAATTCGATCTCAGGCAGGGTTTGAACCTGCGTCTCTCTGGTTAAGTACACCAGACGCTTTGCCAACTAAGCTACCGAGACCACTGCCTGTGATGTCGAATTTCTCTTCCACATTCTACGTCTTGAGGCAACGTCGGCACCATCTATTGAAGACATTACTATGTCTTTTAAGCGTCTGGTGTACTTAACCAGACAGACGCAGGTTCAAACCCTGCCTGAGATCGAATTTTTCTTTCACTAGAAATTTTCTTTAATTAGAAAATTCATACCTTTGTGAAAATTTTGCAATGTTTAATGCTAAAAAATAATAAAAAATAAGCAGACCTTATTCGTCCACTGCTGCCTGGACGTAGGCCTCTTTAAGTGAATACCACACAGATCTTAATACCAATACATTTTTTACAATATTCGTCGTTGTTGCTGTAGATACTTACACTTTTCTAGAACTATTAATCTTTCAAGTCCTATCTCTCCTATTTAGGAGTTCAGCTCTTGTCGGTGGAGCAATCACCACTCTCTCCACTTCTCTTTTCTTGACTTAAAAATGTTGTGTCATATCAAGTGACTATTGGTCACTTGATACGACACGACAACTTTTTTAAGTTATCTTTGCTCGCCTGTTTTCAAGTTTTATATTATAAACAAAACGCAAAATCTATCGTTTCGCTCCCCAAGGGCTGGTATGGGCATGTCAACCACGTGCATAGCTAATTCGATAGAACGCAATAAAAACGGAAATAAGGCGTAAATTGTAACCAATCAATCAGATATGGGTCTCTGGCATGTGAATTATCGACCTTATCATGACCATCCATATAAATTTTTCCAAGTGTAACAAACAACATTAAAATTTCTTGTTGGATCTTTGAAAAAAAACTGCATTTTTTTAATTCAACAATCATGCTAAAATGATGTAAAGTAGACGCTTGGAAAGCTACAAGCATCAACAAAACACTTATGCATATAAGTAACTCAATTACAGATCTGTGTAGAAAAGATTCAAATTCGAATCAAAGCGAAGCCTTTGACTCCTTCCATATCTAACCATAAAATTTTGTCTCCAGATCCGCCCGCATTTAAATAATGGAAGAAATCAAGAAGGAGATCAACTTAGACTCGATCCTCGAAAGTTTGGGACCTTATGGCAGATACAACCTACTGAACTTCGTGTTACTACTATTCCCAGTACTACTAAGCAGCTTCTTCGAATGTGGATTCATTTTTGAAGCTCAAGAATTGGCTTATAGGTAAGATTAATTTACTGTACTTCTGCTGTACCAGAAGAGAACGATTGAAAAGTAACATTCAACCTAATCTCTCCATTCTGAAGCAAATCAACTGCAAAATAACATCATGAGAGCAACAAAATTACAAACAAAATCGTGTTGTAAAGGTTTGAATTACGGAATTATATTAGCTCCTCAAACAATTCGAACTTGCAGTCAAATATACAATTTAATTATTAGATTTTTCTGGTACATGTGTAATCTTCGACGGTTGTGTTTTACATGGTTAAACGACGTCAAAATGACTATCATACTAGTACATAATAATATGTATGTATATTGATTATACTCTAAACACTAACGTCTTCTGATTAATATTTTTTAGGAAGTTTAGACAGTAAAAAACGACACTGGCTAATTTAAAAAATATTCTCCAATATGTTAAAAAAGCTAAAATTGCTTTTATCAATAGAATCATTTCGTTTTTGAGTTTAAATATGGCCACATCAGTCGAATAGAATTTTACTATTTACCATTCTATAGAAGTTGCAAGATAACTATGTCTAATTTGCGTTTCCCAGGACCTTACGAATGACCTCTGTGGTCTTATAAGTCGCCTAGATTTCGTAACCATCGCCACAGTATCGCACAGTGATGTATGTGTTTTAGAAATGAATTCAAGAATAGTATAAATAAACTCTCAAAAATCGAATTCAAAATAAGTATATATGTCGAAGGAAACGTTAATAATTCAAAAATCTGTTTTAACAATTAGTAGGTACTGACAGCTACTAAATTGTAAACACAGATTTTTGAATTAATAAGGCCCGCAGTTTCATATAGTATCATAGTGTGATGCTAGTTAAAAAAGCCTATATATAGCCTTTCTTATAAATGTGGCTATCGAATACAAAAATATTTTTTCAAACAGCATCTTCAGCTTTATTTCATAGATTTAAATTTCATTTTTCTTTAAGCTTCAGTTTAAGAATGTAAACATGCTTTAATATTTTGATGTATGCATTACATATCAAATAAATTGCATAAGCGGTTCTTAAGGTACAAATTACTTCAACTCATGTAGCAGTTCCTTCAAGAGCAGCTCTCTTGTCATCATTAGGTGACTGAACTATTACTTCTATTTTTATTTAAGGATCACAATGTGACGCACTGTCTCAATTTGCTCCGGTTGTTGCTCTCTTGTTGGTACTTAAACCTAAATAATTTCCGAGTACATTTACCTCGTAAGTTTTTGTCCATACCTATGAATCTAATTTTAAGGTTTTGTAAAGATGAAAATCTTGTTTTTTTATACTTGTATGTTTGTGTCTTGGTGAAGTATTCGCTTTTTTGTGAAGAATATATTATCATAAAATTCTGCGCTCATAACTTATATTTGTGTTAGAATAAACAAAGTTTTTTTTTTATATTAAAGCACGCTAAACGTTTATATATTTTCAATATCATTTGTTAAGTCAATAACCATGTGCTCAACCAATACTCGAACTTATCGTTTGACTAATAAAATTGTTTACTTTAGAATTCTCTCTGTAATATTAAAAATTTACACAATTGGAACAAAGTTAGTTAAATTAAATACAGTCTCAAGATCTATCGCAGTTTATCATGAAATATGAATAGAACAGATAATGGAGGATAGAAAAATGGGCAGATAAGAGGTTATGCATCTACTGCTACTGTAGTTACTTTAAAGGACATTCCCGTATCGAAAAATAATGAAAATTTATTAATACACAGTTAATTCCTGGACTTGAAAAAAAGTAACATGTTCTTTTTTTTCACGTTTAAAAAAAAACTTACTACAATAGCAATGTGGGTCGCACGACATTACTAGTATTCTTGTTAACCCCTCGTGCTAAGCTAAATGCTTGTGTTACGAGTGGGTTCGCGTCGGTAGTGGAATGGGTGGGGTTCGAACCGGCAACCACATGACCGCAAGTCCGACGCCCTAGCCATTAGGCTACCGCCGCTTCAATTATAACTACTCTTAATATTTCTTTGGATAGAATAATATAATTTTCTGTAATTTTTTTAACAGATGCGAGGTGGACGGTTGCGAGCAACGCTTCAATGATACCTCTTGGATCAAATACGCTATACCTAACGACTATGTGCACGATAAGCCGGAATCTTGCAGGATGTACATGCCACTCAACACCTCCGAGTTCCAGTGCCTCCCACACAACTTTGACCTGAACAAAACTATGGCTTGCGAGAATTTTGTGTATGAAGATGATCGATCATTGGTTAAAGAGGTTAGTGTTAAAAGCCTCTTAAATTTTCTTAATTTAAAAAAAATATTGAAATGCTTGATCCGAAATATACATTCGATGGTAAAGGCAATCTTATTTGTGAAAAATATTTTTGACAAAACCATAATGCATCTTTATGAAAAGTAGAAAGTTATATTACTACTACTATTTCCAAAGTAAATATTATCTTTGTATCAAAACTGTAAGTTTCTTTATTCTTTTTTTTTTCATGCCGTCTGCTCTATGGTTTATTGTTATTTTTGCCGCACAGAGATTTGTGATGAAAACCTATACGTGTATATGAATTTGTAGTATTATTTGTGATTATTTTTAAAATGCCTCATCTAAGAATTTCAATTTTTGTTGGCAATATGTATTCGAAGCCAATATGTACCTTGGAGTTCAAATGGAGAGATATAATATAAAGCTTCCTTTATCTCCGTTGAGCATCAAGGTATAAAACATATGTATATTGTATAGGTCACCCGAAAATTGTATGCACCATTAGATTCTAATAAATTTAAGTAGTATTTTTTTCAAACTGACGACGGTGATTCGGTTGGACCCAAAATTTCCAACCTAACGCAACAGAACAATACAACACAACAGACACATTTAATAGAATAATGATGTAGATTTGTGCATCTACAAATTTTGTGTCTATTATTTTCTTTACCAGATCCAATCATAAGCTTTTGTCAGTTTACAATATCTAGATTTGATATAAACAAACGGAGCTTACAATTATCTGATGACGTAAATACTCACCATTATTGGCTTTACATAATAATACTATATTTGTCCGCAGTAATCGAAGTACAGGAGGTGGACGCCACTGCGCCAAATATGTAAACTCAACGCTCTAAAAATGTTTCTTAATACGAAGACTGTTGAACAAAATCCTAATCTTTGTCGTCTTTCAGTTCAACCTCGGCTGCCAGGAATGGAAGAGGGCTTTGGTCGGTACCATCCATAACTGCGGAATGTTCGTCGCCATGTTGTTTACTGGGGCCATATCAGACCGCTTTGGAAGGAAAGTGGCAGTTGGCTTCGCGGCTACTACCAGCTTCATATTTGGTTTCTCGAGATCCTTTGCTCCAAATTATTTGACATACGTCGCAATGCATTTCTTAGAGGCGGCTTTTGGTGGAGGATTGTATCCTTCAGCTTACGTTTTCAGTAAGTATTCTTTTAATAATGTTCTCAAATAAATAGCTATACCTTCCAGCTATCCATCTATAATTTTTTTCCCTAAGAAAACGTAATTCATGAGAACTTCAAAGTGCTATTCCAAGAATATCATAATTTGAAATTAAAAACACGATTATTTGGAGGAGGCAAGTTACTTCTCTGGGGAAAGCATTTCAAGTTGCTTAACAACTTAGCAAGTTGGCAAGTTTGCCAGTTGCGAACTTGACGCAATATAATAATATTTATTAAGCATTCGTGAAAAAGTTCTTATGAGGCCTATGAGTAAAATTTACTGAAGTACCTCTTAACTTATTTCATAACAAAAAATAGTTACGATTTGTCTTAAAAATTATGAGTTAGTCTAGTCTAGTTGTCTCAGTGTGATAACATAAGCAGACAGTATATTGCTGCTATTGTTCAACGTCTTGAAATGATCCAACTATTACCTTATTAAGAATCTTAAGGGACTTGAAATAATTATACAGCAATGAATATAATTCAATTTATTGTGGCCTCAATATTAATTCTTCCTTAATTAATTCCGCTTGAAGTTCTACGAAGCGTATTAGGAAAGACATTACAATACGTCTTATCTTCAATAACGTTACCATGTATAGAGTTTCTCACAAGCATGCCCTTATTAATACTAATTTATTCTTTACAGTTGTCGAACTGGTCGGCCTCAAACAGCGAGTTATAGTGTCAGCCATGTGTAATATGACCTTCGTCATTGGCGTCGTCCTCATAGCTCTCCTCGCCTGGGTTGTCGACAGCTGGCGAACCTATGTCCTCATCTTGTACTGCCCAGCATTAATCGTCGTTATCTACATCTGGTTCATGAACGAAAGCGCCCGATGGCTCCTCAGTAAAGGCAAACGCGACAAAGCCATCTCAGTACTCAAAAAGGCAGCGAAAATCAACAATCTTGATCCGAGGAAACTTGAACTTGACTTTTTGGGAGATCCTCTTTTGAAAGTTGAAAACCAAACCACCGACAAGAAATCTCAGCTATCGAAAGCAGTGCGCTCTAGTATTATTTGGAAGAGATTGTTGATATGTTCGTTTTTGTGGATGACATGTTCGCTTGTCTATTATGGGCTGTCAATAAATTCTGTATCATTGAGTAGTAACAGGTACGTGAGCTTCATGCTGGTGACGTTGGTGGAGATCCCGGCGTACATCGTGGTGGTAATAGTCCTCGATAAGTACGGGAGGAAACAGACGCTGGTCACAACGTACGTCACTTGTGCATTGATGAGCTTCCTGTTCGCGTTCTTGCCGAGAAGTGAGTATTCTAGATAAACATAACATAACATACCATCACGCCTGTATTCCCCGAAGGGTTAGGCAGAGGTGTACTAATGTTCTCCCACATTTCGCCGGTATGTTTAGGTCCCATGTAATAGAGGGCGTGCCTATTGCCATTAAATAGGCACAAATCCAGAATTCCATAGAAAACTACTAAAACCCAATAACACTTTGCTCGATCTGGGGATCGAACCCAGAACCTCTAGCGTAGCAGTCGTAGTCGTAGTCGTAGTCGTCCTAGTCATAGTCGTCGTAGTCGCTTAGGACCACTTGACTAATGAGCAGTATTCTAGATGCAATATAATTTTTATTTTATTTTTAATAACGTTACCCCAAAATTTGTGTAAAATACTTGAAGAAGAACGGATGCAGTTATTGTATTTAAAGATAACACAATTTTTTATTGGTGAATGAGAACGGAGGGAGTACTTAGTTTTTACTACATAACGTAGGTATATTTTTTTAATTATTTATTGTAATATAAAAAAATAGTAACAATATATATATATATTTTTTTAAATAAAGCTTACTAGCAATGTGGGTCACACATTACTAGTATTCTTGTTATCCCCTTGTGCCAAGCTAAGTGCTTGTGTTACGAGTGGGTTCACGTCGGTAGTGCACTGGGTGGGGTTCGAACCGGCAACTACATGATCGCAAGGCCGACGCCCTAGCCATTAGGCTACCGCCGCTTCAAAATAATAAATATAATATAATATTCAATACTAATGAATAATGACCCTGGGAGGGTGTAACAAAGACCAAGGTTAAATTAACACTTATACCATCACGCCTGTATCCCCCGGTTAGGCAGAGGTGTATATCCACATTTCACCAGTATGTTTAGGTACCATGTATTAGGCGGCGAGCCTATTCCGGCACAAATCCAGACTCCGAGCTGCTACTGTGAATTTCATAGAAAAACCCAATAACATTGCTCGACCTGGGATTTAAACCCAAGACCTCTAGCATATTAGGCGCGCTTAGGACCACTAGACTAATGAGGCAGTAATTTTTTGTTAACAACGCTCTTAGAAAGCCAAAATAGATTATTTTTTCAGGAATTATTGAATAATATACAAGGTGCCAAGGTACAAACAACTGGGGCCCAAGATTTTCTGAAATCTTCCCCGTCTACTCTTGATGGAATCAGCTATAACCAGTCATCTCAATTGATCGTGCAAATTGATTGATTGTTTCAAAAACACATATTTCATTCTGTCGATGTCGTCAGTATGTCACGACATCGTGATATAAAAATTACTACTTACGTATGCAATACATGCGTATCTTAGTACGTATAATTTTTACAACATCGCAAAAAAAGTCCAACATTCTGATTTTCCCTCAAGGTTTTTTAAACCTGTCTTCTTTTAACATAACGTGATACAATTTTTGTTACATTAAAATTTGGATATTGAAGTAATTTACTTTTGTCCTACGAAAATGGATTTTACGCTCTAGCAGGCAGCTAGCAGTGACTGGATGAGGAAATTTCGAAGATCGGACTCTGTGACGTTCATTAGGAGACACCTACGTCCAACAATGGACGAGTATGGGGTGATGATGATGATGAATACGCTCTAGAAAGACATGCAATGACTTTATTGGTTGGGTCTATAGGTGCATAGTACTTACTTGCAATTGGCGTATATGTATGGCAAACTGTATGAACGTAGATGAAGCAATAATTGTATTAAATAATTGTATTACTTGCTCTTATGGGAAGTAGTCTTGAGTACCTATGTATGTATTTATAAACTTATCTATCTACAAGCCTATCGTTTCAAAGTCATGGAAATCATAAGTAAATTTAATAAATAAAGATCCAATAAATAAATAGTAAACACGCACTTATAAACAAGTTTTGTTTACTACGGAAACGAAATGCGGATATTATGAATTTAGTTTACAAGTGTATTTAGTTAAGGCTAGTTACACATTCTGCGTTTAGGTCGTATGACTGTTGTTGTATTAATTACACTGATTCAATAATATTTTTCACGATCAAAATTCATAACTTATTCTATAGACGATTTTATCCTGCTCATACTTTTATTAATTTTGCAATGCTTTTATATATATATCAAACTCCTGTCTCTGGTAATCAATAGTTTATTCATTCTGAAAACATGTATTAGAATCGAATAGGTTAAAAATAACACAGGGTATTTTTTTCATTTTCGTAAGTAAGTACAGCAAGAATAAGAGATAATCTCCGAACATTGTTATAAGTAAGTCCAGCATGCTCGTATGACAACATTGTATGAGCGTAAGAGGAAGCAGAAGAAGTATGTATATTGTATAAATCGCAGTTTCTGCCCGTCCCTAAGAGTCTAAAGGACGCACCTAAAACACACGTATTGGAAACGTAATCGTCTAATGTGATCTTTACTGACTTTCAGAAGACAAGTATCTAACTCATTTCCACTTTCTACGTATCCATAATAAAATAGATTTCAATAGTCGCGCGATAAATCGCCAATGTGAAAGTGGTCTGCGCTGACGACTACAGAACGTCGACCTTGCAAATGTTGTGAAACATGTTACACGTGTGAACATTAACGTGTGTTTAGCTTCGCAAACAATCAAAGAGATACTTCCAAACAAAATTGGTGACAAAAACTCTAATGTGATTTAGTTTACGCATGTAGAGTGGGTAAATATCCCATCACACCTGTATTCCTGATCACTAATCGCCGGTATGTTCAGGTCCCATGTAATTTAATTATGCCCAGTTAATTTCAAAAGATTTGGGGCAATTCTTAATTGGGAAATTAACTGGGCATAAATTCAAATTCCGAGTTACTACTAAGTTAATCTTCAGTCAGCTTACCGTTTTCTTATATGCACACGAATTAAATTACATTGAAATAACAATATTTTTACGGATTTTATCGCGTTAAGTATTTATTTTATCGTATCAATATCGAATCAAAATCTGTAAAAGTTGCTTCATTCCAACCTCCGGCAATAGGCTCGCTCCCTATTGCAGGGGACCTATTGTGGAGCGCCGGAGGACCAATTCCTCCTCAGTCCCTCAGATGTTCGTTGGCAGCGATGAATTTTTACCATCAGGTAGTTCGCCTGCTCGTTTGCCGAATTATGCCATAAAAAAAACCAAAACAGCCGGTGAACTTTGTTGTTGTAATACATTAAACACACATATCTGTTACCCTTCCGGGTGCACTTGCGTGATGGTATGTTATTTCAACCGCTATCTTCTATAAATACTTTAACCATCTTCTAACCTCGACTCCGTTCTAGATGACTACTGGTCGATCCCGCTGTACCTCGTCGGGAAGTGGAGCGTGACCCTCGCCTACAGCTCCGTCTACATCTACGTGTCCGAAGTGTTCCCCACCAACATGAGGCAGACCCTCATCAGCATGTGCTCCATGGCTGGCAGGATTGGCTCGCTTGTTGCGCCGATGACGCCATTATTGGTATGAATTAGACTATTGCAGTAACCCTATCTGTAGAATAACCGACAACCATTGGGGTAGATGTGAGACCGCGATCAGCAAACGTAGTGTGCAAAAGGCAGAAGCTGGATGCGAAAAGCTGAGGACAAGGTTAAATGGCGCACACTAGGGGAGGCCTATGTCCAGCAGTACACCAGCAGTACAGGGTCATGATGATGATGATGCAGTAAGCCTACCACCACCACCATAGGACTGACAAGTCAAAGGTATTGGATGCGAATCCAAGGCAACTCTCACCTTTTGAAGTTATGTGAAATCTGCATTCCTGCGAGATGGACCATAATAGCCTTATCTCTCTCATTCTGAGAGAAAACGCGTGCCAAGCAGTGGAACTTTATAATGGTTTGGTGAGGATGATGTAGTAGCTAAGCCTGCATTTCCAAATTTCCTCATTTAGTACGGTCTACATTAGCAACTCCAAATTCAAATTTCTGACACTGTCGTGACTCTCGTGGCATTGGGAGGTGACAACAATATAAAGGAGAATGTAGACGGGTTGGCACTCTAGGTTCATGTTGAAATACCTTAACTTTATCATGATGTTTTTACAGAAAAAAAATTCACCGCATACGTCATATATTTAAAATATTTGTTTCATTGCATACGTCAAATACTTGAATATTTGGT
Organism: Subacronicta megacephala; assembly: GCA_958496365.1. Lineage (NCBI taxonomy): Eukaryota > Metazoa > Arthropoda > Insecta > Lepidoptera > Noctuidae > Subacronicta > Subacronicta megacephala. The sequence goes on along the minus strand of OY292531.1, from coordinate 2,773,233 downwards.
CCTTGCATACGTCAAATACTTTAACGATTTTTTATTATGATCCTCAATTCTTCATCATACTTCATGTCCAAATTAACCAAGAAATTTTCTTTTACAGTCTGCCTACCACAAGTCAATGCCAACAGTGATTTTTGGAGTCATGTGCTTGATCTCCAGCACCCTGGTCCTTATGCTGCCAGAAACGAGGAACATGAGACTACCAGACACGATTGAAGAGGCAGAGGCACTGTCGAAAAGAAGGACCAAAAACTGAGGCTGTATATTCTAATACTTATATTAAGTAGGTATAAACATCCAAATTTATAAAGACATACAAGAAATTCTGAGGAATTTTTGTTTTGTAAACATTGCAGCTAATAAATCTGTTTAAAGGTTTTTAAAAACCCTAGCTTGAAACGTTAATAAATGTAGATGTTGATCCAGCTTGTATCCAAGCAGTAAGCAAATTTTAGAATACTTTATGTTATAAAGTTGGTACGGATCAACTATATTCATGAAAGAGATTTTTTTATTCCTTTGAATTACAAATTTGTATAAAATGCCGGTTGATCCGGCTTGTATCCAACCCGTCCTATACAATGTGTAAAAAAATACGTAAAATATCCACTTTAAAATTGAGATCAATTTTCAATTTACAAAAACACTACCAGTAATCGTTTCGGTATAATACACACCAATATTCCTAAGAACAGCTACATATTTGTACAAATCACATTACACATTGTATAAATGATCTTAATATACATTTTGATTACACACTGTATAAATAATCCAAATATACATTGTGACGTCGTTTGTTTTTGTAGGTAGTTCTTTTTACAATGCACTTTATACTTATTTACTGATCTTACAATTCTAAGTACTTATGGAAAATACTTAAAACAATACTTTACAAAGACAATACTATATTTAACTGACTGTCAAATTCCACATAAAAAGTATGTTCTTTTTGTCGGATTACAAATCGTATAAAAATTGTCATGATAACACCTCGTGGATTCTATTCAATGCATCTAATCATTCCATTAAAATATTCGCAGGATATCTACCATAAATTATTATATTATTTTTTCGTGAGTGGATGGTCTATTCAAAATAAAAGAACATACTTAAATATGAATTTATAATATTGTTTCTTATTGAAAGTTATCTAATGATACTTCATAGCAAGAGTATTTTTTCCATGTGTCAGATAATAAGCAGATTTCTGTTGCAGAAATATATACAATGTCGGATCCGACAGTAACGGCGATACCGACAACAGTCAACACCAACTTGTTTATTTATAAAGCATTAAGTTAGATAGAACATTTCAATTCCCTTGTACAACTTCGTAGACTCCTAGAAACGCTTTTCCAAGTCATTATCATTACATACTTTCAAACAATTTACTCTTGAAAAACTTAAGTTTTCTTACAAAAGCACCTGAGTTATGGAATGAAGGCTCATTTTATACATCTTCAATTCAGTAACTTCAACTGTGAAATAGTAATTGAGGTAAAGTGAAAAAGTATCAGCATAGGTACTTACCGTACTAGAGTTAAGTCACTAGTATACTACATGTTGTGTTGGATTTTATTAAAATACAACGTGTATATGAGTTTTGACGGCAAGATTCGCATTCGAGCAATTGGCTACTGTAACTTTGTAGTACTTAAGTGTTGTGAGTTCAATTCCCGCACAGAACCAATATTTGTATAGCTTACAGATAGTTTTCGAGTTTGGATGTGTAAAAATAGGTGTTTAAAATTCACTCACATTACAGATTATCAAGGGATATGTTATTTTTTTAAACAGAACAAGCAGAAAAGCTTTTGTCGGATTTTATACATATACCGCTGGCCCTGGCTCCAAACAAAAATACATCCATCACATTCTTATTACAAATGATAAAAAGAGATAGGGCTATATTAAATAATCACATTTATCTTTGAAATTAGGAGTCCATATGGACTCCAACTTTTAGCTTAAGTTCATATGAACTTAAGCTAAAAGTTTGCACCTTGAACATTGATAGCGTATTGCTATTGAACAATGGCTACTAATTTTGTTAATAATTCACTTTGTGAAATTAAATTAGCATTTAACTTTATTTATAGAGACAAAAGGGTGAAGCATTGTTGTGGTATTTTCAGTTTCAGTTATTAAGCTGTGCCTGCACACGGTCTTAGTTAGCGATCGTATGACTGTTTTATTTCGAAAAATCATAATTTAATTCTTATGTCAATGTAGCAATATAACAATAGCAGGAATTAGTAGGTACAGATTTATTAGATTTTCATATTTTTTTAAACAGACCTCCAATTTACAGCTGGTGCAGTTGACCTAAAATATATCGTAACAAACAGACTAATTGTAATTATCATCAACGCAACTAAATAAATTAAACTTTATCTTAATGGGGTAAAATACATGTCACAATGACAGCTACCGTGTTCATTCTAACACATCATTTGTGTCATTGAGATATAGTTGAATTTCCTTAATTGATTCGATCATTTCGAACAGTTTACGTCTGATGACGACTGATGGTGACTCTGACCCAAATTAAATTATTGTTCACTATGACCGTGGGATTAGGCACTTACAAATTAAAACAAGACTTTTTTCTTTGATAACACGTAATTCTTATTTTATATTTTTTTGTTTACTTAACTCGAATATGCAAATTAAGTAAGTATATTTAAATATCATAATATAAAACATAATTTATTCACACTACTTATCGCCGCATTGGTTTATAATACTTATTTTTAAATTAAAATGCAAAAAATATACAATACAGTGCTCTGTGGTTTGCAGTGTTGATTTTATCAGCACAATTATTTTATTTTTATTAGGTCTGCATAAACTTTAATAGCTTTTCTTATGTATTATGTGGAGCTGCAAGGAATCTAAAGAAGATAAAGGTTTCTTGTATTTTTCCTGTGATTTTCCAAAACTGTTTACTCGGTTCTTATTTATTTAATCAGAACTGCCTGTATCAGTTTTTATCGCATAAAACTACTACCTTTCAAAGGTAAGGGGCAATTTGGGATCCTTACAGCAAAAAGCTTCGCGGTATTTTTTTACCTGACGCTTTTGTCGGTCTTGGCCACAGCCCAGCATTTTTAATAAAGTTTGTGCTGATAATTTCAACAACATCAATTAATTTATTTACCCTTTATTATTTACGTTAATTTTAACAGTATTTTTGTGTTAAGTGTCCACATTTTATAATTTTAGTAGTCTTAAGTATAGTTTGGGACCAATATTTACATAAATCGTCGTCCATAAACTACGTTGCGGGATTTGGTAGACTAATTTAATGAATCGCCTTTTTTTAAAGTAATAAACAAAAATTGGAAGCATTATTATTAAAGATCTTAAAAAAATATATACATTTTTAAAGCATGAATATTTAAATAATATTTTAGATATGGAAACAAAAGAAATATTATTTAATTAGATCGATATCATAACTCGCTGCTATATTTTTTTTATTTTAAAAATAATAGAATATTTTGAATCCTATAAAAATTGATATTTTCTACATCATATAAGTATGCTACGTATTTTCATTCGAATAAAAATTTTCACTAAAATAGTCTGACCTTTTCAATTGGATCAAATGGAAGCGGCGGTAGCCTAATGGCTAGGGCGTCGGACTTGTGATCACGTGGTTGCCGGTTCGAAACTCACCCATTGCTCTACCGACGTGAACCCACTCGTAACACAAGCATTTAGCTTAGCACGAGGGGTTAACAAGATTTCTAGTAATGTGTGACCCACATTGCCAGTAACCTTTTATAAAAAAAATAAAATAATAATAATAATAATTGAAGAGAAATAAGGCTTTGTTTGCAATTGTTTTTTTTTTTTCAAGTTAAGATTGAGCCTTAATGTAACGTGTATCAATTACGAATGGTTTTTTAAACTGATAAATAACATTTTTTAGCCGAGACGTCACACATTGCCATGGAATGAATTCAATTCCCGATAAAAAATTAATTACAGCTAAGTTTTTCAATATGCATGCAGTTCATAAAATGCATGCCAAATTGAATGATGAAATGAATGATGACTTTAATTCATTCCTAACGACTAAACCGTCACATTTAATGTGTTATGATTGTCACGTTGATGGCTTCATCATTTTGAACATAATTCATCATTTTTATTGTGACTTAATCGCAGATAATTATACATTTTATAATGTATATCTGCGATGAAGTCACAACTGTCAATAAATCAACTGTCATTGTTATCAATGACAGTTGATTTATCATACAATACTTGGAATATTTATAAAAAAAAACTTTAATGTATATGTTATTTCTATCTGTTTTTAATCTTAACACTTACTGTACATACATTATCGTGATTTATCATGTAGTACAATGTTTTGACAGGTTTAAAATTATAGATTATTATCTTATGATTACGTAACGCTGTGTAGGACACACCGTGTAACAAATATAAATGTAGGTTCTTTTACTAGTATTAACCCTTCAACGATACACAAAACCAAAATAAGCTGTCCTGTATTGCATATAATTATGAGTGGTCTGTTTATAGTGGAAATGAACAGCTTGATGTAAAGCCGTTGTACACTGTTCACAACGACACAATAAGCTATAGGTATAGTGTGCTCTTTGGACCGCTTGTATTCCATCGCTCATTAGCAAGATTTTTTTATTATAACTGTAAAAATGCTATACTTGTATTCATTCAGGTTTTTTAGAATGCCCGCCCCACGTAGTTTATGGACTTCTACTTGGCTTTTGTATTTGTAGTGATACAACCGAATAACTACATCACCCAGCATTTTTAGTTTATTAATAATAAAATAAAAATACATTTTTGGTATTTTATTCATTAAGATATTATTATTATTACCTAAAATAATTATGTATTAGTGCATCAGTGAATGTTATTATTGTACTTTTATGATATCCCTACTATTTATTACTGGATTTGTATTTAGTACAAATACATAATTCTGTTGATTACACAATTTGTACCTATAATAAACTTTTTGTAAAATACTTGTTTTTGTATTATTCCGAAAATTACCTATACCTTATTTAAATTTACGGTAATTGCAAAATCTGTCAAAAATACGAGTATAACATAAGTTTAAAAACAGTGATCTTTTCAAAAGGTGATGATGATGATCGTATAACCTCTTGAAAAGATGATGTAGATTACTTTACCCCCACAATTCGCCAGCATGTTTATAGGTCTTTTGTAATAGGTTTTTTTTTTACAAGTTTAATAGAAAATCCGGCAATAACACTGCTCAGCCTGTGAATCGAACCCACGCTTAACTCAACTCACTAGCTAGGCCAATGAGGTGATAAAAGAACAGGAAACATTTTCTTTTTCCTCTCATGGTTTTAAATAGTATCTACTTTTGTTCTCAACTATAATTTTACAGAATAAACCTTATATTCCTATATTTAAATATCATTACCGCAGTAATAGTTCGACTTGCATTCCTGGCTCATTAAACTTTCTCGTTTGCTCGTCGTAGTTACTGTTAACTTAGGTAAGTTATTACTTAAGTGTGCATAGTTTGCTATGATGACGCTGATGTTCATCATATTACTAAGTTGTTGTAAAAAACGATCGTATTTACAGGTTAATGGGCAATTGATAAGTCATTCGCATTTGACAGGTTAAGTGTTCGATATTTGAAAAAAAATATTATTATTTTTAACGTTTTATTAATGAAGGTTTTTTATATAATTATCTTAAAACATGTATCTTTAACTATATTTTTCATACACATTTTTTGTAGTTGGTTGACTCGACTTTATCGATAACATAGCCATTGAATTGATTTAATTTTGATCCTTTATAGTTTTTACGATATTTTTTTAATTACATAATATTAAGTAAGTATTATTTTATGAGTAATATTTTTCTCATTGACACACAAATTAGCCTTTAACTAAAGGAAATTAATATCTATATACCATAGTTACACACTTGAACATATGCGTACCTGTATCTTAAAATATAAAAACAATTAGTGAAAATAAGAATGCAGCGGATTCTGCGAAAATGCTTACACCACACATAAGGCATGCTACAAAGCATTTTTAATTTCACAAAAATAGCGTTTTAATAAAAGGAGAGTGCTATTTTTCTCTTGTTTCTCATTTAAAACCAGACACATGAACACAAACTGTGTTTTTTAGGGTGTGAAAACGGCCTACAGCAAACCATAGCGCTTTGCAAAACAATGCAGCTAGAAGATATCTGTAACATTGATGTTTGAATGTGATGATACGGCAATTCACAAACGAACTAACCAAGCAATCGTTATTCTCATCAGATTTGAATTTTAATAAGGTTATAAAAAAATCAGGTGCAGTGATAGCCTAGTGATATGACCATTGGACTGCCAAGTCAAAGGTCTTGAGTTCGAATCCAAGGCACGCACCTCTGACTTTTCGAAGTCATGTGCGTATTAATAATTAATTATCACGCGCTTAAACGGTGAAGAAAAAACATCGTGAGGAAACCTGCATGCCTGACAGATTTTCTTGACGGCGTGTGAAGTCTGCCAACCCGCAGTAGGCTAACGTGGTGGACTATAGCCTATTCCCTTTCGCTCTGAGAGGAGACCCGTGCCCAGCAGTGGGACAATGTAATGGGTTGATGATGATGATGATGATAAAAAAATCATGAAGTGATTAATCAATGCAGATGACGCGAAAATAGTTTGCCAGGATCGTAGTAAGTTGAAATCTACAGTCTCTTTCTGCCCCATGGGAGACAGGCGTGACAATATGTATGTATGTATTCTAATCTCAGAAATTTCCAGATTTCTCCAGTTTTCCGGGAAACTCTCCAAATTTTTCTATACCTTTTTTTATCAGCGTGAAAAACTAAATGGATGTCCTCCGCTTCTCAAAGGGGGAGGGAGAGGGTTGTTTCGGACTTTTAAAAACTAAAAGTACACGACCATCCATTAGTACACCGGGGACCCAAACGAACGCACCGGTGGCCCTCCTGTCGCTCCTGTGCTGCTCGACCTGGGGATCGAACCCAAGACCTCTAGCGTAGCAGTTGCGATTGGGACCACTAGACCAACGAGGCATTCATACTGTTATAAGGTTCAGTAACCCCAAAAAACATTTTTTTCTGTCCCTGAAGACCAAAAGAATATTTGGTAACTATCGGTTCAGGCATTCTTCTACCAACCTCAATAGGATGATAGCTACGAGGATTATAGCTGCTATATACGCCAGTGACTTCACTTGAAGTTGACGTTAAATAGGTTCAAACGTAATTACTTCATGGAACGTACTATTTCAATATCCTAGAAAGAATAGTCATATCTACCTATATATAAATCTCTTTTCTCACCTCACGTATGAGTCGGAGTACAAGGCATCACAAGATGCAACAAAGACGCGGTCCCGTCCCTTTTGTTACAACGTTCGGGTCGCGGCGCCGCCCAAAATATTGCACTTCTCTAAATCGCCACGTAGGGATGTAACTTGTATCGATAAAAATAAGATTATATTTATTCTATTTTTCACAATAGGGCAAAAGTTCTTCCAGGCTTCCTAGCATCCTGGAATCCGCACCTAATTTAATAATCATCAGTGAACCAAAAAGCATTTTTTTATTTTTTTAATACAAACGAGAACTATGGTACTATCATAATTATAGAACTCAAAATTGCGTAAGAGATTGCTTAAGTGTGATTCAAACATTAACGTGGCTTGACAAAATTGTGTCATATATCAGTGCCTCCAGTGAAAAGAGGCATAAGTCGAGTTATGCCCTTTTGTTTTTATTGCACCATTGTAATCTCCGTGTTCTGTTACACAACATATCAAAAGGGCATAACTCTAGCTCAATCGTAACCTGGTTTTTTGAATTGCATCAAGGACATAACTCGCCGTTTTTTAAGGCTTATCCACTGATATCAAGTAAATTTCACAGCTAAAAAGATACAACTGCAATAAATCCGAAAACACAAACCAACAAAAAGACATAATGTCAGTTAATTGAACTAGTGACATGACAGAAAAGACACAAACCATTTTGTTCCGAAGGGATTTAAATGTAGAAAGAAATAAATGCAGATAATACCTTTAAGTGAGCATGTGTTGTGACATGGTCCGCGCTCGCCGCTCCTCCCCCACACCTCAAGCCTCACCCCGCGCGTCACTATAAATAGCTCGGCAGACGACGCGCGGCCTTCTCCTTCGCCCTGCTGCAGCTACTGAAGTTAAGTGCCGCCCTCTAACGGTCGGACCTCGCCTCGAAGCCTTCGCCGAACCCTCCCTGAGCTTAACTCACCCTACTATTGCCTTTGTGTACTTTGAATTCTAACTCGTGTCAATAAATTTGTATATTTTTGTGTTCCGAGTGTAATTTATCTCCAATACTTAGTTCCCGGTCGGCCACGTTCCTAAAACGTGTCCACCACGTTACATCTGGCGCCCAATTAAAAACGGCAGAAGGCTTCGAGTCGCGAGTTTACGGCTTATATTCTATTCTTTTAACTGTGTGTGTTGTGTGAAATCCGTCCAGGCAAGTATACTTTCTAGTTTTTTTTTTTTCCGTGCGTGAATATCGTGCTAACTATATCCACGTGTCTATCCGCGTGTGTATCCACATTTTTATTGCATCTATCTTAAATCTTGTGATATTACTCGTGAGTGATCGTGCCACGAGGTCTCGCCGCGCGGGCGCAAAAATAATTTCGACCCACCCACATTCTACATTTATTTATTAATTATTTCTTTTACTAAGTTTATTCTCGGACGGATTTCCACAATTTATTCTTTTTTCTTGCTATTGCTTGCGTTGTGATACCTATATCATCTTCGGGAAAAATGGCATTTGAAATTAAATTCTCGCATTTACAAAAAGCTGAACTACAATACGAAGTTTCTATAAGAGGAGGTGAGAAATCGAACACCGTAGACGAACTACGCAAACAGATTTCGAAGCTCGCTCCAGGTTCTCCATCCGAGGACCTTTTTGAATCATATTTGCCCCCCGAAGAAGATATAGCAGCCGTAAAAATTTCATTATTTAAAGCAAACAATAATATAAAAGTGTTACAATCCAATCCGGACAAAAATCTTTCATCTAGAACTGAGTCACTTTTGCATCATAGTATATATCATAGACTGAATCGTGTGAGTTTGGACGCCCTATCGGTCAGGGACAGTATTGAGGCTATATGGAACGAATTTCATTCTTTATACTCGCAACTTAAACCACTCATTTCTCGGCCCACTGGGCACAATTTGCAGACGGACTGCTCGATGGAGGGTACTCCAAATGTTTCGCTTAGTTTACTTACCTACGAACGTAAACTTTTTTCTGATCTATCAAAATTTAAATACAATGGCAAGTCATGTGTGCGCGCTTTTATACAGAGAGTAAATGAATTCATGTCGAGTAGGAGCATCCCTGAGGATAAGATACTCTCTTTTGCATTTGAAATTTTTTCGGATGATGCATTAACTTGGTACCGTAGCATTAAAGACAGTGTTTCGTCTTGGAGCCACCTTTGTCAATTATTAAAGAGAGATTTTAGCCCTCACAATTTCGACTATAGGTTGATGTCAGAAATAAGACTTCGTTCGCAAGGCGAACACGAGAACATAACCTTATATGTTGCTAAAATGCAGGGTCTGTTTTCCCGCCTTGATGCGCCTATTGATGAATCCGATAAACTAGAAATACTTCTTAATAATATTAGACCTTGTTACACAAATTCTCTTTTGACCGCGAATGTGGTCGACATTCCCAGTCTAATAAGTGTCTGCAGAAACTTCGAAAAATTCGATAGTCGCAGTAGGGACTTCCGCGAACCCCCTAAGACGTCCGCCAACACCCTAGCACCTGATTTCGCATATAATCATCCTTCCAGTTCTTCCAGTCCATATAACAACACTTTCAAAAATAAAAACTTCTTTTACAAGTCACCTAGTTTCAAGGGCAAAAACTTTCATACCTCGGCTAGCATAAATCCTGATGCAACGACACACGTCAACGCAGTTGAAAAGCCATTTAATAACAATTATAATCGATTTTGTCTTCGATGTAGGAATACCTCACATTCGCTAAGAAATTGCTCCCAGCCAAGATATTTAATCTGTTTTAAATGTGGTTTGAAAGGTTTTCGCGTGTCCGATTGTCCTACTTGTAATGCTAACCCTAGCACTACACCGTCAAAAAACTAACCTACAAGGATTGGGGAAATTATAATCATTCAAAGTTCAATAAAACTGAATGGTCTAACTGGCTAACTTATATTTCTAAATTTTTCAACTGTTATCATCTTTCTTCAATCCGCAATTCCAAAAATAAGGGAACAACTCGATTTGTATCGTTTGATTCACGTAATTTCAAATGTTTATCCCCACTTAGCGCTATCGCTATTGGTGGATTGGCACGTGTATAATGAATAAGTCGTTTCATTCTTTATTTTATAATTTCTATTTTGTTTATTTTTCTTTTTAAAGTAAATACTGTTTCGTGTGTTTGTTTTAAATAATATATATATTGCAGTCAAAACTCTAGCAAAAACAGTTAAAAGTAGTTTTAACCGTATGATTTAGACAATAATACTTTTGACTAAATAACAGTCAAAAGTAGTTTTGCCCAATGGAGGTCCATTTAACCAGGTGGTTAAAAGTACTTTTGACTAACTGAATCCGTCAAAAGTGGTTTTGGTTCTGTGGTCACAGTTCTAACCTAACCTAACCGATATGTGTATTTAGAATTTCGCCGCGAATTTTTCGCTTCTATAATGGAAATAAATGAATTGACTGCAACATATACAAACATTTAAAAGTCATTTCATATTTTTTGAGCTAAAATTTAATTAAAGCCAATTATTAAGACTTGTAACTGTTTAATGCAGTTTTGTTGTTGTACTCGACGCTAGTAGCCGTGGTAAGTTCAGTCAAAAGCGTAGTGTGATTTGTGTGTTTCCTTCAAAACTAGGGAAAAACTACACGCAGTCAAAAATTACTGAATTTGTGTTAAAACCGGCTAGAATTGTAAGTACCTATTTTATTTATGTAATTACTTTGACTTTGATTTTTACTAAGACATGCTCTTAATACATCAACTTTGGTAGAAATAGGTATACCAGGCCACTCAGAAAGTTTTGTGACAAAAAGTTTATTTTGGAAACTTCGATTACTATTTAAAGTAAAAATACCACTGTTCGATTTCCAAATTTCCCTCCGCATTTTTTTGAGAGCCAATTCAAAATGGATCTGCATCGAGAACAATATCGTTCAATGATTTCAAATGTGGCTTAAAACCTGATGAGTAATTGGATCGACTTTAAATTGCTTTTATGGATGAAGGACCTTCAAAAGCAACCATCTACCGCTGGTATAGCGGTCGTACTTTGGCGAATGAACAAAAGAGTGGTCGTCCTACGACGGCTGTCACCGAAGAAAGTGTGTTGGCAGTAAAAAAAAAAAATTCAAGAAAAGAGACGAATTACGTACGAAGAGATTCAGCATACTCTGCTGATTGGTTCAGGAAGTGTTCACAAGATTTTGCACGAGCACCTACGCGTAAGGAGGACAGTTCCCCGCTGGGTAACGCACAACCTCACCAAAGCTCAGAAGCAGGCCCATGTGGATTGGTGCCGTGATATGATACAAAAATTTGATGAAGGCTCGTCACGGCGCGTTTACGACATTGTGACAAGTGACGAATCCTGTATTTTTCAATACGATCCAGAAACAAAGCGTCAGTCGAAAGTTTGACTGTTTCAAAATGAACCAACGCCTACGAAAGTGAAGCGATCGAGGAGCGCAGGAAAAGTTTTGTTCGCTAGTTTCTTCACTTTGATGGGGTACCTAGTTTCAATTCCACTTCGAGACCAAAGCAGCATCAACGCCGAATGGTATAGCACAAAATGCCTGCCAGATGGTTTTTCTGTAATGAGCAACAAGCGCCCGAACACCGGGCTCCACGGGGTCGTTCTTCACCACGACAACGCGCCCGCGCACTCAAAACGAGGGACTTCCTGGACTCCACACCGGTCAGAGTATTGAGACACCCTCCTTACAGTCCTGATTTGGCACCGTGTGACTTCTTTTTATTCCCTAAAATTAAAAATCAGCTCAAAGGGATACAGTTTTCATCGCCGGAAGACGCGCTAGCAGCGTTTGAGAAGGCCGTGGAAGAGGTGTCTACGGAGGATTGTAATTTTTTTTGAAATTAGTTCAGACACATGAAACTTTCTGTAGAGGCTGGTGGAGAGTTCCTAGAAAAGATTTAATAAAAAAAAAACATCGTAGTTAGTTTTTTAGTTTCTCAAAACTTTCTGAGTGTCCCACGTATTTTATATGTATCCTGTATTCAGACACTTGCGGCGGCCAAAATAAAAAAATCATTTGTAAGTAAGTGCTGTAAATTCATTTTTTTTATGTTGATTCCTCGTTTTTTATGTTGATTATTTCAATAAATAGAAGTATTTAATAGTCTATTTATTTTATTATAATATTAGATAAGTTTATCATGTATGTTTGTTATTGATAGCAGAAAGACATTAAGTCGTATAATCGTCTTAAAAAATTATAAAATAAGGGAATAAGTCGTAATATTCCTTTACAAACGAGCAAAATTACAAGAACAAAAGACGTTATACCATTAATGCTTCGTTAATAAGGGCACAACTCAACAAAAAGTAAAAAAAAATATAGAAGGAGTGGTTGAATGGGTAAATTATTTACGTTAAATAAAAGAACTATTTATTATCTAGAATGTGCAATAAAAAAAATATAATAATTTAATCCCGAAATACTAAAAAACATCAAAAGTATGGTTTTTTGGCTCTCCTGAAAAGTGCCCATTTTGAGTTGTGCCCTTTTTCACTGGAGACACTGATATTTTCGTAAAGAAGGTATATTTTTATCGTCAAATTTAAGTACTCCGAGACTACAACGCATCGCAATAAGTTATTAGTCATCCTTTATAGGTAAAAACAAGCTTAAAATACGATAACAGAACCAACTGCGTATTTCTAGACCAATTTGCGTGTCAAAAGGAAAATAGATTTATGTAGATATAGTCTACAGACCTGATAAGCCATCGTTCGGTCCCTACTTAAATTTGTTATGGTAATAAAACTTAGTAGTTAAAACTAGTGCGTCGTCTCTGCCACGCCTCGTCATCATCTGTTAGTATAAGAAGGTTAGGCTACAACTTGGGCCGCTGATTAGAGATTGGCATATACGCCTTCAATAAAATCTCTAAGGCATGCATTCATCGTCTAAGCATAGATTGGAGGAACAACAACAACCTGCGGAAGGTGGAATCTACTGGATACACCTTCATCAAAAATCATCATTATGATGTACCTATATATTGTCCCACTACTGGTCGGCATTTTCTTCTCAGAATGAGAGAGGTAGGCTGAGGCTATCCACCACGCTAGCCTACTACGGGTTTGCAAACTTCATACGCTATTAAGAATATATCTCAAGCATGCAGGTTTGCACACGAAGTTTCCTTCACCGTTTAAGCGCGTGATATTAATAAATCAAAAAACTATTTGGAATGATAATTTTACCTAATATATTATTTTCTTGCATAATTTTCCTACACTGCCTGACTGCATCATTAGTCAAGAGGTTCTAAGCGCGACTGTTACACCTGGTTAGGTCCTGGGTTAGATCCCCTGGTTGAGCAAAGCGTTATTGGGTTTTTCTATAAAATTCTCAGTAGCAGCTCGGAGGTTGGATTTGTGCCCGTTTAATAGCAATATTACATGGGACCTAAAAATACCGATATTAGTACACCTCTGCCTTACCCTTCGGGGAGTACAGGCTTCATGGTATATATTTTCAAATTCAAATTCAAATTCGTTTATTGCGAATATAGGTATTACAAGAATGTTAAAAAAATATTATTCGTATCACTATATTCCACCCTACGGCATGCTTTTCCTACACTGTTAAAACTTTTAATCGATATCGATAATTGTCAAGGGTTCCCATCTCTACAAGTTGACACCGGTATAAAGGCTCTTTGTGTGATTAAAGCGGAGACAGGGCGCCTATCTCCTATCACCTAACTATGCTGATCGAGATTACAAACACATGTCTGACTATGCTTTTAGTCAGTAAGCTATTCAAAAAGCTGTTTCAGCTAACATTAAATTTATAGCTCAAATTTCATTTTTTTTTCGATAAAGGTACCTAATTGACAAAATTTCAAACTAATAGGACCAGTCTTTTTTTATAGGCACAGGTAAAAAAATACATAATGATATATGAAATCTCATCATGCTAGCCCTTTTTTCAACTTCATTATTTTAGGATTGGTCTTGGATTGGTAAGTCTTAAAGTAAAAATCCAGTCTTGTCATCAATGCTAGGCAAGGGTCTCCTCTCAGAATAAGAGGGAATCTCATCACCAAACAGAAAAAGTCCAGTCTAAATATCAATATTTAAGTGAAGACACTGCCATCAAATCATCACTGTTTTCAAAAACCAATCTCGGGGTGCGGGCTAAGTTGATAAGATTTGAAAGTTCCAAAGAAGGTTGAAGGTGAACGCTTAGCGCGTTGAAACAAACAAACCTTCAACTTCATTATATTAATAACTAGCTATGCTCGCGGATTCACCCGCTTTAGCCTGTTCTTAGGAGTTGTATGATGATATTAAATAGTTGATTACTTCCTCGAGGAAGGGGCTATTAAATGCTAAAAGAAGCGGCGGTAGCCTAATGGCTAGGGCGTCGGACTTGCGATCATGTCGTGCCGGCTCGAAACCTATCCCTTTGCACTACCCACTCGTAATACAAGCAATATGTGACCAACATTGCTAGTACGCTTCTTTAAAAAAAAACACAAATCCGACCGATAGTTCCAGAGGTTAGCGCGTACAAACAAACTTTTCAGCTTTATTTTACAAGTATAGATTGTATAGAGTTCTAAATTCTCTATCACATGACAACAAACTACAAAGCCAGTTCGGTTAATAAGCTTAAGTTGTAGTTTGTGCTGCAAACTGCAATATACGAAGCATATAAGTTTCTTGCCAGGCGCCCCTTAAGTGCTATCCGATGATATTAGATACAGATTTACTTGATCCAAGTTTTATAAGACGGACATTTTTCTTAGATTACAGACTGCATAGTGAACTCTTTGTAAGCTTCGACTTTGTGGTAATTAAAATGAGTTCATAAGACTACACAATTTATAGTTAAAATCTAAGTACTCTTCATAACTCGTAATGATAGATTAAAAAATATGTAGTGTGATGGCAACGTTTCGGTTTGAAAGACGATTATATACCTATTCGTGTATACCTATACACGAATTTAAAGGAATATGCTGAGATCTTTCTTTCTGAAAAAGGAAAAAGGAAATGAATCATCATCCCATCACGCCTATATTCCCTGAAGGGTTAGGCAGAGGTGTACTTAACACCCAAGAGGTGGACAGAGGTGTAATTTACACCCAATTTTATAGGGGGCGAGCCTATTGCCATTTACAGGGCACAAACTAAACTCCGAGCTACTACTGGGAATTTCATAGAAAAAATCCAATAATACTATGCTCGACCTGAGAATTGAACCCAGGAAGTCTAGCGTAGCAGTCTTGCTTGGGGCCACTAGACTAATGAGGCATTCATTGTTACGTCACGTATTACATAGATTACATAGAGTATGTTTTATAAAAAACTAATTATAAATTCGAGCATAGTTGTAAGTCTGCTGTAATCGATGATTTAAATGGTAAGGTGGTATTGTATGGTAAATCGAAGGTTCAAATCCAGGGCAGGCACCTTATTCACCTTCATTAAAGTATCTTTACTTCAAATAGATAAATAATTCGACCTTAAATCTAGTCTATAAACTATTTATTTTTACTGACATACATTGTGTAAGTATCATAGTATTGTAATGACTACATAATTATATCTTTTGTTATAAAACCGTTGTTCTATGTAAATTAATTATTGTTATTATTCTAATGTCAACACAAACGTAATACATGCACTCTTTAAAAGGGCAGTTAGAGGTTTGCTGAAGTATTTACACACCAATAGGTTGCAGGTGATGCTTGTCTTTAGATCACGTAGGAGGTGTTTTTTTTTATATTAAAAACATATCATATATTATAAATATATCTATATATATAAAAATCAATGCCACTTTTCGTTGTAATTTTTTAACTCAAGAACGGGCTCACCTATCCAAACCAAATGTTTAGGCTTTGTTCAGACTATTTAGTAGATGGTTTATGTGAAGTTTGCACAAAATCGGTCGAGCGGTTCTTCATTTATCACATTTTTTACATACATATTATTTGTACAGGGAAGTCAAGAAAACACGCAGGCAAAGCCGTGGGCGGACAGCTAGTATTTTATAAAAAAAAATTACCTGCCGGACTACTATTTGTAGTAGTAGTGGTCCGCACGACCGGGGAAGTATAACCCTCCCACAGAATATCGACGTCAAGTAGCAGTATGCATACTGTTGGGTTTCGTACGGTAAGTGTGGAGAGCCGGAGGCTCAATTTCTCCCTCAGTCCCCTGCCTTCTCCTTTTCTTCTTCCCTTCCCTTCCGTGTTCCTTAAATAGGCTCGACAACGCACCTGCAACTCCTTTGGTTTAGCAGATGTCCATGGGCGGCGATGACTACTTACCATCAGGTAGCTCGCCTGCTCGTTTGCTGAGTTATCCCATAAAAAAAACTTACGCCCCACAGTTTAAAAAAATGGCTTATAGATCTTGTGGTCAGAATGAAATAGCTGAATATGAGGTCAGAGATTAATTTTGCATCTCGGAGTTTGAATTTGGGCTCATAGGTTCGTGCCTTTTTTTCCTGAGACCTAAAACAAACTGATATACATCAGTACACGTCTGCCTTACCAGTCAGGGAAAAAAAGGCGGAATGTACGTGTTGTTTTCTTAACAATAAGTGCGGTTTTAAGTAAACTGTGTTTTGTTAAAAATGTTTGTAAGTAACGCGTGTAGTGATGAGTACACGCGCCGGCGCACGTTTGGTGACATGTTTTAAAATAATCATGTTACGCAATATTGCTGTACATAAGTATAATGGATTTGTCACCATTGATTTCTGTAAAATTACACCTGTTTATATCATACCTTTGTACAATAAGTATATACTTTGAACTTAAGTTTTGTCCGTCATTTCTTTCATCGTTAAAATTTTAACGGTTCTTTCATTTTTTTTTATAATGCGAGGTGTATATGCTGTTGATATAACTATTCAAATACATACAATTAAATTATAGGTGGTTGACTGCCTTGTTAGTCTAGTGGTCCCAAGTGTGGCTGCTACGCTAGAGGTCCTGGGTTCGATTCGCAGGTCGAGCAGTGTTATTGAGTTTTTCTATGAAATTCTCTGTAACAGCTCGGAGTCTGGATTTGTGCCCGGTTTTGTAAATTAGTACACCTCTGCCTAACCCTTAGTGGAATACAAGCGTGATGCGTGTGCGTATGTTGAAGAGGAAACTTCAGTTACCTCACATTTTATTATGTACTTGTATTATGTATATAGGTTCATGCTATTTTCATTCAAAATTCAATAATTATCTTTCAAAATTTAGTTAATCGCCAAGTTGGTATTTGGAACTATTGTTCAACGCAATGCTACTTGGGCGCATAGTTTGACCTACAATTAACTGCCAGCCAATGAACTAACAAAATTATCTATGATAAAGTGAGGCAAATATGAATGTTAAATGACGGTATGCTGCCACTTAACCTGCTTAACGTCGTACAAATTTTCACACACACACACATATACGCATTTACGCATAGACAACCGTATCTATCTTTTAACACACATAACCAAACGTGGTACAATTTTCTACGTCTATTTTTAGAATTCAATATTTCACCAACAACCAAGAAACCGCGTAATGTAAAAAGATTTTCCGGACGAAAGGAATAAAAGGAAACTCTTTTGTAAAAAATATGAATGTAGTTATTAGCTGTTATAACAAACATAGTTCTTATAACAAAAAATAATATATACGGTAGTTGGAGCGTCATTACTCGTATACCTTATATCTACCTAAATTGTATAGTGTGGGGGGGGCAATCCGAGTAATTTACATCGTTATGGCATGCCGTTTACAAAATATCATAACATTTAGTACAGTTTGTTCGAAATAAGTAAGCCGATCGGAAGTTAGCCGTTCCGAACTACCGCGGTGATAAAATGGTTTAATTAAGTGTTTTAATACATAAATATCGAAATTAGTAAACAAAACCATTAGAAATGTGAAACATATACGACTCTAATTATCTTTACACCGACTATTTCTATTAAAATTTACCACTTCTAAATCCCTTGCAGACAACTTCCGATCGGCTTACTTATTTCGAACAAACTGTAACTTTGTACGTTAACCTAGCTTTATTTTATCCAAAAAATTACACAGTTATCTAGAAGATTATTGAAGTGATACAAATTTCAAAATTTTTATTTCGTTTAATAGTAACAAAGAAAATATTTGGCCTTAGTAACAGATCGATTCACATCTTAACGAAAATTTAATAAATATTACTATTATCGATTATATTATTGTGATTAGGGTAAAATTCATACACTAATCTATAACAAGCTTGTTCCTATTATATTCTATTAAAGTTGAACTAGAAACGACACTATAATTATAACCATAATATTAAGTTTTATTTTAATTTTGGCATATGAAACCAAAATAAGTGAAAGGCAAGAAATTTTATTACATTTTTATTTCGTTTTTAAAGACATTTTTATGGGACACTGACACTTACACCTGAGAAACCAGACAAAGATTTTAATACAAAGCCCCAATTAAATTAATTACGTAGAACTTAATCAAATAAAGTCTGTTGCTCTACGCAAATTCTTCGATAACAGCTCTTTAAATATTTAAGTTCATTAAACAAGTGGAAAAATAGTAACAATTACAGTATCCACGTAGAACTTGACTTTACATATTTAATATCTTATGTACTAACTAAGTATTTGAATTACTTAATGTTATTAAAATCGAATAAAGTAAATTAATTTTTGAAATCGGTTTTGTAAATAACGGAATTCTGATGTATAAAGCATAAAAAAATAAGTACAAACAAATTGAGTACCTTATTTTCACTTTAAAAATAATGTTCAAATCATTTATTCAAATACTGTATGACAAAATATTAGTTACATAGTCTTACTTAGGTATCTTATTTACATTAAATTATGTGCCTGAACTAGGTAATCCTGTGTTTCAGGCGAGAAATATAAATAATTATTAAGGAATAAAATAATCACACGGTCTTAGGTTTCTATGACTAATTAAATATAAAAATAATAAGATAAAATATGTTGAGTAAAACATACCCTCAAAAAAGGCTATATGTGTGTTTGAGGTGCTCATTTGAGAGTAATTAGATCTTGTGCGTGCCAACAGTACGCACTACAGTGGCACGTGTAATATTCTCGACACGGGGAAGCACTTAATATCACAGAATAATGCTCCTACAGGGAATCACAGATGTCTGCTACTTAAATAATAACTAATTTAAGATGGGTGTACAAGAGTATAATTTTGTGTAGTATATGTTGAGGTGAGTAGGCTTAGATATGTAATTAAATCATTATTTGACAAAATCTCATAACAAATGATATTAAATTAAATATTTCTGTAAAACTGCCTCGTTGGTCTAGTGGTCCCAATCGCGACTGCTTCGCTAGAGGTCTTGGGTTCGATCCCCAGGTCGAGCAGTGTTATTGGGTTTTTCTATGAAATTCTCAGTAGCAGCTCGGAGTCTGGATTTGTGCCCGCCCCCTATTACATGGGACCCAAACATACCGGCGAACTGTGGGTGTACATTAAGTACACCTCTGCCTAACCCTTCGGGGAATACAGGCGTGATGGTATGTATGTATGTTTATTTCTGTAAAAATATCGTTTACAAGTCTTTGTTTTAAACTTGATGGTATCAGCAATAAGTTGATAATTATTAGAGTTTCTTTCGGAGCTTCTTCTCAGAGATTATTAGATAGGAATTATTCCTATCTAATAATCTCTGAGAAGAAGCTCCGAAAGAAACTCTAATAATTATCAACTATGTAAGTTTTACAATGAACGGCAATACCTGAGGCAGGCCTTTTGAAAAGGGCCATATCAGCTTTGAGTTGACCTGTCCAAACTGACGGTACGCATACATCAGTCATCCTCTATAGGCCGACCGTTTAACTCGCGTATCGCCTGCGCGGTAAGAAGGGAGCGGGGGCGGGTAACGCTACACACGGAGTCAATAATCCAAAGATTTATCTCGAGATAGACATTGTTGGTAAAGAATAAAATAATAAGTATCTTTTTTAAGTATCGCTTACATCTCCCCCCGCTCCCTTCTTACCGCGCAGGCGATACGCGAGTTAAACGGTCGGCCTATAGCTCAATATATTTTGTAAATTTTAAATTTTCCAAACCCTCAAAGAGTACAAATTGTCTGTGCAAACTCGCAACTTCTAGGGCAGAATGGTGGACTATAGTCTAACACCTCATACATAAAATGGACAATTAACGCAAAAAAAAATACGTTGGGAACCATTTGTAAATTACCTAAAAAACAATATTGGTATAGTTGTCTTTTTGTATTTTTTATAAATTTTCCATGCTTAAATAAATTATTAAAGTTATTTTGGTGAGGGAAAAATTCGACTGCGGGCAAGATTGCTAATTATAGTTTTTTACAATAATTAGTAAAAGATTTACCAAACAATGTTTGTTATTTGTGGGCACTTAAAATTTCCGTATAATTTATTCACACAAACGGCTATAAACTACAAAACGTTTCTTTTGAAGGCATCTCAAATAAGGCGGGTAATCTGTTTACCCTGGGAAAGTACTTAGCAATTCCAGGAACTTCGACGACACTCCGGGGTCAGATTTTGAGTATTCATAATTCAGAACTTATTCAAGAATATTACCATTCCCCTTTACACTTCTTGGTAAGGCTGTCAGGTGAATATTTGATTAATAAATGGTAAATTATATATATATATATACACTGCTCCTAGTTAAAATAAAATGTAAACCATTGACTTGGTACTAGGAACTAGGAGCAGTGTAAAATAAAAGAGAAGGGTAGCGAGAGTCGAGCCAAATCTCACGACATCTCACCAAGCGGGAAAAGGTTAATTCACCAGAGTCCATGTGTGTAGTGTCCAGAGGTTCGAAACATTTGTTTTTCTATTGTTATTTGACAGTCGTCAGACAGATATCCTAGGACAAAAAGTTTCCAAACATTAAATTCCCGAAAAAAAAAATGGTTGACAACCCTACGAACGTCTGGTTACCGTCAAGTTACAAGTTTTCATTTCATAATTACAAAGTTGCCGTTTTTCCACCAAAACGGCGCCATTTTGTTTTAAACAATAATAGCACTTAACCTTGATTAGGTAAGTAGTTAAAAAGGTTTTATAAAACTCAATATTTTTTTTGGGACTACTCAGCCCATTAAAGTTTAATCGAGAGTCATTTGAGAAAGGCTATAAAAAGTAAAAGAAAAACGTGAAATTAAAATTCAAGGCTTTACAATTAAAAGTAGCTTTGTCGTGCAATGAATGGTGGGAATTATTTTTAGCGTGGAATGGTGGGCAATGCTTAACGAAATGGTTTATCCATAAAACCTTAGTATGAACTTTACTCGATATCTGTCTGTCTGTCAAAATCCGTGAAAGAAACCGGCCCAGTTGGCACAGCGCAGCAACTGCGAGATCGACTTCTGCGGAATGTTTTACAGGTTCAATCATGCATAGGAAAAATAGTTGTATTATAGGTTTTAATTCTGGGTATAGGTGATGTGTGTTATTACTGGTGTTTTGTAATACGGGATAAATATGAGATCGTTATACGGAAAATCTTCATAGATCGTCTACCACCAGGGCATGCGGCAGGGCATGTTGGACTAGTACAGGGGTCGCAAAATGGTGGACCGCGGTCCGCATCCGGACCGCCCGCCGACCCATTTTATGCGGACCGCGAGAACACAACAACTTGCACTACAGAGCAATTAGATACGGTACAGTACAGTAATTAGATACGGAAATAACAAAGGCATTTTTTTTACATATCAATGAGAAAAATGACGTTTTTTGTACAGTTTTATTAAATTACGTACCTATTTAATAAAACTGTACAAAAAACGTCATTTTTCTTATTGATATGTAAAAAAATGCCTTTGTTATTTCCGTAATTACATTTGTTTAATTAATATGTTTTTCTATAAAATGTTGTGCGGACCGCGATGCTCATTTCATTTCTTATAACGGACCCTGAGCGAAACTAATTAGTGACCCCTAGACTAGTAGGTACCGACAAAAAATGGCACTTGCCTTCCAGTGCCTTATCTAGGACCCCCTTCAGATGATGTTTATATCTGGTCATCAAGACAGTTTATAATGTTTAAATCGTCATCATATTACATCGAAATTGTTAACTTTTGACTGTTTTGTCATAATGTATCATTAAAATTGCAAACTTGGTTCCCTGTTGCATCATTCCGAGTTCGGGTTAAAGAGTATGTAAGAACTAACAATGACGGAACCTAAAAAAAGAAATTCATATCTGAAAGAAATTGCATAAATAAAATAAAGTGATCCTTTTCACTGTAGCTCAGATATTTCAAAGAAACGTAACTAGCAAAATCATAGAAATATCTGTACAAACGAATAAGCATAAAATGTGGGAGGCAGAGCATACATTTGAAGCTACTTGCCAGATAACAATCCCTCCGAGTCAAAAAGTTTCAATCCCACAAAGAGCTCGCCTACAGAATAGAGTCGAATAAGAATGGGACATGTCGATGACAAATATCGATTATTTGGTCGAATTGAAACTATTGAAATTACATATCACTATAGAGTTTTTGCTAATTAGAGGAAATATACAATAAATATTACGATATGGGGCTCCTGTTCCCAGTTCATTGGTTCATCATTCGTCGGTTCATGGGTTAAGCCATTGGGCTAGGTTATTGTTAACAAAGAATAGAAAGAAAGAAAAAACTACCTATTTTTGACCAAAATTGACTGCTCTATACACTGATTATTCAAACCCTCGTATATGTTTATTTGAACTACCATGACGCTCACTCAATATTAAATCATGAATCTGTGCTGGTTACTCGGTAAAATATAATTATTACATACCTTATTTTTCACCGAGTGTTTTTTCCTATATTTATGATGTATATCATAATGGTTATTTGATGATAATTTCTAATAAACTCTAAATAATGCAGTCACCACCTGATTAGGGACGAGCTAGTTACATAATTTTACCCGTTGTCGTGAGAAACGAGATAAATTATGAGAGGACATGAAATATTTTATAAATTTTCTAATTACCTGTGCATATTTAAGGTCTTCCCAGAATCAGTGTAATGCCAAAGAAGCAGGGCTGAATATACTTTGTATGCGATGAAGCTCCTGTGTATGTAACTTTAAAATATGTGTAAACAAATTCATATAAAATGTCACGAAACGGTTACGAAAAACGTTAGTGGTTACCGGTTACCATAACCTATTGACGCTTGCAACACCAGGAGTTTTTGTAGTAGCTCGCTCACTTGTTGTCAACCTTGTAAAGGAATAGGGAGGGGAAGAAGAAAAGGAAAAAAGGGAACTGAGGGAGAAATTGGGCCTATTGTTACAGACGACAAATCTCTAATTGTCTATTACTGCAGCCATCATAGCAGTGGGATACGTTGGACGCGTAGCGAATAAAACCCTCCTCGATTGTTGATGCCATAAATCCCGATTATTTTTCTAATATACTTCAATAATAATATCGAAAACTTTTTTTTTCTCAGTGCTTCTATTGCTTATTGAAGCTCTCATGATAGACTTTCAACAAGTTTAATAATAATTTTATCGATAAATTGAACATCACTATACCACAGGAAGCGCAATATCGAATACTAGTCCACGTCAACGGTATAAAACACGGAAATCTCTTGCAATACAACTCGTATGCGGCAACCAATGTAAATTGTTAGAGCTATTGCATTATATGCTTATCTCTTGTGGACGGGTGAAATTTGTATTGAATTGTAGTCTTACCTGATATAAAAAATGTTGAGAAAAAACCATTGAATCAAGTGATGAGAAGCACTGTTCTCAATTTACTTTTTTTTTTTATATAAGCATACTAGCAATGTGGGTCGCCCATTACTAGTAATCTTGTTAACCCCTCGTACTAAGCTAAATGCTTGTATTACGAGTGGGTTCACGTCGGTAGTGCAATGGGTGAGTTTCGAACCGGCAACCACATGATCGCAAGTCCGACGCTCTAGCCATTAGGCTACCGCCGCTTTTAAAACTTTATTATTAACATACATAGCATCACGACTGTATTACTCGAAGGGTTAGGCAGAGACGCTTCACCGGTATGTTTAGGCGCCATGAATAGGGGGCAAGCCTTTTGGCACTAATGGGGCTCAAAACCAAACTCTGACCTGCTGCTGAGAATTTTATTTGAATACGCAATACCGCTTTGCTTGACCTGGACATTAAGTTTGGGACCTTACACTCTCCATCTGCAGTATTACCAGCAAAACCAATGAAGCAGTCACCAGTAAATTATTTCGGGGTTTTTCGTATCTGGTCATCATTGTAAGTGTGACTTTAGTGGTACACATGATAACAGTTAATATAATATACAATTGCCCAACAAAAACAATCGCTATTGTTACGGAATACGAGCGGCCCAGATATCAAACTGTAAAGTTTAATCTGTCGCCGTAAGTACTTTAATTAAAAGTAATTCGTCTGGGCGTAAATAACAGAGACAATCGGTTTTTTTTTTTCATGGGAAAAACCTCCTATTACATCGGACCTAAACATACCGGCAAAGTGTGGGTGTACACCTCTGCCTCACCGTTCGGGAATACAGGCGTAAAGTAATAAAGTAGATGGAACCATCTACTTCAAAGAAAAAAGGATTATGCGTATGTTTGTTTACCTAATAATAAAATAACAGTTTTTTAGTAGATGCACATGAAATTATAAACGGTACTTATAAAAAGTCTGTCTGTCTGTCCGTTTGTTTGTATTGGCTGACCTCCAATACGGTTGTACTGATTTCCACGAGACTATCACTGGCAGATAGCTGATGATAAAAGGAGTAACTTAGGCTATTTACCATTACGTTATGGTGGGTGATCAAAATCACATAATAACTTGACCAGTAAATTAAACAAACATAAACGGGAGTGAAACCGCGGGGCGCATCTAGTTTTAAATATAGATAGGTGTCCAAAAAACGATTAGATAAGTGTTATATATTGATTCTGTATTGATACATTATTTTAAAAAACTAGCATAAAACTTGGTTCGGTTTCATCTTTAAGCTCGTGTTACTTTTTAACCTGTGTTCAAATTTAGTTTTATGTTCAAGGAACACGTATTTTAATGAAAAGATTGTTACTGCAACATTTTAACTTTTTTGACTTTCATTGGTTAAAATTCAAAATAGGACCAAACTACTATTTATGGAGCGCGGAGCGGAAACTATCCTCTTGAAAAAGTATCTTATATAGAACACATAAAATAAATAAATGCGTTGGAAAACAAATACAATTTGTTATGATAAGCCACAAAATGACAAGTGATCTAGGTATTCACTGCTGATTTTATTACAAAACATAAAAGTAATACTAAGATTAAGGTTCATTATAACTAATTTACAGCAAAGGGTTTATTCACAAAGTAAGCATCTTCAATATACTGTTGCGGTTTACTGTTAGCTAATAAAATTACAAATTATATTGTCGCGGTAAACCGTAATCTTAGTGTGATTATACACGAGACATTAGCATCGCTCCAACAATGGCTTTCTGAGGGCTGTGTCTAAACATAATATATCTGTCACCGTAAAATTGTAATCATCATTGGATTATAATCTATCTTGCGAGTTTGTAAACTGTCGATAGATTATGAACTGCAATGTACTGCTTACAATTTAACGTATTAATTTTAGGTAGATCATAATCTGTCGAAGCGAAGCCGTCAAATTGTGAAATGGCATACGACGGAACCTGACGCGCTGATTGGTTGAACGTCACCGTAAAATACTAATAAATCTCGCAAGATAGATTACAATCTAACGGTATTTTAGGGTGACATATCAAAACTGATTTTACAAAATTGGATTTCCTTGTATACGTAGTACACACGACTACAAGTCAGCCTATAAGTGTCTAGTTTATGCTGATCTCGCATTGTATAGGCTTCCCATGCAATAAGAGGCCAGCGCATACTGGTTTTGTATAACTTTTTGTGTAGTCGTGCGTACCAATAAGTGATGTAATAATATTTTTAATACGAAATAAAAAATAAGAGAGAGCTTGAATAAAGTATAGAGGGGCTCGTGGCTAAGTTATAAATGAGCTTATCAACAGATCTGCAAAGTTAAAATACGTCTGCCGCAATCAGTCTGTAGATTGGTGACCAT
Source organism: Subacronicta megacephala (assembly GCA_958496365.1). Taxonomy (NCBI): domain Eukaryota; kingdom Metazoa; phylum Arthropoda; class Insecta; order Lepidoptera; family Noctuidae; genus Subacronicta; species Subacronicta megacephala. The sequence continues at coordinate 2,746,761 of OY292531.1, read as the reverse complement.
TCTTAACACATCGAGACCACTCCGTGCCTCGGAGTGTACGTAAAGCCATCGGTCTCGGTTGTCATACGAACACCTATGTCAGTCGTTAGAGGTAGAAGCCCAAAAAGCCTGACAACCAGTCTATCCTTCGAATTTGTTGTGGTAGGTCCACGCTGTTCGCAGCATGAATGGGCCGGCTCGACCGGGGAAGTACCACACTCTCGCAGAAAACCGACGTCCGAGTAGTAGCGTTTCGTTACTGCGCTTCGTTCGGTGAGCGAGAGGGCCGGAGGCCCAATTCCTCCCCCAATCCCCTTCCTTCTCCTTTTCTCCTTCCACTCCCTTTCCCTAAATAGGCTCGGCAACGCATCTGCAACTCCTTTGGTTTTGCAGATGTCCATGGGCGGCGATGACTACTTACCATCAGGTAGCTCGCCTGCTCGTTTGCCGAGTTATCCCATAAAAAAAAAAATATCGATGTTGCCCAGAAAGTGGGTTCACTTCGTATAAAATGGCTAAAGTCACTTCGTATTAAATATTAAAACTAACGATTGTCTACATAATATGATATAAAGAGTGATATGTATCACATTGTTTAATTCAATATTAGCGTAAACAGTGTCAAGTGTTTATTAAATATTTTTAAGATTCTAATCTGACAGACTTCAGACTTTTGGGTAATTATTGAAGTCAATAACTATTGCAGGAAGGATTATTAACTACCTGCAATAAAATGGTAAATTAGACTTGGGAAATACTAGAAAGTGTGTCAAAACTAAGGACATTCTGACGTAGGTAAACATTAACAAATAAGCCAATGTTTTGTTTATGTTCTTTTAGATAAGTTATTGCATGTCAAATTATCGCATCTTACTGACATGCGTTCCAGTCATTGTATTTATCTCCCAGAGACGGCAAAATGCAGCTAAGATTCTTCTAAAGGAAATGGAGAATTTCAGAAAAATATTAGCTTAACTTGACAAAGTGAATGTGGTAATTGACAGGGTCATGATTTTGTCTAAAAGCATGGTTATATTTGTTGATAAATTTCTCGCGGTCTTTGCATTGGCCAATATCCTACTGTTTTTTTTTATTATTTCCTTGTTTAAACGCCTTAACAGCAAACTAACAACCTAAACAAAAAATATTGTAAGGCTACATTAAAAAAAAAACAACATAAAATCTGCATATACAATAAGAACACGAATATTTACTTACAGAGATGGGTCGTGACAGTCAGTCCTAAGAAATAAATGACGTCAGAGTTTCTTTCACAATAGTATTGTTATCAGTAGTACTTCTAAAATCAGCAGTAACCATTTTTTTAGTAATTTATGATATTATACCCTACATAATTTTGTTGAACAGATAAATACGATCTATTCCATTTTGTATACCTAGTAATTCCATTGTATCTACTCGTTAACGTTGTACACACATACATTACCGAGGTCAAGTTCTAAAGTATAAATCTATATTAATCGGGTCACTTTTTTTTAATATCTAAGTTAATTGATATCTAAATGCCCAATCTCACAAGGGTTTTACTACTACACATGAAGTCGATATCCTTTTTCTAAAAAGTTAATTATAAAAATCTAAAAAACGTTTTAAAATAGATTCAAGATTTTTGTTCCATTTGGTTGCGTTTTCAGTTCATCGGCGGAACTTCCTGTGTATAAAACCTTACAATCTAAAAGACCTTCCAATTCTTTATTCATATTTCGTTTATAACATTGGGCCTACTCGGTCTCGTATTAGATCATAACCCCACTACCATCGCCAGGGAAGAACCTTTTAAGGCGCTGCTGTTAAGGAACTTTGAGGTGGTCTTTGAAGAAAACAGTATAACCCCGTCAATCTTCTGTTTGCTCATCACTTCTTTACGGGGTGGTATTTGGATTAAAAATTCCATATTCCCCTGTTTAAACAAAGAATAACTAATAGAGTGGTCTTTCTGTACATACGCACGTACAGAAAGACCACTCTCCGCCTCTCTCTAATGTTCAATACCTCACTGCCCCTGCACTTCGTAGTATCGTTTGTTGTTTGATAAACAAACTAAGTGCACGCACGTAACGCACACATTTGCGTTAACCTAATCTCGCATATGCACTTGTAATGTGTGTCGAACACGGTACGTCACTATGAAGTATCGGAGTTATTCTAAAAGCCTATTTCAGAGTCCCACGAACTACTTAAAAATATTGCAAAAAGTGGGATAACCTAGTTATGCCCAGCGACCATTATTCCGAGTTCGAATCCTAGGCACACACCTTTGAGTTTTGACATAAATAAACCTATCACTCGCTGAAAAATAGAGAAGCGTGACCCCTTTCATTCTAAGAGGAGACCCATTCCCATTGGTGGGACATTCAATGGAGTCGATGAAAAAAAAAATCTAATGCAGGTGAAGTCTATCGTTCACTTTCAACACAAAGTGATGTTTCTGACTCAGATAACTGTTGCTTGTTGCTTGTTTGAAAGTGAAGCACGTAGCTTCACTTTCAAACAAGCGTATCACACAAATGTCAACCTTTACATCATTGCAATAAAAATGAAATTACTAACTTGCACTGTTGCGCAAAGATCCTCAGTATGAAGTGACATCTATTACCTAAGGTATTCCTTAATACTGATTTAAAATACTTACTTGACGGGTTAGAATACAATTCCTTACTTTTTTTTATGGGTTAACTCGGCAAACGAGCAATCTACCTGGTGGTAAGAAGTCATTGCCGCCCATGGACATCTGCAAAACCAAAGGAGATGCAGATGCGTTGCCGAGCCTAGTTAAGGAAAAGGGAGGAGAAGGAAAGGGACTGAGGGAATACGGCCTCCAGTGCTCCACTCTCACCGTACGAAACGCAACAGTATGCATACTGCTACTTGACGTCGATATTCTGTAGGAGGGTAGTACTTCCCCGGTCGTGCGGACCCATTCATGCTAGCATTACTACTACAACGCCATTCACTACCGTGAAAAAATATCTGACTTGCTCGGTGGTAGGACCTTGTGGTCTGATTGGCTGGCGAACACCCTTACATCGAAATCTATAGTGAGAGCGACAGCACTTGAGAACCAGTTCCCCCTCCTTTACTGCAGCTCTGACTGTCCGAGAAACATCCGAGAGGGTTATAGACTCAGCCACCTTTTCTTTGGATTTGCAGGTGTCAGTGGACAGCGACAACTACCTCCTTACCATCAAGTTGTTCGTCTGTTCGTTTCCCGAAACAATCAATAAAAAAAATCAATCAAAATTCTTTAAATAATACCTACCTATCTATCCACTGTTCTCAGCAACAAAGCTACATTCACATTAAAAACTTAAATTTCATGATAGACAAAACATCTTCTTTAATTTGCTTTTTGTGAAGACATTTCAACACATTAAAAATTGCAGAAGATGGACTTGTTTGTTCCCTACTAATCACAAATTCGGTCCCTCACGAAACAATATTTTCGTCGGGATTTATGTAGCCAATTTTGAGTTGAGCATTTTTCAATAAATTACCATTTGACGGCCGCTGTTTAGATTCAGGAGAAAATGCTAAGAACTTTCTGCATTATAATAAAAAATGTATTAAACCCTAACCCACAGTACTTACAGATTTTGATATACTGCTGAAAATGGGTATAATAAAACAGCTTTGCGTCGCTTAGTTCCGATCAATGCGGTGTTATTTTTATTCCAGGATCTTTCCAACGTATGTGTACCTTGATCTATTATTTCTTTCCTCTCCGTAGCAGTCAGCGGAAGGAACTATCGGGGAAACAAAAAGGTCACATCCCAAGCAATCACATCTGATCCTTATTATTATTATTTATTATTCAGCCATTTTAGTTACACTGCAGGGCAAAGGCCTCCACAGCCTTTTACTGTTCCTCGCGGTTTAAAGCTATTTTAGGCCAATACTCTAATATTAATCATATTATGATTCATCAAAGACGCCTTTTTAGCTGATCTCCGCCCTTCACAAGTCTGTGGGTGGCTAACTTGGTGAATCTAAAAAAAACTTGATTCAAGTAATATGGAAATACCTTTATTATTCCTCTTAACAACCAAACAATCTTTTCGCACCTATCTATTGACATTACGTGATGATGAAAAAAAAAGTGTGTCATTTGATAATACATTATCTGAGCCCGTTGTTTTATTTTGCCATCCATAATGTATTGACAATATCTTGAGTATAATACGGATCATAGTAAAAGTAGTTCATAGTAAATAAGTTGAAGTTAAGTCAATGTTATCGTAAGTAAACTCCGCTTCGATAGGCAATGATTTTTACACGAACAATAAAAGCATAGATCGGGACGGTGGCACGCACTATCGGCCTGGGGAGCGCAAGCGATGCCGCGCGCGCGCGTTCCATTTTCAAACAAATATTACAATTACGTTAACAGAGTGTAATTTTTGTAACTAGTTCTTTTTTTAATAATTTTGTTACATAGACTACAACTACGTATTTTTTTAATTATTGTAATAGTGTTGTGTTACAAAAATGGATCCGGAAAAGAAGCCGAGCAATGAAGTGACAGTGGACGATATTTTGACTATTCTGGGACCCTTTGGCAAATTTAATATTTATAGTTACCTATTAATATTGTTCCCTGTGTTTTTGGCGGGAATGTACTCATCCGTATATAACTTTGAAGTTATGGATCTCAAATATAGGTAAGATTGCTTTTATTTTTAAAGAGGTTCTAATTGATAATTTACGATACGATGAATGAGAATTACATTAAAAAGGTTTAATGATATCATCAAAATATAGTTATGATGGTTATTTAATTTTCATTTAGTAACTTCTGCTTTTGCAATGTTACCAAACATTATTCATTAGCTAATAATATAAGTAATTAAATCTATTGTAACTTTCTAAAACTATAGAATAATGGAGGATTTTTGAATAGCTTCCTCTAATTTATTACATATTTTCTTTTGTCTTAAAAAATACAGTATTTTTAAGAAAAATAACAGCTTTAAAAAAAATGGCACTTCTTATTAACACTACTTACAGCTGATAGGTGCCTACTTGTGTATAGGTCAGGTATAAAAATAATGGTCTTGTTAGTAAACAAGAAGTGATACGCGGTATGTTATTTGACACGCATGTATAAGTGCAACGCGCAAAATAATTGCTTTCGTTGCGACTTTATAGACCAAACATTTATGGATGCTTTGGTCGCCAACCAGACAGACGGATGACCCGAAATTCGAAAAACGTGGAATAATAGGGGTTCAAGTTTTTATGATCGCCTAGTGACATAACCAGTGGACTGCCAAGTCAAAAGCCTCGACTTCGAATCCAAAACACGCACCTATGACTTTTCGAATTCATGTGCCTATAATACAACATAATTATCACGCGCTTAAACGGTGCGTTACAGATTTCCTTTACGGCGTTTAAAGTCTGCCAACCTGCAGTAAGCTAGCGTGGTGAACTGTAGCACAATTGCTCACGTCACGGGTCTCTCGAGAGGAGACCCGTGTCCAGCAGAAAAGCAGAGAAACAATAAATGGCTTGATGATGATGAAGCTTTTTTAACTCTAGTTGAACGGTTTCAAAAAGTTAATCCTATGGGGAAGAATCTGGCAAGAAAATCATGGACATTCTTTAATTATAAAAGGTGTTACATTATTCACTGGTACATTAAGGCTATGACAGGATGTTTTGGAGGTCGCTAGGAGGGGTCTAATAGCAAGCAGTAGACTTATGTTGGTTATTCCTCATGCTTCAAATCAAATAAAAAGTTAAGATGAAACTTTGTGGACAAAGAAGTGAGGCCGGCCGGAAAACTACGCCATGCCGTGTAAAACACACAATTACACGCACACACGTATACCGAAACTACGCCTTATCTCGTCAGTCGAGTTATCCAGCTATCGAAAGCTCTACTGACAAGATAAGGCGTAGTTTACTAATACGCATGTGCGCGTGTTATTGTGTGTTGTACACGGCACGGCGTAGTTTTAGCCGGCCTCACTTCTTTGTTCGGAAAGTTCCATCTTAACTTTTTATTTGATCTGAGCTTCATGCTTCTCTCCCTCCCTCAAACCAAATTATTTAAAGCATGTCCTTTTCTTACACTGGTCAATGTCGACCTTATTATTCATACATCTTTTCTATTGATTTCTGATAGAATATATATATAGAAAATTACATGAATTACTTAACGTTGATTTTAATATAATCTTGACTACCTTCACATATTTACATGATTGTTAATATTTGCACAGCCGTTTTTTTCTTCTTTGTAACATTCGTTTGCACTTCTTGAGACATCCTTCACCTTGTGGGATGTTGCTGAAATTAAATTATACCATGTATTATGTTGTTTGAATAAAATATTCGCACCCACACGCCCACGTTAGGACACGGGTTAAATTTGCAATTTAACTAGTTATATCGTCCATAGCCAATAGGCTTCTTTCCAAGGTCGTAACATCGTTGTTCACAGATATTAACTTGTCAAGCGGCATATTGTAGACACAATGCAAAATCTATTGTTATGTCCTCATGAGGAAACTGTATGCATTGACGGGTTAATATAAGTACTAATAAACCGTCTATATTTCCCAAAGGGTATGCAAAGTTGTACCATAGTACACCCAAAATTTGCTGGTCTGTTTAGGTCCCATGGCGTTAACGAGCCGATATCGATAATTTCAGAGACTACTAGTTAACCCAGCAAACGTGGGTCTGTCATACTAAAATTACGATAAAAAATGGGGGGCGAGGGTAGGGGTATCAAAAACAGCCTATGACCTATTCTCATACCTACGAAATATAGACAAAATTGTTAAAAATCTGTCAAGTCGTTTCGGATTAGTTCGATAACAAACACGAGATTTGTACATACCTATTACTTTTATTATTATAGATTTAAATCGTAGTTATATTCTTGACTCCTTGACATACTTTAAGTCTTACTGAATTTGAAACCTCAAATCATTCAGACTGTGTAGAATATATCATATTCAGTTACATAATTATGTTGATACAAACACCTATAACAATCATAAGTGGTAGGCAGAAGTGCCCGACAACCAGTTTATCTGCAGAATATTCATCAACCCATTACATTGTCCCACTGCTGGGCACGAATCTCCTCTCAGGACGAGAGTGAACAGGCTTATAGTCCACCACGCTAGGCTACGGCGCGTTGGCAGACTTCACACGCCGTCAAGAAAATCTATCAGGCATGCAGGTTTCCTCACGATGTTTTCCTACACCGTTTAAGCGCGTGATAATTAATTATTAATACGCACATGACTTCGACAAGTCAGAGGTGCGTGCCTTGGATTCGAACTCGAGACCTTTAACTTGGCAGTCCAATGGTCATATCACTAGGCTATCACTGCACACAACGCATTCAATAGAATAGAATTCCTAAGAATATCAACACTCGCGTCGTACAAAATAGTGATATTGAGCCGCATTTGGCTAGGCTCGAAGCTCCAGTTAGGCGTACTTATGTACACCCACACTTCGCCGGTATGTTTAAGTCCCATGTAATAGGGGACGAGCCTATAACCGGGTACGATTCCAAACTCACAGCTGCTACTGAGAATTTCATAGAAAAACCCCATAACACTTTGCTCGACCTTGGATTCGAACCTTAGACCTCTAGCGAAACAGTCTCGCTTACGACCACTAGACTATTGAGGCAGTTAGTAATAGTAGTTGTAAATACCTACCAATATAATATCCAGTCTTTCTATATGAACTCTGATAGCCCACAAGAACAGTGGCGATACATGCGAATAGTCATCTCTTTGTCAATAGTGTGAATATATCCACGTTACGTAGTAATACGTCAATGGCCTAGTAAATTTGATCCTAAGCTAAGAGCAAAACAAAAGAAGTCTGTACAGTCACCAAAAAATATATCTGCACATACAATATGTTCAAAGTGATCCAACCAACGAATGGTTGTATCACGCAAATTAAACCTTTTTTATGTCAAATAAATGTTTCTATCTACACTACTGGCAAACCATTATATCCACGTTAGGTATAGCATCAACGGCTTAGTAAAGTTGATCCTAAGTTAAGCTAAGAGCAAAACAAAAAACAAAGTCTAGACTTGTACAGTCAGCAACAAAGGTACAAATCTGTACATAAAAACTGTTCAAAGTGCTCCAACCAACTAATGGTTGTATTTCACAAGTTAAAACTTTTTTTTATACCAGTTTAATGTTCCTTTCTATACCACTGGCAAACCATTATATCAACGTTAGGTATGCCATCAATGGCATAGTAAAGTTGATCCTAAGTGAAGCTAAGAGCAGAACAAAAGAAGTAAGACTTGTACAGTCAGCAACAAATATATCTGAACATACAAACTGTTCAAAGTGATCCAACCAACTAATGGTTTGTATCTCGCAAATTAAACTATTTTTATGCCAATTAAATGTTTCTTACTACACCTCTGGCAAAACATTATATCCATGTTAGGTATGCCATCATTGGCCTAGTAAAGTTGATCCTACGTTAAGCTAAGAGCAAAACAAAAGAAGTCTAGACTTGTATAGTCAGCAAAAAATATATCTGAACATACAAATTATTCAAAGTGATCCAACCAGTTGTATCTCGCAAATTATTTTTTTTTAATTCCAATTAAATGTTCCTTTCTACAGCTCTGGCAACCATCATTTCATAAGATTACAACATTTCTACGACTTCATGCAATAGTGAAACCTATTAGTCTAATATTATAAAATAATTAATAAGTATAGCTAGGTATTGGTTCATCTTTCTTGGAACACACGTGTTGTTTTAAAAGTATTGATACATGTAGTAGTATGTAATCACATCATTATATAATCTATTCAGTAGTATTGAGATATGACACATTCTAGGCATGAAAATAGTACAAAACTTGCTATTAAAAATATATTTTAATTTTAAACGTATTTTTTTTGTTTTGGTCGCATATTACTAGTGGGTATTCTTGCTACTACTGTACTTAATGTACTAAGCTCAATGCTTGTCTTACAAGTGGGTTCATATCAGTAGTGAAATGGGTAGGTTTCGAACCGGCAACCACATGATCGTTAGTCCGAAGCCCTAACCATTAGGCTACCGCCGCCGCTGCCTGGATTAGGTAATTCTGGATACCATCTATCATCCATTCTGAACATCCATTCAATTCCTATTTGTTATTTAAATCTATAAAGAGTTTTAAGACAGTTTTTTTAGGATCGAGTGCGATGATTCAATCCTATAATTATTATTTCTATTTTCAAAGCGAAATTTCATTCATGGAACACTCATTCGAAAAGCAAAAAAACACATTTAGATTTTTTTTGACATCATGAAATACGCTTGACTTAAATCTAATCAGAGATTTCAATAAATTGACTTAGGAGTAATTCCACTTTCTCCTTTTCCAGATGTTCAGTACCAGAATGCGAAGAGAGCCCTCATCATACCAACTTTACGATACCTCACGATAGTGATGGGGTGCTATCGAAGTGCGTTCGCTACGCCCCCTTCCCAAATGTGTCACAGTTCACCAACTCGAGTCAATGTTCCCCGCACTACTTCGACACGTCAACGGAGATTGAGTGCGAGTCATACGTATATTTGGAGGAGCATTCTATTGTTAAGGAGGTAAGATTGAAATACTTATCCTACTTTCCTCCATGCCAAAAGATTCATCAAAATACATTCAGCCTTAGCATGAAAATTTAACAAACACATATCAAAACTCCGAGCTACTACTGTGAATTTCATAGAAAAAATAACACTGCTCGTTCTGGTAATTGAACCAAAGACCTTTAGCGTAGCAGTCGCACTTAGGACCACTAGACTAATGAGCCAGCAGAGGATGATGATGATATTATTACGGTTATAGCTATTCCAATAACCAGAGACTAAATTTTTTTTTTACAATAATTTGTATTACAGTGAACAGCATTACAAGTCAATTTTCAATATTTACTGCATTCTACGATGTATTTCAATTTATATGAAATGAGACACTTTTACAAGTCGTTTTTTTTTTAACTAGATGCGTCGACGTTTCCTATCTGGCGACCTATCATGGTCTCTTTTAAAGTCCAGATAATAGTGATATTATTAGATATGCGAGTTTTACTTTAACCCGTCAAGCAGCATATTGTAGACACAATGCAAAATCTATTGTTATGTCCTCATGAGGAAACTGTATGCATTGACGGGTCAAATTATGATCACTGTTGGACACAGCGATCGCTCGTATCTAATCTAAAACCAATATAAACTGAACAAACAAACATACGGAGTTACTTTCGTATTTATTATATTGCTAGCTATCTCCTTAGGATCGTAGCGTGATTCTAGATAGCCTATAGCCTTCCTCATACCATACAAAAACAATTTATTTACGGATTTTTCACATCGGTACTTCCAGAGATTAGCGCGTTCAAGCAAACAAACAAACTACTCGGCTTTATTATTTTAGTGTTAATTATAATATTATTAATATCCATTTTTTTACACACATACCATTATGTTCTGTCATGCATAATGTAGTAAATAAGTTTTTGTGTTGTGCTTCATGTAAAAACCTTGTTATTTATTTATTTTTATACACTTTGCTTGTGTTCATAGTTCAAATGTATGACACATCGAATACAAAAATAATATTTTTTTTATAACCAACTGCTTATAATTGACGGGCTCACGGTTTAGCTATGACTGCGATGATCAACAGACGTGCAAGGTTAAGCTACTCCTGCCGCGAGCAGTTCGTTGATGGGTGATCATTCCTAACACATTGAAACCTCTCCATGTCTCGGAGAGGCGAAAGACATTGGTCTCGGTTGTCATACCAACACTAAAGACAATCGTTACTAATAGAAGAAGCCCAAAAACCCTGAAAACCAGTCTATCCTCCATATATATCGCAAGTGTTACTCAGAGATGGCGTCGAGTCGCCTCTCAAAACACCCATGTAAAAACCCTATTTACTGCAATTAAAGTTTTGTATTTGTATTTAAAATAAATTATGTACACACGGCTACAGGTCAACCTATACAAATCTAGTTTAAGCTAAGCTCGCATTGTATAGGCTTCTTATACAATAAGAGACCAGCGTAAACTGGTTTTGTATAACTTGATGTGTAGCCGTGCGTACAATGAAGCATAAAATGAGAGGAGACAGGTGCCTAAAAGTGGGACAACATATTTAAAAACAAAATGGAACAGTAGGTACACCTACAGTTCACCGGTATATTCAGGTCCCATGTAATAGGGGGCCAGCCTATGGCCATTCACCAGGTACATATCCAAACTCCGAGCTGCTACTGAGAATTTCATAGAAAATCCCAATAACACTGCTCTGCCGCTGCTGCTAATACTGTCCTGAGAATCGAACCAAAGACCTCTAGCGTAGCAGTCGCACTTAGGACCACTAGACTAAAGAGCCAGCAGAGGATGATGATATCATTACGGTTACAGCCATTCCAAAAAAAAATTCAGAAAAAAAAATCAGAGACACAAAATATAATACAAATTAATGTTTTACCTTAATTTGTATTATAGTATTACAAGTCAATTTTCAATATTTACTGCATTCTACGATGTATTTCAATTTCAATGATAAACACTGTTGGAAACAGCGATCGCCCATTTCCAATCTAAAATAAATATTATGAGAGCTAAAGCCACAAATCTCGATGCACAAACACGCTGTTTAAAAAAAAACCAAAAGTAAAATGAAAAGTTGAAATCTTTTCGCTATTTCAGTGAAAGTTTATCGTAATAGTACAAGTGAAAGTGACGTTTTTCTTATATTTTGTAAAACAAAAGACTGTATTTTCATTTACTTTGAATTTAGACAGTATTTTTCTGATAGGAATAAGTAATACAATATCATAAAATACCATCACGACTGTTTTCCCCGAAGGGTTAGGCAGAGGTGTACTAATTAATATACGCCCACAATTCGCCGGTGTGTTTAGGGCCTATTGTCATTAACCGGGCACAAATCCAAACTCCAAGCTGCTACTGAGAATTTCACAGAAAAAACCGATAACACTTTCCTCGAACCAGGAACCTAACCCAGATACTCTAGCTACTCATGTGACATCTACCAACCCGCACTGGGCCCGCGTGGTGGATTACGGCCAAGTACCTGTCACTAAGAGGAGATGTGTGTCCCAACAGTGGGAAATTTATAGATCGATTACGACTTCTTTTGACCTAATGTATGTCATCAATGCGTCGGAAAAATACAGTCTATTTTATAACAACTAAATCTTGATCCAGACATGGTTATTATAAGATGGTGAGCATTGACAACAGCATAATGTTTCGTCGCTATTAACCGTTACTGACATGCAATTTTAGTACCTATTAATTTTAATAACTATATATGTTAGTGTTGTAGACATCATCTGATAGCTAGATCGGGAAAGAACCACGCTAATAGACTATTTGAATATTTAACATTTTTAAGGCACCATAAAAAAGTTTCACTTAAATAAATCCAAACTACAAAAAAAAATTGGTTCAAAAATAAGGAAGCTATAAGCATTTTCATTTTATGCTAGACAGAGAGCGCACTACATCGACTTGTGACGTCACAATTCGCTAAGCCATACAATTTCTATACTAATTCACTCTTTTTCGGGAAAGAGACATCTTAGAAGTGTATTAGTCGATTTGAATAATGCTTTCAGTATACGTCTTATATTTTATTTTACAATAGTACAGTTAACTACCCTATTAATTATTAAACGGGGGATTTTATTGAAGTAAAGCACTTTTGGGTGAACAAAAATCATGGAATTCGTCACCGTATTATAATTTCAAAAATAGTAATCTAATAGCTCGACGATACAATTCATAAGTTGCTTAGTTTTTACTTCTATCGGCAGTCCCAAAAGACCGCTCCGCATCTTTTTTTTTGTGATGGTTCAACGAAATTATTCTAGTGGAATAGGGGTGGTCTACTTAGAGTGAATAGCACAAACTGAGGGAGGTCTATACCCAGCAGTGGGTGTTGTCTGCTGGTGGATGATGATGTTAAATGCCAAGCTAAAAACAGTAATATCTACACTATGTATACTGCCAGGCATACGTTAAAGGATCTGAAAGAAATTTATTTTTTTCTGATAATTATATGTGATTGATTTTTGTAAATATTGCTGTTAGAAATTTGTTTCCTTCCTTTCATTACTAAATATTGACGTACCTGCATAGGCTACATACATACAATGATTTATTATTCTTTATTGAATAAATTCTATGACTTTTTAGCACTGTTAGCTATCTTACGTCATTTCAAGACTTGGGTAGATATCATAATTTTCCTTTTAATAATAAAAAGCCAGACACCATCTAACGTCGCCGCACTCGCAGCAAAAATGCCTGACTTCGTCCGGACGCTTGGACAGACGTCAAAAAATTTTGAGAAAACAATGACTCACATCCAAATTCACACAAACCCATCATCAAATGCACAAAACCACTTTATTATTAAGTACTCACTTTACTCAACACACACGAAACGCTTCTGTGAGCACCGTAACTATTTGAATTAAAATAATTCTCCGCTATAAACACATAGGTTTCACATAAACTACAATTCAGACCTTACATTGTTCATATAAATACTTAAATTGCTTTTACGACTCACGTGGTCGCTATGTGAACGCTGCATTATGTTTTGCTTTGGCTTTGGTCGCAAATAAAGCAATTTTGCTCACTTATATATATATGTACATTCTATCAGGCATGTATTTTTCAAAGGATTAGGCAGAGGTGTATATAATAACAGCAACAGTTCGCCAGTATGATTAGGTCGCATGTAGGGTGAGCCTATTGCCAATCCCCGGGCACATATCAAAACTCCGAGCTGCTGCTGAGAATTCATAGAAAAACCCAATAACACTTTGCTCAAACTAGAAATCGAATCTCTAATGTAGTAGCGTATTACTGTTTATGTTCATATTATACTTAATTCCAATCTTATCTCAATGTTAATGTCAACAATCGCTTATATTCGGTGGTTCAATAGGGTTGTTAACAGTTATTCGATATATTGAAAATAACAGGCGTCGGGTTTAGTTACTGAAAAATATATTTAATAATGTTCTAAGATATACCTAACCGTTTAAAGTTTTTGGTGAGAATTGAGAGGAATGCTCTGTCCCGCAAAAGTGTTAGTATAGAAATTGTATGTCATATCGAATTGTGATATCACAAACGGATATATTGCTTTCTCTGTCTACCAAATGAAAATGCTTGTAACTTTCTTAATTTTAAACCAATTTTAATTTTGTTTTTGTAGTTCGGCTCGATTTAAGTTCAACTTATTTGGGACGATAAAAAAATATTAGTCACCTAGCCTATTTTGTGATTTCATTACAATATAATTATATAGGCCTACGTCCAAAAGTGGACGATTGTGGGAAGTGACGATGATTATAATCATCCGCCCGCCCACATATTTTGTCCACTTTATATATGTATATTAAATTTATCACGTTGATTGCTAATTTAAAAGACTATCATGTGATATTTATGGTACATGACATAACTTGAGTGGAATTATATTTTGAAGGGTTTTTAAGTGGGTAGGTACTTGAATGAGACTTCTGTTCAAATCGCATCCATATATTGTATTTAGGCAGAGTTATGAGTCAAATATAAGAAAATAACAAAATAAGCTTATGACTTTGACATTTTTCAAGATACAGTTTTGAAATTTTGTACATCGATTCATTACCTAAAAATACTACCATCGTGTTTCGTGTTTCGTATAAATACTAAAATTGACCTTGTATAAGAAAGTTTGGTCATATTTTTTTTTTTGTAAAGCCAAAAAGCTTCCATTGGAATAATGTCAGTTATTGTTCTTAGAATTTAGTTTTTTTTACTTCACTAATTATAGTTTGTTTCTCAACCTTTATTCTTTAACAAATGAATTGTTATGTAAAGACTGAACAAAAAGTATATATGCTAGGCTAATGGTTCAGGATGTCACACGCTTTAATTCATGATTTCCTTTGACAAATTGTTATAATTATGTTCACGTAAGTCTCTTAATATTGCCTACATCCCTCACATTACAACATTGTCATTTATTGTACCTAATGAAAAGATAATTATGATTGCGCATTTTGATTTAATGTTTTTATACTCATTTTCTTTTAAATTTCCTGTTAAGTTTTAAAATATACAGTACATTAATGACACCATTTGGTGAATATTGAAAACGGTTTTTAATGAACACTCAAACAGTCCTTATTATATGGCAGTTAAGATATTCAATAGGTTACCAAAAGATCTCCAAAACGAAACAAAAGAAACAGTATTTAATAGGAAATTAAAAACATATTTAACAGAAAAAATTTTTTACTCAATAAAAGAATATTTAAGAAAATTAATAATACAGCCAAAATAATAAACATAATTATCATAAACAATACGATAAATTATAATAAATAACATAGAATCTAAAATACACACATAATATTATTACACACAACAATCATACACAATACAATACAAAATGCTACAAATCAATAAACATAATTGTTAGTATTAATAAGAATGATAATTGTTTTTTATAATGTGTTTGTTAGAAGCCCTCGAAATTTGCAACACCTGAAAAAGTTGCTAAGCTGTACATAAATATGTTATACTTAAGAACCCTAAACCTTAGTATGCAAATAAATAGTTTGAGTTTGAGTTTGATCAGACAATATGCTCGCCACCTCGCCGCCACCACATGGGCCTAAACATACCGGCGAAGTGTGGGTGTACTATGCGATCCAAATAAGAATAGGAATGTCAATATCCTCTATCTGTCAAATGTCTCTTGAAAAGTATGGTTTGCAAAAAACTTATTTGCATATCAATAATAATAGTCTTACATCAAAAAATAAAAGGGTTAAATTTGTAGTAAATCGTCTCAATATAATATTGAATTATTTATTGCATTTTTTTCGCTTAATCTTTGCAAATAAATTTGATTTAAAATATATCTGTTTTACCCACTCTACCTTATTGGTTAGAATTGATGACTATGACGTCACAATATGGCATAAAGTCGATCCTATTCTTATTTGAATCGCAGTGTACATTAGTACACCTGTGCCTAGCCCTTTAGGGAATACAGACGTGATGGTATGGTAGACAAAATGTATGACCAAATTTGTAATTACTGGAAGTAACTGTTTTTTGTAAGAAATCCTCATGGATGGTCTACCACTTGGGGAGGCAGTAGGGTATGTCGGACTCGTATCGACTATAAGCCGCAATTGCCTGCCCTTGCCCTATATCATCATCATCATCATCACCAACCCATTACATTGTCCCACTGCTGGGCACGGGTCTCCTCTCAGAACGAAAGGGATTAGGCTATAGTCCACCACGCTAGCCTACTGCGGATAGGCAGACTTCACTTGCCGTCAAGAAAATCTCACGGGCATGCAGGTTTCCTCACGACGTTTTTCCTTCACCGTTTAAGCGCGTGATAATTAATTATTAATACGCACATGACTTCGAAAAGACAGAGGTGCGTGCTTTGGATTCGAACTCAAGACCTTTGACTTGGCAGTCCAATGGTCATCACAAGGCTATCACTGCACTTGCCCTATATCACGACCTTGTAATTCCTGACATTCGCCACGACCATTCGAAGTAACCCTGACCATACACAAAAATACCATTAAATTAATTAAAATACTCCAAAATGTATCGAATCAATGTGTCGCATGTACACTGCACGTGTAATAATTCGCTATTAAACCAGTTAATATTCGCACCAGATTGAACCGATGGATCTGATACGGTTCAATGATAAACAACTTTAATATCGATAAGTATGCATTTTTTTATGATAAGTTTCGTGAGTAATGGTTAATTTTTTTTTTAAATGTGTTGTGTATTAGTCTCCATCGAACTCGCCCGCGTAGTTATTGAGAATCCTAAAACAAATAAACAGTGGACGCTAGTCTATAGTTTAGCTGTCAGCAGTGACATTTCATTATGTCAAATCAATTTCTTCAGAGTAACCAGGGTTGCCATTATTTTATGGGTGGGTGATACTTTGCAAGTATTAGGCAGGGTGGGAACCTAACTGTTTTCAGGTTGAGCCGTTAATAAAATTATCATCAGACATCACTTTAGGTAAGTTAGTCTGATTTCCAAATTTTATTACACGGCTCATCCTGAAAACAATTTTTACAGGTAAAAATACAGTTTTAATCGGCTCGTTTTAATTCAGCTCAAACCGCACAATAGATATAGTTAACACAAAAATGCAATTCAATGGCATTTCGTTGACCGTGAATAATGAAGCACGTTTTGATTCACGTATTATCGAACGTATTGATAATAATCGAATTTCACAGTATGCGAACTACATGAAGTAATGTAGCATGAGTCATTCCCCTGCATGTTTCAATTGGATCAAACATTGCATACCTCCTTATATTACCATCAGCCATCACTTCCTACAGGACTCCTAGGACCTAAGGATGTCCTTAAAAAAACAGGAGTGGTGTGTACCAGATATTTCAATAATGTCTACTTTTAAAATATTACCTCTTTTCAACTCATCATCGTCGTCATAATCTTTTCTCAACTATATTAAGGACGGCTTTCAATTTCATTACTTCCTACTAAACTCTTAGGACTTATGGCTTTAGTACACTGACGACGCGAATTGCGAAATTAGGGCCACAGTAATTATGTTCTTTCTCGCTTTAACATAATGTAAGTTCCTATGCTTGTCTCTTTTTGTATGAAGAATTTCGCATTTGTTTCGCTGCGATACGCGTCAGTATACCAAAGGCTGACATTGTCCTCGAATAAAAAACCCTAAACCTAGTGGTATCCCATGGTCAGAGGCAAAATTTTCAATTAAGTCTACTTTAAAAATATTTCCTCTTTTCAACTCATCAATTTCTATTTTTTAGGCATTTTCCATGCAAAGATTATTAAGTTATTTTAGTGAAGGAAAAATACGTCGCCTCAAAGACGTCAATGAAAAAGGTGAAGGCAAATTTCGACATGGCGGGTGGGAGTCGCGGTGGCTTAGCGGTCATAGCGTCTGGTGTACTTAACCAGAAGACGCAGGTTCGAATCCTGCCCGCGGTCGTATTTTTCCTTCACTAAAATAACTTAATCATCAATTTCGTCATAATCTTTTGCCAAATATGTCTATGAGCTGTCAATCTAACTATATGCTTCTTATTATTAGAAGTCTTTATAGCTTCAGAAGACATCAGAAGACAATTGATTGCAGAGCCTAATTCTAAGGTCAAATTGGTTATCAGGCGCAGGAGCTGATAATTTTCTTTTGGAATGCGACCCCTCAATATAATCTTCACTCTCTTATATGTCTCTGGACTTCTTTTGGGTCATGGGTTGGACTCTTTCGGTGACGAAATTCCTAATTTAGTTTCATAAATTTCGTATTTTCTTGACAACACTAACTTAATTTCAACTTTCTATGTTTTCAGTTCGACCTGGCCTGCCAAGACTGGAAGCGGTCCTTAGTGGGGACAGTCCACAATGCTGGTTTCTTCATCGCGATACCCCTAACTGGCCTGATATCCGACAAATATGGCCGACGTCCTGCCCTCGTGTTTGCTTCGGTGGCTAATGGCGTGTTCGGAGTCATTCGGGCATTGTCGGTCAATTACAATATGTTCGTTGTATTTGAATTTTTGGAACCGGCGTTCGGCGGGGGAGTTTATACAGCGTGCTTTGTTCTTGGTGAGTTCATTATCTTTTTATACGTAGCTTAGATAGTACACGAAAACAGCCTGTAAATATCCATAGCCTTTTTGAATCTTCCTCATAGACTACAGTTACATGACCATTGCGTCCAAACGGATTGATAATCTCAGAAAAATACTATACTCATTCTTCTTTTCTTGAAAGAGATCCAAGAAGATACTTGTTTAACGGAAACCTCTGTCGTACAACAACTAAATTTATAGACTATAGTCGTATAAGGATGCTGTGGATCCATTGATTTTGAAGTGATGGTCGCCTTTTATGATGCCTTTTTTACTTTACCAATATCGGTCGTTTAAGAATGAAATGGTGCAAACCTTAATTGAAACCCTGCTCTATTGCGACTAAGTAGACAAAGTAAATTATCTATCTCTTGATTAAATAGCGCAAAAACGTAAACACAATAGAAATTTCACATAATATATAGGTACCGCTTATACATTCACGGCTCAATAGGCTCGAGTTAAGGTCGTTGTACGCGGAACACTGACTCCTAAGGTATATACCACAATTTTCCTTGAGATTCGAACGGCGAAGGCGAAGTGACAGTTCTAACGGAAATAACTAGCCATAGATGTTGATTATGTTGTAAAATATACTGTGACATGATAATTGTGAGCTTAAAGAAAACATCCGCCGATCCGCTTGTGAGAATTTCGAAATTGGTTCTGAGGTAAAAAATAATTTACTGTAATTATTATATGTCATATCTATTATATTAGTAGCTATTGCCCGAACTTTGTTCAAAAACGTAGCCCACGTCATCACTTAAATATATTCTAGCTATCTATACCTAGGTGAAAGTATTTTAAGAATCGGACTTCGGAAAAAACAATTTCAAAACTATATAAAAAGAAAACAAACTTGAGGCCCAACTGTTACTTTGTTGTGACAAACAGACCTACATACATCCATATTGTTTTTTTAGTTTGAATAAACTGACTTTATTTATATCTGATATAAATTAAATGCGAAAAAGAGCGTGAAGAATCGGATAATAATCTTTTTATGGCTCACGTGCAATAAACGGTGGTCTGGACATTAACAATTTTAATATTGCCTACACTTATATAACGAATGCACTCAATAAAAGTATCTGTACTTATAAATATATATAAAACAAAAAAAAAACAACGCGCACACACAAAACCACTGTGTCAAATTCCAAATTTGGAATTTGACAAAAACCTTCCTGAATATAATAAATATATGATCATCATAGCAGCATATTGATATTAATAAATCTGTTTATTTCAGGCACATAAAAGATCCCTCATTAGTCTAGTGCCTCATTAGTCTAGTGGTCCTAAGCGCGGCTGCTACGCTAGAGGTCCTGGGTTCGATCCCCAGGTCAACAAAGTGTTATTGGGTTTTTCTATGAAATTCATAGTAGCAGCTCGGAGTCTGGATATGTGCCCGGTTAATAGGCTCGCCCCCTATTACATGGGACCTAAACATACCGTTGCAATGTGGGTGTACATAAGTACACCTCTGCCTAACCCTTCGGAAAATACAGGCGTGATGATGGTACATAAAAGATCCATATCTCACCACACTAAAGTATGATTAAAATTAAAATTGACATATACATTAATTATAAATATATAACTTTTTATTGCCATTCAAGTGCACGATATTCCAATAATATATAATTAGATTGGACATGTATTCAGAGCCTCAGAATATCATTGTTAAAGCGATTGCCGTCCATTGCTGAACGTAGGCCTAGAGGGTGGAAGGTAGCAGCGGATGGATGCGAGCTGCCCAAGACCGGGATGGTCCTCTTTGGTGGAGGCCTGCGTTCAATAAATATATATTTATTCATTGGGTTCAACTAACTTCTTCAACAAGGAATACACTACATTCAACATAAAAACGCATACAGTCTTAAATAAATATGTTTCCTTAATTAATAGTAGGCCACATCTATAATTAAGGAAACTTAAAAGATTCAACTTTATTTCAATGAGATAGAATACATAACAGAATCACAGCTGCCATGTATAGTGTTTTTGTATCATGGAGACATACATATACTTCAATTGCCTCAGTTGTACAAACTCTTCCCACAGATTTTTCGCCCAGATATATCTGGTACTGACTGTACCACGAAATATAAATTATTATACATAATTGCTATTGCTACGTATAAAATGATGTAATAAGGGACCAATATCATTTCCTTATACGCACGGTCCTGAACCATAAACTTCGTATAGTAATTGATACAAGTTAACTGATTTAATTACCTGTCACAATGATTTATTATTCTGTTTCTATTATGGTCGACAAACATGTTCTATGTTACTTTAGAACAGTGATGGCGAACCGATAACACACGTGCCATTATTGGCACATGAAAGATTGACTTAGCGGCTCTTTATGGCCTCATCAAATATTTTTAAAAAATACTCGCCTTCCCTGCTCT
The DNA here is from genome assembly GCA_958496365.1 of Subacronicta megacephala. NCBI lineage: Eukaryota > Metazoa > Arthropoda > Insecta > Lepidoptera > Noctuidae > Subacronicta > Subacronicta megacephala. Next base: position 2,725,601 of record OY292531.1, on the reverse strand, counting down.
TTCCCTGCTCTAGACCGTTATGCTCCTACTGTTATCATGCGTGTCTCCGCAATGCAGTCTATGCTGTGAAGAATTAAAAAATAAAACCGGCCAAATGCGATTCGGACTCGCGCACGGAGGGTTCCGTACCATTACGATTTATGACGTATTAAAAAAGAACTACTTACTAGATCTCTTTCAAACCAATTTTCGTTGATAGTTTACATGGTAATCGTGGTACATCATTTTTTTTTTTTGTTTTATCGTTCTCTTATTTTAGAAGTTACAGGGGGGGGACACACATTTTACCACTTTGGGAGTGTCCCTTGCGCAAACTACTCAGTTTAGAAAAAAATGATGTTAAAAACCTCAATATCATTTTTGAAGACCTATCCATAGATACCTCACACGTATGGGTTTGATGAAAAAAATAATTTGAGTTTCAGTTCTAAGTATGGGGAAACCCCATTTTTTGAGTTTTTTTTCTATTTTTGTGTAAAAATCTTAAAGCGGTTCACAGAATACATCTACTTACCAAGTTTCAACAGCATAGCCCTTATAGTTTCAGAGAAAAAAGTTTGTGACATACGGACGGACAGACGACAGACATACAGACAGACAGACATGACGAATCTATAAGGGTTCCGTTTTTTGCCATTTGGCTACGGAACCCTAATGACTGAAATCAAAATACAAAATCACTTGAATCGAAATCTATATGACGAGCACAATCTTAGGGAGGCCTATACCCAGCAGTGGAAGAGAAGTTAGGCTGTAGATAATGATGATGATGAACATGACTCAAGATTAGGGGGCATCAAAATATCATTGGCTATATTTTAATATAATATATCAGTAGTTCGACACTTTCATTTTATATAATAAATTCACAAACTGAATCTTCCATCCTATCCTACAGATAATTGTTCCACTCGAGTTTCATTTTCCCAGTAATTTAACTGGCTACATAACCGTTCGAACCGAAATAGCATCACCTCATAAAACTGATAGCTCTTTACCTACTTACTACAAACAGAGACAGAGATTTTTTCGAAGGTATGATACACAAAGAATGGTTGGCTATCAACAGACTGACCATACTAAAGGTAGTTTAACCTCCCAGTTCAATTACTCCGTGTGGTTTACCATCTAGCTATAAACCCCGCATAATATTTAACCAATTAGCAAGATAACTCAATTTAAAAAGTAAAACAGCAGTATTCACCCCTATTCTGGTGCCAAATTAATGTCACGGTAAATACCAAGATTTGTTGAAATTTGTCCTAAACAAATTGGCTAGGACACAGTTAGGGACGTTCCTTTGCAAATACTTGGTTTAAGACCTGAGTAACATCCCTATAATAATATTTGAGGTCTCCAAATTACCACGACCTCGAAACGGAATTTATTTGGTCCCTTTTTAAATGAAAATTATCCACGATGGCATGTGAAAGCTTAACTTTGTGAACGACATTTTAGTTCAAATGAAAAACGTTAATTTACCTTTTTTAACAGACTATGAGTGAGAGTTTTTGCATATTGAGACGGCTAAAAACAAATTGTGCGTCGGTAGTCAAGGGTATTAGGCATACGTTATATATTGTACATCAACCGTTGTATGCTTTGGGGTCTCAGGTAATTGATACTTATAGATACGAAAGTTAACTTGAAAGGGAACCTTAAAACCAACGTGTTTTTAAGGTTTCCTTGTAAGTAATTCCTTTTAAAATCCTTGACAAAAAGGTCGAACACAGAGTTTCACCCTTAACAGTACCATTCGCAATCCTAAGACGAATGAAGCAATTGGCAGTAGATAATTCATACTCCATAACTTAGGTTAGTTTAAGAAGGCATTAGAAGACCCACAGAAAATGTTAAAAGAATAAAAGTTTCTAAATTAGAAGAAAAGCGAGATAGTTCAATAATCTGGGATCTAACCAAAAATAAATATAGTTTAACTAAAGAGAGAATTAAATGTTTTTAGCAATGTTTATGAGCAAAAGAATTCTGCACCAGTTCAAATAAAATGAACTGCTTTACGCTTCATTGACTGTAAGCGAAATTACAGTTAAACGCCAATACTAAACTTCATTGAGAATATTTTTATCAGCTTAGTTGTTTTTATCATCACTTTTCTATTTACAATGATTAATTTAAATCAGTTTTTTGCATCAACAAAAAGAGAAACATTCACTTCATTGTTATTTTTTTATAGTAATGACAGATTTAAATAACCACTTACAAATATCAAACGGTTCAACTTTTCTTAGGCTAAATTAAATAATTATAGCATTTTGAAAAAATATATCACTGATATATTTGCAAATAGAATAACAAATCACAAAACAAAACTGAAACGAAAAGTGTAGATGGATATGACAGGACAAAACATTTTATTCACTATCAACAATACAATTTTTTGTCCGGAATAATAATTTCCTGTCTTTTGTATATATTTTTTTCTTTATTTTCAATCAGTTTAGAATTATCTGTAACTTTTTCCTTTACTGAAATGGCAGAGTAACGGTATAACTTATTGGAATTCTCACAAAAGAATACAAAACTATGTTTAGTCGTTAGCACCCAAATAACCTTCGCGATTGATCGCCTAATAATTCAGTTGAAACTAATTTATTTTTTGTGATATATCATCTTCCGGTCTTTGTTTTAGATCCTTTCTTGCATAGTGTCCATGGGAAACCGGTAGTTTGGGTTTTGCTATTTCATGGGGACCAAAAAATTTGCCAATTGTTTCTTTTTTCTCTTTGCGAACTCTGATGAACCGTATTAAAGGATTGAAACCACGATCACTCCACTGGTTGTTATTTTTGTTAAAGATTTGGAGAGTCATCTTTGTTCTAAAAATAAACATGGTTATGGTCTTTTTGAAGACACACTTTAGAGAGTATATAAAATGAACTAAAAATACATTATCTACGTTAACTTTGTCTAACTGCACTACCGCATCAGTTATTATTATTTTAATACGTACTATAGATATGAAATTAATGTACTTTTCCTTTACAGCTTTAGAGCTCGTCGGTCCAAAAGGTAGAGTCTTCGTCAGTCTTCTCTTCAACACCATGTTCATCCTCGGTGGCGTCACAGTTACCTTACTATCATGGTGGCTGCAAAACTGGCGATATCTCCTCTTCATCATCTACACTCCTGCTGTTTTAGTCTTCATCTACATCTGGACTCTCACAGAAAGCTTTAGATGGCTCTTCAGCAAAGGACGATACGAAGAAGGTCTTAACGTTCTTAGCAAATCGGAAAAGACGAACAATGTCAACGTTCCCAAAGAGCATTATGAGCAAGTGGAGAAACAAGCAACCAAGCAGAGAGACGAGAGGAAATGTGAGAACATTGAAAAGAACCAATCAACGTTCAATCAGCTTTTAACTTCACCAATGATTTGGAAGCGGCTGTTCATATGCTCGTTCTTATGGATATCATCTACCCTCGTTTATTATGGGCTTTCTATAAATGCCATAGAATTATCTGGAAATAGCTATGTGAATTATATAGTGATACTTGTTATAGAAGCACCAGCTAATATCTGCAAGCTGATATTTTTGGACAGATTTGGCAGGAAGAAAGTGATAGCTACTGCATATTTCATGACTGGGTTGATTTTAATCAACTATGGATTCGTTCCAGGTAAAGTTAAAGATTATTTTAATGCATGAATACAAAATAAAGTATCAGCCTCATTAGTCTAGTGGTCAAAAGTGCGACTACTACGCTAGAGGTCATGGGTTCAATTCCCAGGTCGAGGAAAGTGTTATTGAGTTGTTATATGAAATTCTCAGTAGCAGTTCGGAGTCTAGATTTGTGGCCTGTTGATGATGCCGGTGCCCGGAAGTGTAGGTAGTACACCTTTGCGTGACACTTAGGGGTATACAGGCGTGTATGGTATGTGTTTTAATGAATGCGCCTTGTGGTGGTAAGAACAGTTGCTGAGCGTGAGGTCCCGTATTCGATATCCTGGTTAAGCAAAGTGCTATTCAGTTTCTTCATTACGACACTTGCAGTAGCAGCTATAGGCCGACCGTCTAACTCGCGTATGGCCTGCGCGGTAAGAGGGGAGTACTACTACTAGTAGGGATACTTAAAAAAGATACTTATTACTTTATTCTTTACCAACAATGTCTATCTCGAGATAAATCTTTGGATTATTGACTCCGTGTGTAGCGTTACCCGCCCCCGCTCCCTTCTTACCGTGCAGGCGATACGCGAGTTAAACGGTCGGCCTATAGATGTTTAGTGCTTGAAGTTAACTTTGGGTGTACATAAGCTGCTTATATAACTGGTTGACATTATCAACTGCCTCGTTGGTCTAGTGGTCCCAATCGCGACTGCTACGCTAGAGGTCTTGGGTTCGATCCCCAGGTCGAGCAAAGTGTTATTGGTTTTTCTATGAAATTCTCAGTAGCAGCTCGGAGTCTGGATTTGTGCCCGGTGAATGGCAATAGGCTCGCCCCCTATTACATGGGACCTAAACATACCGGCGAACTGTGGGTGTACATTGAGTACACCTCTGCCTAACCCTTCGGGGAGTACAGGCGTGATGGTATGTATGTTATGTTATGTGACATTATCAACGTATAAGTATATAAACAGAAAACTCTCACTAGATAGACCTTTTAATCAAGTTGTAAATAGTATAGTTCAAATCAACATCTCTGGTTTTATAAGCCCTTTCGCGCTTAACTTACCTAACACAACACTTATTGACACACTTGTCATTACGTAAGTATTTGAACAGTCATAAGGTGGTGTAAACAACTTAATATGTTTAAACAAATTGTTTATTAGATAAACAAGATAATAACATCCTCATACCAGCCCAACGTAAAAACACTTCCTATATAATGATTTAAAGTTTTTGTTTCAAATCAAAATTAATAAATAACTTGTTATTTGTCCGCGGTTTTAGTCGTAACTCATATCCCAAAGAGGAGTAAGTATTTACTAAATAAATATAAGATCTTATATAAAAATATAAGAAAGCCTTTGTCCTTCTTCAGGATGCAATCTATCTTTTTGCTAAATTTGATCTCAATCTGTTCAGTCGTTATTTCCTTTACCAGTGATATTCTACTTAAAAATTAAACTGACATCAAAAATAACGAATGAAATAGTGTTAGGCGCAAAACAGTTTAGAAAGTGCCTTAGATTTGGTAGGATCTTTAGTTTTTGTCACAGATTTGCATGTCATTTCGTTTGTTTTGTTGTTGGAATTTTTTATTTTTTTGTACTCTGTTTTGGTAGGTAGATAAGTATTTATTTTATCTAAAACATTATCTACATTAAAGTAACGAATCCATATCCAAATCCGACCGACGTCGCCTCAAAGACGTAAATTAAAAAATGTGAAGGCAAATTTCGACATGGCGGGTGGGAGTCGCGGTGGCTTAGCGGTCATAACGTCTGGTGTACTTAACCAGAAGACGCAGGTTCGAATCCTGCCCGCGGTCGTATTTTTCCTTCTCTAAAATAACTTAACGAATCCAGTTCTAGTTCTCCATTTGGATGACCGAAACGACGACACGGTCATCTAGTGTAGGGTAGTAGGTTAGTAGTAGTAGTTAACTACTGAACCGAACCTGACGTAAAATGTGGAAGAGAAATTCGACATCACAGGCAGTGGTCTAGGTCGCTTAGTTGGTAAAGCGTCTGGTGTACTTAACCAGAGGGACGCAGGTGCAAACCCTGCCTGAAGCCGAATTTTTCTTTCACTAGAAAATTCATATCTTACTGTTTTAGATAAAACTAGCACTGTACTCTATGGAAACAGTGTGATGGTATGTTAACTGATATATAACCTCTTGTTGCAGCTGGCAACTGGTCGATACTTCTCTACCTTGGAGGAAAGTTCTTCATAACACTGGCATACAACTCACTGTATGTCTTCGCAGCAGAAGTATTTCCTACTAACTACAGGACATCGTTATTGGCAATGTGTTCTACGATTGGTAGAATAGGATCTACTGTGGCACCTCAAACACCATTGCTTGTGAGTATCTATCTATTTAAATTAAAAAAAATGAATCGCCGAAATGTATGTACTCGCATATAAACTTCCGAACAACTGCATCATGATTTTTTTTTTGTGTTCGTAATTAAAAAAATCGAACAGTTTTTAATCGCATAGGTAATCGGAAATATGGCGATACAAAGTTCACCGGGCCAGCTAGTTTTTAATATTTATAGAGTTTATTCTATGCCTGTTATGATTCGACAGGTTTGTACCAAAAAGGCTTCTACCATAGATCTCACTTTATCCTGTAATGTTGTGTAACGAAAATAACAATGGTGCAATAAAAACGATAAGAAGGAAAGAAAAGGGCATAATTTGACTTATACCTCTTTTGAATGAAGACACTGAAATGAACTAGAGTGCCTGAAGGATGCTATTAGGTAGATTTTTAAATTATCGATGGCTTACTCGGTGAACGAAAATATCCTGAGCAAACCTGCGGATTGGCAGTGAATTCGGCTGCTGAAGTCCGCAGCAGGCTAAATAACCCCTCTCACTTTGAGAATACACCCTGCCCAGAACTGGGACAGTCATTTGAAAAGATTTTTATCCAATAGGAAGGCCTAAATTTTTCAATAAACTTTTTGAAATTAACTAAAACCTTTTTCTTTCTTTTACAGACGAGGTTCTACGAGTACCTTCCAACGATGATTTTCGGGTGTACAGCAGCAATATCAGGATTCCTCGTCCTCACATTACCAGAAACAAATAATATGAAACTACCGGACTCCTTGAAGGAAGCCCAGGATCAGGATAGGAGACAGGACATTGAGGAGACGGTAGAGAGGACAACAGATAACAAAACTAGGTTATAATAGCAAATAATTGGAATCAAAAGAAAGATTGGAACAAAGTTATAAACTATAAAGACAATAAAATAATATGAAACATACAATAGTTGCTGCCAGAGTCTGAAAGTAGGATGAATGGTAGCGTTCTCTTGGCAATAAAAAAAAGATATTGTTTTTTTATAAATTAAGGGCCAGTTTCACTATGTTTTCAATTATACATTTTATTATTATAAGTAGACGATTTTTAGTTACCTACTTCTTTCTTTAATGAAAGTAACGTTATCAAATAAGTTCATTAAGAAGTATCAATAATTACATTATAAAATACACATGTGATAGTTTTAGTTGTATAAATTTTGTTTAATATTTGTTTACTAAATGCAGTTAATGTCATAGATAATTATTTTACCAGCTACAGCAGCAAAGAATTAATGTGAATTTATTTTAATTAGTATTAAGTTGAAATTTTATGAACAACAGTGCGGTTGTGCTCACGAAAAACACTTTATAAACTCAACGGTTGTGAATTTGTACCAAAATCATAATCACTTTTTACAAACAGTATGTCAGCCGGAAAAAAGTATTGATGTTTGATTGTTTTTTGCAAGAAGTCTTATTGGTTTTGCAAAACGACGTAAAAAAATCTTACGTCTTGTGTCGAGTACGATCAAAAAGTAGCAGTTATTTCTTTTTCATAATCTTTAAAAAGTAGATTTCGTGCCCGGATCAGTAACTGCTGTTCGTCGAGTTTATCAATTAATATGGGTTCAGGTGGTCTAATAGAATCAATAAGACTAACGTGGATATTGTTTAGGAAATACTGTAAGAATCTTAAAAAAAGAGTAGGTTACTACATTAGGGTAGTACATTATCGCGTGTGTATACAGTTTATTCCGTGACCGTTACTTTCAGAAATAATATGTGGCATGCCTAATTCATTTATTAATAAAATACAATATAGAATTGAATCTTTACAACAAATGTATTATGTTTTTTAGAACTAGAAATATGGTGACATTAAACAATTCACTAACATAATACAATAAAAGTGTGAAGCTTTGAGTTTGTATAAAGTTGGATTTGATAGATTGTCGTTAGGATTTTTTTATTAATTATATTTAATTTGAGATGACTTCGGACTATTTGGTATGTACTGTCTCATCAATGAAGCATGAAAAGTAATAAAATATATTAGAAATAGACCGATCTACTGGGAAACCTTGAGGCCTGTGAATTTGTAAATCTAGTAATCTAGTCTAAATGTTTCAAAATCCAACCGCAAGTATAATAATTACACACTTATTTCTTTACAATTTAAGCAAGGCTTGTGACTGTATAGTAATTGTTTACCAATAGATATAAGATAAATACCAGACCATAATGAATTATTTAAATAATAAGCTGAGATTAATTAAAAACTGTTTGGGAAATTTAATGGGGATCTATTCACCTATTGTGACTGTGCTTTCCTTGTCGAGATTGGAAACAATCTCAAGGCCGCCGCTTTGCAGGGTTTTGTCGGACACTAACCGAGACAACAATCAAACGATATATTTTCACCACCTACCTATGGCTGGGGCTGTGAGACATTTTTCCGTGGCCTCGGTGGGATTCCATTTAAAAGCGGAATGTCGCACTTATATAGGGGTCATGTAGCCAAAATTGGATACAAATAACGATGTAAATAACTAATCTATTACAACTGTAATAACTAATAACTCACGAAATGTAACTACTCTCTAATAATATTTTTTATCTCACCCACAAAAAATTATAGGTTAGACATGACTGCTCTTTTTATATAATTTGACCAACTTGCATGCTCTATGTATACTCATGTTTAAGAAATAAAGAGTCTATTCTATTCTATTCTTAAATTCAGTGTCGATAAAAATGTATAAATAATTTTAATGTGTATAATTATTATGACACATAGGTACAATGCGTTCAAAATAAGAACAAGAATATTTTTTCAACATTATTGTGACCACTTATGGCCGGAATATATTATACTAGGTAGGTACATCTATTTTGTAAAGACGAAATTATTATAGCAATGGGAGTCTATTTAAATTTTTTATATGAATAAACTGTTGATGTGGAGATGAGATGATGATAAGAATTTCAAAATTACCTACATCGTAGGACGTAAGCCAGCTAGATCGCTCTCATTTGTGTTTCAGCAGAGCGCGCATTATACCTAAAGCATTTGTGCAACTATTTCGATACATTTTTGATAATACCGTGATAAAAGAATAAAATTATAGTTTTTTATGTCTTTTTTGCTTTATTATTTCCTGTGTTACGTAAAAAGTGTACAATACGATATTTCGTTATTTCATTGTACGACGTATTTTATACATTCGTTTAAAAACCAACGTCACGCGTAACTTTTCATGCGTGGCACGCCATTATCCATCATAGAACAATCGTAAAAGCTATTTGGCAACGATAAATAAATAAATAAAAAGCAGTAACTCAACATTGAATCGTAATTTTATTGTTACATAAAATAAATGCGCAGTAAAAACCAACCTTTATGATTACGATATTTCTCACGCGATTTTATTAAATTTATTCCAACTATTCTAATTTCAAATTAAGTAAAATTAAATCTTTTTAAATGCTATACCTACATACATAAAAGTCTTCGAAAAAGTAATTTAGTAGGTACCTATGTACTATCTTTTTGATGGCAAAAAATAAATAAAACTGGCCAGCGATTAAACCCGAACGGTTCCCGTCCGAGTTTTAATTTGAAAAACGGATTAAAAACTGACGTATTACCCTGCTTCGTGAGTTGACCAATGTTTGATCAAACGATAGCTTCTGGTGAACGTGTTTATTTCTGAAAATTTAAATATACACTCCTGAATGCAGAAAACTATGTCACTATAAAGTAGACTATAAAATCTATTATTTATTAAGAACTTGTTTGAAGCTGTTTGGAAAAAAAGTGAATAAATTTCTTTTTAAGTTATTTAAACAACTTTGTAATCAAAATTATTTTGCGCCAACATTGGGTCCAACAGTTCAACTGATATTTTTTTAAACGCGTTCCTTTCCACGGTCCTTTGCATCTAACGGGAGCGTTCATTGTAATTATGCATTTACTACGTGATCCCATTCCGTGGAACGTGACTGCGTGGACTTAGCAATATTGTAAATATAAAAAACCTATTCATTTTACTGATAGCCTTACAGATAAGCTTCAGATAACAGATGTGATTTTTATTCCGCTGTTCAGCGTCTGGGATTAATTGGAATTTGAGTTATTTAAGACAGATGCTCAATCTTTCTATAACGTTAAAATAAAGTCATGGTTGCCCCAATCAATATTCGGACGGGTTACGGAATAAGTACTTAAGCACTTTTTCTCCCTGTCTCCTATCGAACTTTTCTGTGCCGGACGGACAGGGTCTATCATCATCATCATCATCATCATCATCATCAGCCCGTATTCGTCCACTGCTGACATAGGCCTCTTTAAATGAACGCCACAGAGCCCGATCTTCAGGTCTTTTCGTCCAGTTGCTGCCAGCCGCAACTCGTCACTCCATCTGGCCAGCGGTCGTCCTACACAACGTAGTGTAGGACAGGGTCTAAAATTGCTCTTATTTATTTAACCTGACATTTAATATGTCTTTAACATTATGGAATGCAATAGAGTATCTATTGAATATTGAGCCGATCTTTATTTAACCCACACTCGGCCAGAAGCCAAGTTAGGCAAAAACTTTATCGCCTCACCCGGGATACGTAATACCATCTCTTATACATTATAGAGTTTAACCAAACACACTTTGTGAAAAACCATAGCGATCATAAAGGGCGTTTACAGCTTAACATATTCATGTATTCAACAAAAAGGACCCAAGGGCTTCCCTAACAAAAACTTACAAATTGTTTTTGCCCGAATAACGTTTGCCCTCCGACCGAATGTTGCCAGTTTTTACCTAACCCTGTAAATCTAAATAGGATATTAGATTTGTTTAAGGGCAAACTTTTTGTTAAAATATTGTCATTTTCATTTTAAGGTAGTAGGTTGAATAATTTGGTTTATTTTTTTTGTTCTGTTTATTTGCTCATTAAACTGTCTCATTAGTCGACTGATAAGCTACAAGTCCTAAGTTCGATTTCAATTCGAGCATAGTGTTATTAGTATTTTCTATAAAATTCTCATTAGCAGCTCGGAGTTTGGATTTGTTACCGGTTAATGGCAAATGGCTCACCTCTATTACATGGGACCTAAACAGCGGTGAACCGAGTGTACTTTAGTACCACCTACACCTGCCTTACCTTTTAGAGGAATACAGGCGTGATGGTATGTTCTATTTCCGTATTTACTACTCAGAAGTTGTGGGTCCTGTGATCCGGAAATACTTAAATGACGATGAAAAATAAATACTTCTCACTTTTTCCAGAAAATCCTGAGACAAGGATTTATAGAAATTATTTCTCATTTGAGAGGACGACTCAAACATTTTGGTTCTTATACCAATAATCGTAGTATATGTACCTACCACCAATATTTTTTAATAATTTCGTATAACATATAATAAAACCTACAATTAATTTCAAGTTACATAACTGCCTTTTTCTGTCCAACAGTACGATTGATTGCGGCCCGCCACGCAGTGACGCGGCTAAATTATAGCCACTGCATCGATGGCCGTGTAAAAAATGCGTACAATATGTTCCAGTCATGTGTACGCGACATTTTTATTGTCACGTTGGTACTATGTAAGAGTGACTTTTTAGTTTTACCTACGTGATGTTGGATGAATATTTATTTGAATATGGAATGTTATCTTTTTTATAAATCGATCATAGAATTAGGACTGATAAAGGCCTGTTTAAAAATGGCGGAGCTCTCAAAGGTAAGATAGAAAATCCTTAACGCCTATCTCCAAACAAAGGATATGAGATGTTACTCGGCAATGAAGCTCGTAAGTTCATAAGATAAGTTATCTTAAGTTCGGTATATACAATAAATACAAATTTTGTTAACCAGATCAAAGGACCAAATCTAAAAGACATGATCTACAAAACGCTTTCAAATTGAAAGAGTTTGTATTTTTTGTAGACGTCTGTAACGAAGAACCCTTTTTTTACTCTATTTACTCCTAGGCAACTCCATAAATAAATGAAATGATTTATTTTCTAGCTCCGAATCACTACTGGCCGGCAACAATTAATTCCCGCAATATCTCAGGAGATTGCAACTGATATACGACCTCCTTACTGCATTCACGCCATCACTCAACCAATCCAATATGGCAGCCGTAAATCGCTTCAAGTCATACGTTAAGTGCAGTGTTGGTATGTAATTAAGCATTCCCACGTTGAATCAACGCTGTACACAAATTAATGGCGGGTCACCGTGTAGCCGGCGACATTCGGTATTACGAATTCCACATGCAACGCCTCCACCTGTGTGTGAATGTCTGTATTACAACCATTTACATGCGAATTGTACTAGCAACTGCCACTTTGCCATGGAATTTATTGTCTAGCAGTCAGGATTATGAGTTTATTTCAAATCTGAAGTCTTATGGTGCAAGTTTAATCAGATATTAGATATATGTCCTACTTACTAATGAATAAAATTATTAATATTGTATTTTCATGTATTATTTTGGACCGCAATGTTTAATTTACATACCGAACTTAAAAGACGAAGTATGAAGAATTTTATAATTCTCATGTAGTATGTTCTTAGTAGTTATGGCATATAAACACTTCATTAATTCATAAGATAATAAAGAACGAAACAAATGTAAAACCTCAACCGACCTTTCACTATTTTGTTATTTACTGGGAACCACTGAAGTCTTTGTTTGTTGTATTTTTTCTAGATACCAACATTTAAACGCTAAAGCTCCTCAAGAAACCACCGACAAAGAAAGATCCAAGAATCCTTTTTGTACCTAGGGACCAGAAATATTTAACTCAACTGTCAGCGAGAACAGAAATGATTCACAATATCACAACGCTTTTACCAAACAAGATTCTTATTTCAAAGAAAACAGGGGAAGAAAGCTGACTGCCAGTGACAACACATTTTTACTTTTTTTCATCTAAAGCCACAGTTAAATAATAGTGTTCATTACACTGGTCGACGTTTTTCCGCAAGTTGGGCTCACAAAGGGTGTCTGGACGTAAATGCAAATAACTGTCAAGGTCCAGATGATTTCAAGGGGATTTCCCTTGTTTGATTTGTAGACTTTTCTCGAATGCTGTTTGATGTGATGTTTCGATTATGTAACCTTCGGTGTCGCTTAAAAATCACTGTACTATAGGAATGTTATACTTAGAATACCTACAGTAATACCTAGTCCTACCTGTATCCTTGAAGGGTTTGGCAGAGGTGTGCCTACTGATGTACACATTACATAGCCGCGTTCGATATATGCGGTTCCAAGGTACGATTTCCAGGGTGTCCGTATGTTTGTGAAGTCCCCGTGACACAGGGCTTGTTCCCTAGGGCGGTAGGTGTCTTTTTCTAAAGAAAAAATAGTTAAAAAAGAAGAGCCAGGAAGAGAAAAATTTAAGAGCAAGAATGAAAAAATTATTCGTACCGAAGGACCAGTATATCCTGTTCTCGTAATACCTTAATTCAATTCCTGGCTGCTACATTTACACTACTAACCCAGATTCCCTACTACCACCACACAATAGCTCACAATAAATCGACCAAATCTAAGTAGCAATCCAGGTGTTACACCGGTATTTGCAAAATGTCCGCCGCCGTGCTATGTCGTGCATTCATGCTGCATTCGCAATTTAGCCGGGCGTTCTACGATAAATCGCGTCAGAGCTGAGAAATGCTTCATTACAAGTCGCCACACACCACCCCTACTGTACAATACGACAGTAAACTTGATAAGGCAGCGGAAAGCAATTCTTGGTACAGTCCGAAGCTATTTATGATTATGGAAGTAATATCGGAACGGACTATCAGATATAGTGGGTATTGCAAGATTCTTTCGCGCGGAATTTCAAATGTTTCGAACGTTCGAATTCAGGAGTTACCACTACTTTTGAAAAAAAGACTTCTGCTGATTAAGCAATAAGGAAGTAAGAAAGTTTGTAGGTAAAGCTATATTAACTACAGCTATATTATAATTAATTACCGCATTTATGGATCATCTTGAGAGCGGCTCGCTGCCCACAAGTTTTCAAAGTGTTCATGTTAGATCTAGCATAAAAAGATTCCTTTCTATTTTTTTATTGTGCGGTAAAACAACATAAAAACTTTTTAAAATTGGTCTGTTTTTTTCTCATTCGCCTATTCGAAATATGTCGGTAGTGCGCACACACACTACCTAAACTATGGTATTTTATTTATATTGATTGATGATGTCCCATCACTCACCTCTATATACCTACAAAAGATACGGGGAGCTACAGTGGGTCCCATGTAATGGGGACAGACGTACAATTCAAAATCCAAGATTATATATCTAAGGCTAGATTTTTCTAATAGAAAAACCCAGTACTGCCTTTTCCATAAGGGAACAAAGGCAAGAGCTCAGGGGGGCATTAAAAAATAATCTTACATAATCATTTAAAAAAAAACTGCCATGCAAAAGGATGGCCCTTGGATGGTCAAAAACGGTCGAGGGAAATATAAATCTGAGACCGTACCACCACGTGTTATTACAAAAGTTTTGGAATATTGACAGAGACAGACTATCCCCTACTCACCTCAGATCAAATATAAAGTTAAGATGGAACTTTGCGAACAAAGTAGTGAAGCCGGCTAAAACTACTAACTACGACTTATCTTGTCGAGTCAGTCGAGCTATCGAAAGCTAAGGCGTAGATTCGGTATAGGGTGTGCGTGTAATTGTGTTTGTACACGGCAAGGCGTAGTTTTAGCCGGCCTCACTTCTTTGTTCGCAACGTTCTATCTTAACTTTTTATATGATCTGAGTTCCTCACTACCTAAAAATATTCTTTCGTTAATTTTCTGAAATTCACACCTTCACGCTCAACACCCGTGCTGCGGTCATTTCACGGTACTGAACTACTGACTATATAATATAATATATATTCGTACCTACAATCTAGTTAAATTCTTGATCGTACATTGGCTTTGTTGGGCCTCGCTCAAGCCACAAATAGGTCACAGCATGTGTATACCCACTCGATGCTCTTGTGGTTTGTTGTAATTTGGACGAATATAGGTACTATATTACCACCTGTGTGTTAATTTTGGAATGAATTTCATAGTCTAATTAGGTTTGTACTTACTTTTACCTTATACATTTTAATTATCTTAATTAATTATGCCCAAGGTACAGGCTTACCTAGTAGATAGAATTTTTTTATAAGTGTGCAATGAGTTATTGTAATAAATTTAAAATAATTTATTGCACACTTATCTACATTTTCTTACCTAATAATAATTAATTTTAATTTTTAAATTACGTAACTACTTCATAGCATATGTATGATTGGTCCCTTAAAACATACGTTCTCTTCAAAATGAGGCGTCGGGTAAGAATTATTACATACATACATTCACGCCTTTTGTCCCCCTGGGGACAGAAACTATAGACCACTTGCTACGACTCTTTCAATTATTCCAAATTCATACATCTTTCCATCCGTCTTTCCACTCCGGTTGCGAGTACTGACCTTTTTTGGAGGACCTCGCCGATAAGATCGGCGTATGTCCTTCTAGGGCGACCTCTCCCGAAGTCTCGGCCCTGTCGCTGAATTAGGTATTACATAATAGAAAAATTCAAAAACAACCCAACATGAGTAGGTCAGAGTCGTCCGCAAAATGTAACTTCTACTTCTAATTCTGCAGCCATGCATGTGGCTACTAGTGTTTCAATTCACACTACTTTCTGCTACATAACGATTTTTAAGCAAAAGTTTTAGTACATACAAAGCTGTGAATAGTTTTTGATGTCAATTCTTACTGCCATGAATGATAATGACATAATTTGGTAAAAAAAAAGAAACGCCCAAGGCGAGACAATCCGCCTTAAACAACGTATTTGTAAAAGTACACACGGCTACATAACAAGTCAACCTATACAAATCCAGCTTAAGCTGATCTGGCATTGTATAGGCTTCTCATACAGTAAGAGGTCAACGTAAACTGGAGTTTTTCAGCTTGAGTGCGTGCGTACCCATGATGCAGAAAATATTGCAAGGTTTTCTGAATAACAATAAAACTATTTTTCTTTAAAAATAAACAATTTATTTCTATTAAAATCAACTCTCATCGAAAACAATCTTTTTACCTTCAAATGGTAATATACCAGATTTCTTCTTCTTTGCTTCCCAAGATGGATGCAATTTTTCTGGTTTTTCATCAACATCCCTATAATTTCTATTATTGAAAGATTTCCTATCATTGAAATTGTTTCCGTCATTAAACTGTGGTCTATTATTAAAGTTCCTTTTATCATTAAATTGAGTCCTATCATTAAACTTGCCCTTATAATTATTTCCTTTTTCATTACCATTAAGTTTATTGAACCTATCTTCATTATAATTATTATTTTGTCTAAGTTTAGATTTTGGGACATGCCCAAACATGACTGCTCTTCTAAGGCTTCTATTCCCTTGCATATGTTCATTTTTTATTTCATCTGGTGCTCTAGGCTCAACCACAGACATATAATTCTCTCCAGTAGCCGTAATAAAGAATGGATCAACAATTTTATTTTCAACTATGGTGGAGTCTGTATCTTTTTTAAATTTCCTTTGGAGAATTTTCTCATTAAAGTTTTTATTTTTATTTGTTTCCTTTTGTTTTTTCATAGTGTTTTTCTTTACTATTTCTTTAGGTGAATTTACTTTATTTACTTCTTTCGTTTGATTTGATTTTGCTTTCATTTCTTCAGTCTTCAATGTGTTTAACTTAACACCACTTATCAACGGCTTTTCCTTAGGAATTGCTTTGACTAATTTACCAACTTTATTTACTTCATTATCGCTATTTTCTACGTCAGACTCTGAGTCATTTTCACTTCCTAAATTTTTAGCTTCAGAATCATCATCGCTTCCTAAATTTTCGTCATTTTCATCATCATTATTTCCATCATCCATTTCTGAATGATCACTTTCATCACCTGATACTTCATTATCAACATTTTCATCATCTGAATGATCATTTTCGATAGCTTCATCATCAGATTCTTCATCGTAGTCATCACCTCCACCTATTTTACTACCATCAGCCATTACAACATCTTCAACATCCCAATCACCTTCAGCATTGACAACTTTGTTATCTTTACCTTTCTTTTTATTCTTTTGTTTTTCTTTAGCTTCTTTCTTCATTTTTCTTCTTTCTAGTCGGGACATGAATAGGTCTTGTATTGGCACATTGGAGAATCTGTCTCTAATGAACTTGTGTTTGTCCTGTAAAGCCTTATGAAGTAATAATCTGGCGCATGCTTTGTCTTCATCTACTTGGGGTTTATTTAAGTAGCTATTTAACTCTCCTTTGTGTGTTACTATAAATTGAGCTATATCCTTTGCTTTGATTTTCTGTAAATTTAAAAACAATCAGTTTAGTTTAATACATTATTCTGCCAAATCTTATGTGCCAAATAATATTGATTCAATTTTATACTTTTCATTACATGTACCTAATGTTTTTTTTAGTATATGATTTTCTCCTGTATTCTCAGTACAAACAAAACACAAATATTAGGTTCCAGGCAGAAATTGAACCCACAAGCCAATTGCTCTACTAGTATGGCAAATATGATGTTTATATAGATATTAATTATCATCATTATCATCAACCCATTAACTATCTATACTATATTAAAGACTAGTACTACTACTATTAACTACTATATTAAAGAGAGGGGCTAGGCTTTAGGCCACCACACTAGCCTACTGCAGGTTGGCAGACTTCACACACCACCAAGAGAATCTGTCAGGCATTCTAGTTTCATCATGACGTTTCTCTTCACTGTTTAAGAGAATGATATTTAATTATGTACAGGATATTGGAAAGTTAAAGGTGGTGTGGTGGTGAAACTTGGTCCAATGGTCATATCATTGCTTAAGTTTTATGAAATTTTACCTTTATTATTAGAACTTCCTTTACAGCTGACTCTGCTTTCCTCTTTAGTTTTTCTTTAAGCTGTTCTGGAGCTTTCTTCTCAGTCAGCTGCTTAGCCTTTCTGGTCAGTTTATGTATTATCTGTATTTTGGCCTGGTTTAGTTTCTTTTTGAGCAGTATTACCTAAAATGTGAGAAATATTATTTAAAAATAAATACAACATTCTTCAAAGGATTTTGCTTACTGTACAGTAACAAAATAAAAGCAAAATAATCGAATTATACTGACAAGCTCCATATTATAGACAAAGTTTTCATCAGAGTATAGATATATAAAGCTTATGAATACTCTATTCATAAGCTGACAACCAAGCATGATCCAACAAAACACAGTTTTTATTTTAACAACCAGATTAAAGGAAATAAACCTTATTTGTTAAGAGAAACCTAAGACAGCCGGTTGTGGTTTGTGGTTGACAGTGGGACAATATGCGGGTTGATGATGATGATGTTAAGAAACCAACAACAAATAATTTCTAGTCAAATAGCCCACATCCATTAGGCAACCCTCTGACAAATTTCCGTCTTTTTACCATGCCTAGAGACCCTGGAATGTGGGAAAGTTAGGGGCCTGGTGAAGTCCACTAATGTCTCAGAATAACACTCATTTTTTCTGGTACAAAATTGCTTTACCTCATTGTTAAATGCTTGTTTTACAGCTCCAACTTCCATCGTAGTATGCCTTCTTAAAAATTAGGTTATGTTATCGATATGTTATTACTTCCTTCGATAAAATGTAAAAACCATTACACTGTGAGTTTATTAGTTAATGTAATTTTACTTATTATTTGACCGCGACAATTTATTATTTGAATTTTAGAGTACTAAAAACTCGTGTTTATCTCAATTTCAACACGGTTTTGATTTGACATTTGAATTTTCAATTTTGACAGATGTTTGATTTTGACATTTATGTCTGTTGTCTACAATGTTTCTTTTTATTACAAGTTTTCGTTAATCGAATTAAGCAAAGAAAATAATTACAAATGCGAATGCGAAACATTTACGACGCCAATTGGTCTTTGCACCAAGTTAGTTTTTTTTTTACAATGTCTTATCTTATATTTACACTATTTACATATTTTACATTCCAAAAGAAAAAAGAAGAAAAAACCAACAAACCAGAAAAAAAAAAAAAAAAACTGGGCCGCGACTAGGCGTCAAAGTATTCCTCGGCATCGCTGTCGTCTGGCATCGTTCCAAGAAGACTGGCAGCATTGCCACGTTGAATGGCAATACTTATACGCTCCCCTAGGAATAAGCCAGCCCTCTGATCACGCGAGGCGTCGACCAGTCTCCGAGATATTTCTTTGTGGAGAAGACGAGCACTCGGACCCCATGACCCGAGCGTTTCGACCCCAAACGGCTCAAATATATAGCTGCCCGACAGGTTGCTATATTTGCGCCGTTTGAGAGTCTCCGCGGCAGCAGCAGCAGCGCCAGCGCAGCCAGCTGAGCTGGGAAGATGGGATGGAGCAAGGGTGTCGACACAAGTTGCATCCCACACCAAAGGCCTACCCATTTTCCAAGGCAAAAGCGACATGCCATCTGGTCTCTTCCCATCGTCACTTGACAAGCCATTGGGTTCTAAAACAGCTGGTACGCCGGCGGTGGCAAGAGCACGACGGAGGATGTCGTTAATGCTGGCATGTCGTGCAATGCGGCCTGCACTCCTGCAACATGACAGGCCATGATATCCGAGGCTGTCGACAGCCTCGCCACAGTGACAGCGATGCGGGGCAACACAAGGAGCGCCAAGACGAAGTTGTCTACATAATTTTGGCATCGCTTCAGAGGCCTTTGGAACTATGGAGTGTTCTTTCTACACTCCATATTTGGAACATACATACATTTATTGTGATATTGGTAGAGTTGCACGTCCCCGGTATATTTAGTCAGTTGCCGTATGAAGAAAGGCAAATCTTTTCAGCTACTATCTTATTTAGGTAGTAACTATCAAAATCTTATTGGTGCAAACATTTTAAATACTAAAATAAGGTGGCTAAGCTGTATTATTTCGCTAAAATTGATACGTTATACCTAATTTGCATTGTCACTAAATCGACTAAATAATATTTAATCATAGTTCATATTATGAACTCCACTCTAGCTGTCATAATTGTCAATGCTCATTCAACAATTTCTAAAAAAGCCAAATTCTTTTTGGTCGGATCTGTCAATCCGAAATGTACGTAAAGATTTTCTACAAATAAATTCCAATAAAATCTATCTAATCTAAATGTTTTCACTCGTTTTTGTACTTAGTTATGACTATAGGTTAAAAGACTAAAGTGCTGGTGAATTTATTTTATCCTCATAGTTTGTGTGTTTGATATTTCAGCATGGCTCCCCGGTTTGAGTTAGCAGTCGGTCTCCGAAAGGGACACAAAACGACTAAAATATCCGCTGGAAGGAAGGGTATTACTGACAAAGCCATCAAAATCAGGCCCGCCAGGCTAAAGGGTGTAAGTAATATATATGTATTTGTACACTTACGAGGTTATGTTTTGCGTCGTAAACGTGAATAAAAACGAAATAAATTATCATCTATCAACATTTATCTACTAAGTATCCTCTCAGTTCCTTTCTCAAAAAGTAAATTCATAAATATTATGTCTGTCCCATTCCTCAAACAGTCAAATTGTATGTGCAATGTTTTGAAATGACCTGTATCTGTTAGCAATATCATCAAAGCATTTGCATCTTTAATTTGATGTTATTTAGGATGTTTTCTTATTCAAAACTATAAACAAAGCTTCCCAGTGCCCTTTACAACTTCCAGATAGGACACAGTCCATGTATATAATTTGAAAATAATACATTTGCATCAAGTGGTGAAACTTCATTGGTTTATTATTTACAAACACTAAAATGTAACCATCACATTGCTTAACTAAAAATAATTCAATAATTTATTTTTTTCAATTTCAGCTTCAAACCAAGCACTCAAAGTTTGTGCGTGACCTGGTCCGTGAAGTTGTAGGACACGCTCAATATGAGAAGAGGGCTATGGAGTTGCTTAAGGTGAGCTCCACACTAAAATGCACCTTAAACTAAGGTTATAGAAAGAAATATTCAATAACTTAAAGAAAGAGTCAAAAAACTTCCTCCTCTCTCTACTACATTTGCTGTGCCTGACAAGGCCCACACATGTTCCTATTTAAACCATTGTAACATCTATTTAACTTGTGGAGTGCAATAAATGTATTGAGTAACTGACAGATTGGGCTAGGTGCCCAGTTATGGCACATCAAACTAAACCCAATAGAATAGTAGTACTTGTAAGTCAGTATGTCAACATACCCCGATACCTACTATTCAAAGTGCTTTTCAACTCTAAAATACATGCTATGAAATATGAATAAAATGCAAATCCTTGCGATCACATAAATGTTTGGCTAATCATATTGTTTGTGTAATGTGATATTCTCAATAATCAGGTAGGTATAGGTATAGCCCTTGTTGCCTGAAATGATAAAACACAACAGTCGCTTGCCTTGCCTGGAATAAATTATAGTCTGCAATAAGGCTGTCCATTGTATGTTTTTATGAACATATGTCCTGTATATTTGTGTTTTTATTGGTGTACATACAAATAAATAAATAACACTCAGATTATGTGTATAAAATATATAGAGTATAGAAATATCTATTTTATACATTTATTCTATTTATCAAAGAGCTAGAAGCTACCGTTTGTTCGAAATAATTAAGCCGATCTGAAGTTGTCTGCAAGTGGTTTAGAAGTGGTAAATTTTAATAGAGTCAGTGTGAAGATAATTAGAGTCGTATAAGTTCCAGATTTCTAATTATTTTGTTTACTGAATTCGATATTTATGTATTAAAACACTTTATTAAATGATTTTATCACCGCGGTAGTTCGGAACGGCTAACTTCCGATCGGCTTACTTATATCGAACAAACTGTACTATGGCTGGGTTCTAAAGGCCAGTTATTAAAATTTTGCTCTATACCATAAAACATTGTATACAGACTTCTATCTGGACTATAAAAGACCATGATTCTCTGAGTTTGTTTTGCCATTTCTTCTCAGTGGTTGTCAACTTCCGATCGGCTTACTTATATCGAACAAACTGTACAATGGCTGGGTTCTAAAGGCCAGTTATTAAAATTTTGCTCTATACCATAAAACATTGTATACAGACTTCTATCTGGACTATAAAAGACCATGATTCTCTGAGTTTGTTTTGCCATTTCTTCTCAGTGGTTGTCAGCTAGGAAATTCCGACATCATCTTAAAAACTTAATGTTCTATTGACATAACTACTAGTGGTTGCCCTGTAGTTGAAATTCATTCCTCTATAATATGAACTTAAACTTTGCCAAATCTTACACTAGTTAATCTTGCAAGCATCCATCAAATCAAAGAGCCCGTAGATCAGTGGTACTCAACCTTTTTTCATAGGGGCCTAAAACAAGTGATGAAATGGTGGGTCATGTATTAAAAGGTTTAAATAAAGTATGGTAAGATTAGTAAGTAACACTAGGTGGGCCAACCACAAAAGCCAGGCTGCAGGCTGCTGTAGACAAACCAAGACTATTTTCCCATAACCATTTTCCAAATTGCCAGTTGTATGATCATATTTTACAATAAATAAATTTTCTAGGTGTCAAAAGACAAGCGCGCCCTGAAGTTCTTGAAGCGCCGCCTGGGCACACACATCCGCGCCAAGAGGAAGCGTGAGGAGCTCAGCAACGTGCTCACACAGATGAGGAAGGCCGCCGCGCAGGCGCACCACGCCCCTGCACACACTAAGTGAACAATAAAATAATTAATTGTAATACGTGCAGTTTTATTTGTTGTAATTTATAGACAGGTGGCCTCTTGTTAATATGTGATGTGCGTGTTGTGTGAGGGCCACTTTGTTAAAACTCTTTGAAAATGGGCTTAGGATTTAGTGAACGTTCCCAGAGAATTGTGAAAGTGGAAATCAGAATTTGTGAAAGTCAAATAAGCGATTTATAGACTGTAAAGTTGGGCCCTCAGGGGATTGAGGGCCCACCTTTACCGGATAAACTATGGACACTACAGCAGAAGTCTTTATGCCAAAATCTAAGTTAATGCCAAACAAAATTTGTGAAAACAAGATATTATCCCAAACTACTGTCCTGATTTGTAAATCTTCGTTCAAAATGGGCCCTCAATCCTCATACACGTCAAAGTTAATTTCGCAAATAAAATGAAACCATTAACTTACAGCTACGGTTTCATGTCCTATATGCTACTAAATAATTTGTGAAAGCAAGAACAGGTCACCACTTCTTGCATTTTTAAAGTTATGACCTTGATAATATTCGGGCCCTCAGTCCTCCATTTTTTTTAGTTTTCCGTTTATTACGGAAACGTTTGAAGGAGAAGGCAAACACAAAATTGACCCTTTTTGTGAAAAAAATTGTGCAACAGATTGGTGTTATTTGTTACTTATAAGAATAACGATAAAACTAAAAATTTTAATAAATACCGAAATCGACCATTTTTTGACAGCGTATGTGGGTAGGGTGACAATAATTTCTTTCTACCTAGGAGAACAACCTTTTAAAGTAAGTTTGGTTTTGACATGTCGAGAGAATGGATGAAAGGCGATTAACGAAAGGGATTTATAAAGCGAATGTCAGTGGAGTCGCCGGGAGGGGACGCCCTAGAAAGGCATACCACGACCTTATTGGTGAGATCCTTCAGAAAGGTCAGGTGCGTAGTACCCGCAACCGGCGCATGTGTATGACAAGATGTATGAATGTGGACGAAGCAAAAGAAGTATGCAAGAATCGTAGTAGATGGCGTTCTGTAGTTTCTGCCTACCCCTATGGGAAAAAGGCGTGAGTGTATGTATGTATGTAAAGTAAGTTTGTTTTGATACTGTAGGTATATTCATAATTTTATAAATACTTAATATTTTAATAAAATTTCCTTTAAGCTGGACTGTAGCCTGATCCCTCTCGATCTGAAAGGAGACCCGTGCCCAGCAGTGGGACAATGTGATGGGTTGATGATGATGATGATGAATAGGTCATGTGAAATACTCAAAAGTGTCAGAAAACTTTATTACAAATCTTATAAGACTTAAAACGAACCTACATAATAACCAACATAGTACTCACATTTTCATTTTTACAGCGTACACACGGTTACAGGTTAACCTATAAAAAGCCAGTTTAAGCTGATCTCGCGTTGTGTAGGCTTCATATACAACATGAGGTCAGCGTAAACTGCACTGCTGCGTGCAATTTACATTAGTGAACAGATAATAATACTATGCATGATAATTAGGAACTACAAGGCCATTCAATCAACTTGTGACTTAAAAAATATATAATATATACATACTATAGTCTAGTGTATAGTATAAGTAAAGACACGATAGCCAGCAAGTCGATCAGCACCACAAGCTGCGCCCGTTCATAAGTACCTATAACGCTTGGTGATCCATCATTCCTCTCTTGCCATTTTAGAGGGACGGGGGTGACCCGACCAATGCCCTCTACCGCAAGCAATGACATCTAATGGAGCATGACGATATTGAAGCAGGTGTAAATCATGTTACAGAAACATGTTGAAATTATGAACGAGGTCACTAGGAACTGCATTGCACATTCACAAAAATTTTAAGTAGTAAATACGAAGATAATATGACATAATTAAATTATTATAAAAAAATAAATTATAGAGATACGTCAATAATTAATTACAAATTAAAATCACTAATAGAATATTAATCAAATTTAAACTTGAAGTCAGAGTAAATTTGACACTAAATAAAATCAAAAGCTATTAGAACAGTTCAATCCAAAGCATTTCAGTCATCTATTATAATCTTTTACTCTGTAGAAACCTTTAAAACATAGTTTCTGCTTAACAATTGATTTAAATTTGTTGATGTTAGGTTTTGAATGTTGTTGGGATTTCATTGTACAAGCGTATACATTGGCATTTGAACTAGTTACTTATCTTCTGGAGCCTGGTTTGAAGGAACAATAAATTTATTTTTGTTTCTGGTATTATGCGTATCACTACGTTAAAGAGATTCATATTCCTGTGAGCATACAATAAACTCTACTAAATTTAGTCATGGGATTGTTTTAGATTGCAGAAAAGACGATTAAATGTAGTGTCATAGGTTTTAATAAACTTTCTTGGATTTTTCGCTTATTATCGTCATAGCATTTGAAATTATTATTAATTAATACATGACATTTGTAATGACCAATACTATCAACGAAAGGTGGAGGAACAAATTCAATTGCTCCGATAAGTTCGTACACCTTTGATTTTATTCTTAGTGTGTGCGGTATATCCTTCAGGCAATACTCACCAGTACCATTTAAATCAAATGCTATAACAAAATGTAATTCATAGTTGACTGCTACGTTGGAACCACAAGTAAGACAAGTCTTAAATGATTCGTCAAAACAAATTGCTTCTTCCAAACACTGAATCCCAAAAACAGATAACATATCCGAATTGAGTGGTAAGAAAGCAAATTGTCTTTCTATTGAAATCGACGTGCAGTAAATGGTAACACATCGTTTTGTAAATAAGGCACTGTAAAATTCCAACTCCACACATCCACCACAACATTCTCATCTCCGCTGCACGTATTCTACTTTCATCCATCTTTTTAACGGCCCAGCACTCGGATCCATACAACACGACAGGTCTTATGACGGATTTGTATATTTTGCCCATTCAGCTTGAGAGGCAGGTCCGCAAGTTGTTCCTGTGACCTGTCGCCGTATCATCCAACCTGAGTCGATTCGATGTGTAACGTCCCGATCAATTCCACCATCAGTTTGCACGAGTTATCCGAGGTACCGAAAGTTGGAGCAAATTGGTACAGAATCACCGCCCTATTATTGAAGATATAGACAAGCAAATTTAACAAATTTTATAAACTTACGTAATATTTATTAGAACACACTACAATAAACACAGTTTAAAAATTTGGTTTAAATATTATTATGTAGTTTAGGCTGTTCTAACCACGTCAGACTTTTTGTAGGACCGATATGTCGAGCTAGGCCGACTTTTCTTCCGATTCTTATGACGACCCAACGCCGTGTGCGTTGTGTGTGTATAACATGATTGTCTTAATTATAAAGAGGAAGGTTTGTGTTTGGTTTCTGAGGAACAGAAAAACAAAATAAGTGAAATAAAATGAAATGATATTTATTTCTGTAAATAGATCTTTTACAAGTATGTAATTCTTTTTTTTATATCGTACAATTAACTTTAGTAAACAAAATAATATTATACATGATCACTAGGACCTACAAGGCAACTCAGTTAATCTTTAGCGCGCGCTCAGGGAGGACCGATCTAATTGATCTGGTTTGGACAGGATGAAGATGCGGCCGGTGCCGGACCTGATCAATGCTCGGAGGTCTCCCGGGGCGCTTGCATCGCTGAGAAATGATACAACGTTCTTCCCTAGCAAGTGCATGCGGCCGACTGTCGAATGTTAAATTTTTTACCCATAATCGGATCGGTCGGGATGCACCGTGTTTATTTCTGACCGACTTTTTGTAGGTAGTATATGCGTTGCACTATATTGCGACCAGTACATTCTATTTTACTCCTACAAAAAATCGATCAACAATAGGGGATCGGACAGTAATCAGATTAAAATCTAAAATGTTCTTATACAAAAAGTGAATAATTTTTAACGATTATACATCCAATATTTTTGTGAAAATATTAATGATTACTATTTTTAAATATAAAATAAAGTTCTGATAATTACAATATTTTTAATCTGTTCCTCACCTCAACCGAAACACCAATCACAGTGCGTGACGTCATTTGTAGGTAAACAACTAACCTTTAACATTACACAATCAATGTATACTTTTACCTACTACAAATAAAGGCATTGGCACACTGCATTTAATTAATTTGTAGCAAGCATTGGACACTGACTTCAAAATGATCTTCACCAAAGTAAATTGGTGGAGTTATAAAGACATACCGTCCCACTTTCTCCTTGCTAAGTCAACCATGTTTTTCTGCTTTTGGTGGCACATCAATGAATAATTTATTTGGAGTAGTTTTGGATTTATTCTTACATTGAGGCACTACACACCAACGATATGTTTTTCGTTCCATATCAACAAATAAAGAATTTAAACGACGAAACAAAACTTCACGCAGACTTAGGTCACTTGCAGTTATTTTGTTTACTTACATCTGACGTCACGCACTCTCAGATGACATAACGTGCCGTTTGCGCGACATTTTTAAACAATTATTATTAAAACATGATTTTGAGTACTTAAAAAGCTTTATTTAAATAAAATTATATTTTTTATATGAATAAGTATACATAATGATTAAATTAAAATACTTTTTGAAAATTTGTCCGATCCCCTATTATCGTGTACGAATGGATGTGAGCGGTCAGCCTTATATTTCAATTGTGTCATAGACAAAAAAGTATTATTTTATGCAATATGAAAAATAAGTCTCAATGGACCTTTAGTCGATTCGCACCGCGAGTGGTCCGAACCGCAGTGTGGACTGCCCAAGAACTTTTTGTGATGGTAGATTCGGACATGGAAGATGATTATAATAATATGGAGTTTTATAAAAACATCCCTTATAGTGCAACCAGGCACAAAATAACAGAAAAAAAAAACAAAATAATTTATAAGTAACATTTTGATTGTCCACTACCAAAACTTTTCGTGCTATCGAACTGTAAAATAATTAATATTTAAATATTAAGTATTTATAAAATTATGCATATACCTACAGTATCAAAACAAACTTACTTTACATACATACATACACTCACGCCTTTTTCCCATAGGGGTAGGCAGAAACTACAGAATGCCATCTGCTACGATTCTTGCATACTTCTTTTGCTTCGTCCACATTCATACATCTTGTCATACACATGCGCCGGTTGCGGGTACTACGCACCTAACCTTTCTGAAGGATCTCACCAATAAGATCGTGGTATGCCTTTTTAAGGCGTCCCCTCCCGGCGACTCCACTGACATTCGCTTTATAAATCCCTTTCGTTAATCGCCTTTCATCCATTCTCTCGACATATCCAAACCAAACTTACTTTAAAAGGTTGTTATCCTAGGTAGAAATAAATTATTGTCACCCTACCTACATACACTGTCAAAAAATGGTCGATTTCGGTATTTATTATTTTTTTTAGTTTTATCGTTATTCTTATAAGTAACAAATAACACCAATCTGTTGCACAATTTTTTTCACAAAAAGGGTCAATTTTGTGTTTGCCTTCTCCTTCAAACGTTTCCGTAATAAACGGAAAACGAAAAAAAAATGGAGGACTGAGGGCCCGAATATTCTCAAGGTCATAACTTTAAAAATATAAGAAGTGGTGACCTGTTCTTACTTTCACAAATTTTCACAAATTATTTAGAAGCATATAGGACATCAAACCGTAGCTGTAAGTTAATGGTTTCATTTTATTTGTGAAATTAACTTTGACATGTATGAGGATTGAGGGCCCATTTTGAACGAAGATTTACAAATCAGGATAGTATTTTGGGATAATATCTTGTTTTCACAAATTTTGTTTGGCATTAACTTAGATTTTGGCATAAAGACTTCTGCTGTAGTGTCCATAGTTTATCCGGTAAAGGTGGGCCCTCAATCCCCTGAGGGCCCAACTTTACAGTCTATAAATCGCTTATTTGACTTTCACAAATTCTGATTTCCACTTTCACAATTCTCTGGGAACGTTCACTAAATCCTAAGCCCATTTTCAAAGAGTTTTAACAAAGTGGCCCTCACACCACACGCACATTAATATGTGTGGTACTTTTGAACCGAACCCTGTTGAAAATGACAGGGTGTTATAAGTTTGACGAGGCCATGGCATCGTAGCTCCTGAATGGATGACCGATTTTGATTTTTTCTTATTGTTTGATGAAAATCGGTCGAGATATAATGCAATTGTCGGGGATTTAAAAAAAAAACATTTTTGTAGTGTTATTTTTTCCCACTAATTTATAAAGATTGGATGACGGCGGAATGTCGAGCGTGGTGGCACTAACCCCTAAATGATAACCACTACAAGTAGAGTGCATCAACGAAGAACAAATAAAGAACTTGCTGACTCGACAGACAATGTTCTGGCTTACAATTTTCTGAATGTGAAAAAAATCTTATTTATTCTTTCTGTAAGAACCTTCTGCGAAGTATTAAAAAAAATTTAGAAAGAAGATGAATGAAATCGGTAGTCTTACTCAAGTTATTTCGTGACCTAGGGAAATAGAAGTTACAAATCTATCACGATCTTGCGCTACTCTCATTTGAGTTGAATTATTTCGTCGATCCATCTTATATCCTGACACCTGCCATCCCTCGGGCCACCATTCAGTCGTTGCCCCTACTCCGCCTTCACTTAATCTCGCCCAAGTGTTGCCCAACCACTAGATCTACAACCCCTGTTTCTACTTCTTGAACTAGAACCTGCGATCAGTTTACGATCACACTAAGTTCTAACAGGTATTACTAAACTTTAAAGAGAGAATTCACTGCCCCGCACTACGCTGCGGAGTGCGTGGTGGTGGAACAACAACACTGCGCGTGAGTTTTTTGGATGTTGCATTACGCATATTTTCTATACAAACAGATGAACAAACAGCAAACAACTTATGAACAATACCGTCTTTACCATAAGGGCACACGAGGCCCGTGCCCAGGGCCCCCATTCTCAAGGGGGCCCCGAAGGACCGACAATTTTTCCACACATTCTCAAAATATTTTTGTCGGGCACATTACACTTTTTTCACAAATCAGTAATCTTATCAGAAAGTATTTACAAAGGCATATACTACGCCATTACACCGATGATTGCGCCTATTCATGCTGTACTAATTAATAATATTTCCGAACGCATCCTACCTAATTTACTAAGTACACATTCTAGCGATCACTCACGCAATCACTCCGATTCCAAAGTCAAGCTGCACCGTCTAAAAAAGGCCTAACATAAATGTCGACATTGTCTTTGGTGGGGGAATCCCCGAATGATGTATTAAACTTTCAGTCTGATAGGAGTGAGTGGCGTTATTTTGTTTCGTTTGATATTTAAAATTGGGTGAGTTAAATATTTCTGAAGCATTGTCTTCAATCACAAGTGACATCAATCAACCAGGAGACACTAGAAAGGAAGCCTAAAGCCTAACAAAAACAATTGAAATATTTGAGACTGCTCTTCTAAAGGAAATATGGAATGATCTTTTGGGAGTTATGAATAAAACAAGCCTAAGTTTACAGATTTAGCACTATGACCATGGACGTTGCAACGAAACTACGAATCTCAAATAATCATCAGTTAATAGGTACTGCACGCAATAATTATGATCAGTACGAAACAGCTACTACAGAAAAAAATCCATATGCTGACTACAAAGATACATTTGAAAGAAAAAGATTTCGCAGCAAACGCATCACTTTTTTGAAGGATCATCAGAGACTGCACAGTTGAGAGGCAAGGAACAGTTTTGTGTAGATACTTTAATTCCCATAATTTGACACATTAAATACACTTACAAGAAATTTATAGTCGATTTAGTTTTCCTTGTCAGTTAACAACAATCGAATTTGATGAGTTGACCAAAAAGGCAAAGAATTTTCAGAATTTTATCATAAAGACATGCAGATGAGCTCAAAACAGAATGTTTTCATTTAAGCCAATATTTAAAAAACATAGCAAAGCAATAAGCGGATTCAAATATCTCAACCATACATAACCTAATAAAATCAGATAAATTAGAAGAAACTTTTCCAAACGTAGAAATTGCTATAAGAATATTCCTTTGCCTAATGGTTACCAATGGTGGTGTAGTGGAGAGCGGTCATTTTCGCAGCTTAAAAGAATAAAAAGTGAATTGCGAACAACAATGTTACAACAACGACTGAGTAATTTGTCATGTATGTGCGTAGAAAGTGATATCCTTCAAAAAATTTACTAAGGATATACAAGTACATAACATACATACGATCACGTCTGTATTCCCCGAAGGGTTAGGCATACGTGTACTGTACACCCACAGTTCGCCGGTATGATTGGGTCCCATGTAATAGGGGGGCGAGCCTATTGCCATTCACCGGGCCCAAATCCAGACTCCAAGCTGCTACTAAAAATTTCATGGAAAAACCCAATAACACTGTGCTCGACCTGGGGATCGAACCCAAGACCTCTAGAGGTCCCAATCGCGACTGCTACGCTAGCGTAGCAGTCGCGATTGGGACCACTAGACTAACGAGGCAGTCTTTACGGATATAATAGAAGATTTTGCTCAACAGAAATCCCCAAAGAAACCGTTATCATAATCGTAAACAAAAAACCAGTAGCATTCTAATATCAATCATACTGTATTTCATTACCTTTAAAGGTAATAAATGGTCATACTTAGTAAAAAAATGTTATTATAATTCCCTTTTTTTACTTTCCAAAAGGGCCCCAAATTCTTGTGTGCCCAAGGGCCCCAGCCTAGTTTAAGACGGCCCTGCTTATGAACAGCCTACTTCTTTAAAACCAGATTTGAATCTCCTAATAGTAACAACTCTAAATACTCATCATCAATTACATGCCATAGAAGTCTTCTTCGAAAGAAATGCCAATCATGACGAGATTTAAATTGTATACTCAGTCACGATCAAATATATCGGAGCGAAGGGACTGTTCATAAATATCTGAGCAACTAGGGAAATTAAACTTTATCTCAATGGGGTAAAATACATGTCAAAATGACAGCTGATGTCTGTAGTGTTCATTCCAAAACATCCTTTGTGTCGCTGAAATATGGTTTAATTTTTCTCTATTGCTCAGATAATCATGAACAGTGTTTCACGTCTGTTTGCTCGGATATATTTGATGGTGACTGTACCACTACCATCGCCACATCAATAGCAGTGGCAAGCACGGCGACTCATATTGCAAGTTCCAACCCATTTGAATTCTCTTTCATGTCACTATAAGTATACGAGTGCGAAATATCCAGCTTTTTCCAGTATAGCCTGACCTCGCATTGTTAGACTTAACGTCGAATAAAAGTTCCGCTTATATTGGAAAAGTATAGTTTATGTAGAGGTGAGTAAAGCAATATTTTATAAATGCTGTCTACTAAGTTTTGGATGTATTATTCGACTTCAAAAAAGGGGTAAGTTATCAATTTGATACATTTATTTATTTACGACAGCTACGCTAGAATTCCTGGGTTTGATTCCCAGGTTGAGCAGTGTTATTGGGTATTTCAATGATTTTCTCAGTAGCAGCTCGAAGTCTTTCGCCCCCTTTTACATGGGACCTAAACATACCGGCGAAATGTGGGTGTACATTAGTACACCTCTGCCTAACCTTTCGGGGAATATAGGCGTGATGGTACTTATGTTATGTATTTATTTACTAGCTGATGTTATTTACTCAGTTAATATGTATTATCTTACACAGGCTAACTCACTGACCCACAATTTTCTACGTCATGGGTAACAACATACAAACAACAAACATCTATCCATTAAGTCACAATCACAAATATTTCATTCGATGCGCAATTCGAATCGATTTCGTGACCCTGACTACAGAAAGCTGTTTCAACGCCACTGCTCCATTTAGATCATAATAGAATAACAAATCACTAAGTACCTACCTATTGCTGTACACACGGCTATTGGTCTAGCTATAAAAATCCAATTTAAGCTGATCTCGCATTGAATAGGTTTTCCTTACAATAAGAGGCTAATGTAAACTGGATTTGTATAGCTTGACGTGTAGCCGTGGGTACATATCCAAAATAATAAAATTGTAGATATTGTCTTTGGCTTGCATAAACACTGCATTGAAAACGTCCCCATTTTAAAATAAGAAAATATAAAATTAGATAAGTGGCTTGATTCGATTTCAAAGTCGAGCATACAGCCTTACTAAAAAATGGCTGTGAATGTATAATTCTGTAGGTAGGTTTTTAATTATTTTTAATTTAGCCACTGTACTATGTTACAACATTCTGTTTTCTATAGTCACGTCTGCTTATAGATTTGATAAGTCGAGCCTATTGCCATTTATCGGTCATAAATCCAAATTCCCAAGTTGCAACTGAGATCATTCTTCTGCTATTACTTTAAACTTTGAAGTGGCGGTAGCCTAATGGCTAGGGCGTCGGACTTGTGATCATGTGGTTGCCGGTTCGAAACCCACCGATTGCACTACCGACGTGAACCCACTCGTAACACGAGCATTTAGCTTAGCATGACATAATAAGTGTAACTTTATATTTTTATATGTATTATAAAAATGAATCACTACTGCCTTTTGCCACACTATAACTTGAGAACGCTTTTACCGATTTCATTCTTTTTTTTAAGTTGCCTAATACTTTGGTTCTTTACGGAAAGAAACTCCCGACGAATATACTTAGGCTGAAGATTATGATTCGGCTAGATATGACCGAGAAGAAGGCACACTCCGTGACATTTCGGGGATTCTTTTCGTCGTCTTCCTCTCACGTTGTTTACATAATCTCTATGTTAGTCATTACATAGTCTATCTTAGTCATTTCTCGGGACGCCTGTCCCCTATTTATATGTGAAATCTAACGCCACACTCATAGAAGCCCAGTTGCAAAATAAGTTAGCGCAGATCTTCATTGTTCTGGAAAGACAGCATAAAGCGGCTCTTGCCTTCTCTAGCCCTATATTCACAGCCATTTGTAATGGCTTGATTTATTTTTATAAATATAAGTTAAACCATGTTAAACGTTTAAGGGGCTAAAACATACCGGCGAACTGTTGGTGTAGTGGTTTGTGACTCAAAGAATCAGATCACGTAAACTTGAGCTGTTGAACTACGGCTCATAGACCGAATACGCAGCTCTATAAAAGTACTATGCGACAAGGTATGCGTCATCGTTCGTCGCCGGGCGTAGAGTAGGTACTTATGTAAAAAAAAACCTGCTGTTAAAACCTCTAAAATAAAAACCTGTTTGAACCATGCATCGTGCTGACTGCGTTAAGTACCGCAACCAGCCGGCTGCCGGCGAGTCTCGGAATGAGCAGGTGAACGTGGAGTAAAATGAAGATCGAGTCCTGCTAGACTGTTCTCTCTCTTTCTCTCATACACACTGGCTCAAAGTGAGTTGCTGTCAGCTCACTCAGAGGAGTCGCGCATTTTTTGTTCAGGTACCCCTACATATTTTAGGTGGGTATACCTCTGCCTTACATTCCAGGGAATACAGTCACGATGGTATGAGTTTACTGACCAGCGCTGAGCTGATCTACCGGCATTATCGTCATAAATTGTTCAAGTATCTATGAGTGCGATCATTAATATTTATGAGTATGACGAAAAAATTAAGTACAAGTTTTGTTTGTCCAGTTGTTTGGCACGTCTGATTCGCTTCCGCGACATATTTAAGTTTATAGATAGTTCATTTTTTTATTATTATTACTTTGTTTAATATCTATATAAAGGTAGGCATCTATTTGTTTTTGCGCAATAGGTACTATCGTATTTTATGTGTGGTTTGATTATTATTGGGAGCTATTTTTAATTCCACACAATATGTGTTACGGAAAGGCTGTTTTTCATATTGCGTGGTTTAAAATGGAGTTTCATGGTTCTATTTAGTGTGATTATGATATTCAAGGACTCTGATTATAGCAGTGGGTTAGTAGATTATTCTTTGTCATTCGCCTTCCGTAATAATCTTATTCCTATGGTATCTTTTCTGTTTACAATCAGGCGCACCCGAATTTTATATGGGAGGTTATATAGTCCTGTGTAGGTACCCAACATAATAGGTATAGGTATTTCATCTAAGTATCAGTTATATTGGCAATAGGCTCTACACGGGACCTAAACATACTGGCGAAGTGTAGGTATATTAGTACACCTCTGCCTATCCCTTCGGGGAGAACAGGGGCACTGGTAGCTGACCCCTATGGGGAAAAGGCGTGAGTGTATGCAAGTATATGAATAAAAGTCGCCTTGGCAGTTAACTAGTGCAGGTATTTAACTATATAAGTAATGAACCGCTGACGTATTGAAGCAAACGTTTAGAAATCTGTAATGGCCGATGCAAAATTAAGTCAATGACACCCAGTTTTTTGTCCATAGTGCCTTTAGATAACTTTTTATCTATTGACGATAAAAATATTGTCATTTAAGTTTTCGTGTCTGCAAAGCGAATGGAAAATTATAGTAAGTAGATTGAATCAGCTGTTTGTAGTCGCAGTTAAGTTTGCTTAAGATTTCATTTAGAGGTCTAACTTCAAAGTTCTGTATTCCTGAAAGGGTAGGCAGAGGTGTTTCGTTCGCCGAAATATTACAATTAAGGCACAAATCCACGAGACACGAGATTTACACTGCAAATAAATATATTATTATAAGATAATATTGTTGACCTGGGAATGGAAAGTAGGGCCTCACGCTCATGCTCGATGTGTTAAATCACCCATCCGCAGTCTAACCGCGGCAAGAGCAGCTTGACCCAACCAAATCGCAGCAAATTAGTATATATAACTTCTTTAGCTACGAGCCCGTCAATGTTGACGATTATAATTCACAATAAACATTTTTGCAAAAACATATTTACATTTCCATTTTATCATAATTCTGACGCTTGTTTTAACTAGTGGGGGTCTGAGGGGTCGTCTGGGCTATCGCATTGCGTCAAGAAACTCGACTCGCTTCGTGTCAAATCTCTTATTACTTTTGCTTGCTTCTTATTATTACGTAGTCTGCTATCTGAGTGCAAACAACACGTCGTTGCTAACTACAACACGTTAAATAACTCTTGATTTGTTTTTAAGAGACCCGTCAACCGTCAGTGAATGGGTTGATGATTTTCGGGTCAGAGCTAATAATTTTTTAAACATAAAATGACATACCATCACGTCTGTATTCCCCGAAGCCCGAATGGCAAAGTAGAGGTTTATCATACACCCAGAGTTTGCCGGTATATATTCAGGTCCCATATAACAGAGGGAGAGCCTATTGCCATTAACCAGGCACATATCCCTACTCCGTTACTACTGAGAATGAGCTGCTGCTGAGAATTGGTAAAAATACTCAATAGCATTTAGGCTACTTAGGACCACTAGACTTAGAGGTAGTAATATTTTTATAGCATTTAGTACCTATCACTGTTCTGTACCACTCGAAAATCAGACCCAGCGGTCATGCCAAGATATCATAATATCGTAGAACATAGAATAAAACAATATAGCGAACAAATAAATAAATATCGTGGAATCTGATGGCCCCTGGGGCCAAAACGGCATCAAAGGCTCTGTCTCCAAAAATGCTACAATATTTAATGTCTGATATCTTTTTGAAGATTCTCAATTTTCGGCTTTCTAAATGTGACTAAAAATTTAATAAACTACATCTTAAATGACCTTCTTACATCACAGTAGAAGTCTGACGGTATCAATATGAAAACTGACCCTAAGGTCACGGGCCAATGATGTAAATTGTTTGTCAGTGGGTGAGTCTATTCATCATATTACACACACAACAGTCTGAATTATATATTATTGTTGTGGCAATAATGGCTGATATAAGAATTATTGTAAGGCATAAATAAATAATATCCATGCCTAATTAAAAATTGTATATTTTTTTTACATTATACCTAACTTTAATGCATAACAAATAAAAAATACAATAAACTAAATATTTATTTTTACAACAAAAAATAGGTAGTTACCTACCCGAAGTAAAGTATGTCACATGTCTTCAAATTTTTTGATTCTAGGACATGCCGGTTTTATCACGATGTTTTCCTACTACCTGGGAGCAGTGGTGATGAAATAACACTCAAAGTAAAGCCTGTGGGTTGAACCTACGACCTACAACTCGAAAGTCGCAGCCGCCGCCGCCCTTACCACCGGGCCATCGCTCAAGAATAAACAGGCGTGACAGTATATTACATTCGTAACATCTCCATCTTTTTTGTCTCGGGAGGGAATTGTGAACCCATGACGTATACGTAATTAAAAAAAACTGTAATCAGAATGTGTCGAAGACGACCTTGTACTGATCAAATTATTGCTGCAGCTGTTGTTAACAGCCTCGAACAGTAGGTACCATCGGGAAACCGGCACCGATAAGTCAGAATTAAAAAAAAAATCGATGCGTTACTACATTTCTCCAGCTTGACGGAACAGGTAAGAAAGTAGGTCACTTATAAAATTTTCCTCCGCTACTAATATCTATAGGCTAATGAGAGTAAATAGGCATGCAATCAAAATAATATGCTTTAAATAGCTTTAAATTAGGTACCTACTATTTAAAAAACGTTAAACAGTTTATAAAGCCATTTTGATTTTCTTCAATTATTATAATAATCTTTTTTTTAAAATTTTTTGAACGCGATTATCTCTGACTTATTTGTGTAGCCGTGCGTATAGGTACACCTATCTCTAAGTATCTACGGAAAGAATAGCACAAAGTTTGAATAATCGCAAGTTCAATGCCTGCCTTGCCTGCGCGAGCGCAACATACCTACCATCACGCCTGTATTGTACAAAGTATCCCCTTCCTCCCTAACTTTTTGGGGAATACAAGTCTAACATAACATAACATAACATACCATCACGCCTGAATTCCCGGAAGGGTTAGGCAGAGGTGTACTAATGTACACCCACGTTTCGCCGGCATGTTTAGGTCCCATGTAATAGGGGGCGAGCCTATTGCCATTAGTAGTCTAGTAATTATAACTATAGGTATTGCCACTCGTGATGGAAATTATATTTTACTGTAGCAGTAGGTAGGGCAAGTGACCCGGTTGTGGCCACCGACCCCTCTGTGGCCATTTAGAACTTCAAATGGTTATAACTAAGGCAAATACAAATATATTACTGCATGGTTTACGGGAATAAAAATAACTAATATTGGCAACACTGATAGCGTTAACAGCTTTGATGGGTCAAACTTCACTTCAATCCAACAAGTAATTAGGTTTTGACGAGCGTCAATTGTTTTAAGTCTTAGCAAAAAGGCTAAGGCGAGCGGGTGAGTAATCAATCATTGTTTTTAAAATCCTTCTTATTTATTTTAATGTTTATGTTAATCCTTCATAAAGAATACACTGTCTAAGTGGTACTAATGTTAATTTATCGCTATTTGTTTATTAAGTGAGGGTATGAGAGGTGGCCACTAATGGAGCAAAATGAATAATTTTTCCCATCTTTGGCCACATGACTGGCCAAAAGTGGTGCACGTAGAACCCCACTTTTGGCCATTTAGTTTTTATCGTGATTTTTCAACTTAATTACTTACCTACTTTGATATAAGTAATCTATTCATTTTCAGAGTTACGATTATAATGCCTCCATCGAAACCAAATACTAAAAAAATAGGTGTCGTGAAAAGAAAATTGTTCCAGTACTCACCGCATAAAATAACATTAGCGTTGAACGCAATAAAGAATGGGATGCCTGATGAATGGGAATAAAGACTGTTGGTCGTAAAATATGCGATTTTCGAATAAACTTTTTATTACTTTGAATTATCTGCTTTTAATTTTTGATGAATTTTGATGGCCAGAACTGGCATATGACTGTGGCCAGAAATGGGGTAAATCTGGCCAAAAATGGCACAAATTCCCATTTTTTTTTCTTTTCTACAGGATTATTTTTCCATTGAATCATTATGAAAAAAAATGTATCCTTAGGCTAGATTTATATATATTTAATCACTTTTTACAAGAATTATGTCCGTGATAACAAAAACTGTAAAATGATATAGCCTCAAAGTCTACAAAATTCTTAAAATGGCCAAAACCGGGTCACCTGCCCTAAATACTTTTTTACTCAGTTACAGTTACTCAGTTACAGTTACTGTAAACAGTTACCACAAAATGTAAAATTTTCTCATTTGATTTTGAACTTTATCTTTAACAGTTTAAGGTTTAAAATTATTTGGAGGAATTTGACAGTTTTGTATACCTTGACCTGCTGGCGACTGTACATCATGATTGATGTACTTATAATTAACAAACATGCCAGATTTTTTTAGAAAATGCATGCCAAATATTTTTCCCTTGCTTTACGTAAAACAACTCTCTTTACGTAAAACTTATTCTAATTGTAATAATAGTGACCCGCGCTTGTCACCTGCGATTTTTTCCATAGAATTAAAAAAAAACCTGCATAAATGCACGACTTAAAAAAATTAGCGAAATCTCAAGCAGGTAATGATCATGAAACATGCAATTGATTTTTATTTATAATATCTCGATATATCGTGTAGTCGTGTCATTGATCATAATAATCTTATCAGTGTTGTAAATAAACAGTACCGCTTCACGTTGGTCTTGGCTCTGGAGACCTAGTTTTAAATTTTAAAAAGATATGATCTTCACAAAGAACTGAATTTTCTAATTAAAGAAAATTGCTAGTGAAAGAAAAATTCGATCTCAGGCAGGGATTGAACCTGCGTCTCTCTGGTTAAGTACACCAGACGCTTTGCCAACTAAGCTACCGAGACCACTGCCTGTGATGTCGAATTTCTCTTCCACATTCTACGTCTTGAGGCGACGTCAGCACCAGAAATTTAGATCGAATTTTTCTTTCACTAGAAATTTTCTTTAATTAGAAAATTCAGTTCTTTGTGAGAATTTCGCAATATTTAATGCTAAAAAATAATAAAAAATAAGCAGATATTATGATCTTTTTTATAATACTTAGGGGACCCACGCTATATAAATCCAATATAAATAGGTTACAGGTACTATACAAAATCAGTTGAAGCTGATCTCGCATTCTATAGGCTACTAAGATATATAAGAGACCAGCGTACACTGGTGTATTGGTATAGCTCGATGGAGCTGTGCGTACCATGTCTGCAAGGTGTTTGCAGAAAATTACATATATTCTAGTCAATACTTATTTATTATTTCTAGTAAAAGAGCTGTGTGTCGAAGGATTTCGTACGGGTGTAAGAAGTTCTCCGACACACAGCTCTTTTCAAACAAATGTCCGTGGAACAAACAAATATCTATTTTCCCTGCTGTGGTTGAAGCGAGGAGACCACCAAACATACCTACCTCTACCTACAGTACCATAAATACCTACCAAGCATGCAATCATGTGATATGATACATGTCATATCAATTTATAATCATAATAATAATATAGGTCGTCAGGCTTTTGGGCTTCCGACCACAAACAATAATTAATTTAAACACACCTCTCCTTGCCCGGAAGCAGCTTAAAATGCGCAATCAATAAAAACTGAAAATTTATAGCTTAATGTGAAGCCGTGTGGACCACATAGGTTTTTAGGGTCGCCGCAGATTTGGCGGAAGATGCGTCCGTCGGTCAGTATAGTCAACGCACTAACGAATTATCGGTTATTTATATTTATGTGTGAGATTGAACGTTTTATTATCTACTTGTCCGTTCTGGCGTTACGCGGCTGACGATACGCAACTAGACATGGTTTTTTTTTTAAAAAAGCTTCCTATCAATGTGGGTCACACATTACTAATAATCTTGTTAACCCCTCGTATTAAGCTAACACTCGTTATTGTGTGTTGTACACGGTTAGGCGTAGTTTTAGCCGGCCTCACTTCTTTGTTCGCAAAGTTCCATCTTAACTTTTTATTTGATCTGAGGACTAGAGCTTTTCCGCCAAAGCGTCAACTCGTCAAGGTTGAGTTACGTATTTAAAAACAAATTGCGTTGCGTGTTATGAACAACAAGCCTTTTGGATGGTGCCATTACTAATCAGAAAATAATAGCCTGATTCCGTGTTATACATATATCCTACCTGGTTCATTATCGGTTTAATGGGCTATGATTTCATAAAATAAGTCGATCGGACTATCATGCCGCAAACTTTGGGTCGGAATCCATTTCATACCGCAAGCGAATTGCCACCGGCATCCGAAAGCCGGCCGATTCACCGGACATGTGGATGCGCTGTTAGGCTTATTCACTAAATTTTAAACCCCTATCAAGAGATTCCATTCATTTTACTAATGAATATAAAGTTTTAAAATACTGCGTCAATGTTGGCACTGACACATCGCAACTTTTCAAGGTGTGAATTTAGCCTTATTTCTAAGGGTTTGTCTGCACTATGTAACATAACACCTTAAAAAAACGATAATCGTAAACAATGTCGATGTGTCAACAAAATACAAATATCTTGTTCTTGATATACAGTTTTGATTTACCTTTAGTAAGTATTGTTTGTAAAGCATACAATGGGTAATAAAAAAGGCGTTCAGTTAATCTTTTTTTATTTTTATCATCTTAATCATAGATATCAGAACCAAATATACACAATTCTTTAATATTTAAAATTTAGAAAAAATATAGGTACAATATGAGGCAATTTATTTATTTGCTTTTCTATACATCACATTGCATTGCTTTTAATTTAATATTATAAGCCAATTATAACAATAGCCTTGAATAATTATGCACCGATTATCCAATATTTAGTAATGCTCTATAAATGTTATAATTATGTAAATAACTTTATTAAATGTTTAGAAATTCATAGTTTATATTTCAGTTGCACTTCTATAAAAAGATAAAACAATACATTTTTATTACTAGATAGCTGTAACATAAACAACTAATCCTAGACTGAAAAAAAAAACAAAATTCATTAAAAATATGCAGTGGGATGTTTGTAAATTATTTTTTGTTTGTGATTACTTATTTTAGAAAAAAATAGGTAGTTAGCTACGAATAAATATTATTTATTCGTAGGTTAGTTAGATCTATTATATAAGAGGTAATTTTAACCTTTTATAATTTTATTTTCTGAATAAGTTGATACTAGTTAAACAAAGGAAAATTAGTATACAAACTCATTTTTATTGTTTTCTTACATTTATTTTAGTTTATTCCTAATAAAATGTACCTTGACAAAAAAAATTGTTTCCCTTATCTTTGTAAGTATGTCATGTATAATTCTTTCATGTTAAATGAGCTTAACAAATAAAGGGAACTACACACAAAAATATTGGTTGGTATTATCATTACATATTTTTACACTTAAAACCAGTGGTTTTTTTAAATTATAAATGTAATTACATTTTTTTCAACATCCCAACTGCACTGCACTGGTGATACAATAAAGACATTTATTACATCTAAATGTCTTTTAAATTCAACTAACAGTTGATTAGAACAAAACGGGTTTTATGTAATTTGTGGATGAAACTATGGAAATTAACACCTAAAAATACAAATGCAGACCTAATTTCCAAAATGATAGTGGAGTTCATGGAATGAAATGTTAAATTGACAGAAAAAGTACTTGTTTAAAGTTTTTAATTTCATAATAAATATAGGAAAATCCCTAATAACTTTAGAATGGCTTTTCTTGCTTTTAATTGAAGGTACACAAAATACCTAAGTGTTTAGTTAACAATGTGGCTTCAACATTGTATAAAGCTGTGCTGTAAAAATTTAACTTTTCTTATAAAAATGGCTGTATCATTTCAGAATATCAGGATTTCGTCTGAAAATAATACACTTTATTTTCTTAAAAAATTAATCACTTACTTTCTTATTGCTGTCAGATTCCAAAAGTGGTAGAAAGTTGACAACAGGGCTCCAACAAAAATATCTTCCACTACAGTAGCATAAACCTTTTTTGTTTTCATAACAATAATGTGTATCACTAATAATAATCTACTAACTGAAGCCATTATAACAATATTACAAGTTACAATGCATTTTTACTTTATGATACGAATCATAACACTCACCTAAATTATAGTAAAATATCATGTAAAATAATAAAAAAAAATTATACTAGTATGGAACATTAGAAAATAAGTAGGACACAGATTCCCCATTGTGTGTACGTCGCACAGCCTCCGCAAGCATCATTGACACATCAATACACTGAATTTTGGGACAATCTTTCATGTGCCTCTCCTGTGGGATCGTATTTGTGACAACAACAGCTTCTAAACACGCATTATTGATTCTTGAGATGGCAGGGCCAGAGAAAATACCATGTGTTAGTATAGCATACACTTTTGTTGCTCCTGCTTCTATCAGTTTTTCTGCAGCATGACAGATAGTTCCACAAGTATCTGCCATGTCATCCACTAGGATTGCTGTCCTGTCCTTCACATCACCCACAAGTACCATTGATGCTACTTCATTAGCCTTTTTCCTTTCTTTGTGAATCAAAGCAAACTCAACATTCAACCTATCAGCAATAGATGTGACTCTCTTGGCTCCGCCAGCATCTGGAGACACTACAATACTGGTCTTCCAGTCAGGAATATTCTCTTTGATCCATTTCAAAACGGCTGGTTCAGCAAAGAGGTTATCCACTGGGATGTCGAAGAATCCTTGGATTTGAGACGCATGAAGGTCCATTGTGATGATATGGTCGGCGC
Source organism: Subacronicta megacephala (assembly GCA_958496365.1). Taxonomy (NCBI): domain Eukaryota; kingdom Metazoa; phylum Arthropoda; class Insecta; order Lepidoptera; family Noctuidae; genus Subacronicta; species Subacronicta megacephala. Next base: position 2,682,299 of record OY292531.1, on the reverse strand, counting down.
CTGACACCGACAGAATGTTGGCGACCAGTTTCGCAGTGATGGGGGCTCTACTCTTGTCTTTTTTATCTTGCCGCGCGTACGGGAAACACGGAATCACCGCTGTCACCCGAGACGCGGATGCAATCTTACACGCGTTGATCATGATCAGTAACTCCATCAAATTGTCGTTTATTTCGCCGCTGCCACTCTGAACAATGTAAACATCTTCACCGCGCACAGATTCACCGATCTCCACGCATGTTTCCATGTTGCTAAACTTCTTGGTTACAACTTTTCCGAGATCGATGCCTAAGCGATCGACGATTTTCTGTGCTAGGTCCGGGTGGGAGCTTCCGCTGAACACTTTGATGTTCGGCATTCTGGTTGTTAGTGGTAAGGATAGGTGATCTAATTTATTCACTACTTCTTTTATAGTAACGGTTGATTTCATCAGCACTTCACCGAAACGACCTCTCGACCGTCACTCGCGATATTTGCGGCGAGAATAACAAGATGAACTATTTATGTGTGTCTAATTACCGATAAGAGACACCAGCGGCAACGTGGGGACCCGCCGCGCCGTGCTGTAAATACGCACCACACTTGACCACACTTCTCGCGTTCGTTTAGTCCCAACTCGCACGTTTTTATTTTACTAAAAAAATAATTGATTTGACCTGTCAAGAATGTCAAGAACATAATTCTATAGGTACATATTGCTGTGATCTATGCAATGTGGCAAAATATCTTTTTTGGATCTTTATAATATAAATTTCGCATTACCTAAAAATCTGTTTTATTATCAGTTATCGGAGTTTTTAAGATGTTTTTCTCAAGCACGAAGCACATTGAAATTCATTGAATTCTCACTATGGGTCTATGGTTACAAATGGTGGTGAACTGATCAATGATATAGTCGAACTTTCAATTTAATTAAATTCAGTTTATTCGAATCAAATTGTATGGAGGGTTACCCTGTAGAAGAAATTGTATCCGTGACTGGTTTTGCAGTGGTAAGTTAGACATTATTGTGGTCCAGGGGCGTAGCTACCAGCGTATCAGACGTATCAATGATACGGGCCCCAGGCTACAGGTGCCCCTTACATGTGTAAGCAAAAATTAGTAAAACGGTATCCACAATGTCAATCCTTAATCTCATGCTACCCGAAAAAAATTAATAAAAAAAATTGCTTTACCTTTCATTTGGGCCCCCCCAACTAATTGTGTTATAGGGCCCCTCTAAGGTACGCTACGCCACTGTTGGGGTTGTAAATATTTTAATATAGCTCGGCTTAACAGCTAAGCGATTTTCCTGCGCGGCTTTAATATGCCTAAGCTTATTTAGAGCTAGATACTAGAAGTTGCAATCTTTGTACACAAGAACCCTCAATTATTTCCATGCATATCAGACATTGTCAGGCGAAATCGGCGTAATAATAATAGGTTATGTATGCACAGTGCAAAAACTAGTTTGATGACTAAAAGTCTACTATGCATAGCTCCAAAAATATTTAATAAAATACCTCATCTCATAAAGCTTCACAATACAGAACTATTTAAAAATAAATTGAAATCTATTTTGTTAAAAAAGTGCTATTACAATATCCAGGATTTTTTAAATGATAATAATGTTGAATAGAATACTCGACAGTTTACTTGCTGCAATTGATCTACATTATCTTAGAATAACTTAGACGATGACATTCTATATTCTCATGTATTGTTCATATATATATTGTATAATTAATATCATTTTATCTTAGACATTTGTAACTTATTATATGGAATTTTAATCTTTTTTTTTATTTACCACTTGTTGACAGCTGGACATGTTTCATTTGATTTTGCTAGTTTTCGATTGTATAATTAATATAATTTTATTTGATGACATTTGTAACTTATGGAATTTTAATCTTATTTTATTTTACCACTTGTTATCAGCTTGACATGTTTCATTTGATTTTGCTAATTTTAGTGTCACTGTTTGATTACATTATGTCCATTGATTCATACGCCTAGCAGGCAGATTTTGGTGATTCATTTTATATTAACCATACGACCATGTTATACCCAAAATGCAATGAATAATAAAGGATTTGATTTGATTTGATTTGATTTGAGAGCATGTTTGAGAATTTCGATGTCATTAATCGACTAAATGAACATGATTGGCTCGATTATATTTGCCTTACTCTATTTAACTACGCTAAAATATTCACAGTAATGGCTTAAAGGACTTTGTATTCAAGCCAAAACCAATAACAAAAACAATTGTTGACTGTCACTACTGTCAGTGTCAATGTCAATGTCGTTGTCACAATAAATATATGACAGGTTTAGGTTTGTCCTTTGTCTACACCGACTCGTAAATTTTGAACTGATTCATTACATTTATTATTGTGATGACTGATTTTTAAGGAATTTAATTTTGTTTTGAATTTTATAATGAAGTGAATGATCAGATTCACTTACTTAGAATGTTTTTGTTTGCTGCTATATAAAATACTAATATGGGGGAGGAAGTAAAGAACAAGAAAATTGAAAAAGTCAAGCTGCTTCGTTGTTTGGATTGGTTGCATGAGCAAAGTAATGAAGACACAGAAAAGTTATCATTAAAAAATAAAAATGATATCCAGTTTATCATTCAAACCCATGCGGCTAGGAAGAACTTTTTACTTGCAGTGGCTGAAGATGATGCGACTGTGCCTACTGGCGTCAATGAACCTTCAGTGGAGCCTCAGGCTGTGGTATGTATTAAAAAAATATATATTAATGCAATGTTACAGGTTTAAACCACTACAATTTTTATCATAATTCAATTTAAAAATTGAATATAATATGCATGTATACAACATATAAACCTTCCTCTTGAATCACTATATTTTGCTGAAAACTGTATGAAAATCCATTGCACAGTTTAAAAGATTTAAGTGAAAACAGCAGGAAGGACTTTGTCTTATTCTATGTAAAGATCTATGATTTGCAGTCCCTACATAAGCTGCGTTTCTCAAACCTCCGAATGGAATGTGAGTGGCAATCTTGTAAACACACCTTCATAGATTATGAACTGTTTCAAAAGCATGTCCGCAACCACTATTCAGATCTACATGTTATTGAGAAGGAATCTGGAGGTATGTAATAAATAATTCTGTTAAATCTTAGCTCTATAACTGTGGTTAGTTGATTTTTAAAATGTCTCCACTATTATTTGAAAACAAACATATTATGCACCACATTTAGGTGTAGTTATTCAAAAGGCCTTTGCACTGCAGTGGGACACCAATTACACACCTCTGATAAAATAGTGTAACAGCTTAAAAAGTCAAAAATGTTCAGGAGCAACAAATAACTTCAACTAATTTTTCTTTAAATCGAAAACCTTGCATTTTTAAAATAATATATACATATCTTTATGTATTTTTTAGGCATTTTCCATGCACATATACATGTTATATATTTATGAAAAGTGTTATTTAACCTGTCAAGCGGCATATTGTAGACACAATGCAAAATCTATTGTTATGTCCTCATGAGGAGACTGTATGCATTGACGGGTTAATAGAAGTTTTAAATGTTGCGTGTAAAGTGAGAAATAGAAATATTTATTTTGAAATAGACACATAATTTGAATTTTTCAAGTTATTATTGTATTTGATTGGAGGTGGAATTTCCTAAAAAGGGCGGAGGATGTCAATAAGATTTTGCATCACATAACATAGGCAGTATTGTTGTATATGAACCTATTTTAATTATTCTTAGTAGAGTATACTCCTGAAATAGTCCCAAATTAATTAGGTCCTTATTTGGCACAGGACTATAAGCTTTAGAACTGTTTTTTTCTATTCTAGTCGAATATGTCTGTCTCTGGGATGTCTGTGGCCACAAAACATCTGACTTTCAAGAGATGGTACGTCACATTAATTATCATGCGTATCATAGCAAGTTACTTGCTATCGGATTTAATGCCAGGGCCACATTGAAACTGGCTTGCTGCAAGAAGGACTCCAGTAAGAGAAACCAGATTCCTATACAGCACACTGATTACACTTGCATGTGGACTGGTTGTGAGGAGAAATACACTTCTTATCAGGTATGTTTTTATACTTTGGTTTATGTGCTTTTATTGACTGAATGAGGAATAATTCCTCATGCTATCCTATTTTCTATCATATTAAAATTTAGGAGCATTTATATTGAATATTATTTCCAGACATTCCTAGACCATGTAAAAGTCCATACAAATTATTCCGAGAACTTCCTCTGTTCTTGGGCTGGATGTGGTGCAGTGTTTCCTCGTAAAGCAAATGTATTAGTCCATGTGAGAAGCCATACAGGTGAAAGATTGATCGCTTGCTATCATTGTGGAATCCACTTCGCAATGAACAGGAAACTTTGTGACCATTTGAGAAGGCAGGTATGTATTGTGATTTTGTGTGAAGTTTATATTTTATTCAAATGATAGCCTGGTGATATGATATCATTGGACTGGTAAGTTGTAGGTCTCGAGTTCGCAACCGAGGTACGCACCTCTGACTTTTCGTTGTTATGTGCGTATTAATAACTAATGCAATGTGTCCCAGCAACCAACGTCAAGCTGGAAACGGGCAATAGGGCAAGGTGTGACAGTTATTAAAAAAATATGAAAAAAAAATCTAGTCATGCACTCTGGTTTCTAATATTTACGCGAATATTAGACATTGAAAAAAACTACTCTCTCCTATTAAAAATATCTTTGCTGTGCCCGACAGGGTCCATAATTGATCCAATGTTTAACATACCTACCAACTAATGTACATATTATGGAAGGAATGCAATAAAGTATTGAGTATTAAGTACTTTTTAGGAGACCTTGGTGCAGCCACGTTCCCCGGCAAATGATCCAAGACGTAAAACCAGTCCGCGTTTTACTTTTCCTTGTATTTATTAAATGAAATAAAACCCACTGTCAGTAATATAACACAACATACCATCACGCCTGTATTCCGATAAGGATTAGGCAGAGGCTAATCCTTACAGTACTAATGTACACCCACTATTCACATATTATATAAATCCTATATTATATTAGGTATATTTAAATCCTATATATTAGGAGGTGACCCTACTGCCAATGCCCGAGCAAATCTAAACTCTACTGAGAATTTCATAAAAAAATCCAATAACGCACTGATCGACCTGGGAATCAAACCTAGGTCCACTAAGAGCAGCAGTCGCGTTTACAATCACTAGACGACTGACTATAAGTAATTTATCATTGAAATAAAACTACTTTTTACGGATTTCATCGCGTCATATATATTATATACATATTATTTAATTCCCGACGTTTCGGATCCTTTACAGCACCATGGTCACGTGTGGACTGAGGTGTTGGTCGTCCTAATGTCAAAATTAACAACAGCTACCCTACATTTTGTTGATTATAATTTGATCCGGTCACGCAGAATGAGTCATGCACTTTTGAAATTATGAGGGTTCAAAAATAAATCTTAAAAACTGACACCTTGATGAAAACATCGTAAGGAAACCTGAAACCTTAGAGATTTTTTTGACAGTGTGTGAAGTTTGCCAACTCGCAGTAGGCTAGAGTGACGGACTATAGCCTAATCCCTCTCATGCTGAGAGGAGACCTGTGCCGAGCAGTGGGACAATGTTGGTTGATGATGACTAATGTAACTTTGCAGAACGTGCACCCAAACTCTTCGTTTGTCTGTGAGCTGTGTGGTCGGTGCTGTGCTACAGAGTACTTATTAGCTGAGCACACCCGCCAGCATGTCTCCACGTACGCGTGCTCGCTGTGCGACATGTCTGCCACGTCCCCGTCCGCGCTGGCCAACCACATGCGGTACAGGCACCTCTCCGGGAACAATACCAGGATACATGCTTGCCCGCACTGTTCTTACAAGTAAGTTTATCATAGGCTTGAGTGTGTATTGTCGCAGGTAACGGTGCCAGGAAGAACTGGATGTTAACCGCCCAGGATAGGGATGGAATGGCTTAAGATGGAAGACGCTCTTACCCATATCTAAAACTAACTCTTAAGATGTAAGAAAATGCACTAACATTACTAACACTACATATGAAATTTTAGATATTAAAAAAAATTAAGCTTATTCTTATATTACTAGCTTTTCACACACGGCTTCGCCCGCGTGGTTTCTTGGTTTTTCTGCATTCCTTTTTCCCGTTTTTGCAACATTTTTCAGTTATGCTCCGCTCCTATTGGTCTTAGCGTGATGATATGTAGCCTATAAGCTATAGCCTTCCTCGATAAATGGGCTATCTAACACTGAAATATTTTTTTAAATCGGACCAGTAGTTCCTTAGATTATCACGCTCAAGCAAACAAACAAACTCATCAACTTTATAAAATTAATATAGATATAAGGGTGCTGATAGACTTCAGCATTTACGCGAGCATTTAGTAGAATGATCTACAAAATATGCATTCCGATTGGTTCTTCAAAATAAACATCCAATCGGCATACATTTGAGCGCCTTGGTATTATGTTGAGTGTCAACCATTTTCTGCACGCAATTTTTCTTCTTATTTATTGTTTTTATCTATAGAAGTATTTTGTTTTTGTGTCAGAATTAAAAACATTTCCCTTCTTTCTCGTTCTTTGAATTTAAAATTGCTGGCTGTAAATGTATATCTACGTTTCCACAGAGCTATCACAAAGTGGGATCTCAGTCAACACATAAAAACACACTTTAAAAAGAAAAAGAAAAAAAAAATGGTCAAAAAGGAAATTGACGAAGAGGTTTTATTTGACGACAAGGACTCTGACTCGGGGTCGTCAACTTGGAGTCATACAGCTAAAAGACAGAAAAAAGAAAAGTCTGCAAAGAAATATGCTTGTCATATGTGTCCGGAGAAGACGATGAAGATATTCTCCAGGGGGAACAGATTGACCACGCATTTGGTTAATGAACATGGCGCTCAGTGGTCTTTTGGACATAGCAGATTTAGGTATGTATTTCCAAATATATTTCTTTTAAGTTTACTAGCAATGTGGGTCGCACATTACTAGTATTCTTGTTAACCCCTCGTGCTAAGCTAAAATACTTGTATTACAAGTGGCTTCACGTCGGAAGTGCAATGGGTGAATTTTGAACCGGTAACCACATGATCACAAGTCCGACGCTCTAGCCATTAGGTTACCGCAGCTTCTAATCTGTGTTTGAGTTGCAAACGTTACCACTTTATATAAACAGGAACTGTAAATGTAGCCATTTATGTCAGTTTATAGTTATCCTAGTTCATATTTTTTGATGATGTGTATTCTTACACATAGTGTATCTGTTTTAGTTTGACATTGCGTTCTCATTTGGTGAGTACCTTCTTGTAATTTTTGTCCCGATTTCAGGCTAATTATGACATAAACCTCCAATGTCCTCACATCCTGTTATCGGCATAATGTACCAGCAAATCATGTAAAAATAATATATTTTAAAAGAGTGTCCATGGAGTTTCTTGCCGGATTCTTCTCCATAGGATCAACTTTTTGGAACCGTGCAACTAGAGTCAATAATGTTTCATAAACGCTTGTGAAAGCTTATTTGAAATAAAAACATTTGATTTGATTTGAACGAGTTCTCCCTCCTTACCTTACCCTATAGTTATATAGTGCTCTATGGTTGACCCAGTCTAACCACATGCTGCCTCCCATTATACCCAACCCAATTACTAAAGTATAGATATCATCATCAACCCATTATATTGTCCCACTGCTGGGCTCGTGTCACCTCTCTGAGTGGGTGGGGTTAGGTAATAGATAGTTCACCATGTTAGCCTACTGTGGGTTGGCAGAGTTGCCGCCTACCAACAAGGGCCCATTCTCTTGTTTGTCAACAATAAAAATGCAAAGCAGGCACATAGTTTGTAGAACGGATGACCGCTTTGGTAAAACTGTTCTCGAGTGGAGACCACGCACCAGAAAACACTATGGGAGAACCTCCAGCAAGATAGACGGATGACCTGGTAAAGGTCGCTGGGAGACGTTGGATGCAGGCGGCATATAACCGATCGTTGTGGAAGTCTATGGGGCAGGCCTTCGTTCAGCAGTGGACCTCATTTGGCTGATATGATGATGATGATCAATAAAAGAGGCCCAATTCCTCCCTCAGTCCCCTTCCTTCTCCTGCTCCTTAAATAGGCTCGGCAACGCATCTGTAACTCCTTTGGTTTGCAGATGTCCATGGGCGGCGATGACTACTTACCAATCAGGTAACTCGCCTGCTCATTTGCTGAGTAATCCCATAAATAAAATCCTCGATATTCATGTCTATTTTACTTGTCGCTAATTAAATATTTCTTTCTTTCTTTCAGGTATCAAATATGTGAAGACGGCATGTACAGACTAACGACGACCCGCTACGAATCTTTGGAAGTGTCCGAAAAAATCATGGACGGCTACAGTAGTCCCAAAGAATCTCTAACAAACTTAGAATTTAAGCTAAAACAGATTTCCGACCCCACCGAAACCACGCCAAGAAGATTCGAAGTCACTTTGAAGAATGAAGTTGAAGAAATTGAAACAGAAGTGGATAAAAAACCGGTTGTTAAGGATAGTGGGGTTGAAATTGTGATGTGTGATGTTGATGAAGAAGGAAATATTATCAGTTCCGAAGTTATTAAGTCTGATGTTATACCGAAGCTTGAAAGGTAGATTTTTTACGTGTTTTTTTAGTATTGATTTGGATGTATGTACTTATTTACGCCTAGTATTGCCCATAATCATCTTCCTGCCCTTTGTCCAATTTATTTCTTTTTTCCCATTAATTCCTGTTAGTCGTGGTATTAGTAGTAGTATTCCCTTTTAACTTCTCTGTCACTGACGCCACTGTCAAACTTCCTCTAATAAATTTGTTCCTTATTTTATCCATCCATGGTATAAAAATATGTGGTACCTCCGTTATGTGGTATTCATATTATTGCGTGAATAGTTGCACAAAATAATCATTGTTATCCTATCCAAAATTGAAAATAGAATACAAGGAATAATCTCGTTTCCACTGCATACAATAACCAACTCTATTTGATTCAGATAAGGAGATTTTTATACATATATATTTTTGAAATTTTGTATTTTCTTAAACCTACGATCATATTTTAATTAATGTGACATTTTAATTTTATGTAAGTATACATATTTCGATATGATTTTTTAATCTACCAGTGATTTAGATTATAACTTATAAATTATTTTAATTGTACTGATTTTTAATCGTAGTTCTGAATCTTATTATTTGTGTTTTAATCCTTTAAGTACACTCTACTGTAAATAAATGTATATAGGATTAATTTTCTGTGCTGTGCAATAATTATAAGTAATGAGCATCACTTTTACTGGAGTTTCTTAAAAATATTATCAGCTCCCGCTTTAGGTAATAAACTCTGCGTCGCGGGAACAAATTATAAACAAAAATAGACGGACACAAAGAAGACCCAGACTCTATAAAAATATCTGTGGACTTGGTATTTGTCTCGGGTGTGAATCGAACCCAGGACACTCTGAGCAACGGTAGTGTGACCACTCTAACCACTGCACCAACTGTGCATTTTTACCCAGTGGTATATAAAACGCGCGATAGAATGTGTATGTTTTTTAACCCCCGAAGCAAAAACGACCGGGTGTTATAAGTTTCACGTGTCTGTGTGTGTGTGTCTGTCTGTGGCATCGTAGCTCCCGAACGGATGGACCGATTTGGATTTAGTTTTTGTTTGAAAGGGGAATTAGTCGGGAGTGTTCTTAGCTATGTTTGATGAATATCGGTCGATATATAAAGCAATTGTCGGGGGCTTTTACAATTAATAATTTAGTTTAAGATAAATCTTTTAGTTGAAAAGATAATAGTGGCTGTATTTATTGTAATATGACATGCCATATTATTTATTTATTTATTTAAAGAAATAAATAATATGGCATGCATTTTAAGCAGAAATATTATAGGCATACTTGAAATAGAGTTCGAATATAAAATTATTGAATTTGAATCTAAGGCAATCTTCGTATGTAGTGTAACGTGAATGTGATAATTTTAATAAAAATAGACAATATAGAAAATTGATCTTTTATTTTAACAAAAATAATATAAACAACAACCTTAAAAATATAAAATATTGTGCAGTAATATTTAATTTGTCATACGCCATCTTTTATATTTCTCAAAGTAGGTTAAGAAGTTTCACAACAAAAAAAAACCCAACAAAGTCAATAAAAAAAAATAGGAACGACAGAATAGAGAAATGCATACACAAATAGAATAACCTCCTCTTTTCCTCCATCGTCGACTTTACGCAACTATACAGAGGAAGGGGAGGGTTAGTCTCAAATTTATATAAATTTATTTGTATCCGAACTTTTTAAAGCTCTCAATCAATCGTTCAGCTTCTCTGAACCCTGACTCCACGGCCCCATGGACCGCTGAATGTCTATGGTGTGACGTAGCTTCCCCTGCGAAGCAGACCACAGGGAACTCATTGCCGTGGTAAAGAGGTTCTGATAACTCTATGGCACCGCCGCCATTTTCTTCTAACGCGACTGATCGGTATGCGTATGCGCCTCTGGCTAGAGGGTTAGAAGCCCATTGTGATCTGAAAAGATTATGATGGGTAGTTACATACACGCCTGTATTCCCCGAAGAGTTGAGGCAGAGGTGTACTATTCATACACCCACATTACGCCGGTATGTTTTGGTGCTATGTAATAGGGGGCGAGCCTATTGCCATTAGCCGGGCACTAATCCAGACTCCGAGCTGCTACTGAGAATTTCATAGAAAAAACCCAATAACACTGCTCGACCTGGGGATCAAACCCAGGACCTCTAGCGTAGCAGTAAGACATCAGTAGATGTTGCTGACGTGGCCTGAAGACGTAAAATGTGGAAGAGAAATTCGACATCACAGGCAGTGGTCTCGGTAGCTTAGTTGGTAAGGCTCAAACCCTGCCTGAGATCGAATATTTCTTTCACTAGAAATTTTCTTTCATTAGAAAATTCATATCTTTGTCTTAAAAACAGTTCTGTAAACTCGCAACTCACCTGATAATCTTCTTAATCGGCGCAACATCAAACTGCTTCTTAAGCACCGTATCTATAAGTTTCTGAACTCCAGTCTGCACATTCTCGAAGCTAACATTCTCCATTACTTCAGCCCCTTTTCCATAGATCCAAGCTAGTAATAAATTAGGCTGGTAATCTACTGTCCAGAGGCCGAAAATCTCCGTAATCCATTTTTCATTTTCGCCGAATTCGGCTTTATCTTCGTCCTGCCAAAGCAAAGTGAACTTTGCAGATGTTTTAGGCCACCAGGGCTTCTCAAATTCAATATAGATCTTGTCTAAGACACACATTTGAAGGTTTTGTATTGTGTTCACTTTTTTGGCGGGCAGCGGCGGGTAGAAAAGTTCGTTGTGTCTGGAAATAAGTCATTTGATTACTACAAAAATATATTTGCCTACCTATTTAGTCTAGTGGTCTTAAGCTCGACTGCTACGCTCGAGATCATGGGTTCGTTTCCGAACAAAGTTGAGCAAAGTGATATTGGGTGTTCCTATGGAATTCTCAGTATCAGCTCAGAGTCTAGATATATGCATAATTAATGGAATTGGCTCGCCCCTTATTATATGGGACCTAAACATATCGGCGAAATGTGGGTGTACATTATGTACACGTCTGCCTAACGGCCACCCTATATACATAAAGCTATACTTTTTCAGTTCAAGCTGTCTTACGTCTGGCCATAAGAACAGGGGAATTAATAAACATGATACAATTAACAGCTTCTCACCCTATACGCATATTATTACATACAGTTTGTTCGAAATTACTGTGCGCGTGTAATGTTGTCCTGATTGAGTTATCCGCAAGTGGTAAATTTATCTAAAAAGAGACGGTGTGAAGGAAATTAGGGTCGTATCGATGTGTTTCGCATCCGTGATTATTTACTTTCCAATTTCGATTTTTATACAAACAACTACAAAACGATTTTGGCTGTGCAGCTGTTTCGAAAGGCTTACTTCTTCGGGCAGTTAGTTGGAACAAACTTGTAGGTACTTTATCCGTTCTGTCCGTCGTGGGTACTTTATCCGTTCTGTCCGTCGTGGGTAAAAAGGGTTGTTAACTTTACAAAAAACTAAAAAAAGTCGAGTGTACAGTAGCAATGTACACCACCACCACCACCACCACACCCACCACACCACCACCAACACTACACAACCCTGCTATTAAGAGTACCTATGACTCACGATACAGCGAAGCACTATTTCTGTTAGCACTTCCAGTAAACAAAATTAGCGTTGGTTATGAGCATCATAACAATTTAATGCTCTCACTCTCGACACATTTCCGTTGCACGTCATCCATACCGTAAATAAACATTTTAGGCGCCTAGTTAAGTACTAGTGCGTTACTCCTCTGAAATATTCAGTCTGCACGTCTGTTAAGGTGGTCACCTCATACATACATACTATCACGCCTGTTTTCCCCGAAGGATTAGGTAAAGGTACTTAATGTACATCCACAGTTCGCCGGTTTTTTTTTAAGAGCTTACTAGCATTGTTGGTCGCACATTAGGTAGGTACTGGTATTCTTGTTAACCCCTCGTACTAAGCTAAACGCTAGTAACGGTAGTGCGATGGGTGGGTTTCGAGCCGGCAACCACATGATCGCAAGTCCGTCGCCGCTTCCGCCGCTTAATGTGTAATTAAATACAAATCAGCTTATACTGGGAATTTTGCTTAGCTGGATGTGTAAGGGTATATATCTTGTGAAATGTTAAGCTTACCTTTCTTTTAAAACTCCAACGGACATCGTGATAATGACACTCTTCGCAGCGTACAAGCTTCCATCCTTACACTTAACTTGCACGAGTGGGTTGCTGGGGTCGATCCCTAACTGGGTAGACCCCCATCGAATATTCTCCACTTCTTTGTTGAGAAGAATCTGCAGCGGGATCTCTTTAGTGGCGTCGGGGTATTTGTTCTGGTAAAAGAAATTATCATTATTAAACCTTCATGTAGAAAAGTTATAGATCCAATGCAAAAGTTATCCTGTTCTGAATTAAGTTTGCTTGAAGGTTAAGGTACCTATAAATGTTCATCTGGAGTATACTGGGTCGTTAGCCCCTTAGCTATAAATTTGCTCACTAGAATCTTTTATACGTCATACAACACTATGAACTATAATTTTATCTTGATTGCCATAAGCGCGTCTTTGAGAAAGAAGCGAGGCAAGGACTCACAGGAGTCTTTGAAGAGGCCGAAGCCAGAAAAGAAGGCCTTTGAATGGGTCTTGCGAACGCTAGACCCATTCGATCCATTGCGAATCCTACTGCAGTTTTTATACGTATATCTAACAAAAGGCCACTTCCAAACTCACCATCAAAACATCCAATATAGTCTTATACCCTTTTCCCTTCCAATTTAATAGGGGTTCTCCGTCACTGGCCCAAAATTCCATAAGTCCCCTAAGAGATTTCCCTTTCTTCGGGTCTTCTTGGCCTCCCAAATGACTGTTCCTTTCAAACCATTCGATAAACGATTGGGAAAGCTTTGGGTCCTTCTTCAAGGTATTATTAATGTCTGCTCTGAAAAAGGAGGTTTCATCGTATTAGTTAAACTCGAATGATGAATATTGTAGACGAATAGACTTGAAGTCTGATCGTCCTTTATTATGTATAACATTATACAGAAAACTTCCCGTGAGGGGTTCGTGGCTAAGTTATAACTGCGCTGATCAACAGTAAGTAAGGTCTGTAAGGTTAAGCTACACATGCCACGGTCAGTCTGTAGATGGGTGATCAGTCTACCACAGCGAGACCTAAAGTCTGACGACTCAAGAAGCCTGACAACCAGTCTTTCCTTAGAATATCGGTGTTGCCCAGAAATTGGGTTGTGGAGGTCTGATGACAGTTGCTTCGTGTAAAATACAGATATTCAGCCACCTCTGGTTAGACTGGAGCCGACCCTAACATAATTGCGAAATAGGCTAGAAGGATGATGAGATACAGATAACTTCCGTCTTTGTTAATTTGTCAATTCCTTCTTTGTCGATTTGTCACTTCCGTCTTTGTCGATTTGTCCGTCCAACTTTCCGTCGGTGACAAGACAATTGAGGACATTAATATTTCCCATTAGTGATTATTCCCCTAACTAATTTCGATATTTGTTGGTCAAGATTTTACTTGCACGGCCGTTCGGAACGGCGAAGTTCAGATACGAAATGTAATTCAGACCAAACTAACAACCAAGCGCGGCTGCTTAGTGTTAGGTCCTGGCATAGATCCCCAGGTCAATTTTAATAACATTCTCATTAGCAGCTCCGAGTTTGAATTAAAAGAATCAAGATTCCGAGACAACTTACGCGTTCCTTACACATTCTGAAATAGATTGCTTGCTTAACTTGTCTGCACAGGCCACCGTTTCGTCCAAAGCCGTCAGTATACCACCAGCACAGTCTTCCGGGACCAGGTCTCCATTAGAAAGAAGAAACCAGTTGCTATCGGTATCAGGTCTTCCTATGAGATCAAATGGATTCGCCAACTCGTATACTATGTTGTCTTTTTCGCCGTGACACCTGAAATTTTATTTTGGAATAAATCATTAGGGAGGTATAGTTTGGAAAATCAGACAAACATGCTTAGGACACAAGTATTTCTCAAGAAGGACATAGTAGACTTACACATTATCCGGATGACGTCACAAACGTCACCCGGACAATGTGTAAGAGAAATTCCCAGGCAGTGAGTGATCTCGGTAGTTTAATCGGTAAAGCATTTGGTGTTTATGTAAAACTAGCTTTCTGCCCGAGGCTTTTGCCCGCATGGACTGGACGTTTCTTGTCATTTTACGGGATAATATATTACTCCATCAGGCTGGCCTGCTCCGGGTTGGCAGACACGCAGCCGCCAAGAATATCCCGAATAACCCGAATTTCCAGATTAACCCGAAAACCTTTAACTAGATCAACGAGGTCAACTAAATCGTGTGTACAATAAAAAATATCAAGACATAGCTCTCGCTAATGCGTCTTAGTTTGTTTATAGATTAGACGTTAATGCTCTTACCATGCAGCACCAATATCTACAGTCTGATCCCCAAACTCCACGGTGCAGACTCTGCCGCCGATCCTGTCGCCAGCCTCAAGTCCCAGGACCTGCAGACCAGCATCGTGCAGCTTCCTCATCGCTGCAATGCCCGCTGCACCGCAGCCCACCACAATCACGTCCATTATTGGCCTGGAAAAAAAGAAAATTGTTATGAAGATATGTGTTAAGCGAACTTTGAGGTCCGGTATCTTTTGTTCCTGAACTGCATTTGGTTGCTACGTAGGGATGGGTTAGATTTTCGGCTCTCTCTCTATTGTTATAGAGACGTGCCCTGCAGGGTCCATAATATATGTAATATATCGTTTGTAATATCGTAACATCTAACAGAAAGATATTGAGTATTGACATTTTACATGATAGGTAATTACCTATTTGACTGCCTCGTTAGTCTAGTGGTCCCAGTCGCGACTGCTACGCTAGAGGTCTTGGGTTCGATCCCCAGGTCGAGCAAACTGTTATTTGGGTTTTTCTATGAAATTCTCAGTAGCAGCTCGGAGTCTGGATTTGTGCCCGGTTAATGGCAATAGGCTCGCCACCTATTACATGGGACCTAAACATACCGGCGAACTGTGGTGTACATTAAGTACACCTCTGCCTAACCCTTCGGGGAATACAGGCGTGATGGTATGTTATGTAATTACCTAATAAGTAACTAGCTGTAAGATACATACTGTTTCACTCCCGTCATAAAAGGGTTTCAATACTTATCATTTTACTATTTTTTCTAAAATAAAAGTGTTGTTAGAAAAACCCACATAAATTTAATTTATTCAGCAGTAGCTGCTCGGAGTTATAATTTTTCCAGGTTTAGAATTCACATTTTTTTTATCCACTGGAAGATTCGGAATTTCAATAGATTGAGACACGAAATTAGCCCGGGTGACGCAGACATACAGTTTGTTTAGAATATCAAGTTAACAACCTTGATTAAACTCACGTATTTTACCAAGTACCTACTTACACACTTTTTAGCAATTGTATATCCACTTAAAATTGGAAATTAAAGTAAACAGAAATTAACACAACATGTAACTCGAGATTTGGAGATGAATAAAGACTGAAATCCGTCTTTGTAAAGATCTAAACACATTGTGTTGTGAGTTTATAGTAAATTGAATAATACATAACCACACAATATGGAAACGATTGTAATTGCAGCTCTTTGATTTCAATGATAAAGTTCAATTTTGATTGAACACTTTTGATCTAACTTCAGGCCAATTTTTTACTCAAATCCTCATGTAGTGCTACTGTATGACTGTAGCTAGATATTCGAGTATTTTTAAATACATAACTTCGATTGCTTGTTCGTTATAGATATCTTGGTCAAACTCAGGCGTAACCGCGCAATGCTCAGAGAAAAAAAATAAAAAAATCAATAATATTTAAATCAATCGTTCATACAAATATTTCATAATGCCGTGATTTAGGTTCAACAAGTAGATAATTTAAATGTCAAGGTCTTCTCGACAGGTATTTCAAGTAATTTACATAGTCATATATTAGGTACAATTAACAGTATTTAATCGAGCATTTACTACCTATAAGAATTTTTTTAGCCATTGCTGGGCAAAGCATACCCAGTCCCCTCGTAATGTAATAAAATAATATTTTGGCACGACTACTCTTTCTTAATAATTTCTTAGATAGGTACGTTACTATCAATCAACACTTACCTACTACTAATAATAAAAACTACTTAATTATACTAATATTGCGATAATTTACGACAGACTGGCATTAATAATGAGTGTTATAAACTCATAAAACTTTTAATTCTGACATGCCAACATAATCTACGACTATACAGAATTTAATTATTAAGTATACTAATTTTAGAAAAGGTCACCAGAAAAAAGTTTTAATTTCGGAATAACAACAAAATACTCACGCCACTTTTGCGGATTGTAAAAAAAAACTCACACAATATCTATGCCACTACACAGTCGAGTCTAAACTAGAATTCATCTGCTTATTCATTCACTATCGCTTGTTTACTAAATTACGCAATCATTGTTATCATAGAATCACGATGTTATTCAATGTTATCAATACTCATTTAATGTTGTTTAAGTAGTTTAAACTGTTGATATGAAGTGAGTTTTGAATTAAAAAGTGTGAACAATAAAATTGTTTGAAAGTATTTTAAAATACATGTTTTCGGAGCAATTGTTCCATTACACTTTATCTAATTTATGATGTCTCAAGTCCGAATCTGTGGCAACTCTTACTTTTAGAAACTATGTGCGTAGGTACCTGTCAATAACATTCATTATCACTGTCGCAAGGAAACTTGTTAAGAGACTTCTGAATTTTCTGATAAAGGCGTGTGAAGTCTGCCAACCCTATGGCCTAAACCCTCTCATTCTGAGAAGAGATCCGTGCCGAGCAGTGGAACTGTAAATTGTCAACTTCCAGTCTAACAATTGAAGTACGTCTGAGCAAAGTGTGCCAGTCTTCCCCCTTACCCTAGAATACTTGCCAGGAAGACATAAACATAACACCATCACGCCTGTATTCCCCGAAGAGTTAGGCAGAGGTGTACTAATGTACCTACACTCACAATTCGCCGGTATATTAAGGTCCCGTTTAATAGGGGGCGAGCCTATTACCATTAACCGGGCACAAATCCAGACTCCGAGCTGCTACAAAGAATTTCATAGAAAAAAATCAATAACACTGCTTAACTTGGGAATCGAAACCAGAACCTCTAGCGTAGCAGTCGCGCTTAGGACAACTAGCAAATGAGGCAGTCCTAATAATTAAAGCTTATTATACACTATTACGAAGTTGTCATGACCGGTGATAAAGCCTGTTTAGATGCAATTAGTATTAGAAACTTTCCTAAGTATGGTTATGGTTTATATGTACCTGCTATAAAACGAATCGTAGATAAAGGACTTATTACATAGAGCTTGATAGAGCGACGGATAACAGGATCAGCGGCATTCTTAGACCCATCCCTGTGACACGCCACCGACTGGTAGGGTTACCATGTTTTACTGAGATATACGAACTGTAGGTATAATATCACTGTTGTAATTAAATAAATAAATAAAATAAAAATGTTTATTTGTCACAAAAAGATATAATTATAATAAAGGCACCCTTCATTTATTACGTAAGATGATTTCGGATTCGAGGGGGGAGGGGCCCCCGTGTCTTCTCCTTGTAACGAAGTAATAATAAACAGGGGATCGACTGATTCTAATATTTTTATTACATAGGGAGGGGGGGGGGACGTCTTAAGTATTAAATGAATTGGGCCTTACTGCAATTATGATTATCATTCGTGTTTTTTAAGTGCATCTTATTTTTGTGGTTTTATTAATTTCCATAATTTTGAGTTCTTGGTATTTTTCGGGCTTTCAAAAGTAAGTGAGTCACTTAAGTGACTATTATAAAAGTATAGAGTTTACAAAAAAAGTCTTAATAATTTAACTACCTACTTATTAAAATTAATTTCAAGTTTGTGGGTTTGCCAGTCAGCTTTTTATACCTAAGTGTTTTTTTTAGTATACCTTTGTCAATATTTGCTTCTTTGCTTCAATAACGTGACAAGTCCGAATGCTCACTTTTTTAGATTTAATTATTATAAAAACTTTCTTACGATTTCAGAAAGCTTTAGTTATTTAACTTTATACTTTATCTCAAATTAAGGTTCCTTAAAAAAAAACAATTTGGTTGGTAAAATCGTTTTTGAAAATTAACAATGGCCTGCACTGTAAAATTGTGCTTTTCAAGATAACACGTTATTGAAGCAAAGAAGCGATTTGATAATGTCTCCCCAAACGTCTACAACTCATGGTAACACTACATTAGATGCAAGTTTTTGCTTGTCGCACGGACAACGTCCTCTGGAGATTATGTAAGATGTAACTACTTATAAGTACTAGTAGATATTACATAACACTAGTAGTTTACCGAGAATATTGAGTGGGTTACATGTAGAATTAAATTATGTAATTAATAATACTGTAGTGACTGTAATTTTTGTATGGGCCCATAAAAATGAACACCATAAATAAATCATCAACAAAAACTAAATTAAACATAAACGCCTGTATTCCCCGAAGTCACACTTCGCCGGCATATTAACTGGGCACAAATCCAGACTCCGAGCTCCTACTGAGAATTTCATAGAAAAACCCAATAACACTTTGCTCTTCCTGGGGATCGAGCCCAGGACCTCCAGCGTAGCAGTCGCGCTTAGGACCACTAGACTAATGAGGCAGTCCAAATTTAAATTGGTTAAAAAACTAGGCGTGTGAGAGTGCAGTGATAGCCTGTGTGCAGTGAAAGCCTAGTGATATGACTATCAAAGGTTTTCGAGTTCGAATCCAAGGCACGCACCTCTGACTTTTCGAAGTCATGAGCGTATTAATAATTAATGATTACGCGCTTAAACGGTGAAGGAAAACATCGTGAGGAAACCTGCATGCCTGAGAGATGTTCCTGACGGCGTGTGAAGTCTGCCAAACCGCAGTAGGCTAGCGTGGCGGACTATAGCCTAATCCCTCTCATCCTGAGACGAGACCCGTGCCCAGCAATGGGACAATATATGTCTCACGATGTTTTCCTTCGCTGTTTAAGAGCGTGATAATTAAGTATTAATACGCACATGACTTCGAAAACTCAGACGTGCGTGCTTTGGATTCAAACTGACATAGGAACCTTTAACTTGCAAACTAATTTTCATATCTACGACTCAGTCTACGATCTCTTCTGACAAAATGGCCTTCCTTTTTCAAATATTTTTTATTTATTTTTAATGCGGATATCACAATGGTATCACTGTAAGCAGGTACTTACCTAATTTGTTGTTTTTAGGAAGCTAAATGGCTTTCACCACACCGGTCGATGTTTACTGATTCATTCACAAGTTATTTACTTACAATAGGCATTATGCATCATGAATGCAAAATATGATATTTTATATCGCGTAAAACGATTATTACAAAAGACATATTTTTGTAATAATCGTTTTACGCGATTGATATTTGAGTTTCTTAGTTTCTTATATTACAAAGGATAAACATTTGTAACCTGATAATTGTCACTACAGTTTTATGAATGAAATAAGTACTACATTGTTCTCAGAATCATTGTGTATGGAAATTCAGATTATTTTACGGAAGTTTTGTAATTATGATTATCATAGGTAGGTATATCATCATCACATGAACCAAATGAAGTCCAGTGCTGAACGAAGGCCTCCCCCATAGACTTCAACAACGATCAGTTATATGCCGCCTGCATCCAACGACTCCCAGCGTTCCGACCTTTACGTTATTACTTTTACTTTTATTTAATTACATACATACATACATACATACACTCACGCCTTTTTCCCACAGGGGTAGGCAGAAACTATGGACTGCCACTTGCTACGACTCTTGCATATCTCTTTCGCTTTTTCCACATTCATACATCTTTTCATACACACGCGCCGGTTGCGAGTACTACGCACCTTTTATTTAATTATGGTCAATTTAATGTATTGAACTGCCTCATAGGTCTGCGCAGCTGCTGAACATGGGACGGTATAGATAAAATCGGTCCAGCCGTTCTTATTAATGGTGTAACTCACACGATTTTCCTTCATATAGGTATGTATGTTATGTATATAGATTTACTTATTTACCAATCTATGGAGCGGAGCCTCTGAGCGTCGATTTTTGCATAACGCGAGTGGGTTTTGGAGCAACGTTCGCTGTCAAGGGTAAAACTGGCGTGTTAGTAACAGTATACGTCTGCGGTAAGGATATGAAGTCTGGTAAACTTAATATTTTAATATCCCGTTACTCTATTGTTGGTTGCGGTCTGCGTGAACTCGTCAAGCTATGCACTCCATTCCCACAATACGACAATATTTTGTGGCATTTTGATGCCACTTTGGAAGGATGCAGATGTGCTACGGCACTTAAACTATAAATTAGCAGTTATATAAATTTCTATTGAAAGGAAATTTCATAGTGAAAAAACAATTTGTCCTCAAGCAAGGTTTGAACCTGTGTTCCTCTGGTCAAGTACACCAGACGCTTTACCAACTAAGCTATCGAGATCACTGCCTGTGATGTCGAATTTCTCTTTCACATTTTACGTCTTTAGGTGACGTCAATTTTAATAGAAAATTCATATCTTTGTGGACATTTCGCATTATTTAATGCTAAAATATGATAAAAAATAAATAAGAGAAATAAAAATTCAATGATCGTTGGTTCAAAATTTTAATGACTGAAAGTTTTTCATAGATTACTTTGAAATTTTGAAAATAATGTTAAGGTTTATTACGATTATCGTGAATCCCTTGTTTTGACTGCCTCATTAGTCTAGTGGTCGTTAGCGCGACTGCTACAGTAGAGGTTCTGGGTTCAATCCACCGGTCGGACGAAGCGGTATTATTAGGTTTTTCAATAAATTATAAGTAGCAGCTCGGAGTTTGGATTTGTGCTCGGTTAATGGCAATAGGCTCGCCCTCTATTACATGGGACTTAAACATACTGGCGAAGTGTGGGTGTACATAAGTACACCTCTGCCTAACCCTTCGGGGAATACAGGCGTGATGGTATGTGTGTTGTGATGAAGAAAATCAAAATAATGATCCTTAATATCTTTTGGCTCTTCAAATACCCATCCCAGAAGTCACATTAACTTATTCACATTAACAGAACATAAAATCGAGCAAATGGTTAGGTAAGCTTTTTTATTTTTAAATTAATGCCCGACGCAACTCCGAAGCACACGTTGCAAGCGCTAGATGTTTTTTTGTGATAACTTGACACGCGTACACCTGCACGACAGGTGTGCACGTGCCATGGGTGGGCCAGGAGCCAGGTTCTTTGTTAGCTTACTGTTGAAGATTTTCTCATTAAATTATTATGACTGGCGCGGATTTGCTCGTGTCCTGTCATATGTTTTTGGATTTATGGTAAGTAGTCATCGCCGCCCATTGCAACACTTAAGGGGTTGAAGATGCGTAGCATCATCATCTTCCTGCCCCTTTACCAATTTATTTGGGCTCGGTGCAGCATGTCCTTTTCTTCCATTCATCCCGTCATTTCGTCATTCAATCCCTGAATCGACTTAGAATTTCATAGAAAATCTCAATAACATTTTGCTCGACCTGGGAATCGAACCCAGGACCCCTAGCGTAGCAATCAAGCATGTGTGTAGACACGCCAGCAAGACATTAGGTACTATTCCAAAAAGTATATTCTAGAAGATAAGCCTGGCCTGAAAGGGTTTATATGATTTATTTTTGGGCATTGAAGTCAACAAAAATTTTTTTTAGTTATTGAAATTTTTCCCGAAAAAATGTCATCATCATCATCAACCCATTATATTATCCCACTGCTGGGCACGGGTCTCCTCTCAGAACGAAAGCGGGCTACCACTTTTTTATGCTTTGTTCTGGTAATTAATAATTGCTACATCTGAATCTAACCAAATGTCATCCAATTCTCGTTTTAAAGGTCTCTTGTAGGCCACTCAAATGTTACTGCCTTCAAATATCATTACGGCGTATTTAATTGCGTATTAAGCACTCGGTTTTCTTAAAGCAATTAAAATTGACTTTGAAAATGTTATTACTGAAGATTAAAGTGTTAGTAGCGGTATTTTATGGTTACAAAATCTTCGGATTGGTTCTATTGAAGTTAGGTATTTTTCATAAAATAAACTTTGTAGAAATAAAAACTGCAGTCAAGATCTCATGTCATATCAGAAGCCCGAAAAGCCTGAAAACCAGTTTATCCTTAGGATATTGATACTACTGAATTTGTTTTCCGGATTCGATTCGATACCTAGTTGAAGCAAGTGTTATTATTTTTTCCAGAAACCCAGAGTTGATTGGTATTGGCCCCGTATAGAACTAATAACATGTCTTTCTGTTTACCAATGTGTTTCATTTGGAATCTAAACAAAACACCCTTAAGTCGCCAGTGTATCGAATCTTTCTTAGTTTTTTTGCATATCACTATCAACCATTCGTAACATTGTGATAGGTCTCATTTTGCTTAAAGTTTGTTGACACGCGTTCACGGTGTTATCATAGTGTAATGATTTCATTACACTATGGTGTTATCATTAAATCATCCAGTATAAGATGATTTCCTGCTTCGTTGGGCACAAGGAAGATGTCACTGCGATCGATTTTGTATTAGAAAAACAATAGGTTTATCTTGACCTAGAAATTTGCGGTGATTGATGCAATTTCCAGATGCTACTGAAATCTTAACTACACTAGTCAGGCCAAATGAATTTTGGAAAATGTGGTCCTAAGATACGCACTGTATACACAAACAATGTATCTACGATGTTAATTCAATTAATGTGTAATTTAAGTAGACTCCTATAAAATAAAACAAAGATCGTCTAACAAAGCTAGTAAAACGTGCAAAATTTTGCTAATACACATTGATATCATCATCATCAATATATATTGTTATATTTAGCAACAAAACGCCTTTTATCGCATTGTAGTTGCGATATTAAAGATAAATGCGTCTTGATAACTGTAACTGATGCCTGGAAGCGGTTAGCTAGATGCGGTTTTTTGCGCCTCTGTTAATGTTCTCTACGTAATCATGGGTACACTCCAAGGGTTGACTTGAAAGAGTGGTCCTTAGGTACGAATATTTTTTGTATAAATAAATGTCGATCTATCAATGTTCTACAACAAACAAGCAATAGTCGACGGAATTTGTTTACCAAGCGAGATAGTTCAAAATATAACTAACGACTCCAAACAACAGAACCTGCAAAACATTATGTTTTGAAAACATTATAATGCGATCAATAGACTAGTCTTGTTTGTCTAACCAATTGTTTTAGTACCATTATTCTATTGTTAGGGTAGATTAGTTAGACGATGCGTTCAAGCTTTGCGCGCAGTCCTGCAGCCCTCCGGTTTGATTGACATACATACGCGTGCGCGCAGGTACGAAGTTGCCGTCAGTAGTCCCGCGCCCGTCGTCCGAGCGCCCGCGTCGCTGTGTCGTGTAACAAAACCGGCCCGAATGCCGGAGAACCAGTCGGCGGGATGGCGAGTCTCGGCGTGCTAGTAGCGCCATGTTGAAACACACGCAGCGGCCGCCGGCGGCAAACGATGCCGACCACCGCTACCAGAACATGCCGCGGCGGCCGCACCACCACCTGCCCCTCAACGTGTCAACCCTGGATTCATCTAAGCACTCCGTCGGGGGCACCTCGGCGAGCGTCAGCCCTGGAGCGCAGCCGGCGACGACTACCGCTCCAGTGTCAGTCGTCGCCCCTATACCGGTTGCGTCTCCCCCGAAGATTGCGAATGGGAATGCGACAGGAATCCCGCCGCCGCGGCCAACGACCGTCAGGAACAGGAGCACGAGAGCGGCTACGGAGGAGGCCTTGACTTCATTAGCCTTATTGTGTCTCGTCAGTCTGTTGCTGGCGCTGCTCGCGCTGCTGTTCTTGCTGAAGATTTCGGCGCCTGCAACCAGTGCCCCAGAGGAGTTTGCAGTGGTGTACGAAGTGACATTAGCGTTGTGTGCGTTGACGCTATCATTAAATCTTTGCTGCTTGCTCGTGTGTGCAATTCAGTTCCTCTTTGCTGTGAAATTGGTGCATTCCCCTTCAGCGCCCAATGGACGGTAAGTCACCAAAAAATACTCAATTTTATTTATTTTAAGTACATTAGAACCAGAACAATCGCTCCAAGAAATAGGAAGAAGCCGAAGATTACCAATACAAATATTATAATCTGTAAGGTTACTACTTGCGGCATGCCTTGTTAGTTCAGTTCCAAACAGACTTATCTCAATTCAGGTTATCTCTTACACAACGGCATAACTGTAAGAAAACTTCAAGTTTCCAACTCGACTATCGGGTTTTTAAGTATTTTTCGTATAATTAATGCTATAACCGTTAATGGAAGAGAATTCTAAGGTTTACTATCAAATTAGTCAGCTTGTTGAGATTGGTTCGTGTTTATCAGCATGTGTTTATGTAAGGTACGCAAAGCAGGTGTTAACGGTTCGAAGTGGCGGTTATTCGTGAATGGTTCGATAAAAAATTCTTTGCTCAACGGTTGATATTGGCTCGCACGCGCCTAGCTCGGTTCTTTATCAGGTTTTTCAAATCCACATAAGAATTAACATTGTTTTCAGTTGCGTGTGAATCTGATCCGCTACGCTATCAAACGAATGCGTTGTACAGTTGTGTTAATTTGCCGTGATCATTAGCTACTGTTATCATTTTTTACTAGCTCGAGATTGCTGAAGCCGTTGGATTATTTATTACACTTTTTATTTAAATAGGATCTTATTTAATCTACCACTTATGTAGTCAGCAATAATCTATATCAAGAAGATATTAAGTGCCAAAAACACTCCAAGCATAAACATAATAACACACTTTATCAATAGTAAGTAATAAGGTTAAGGATGGATACAATCGGTCTATCATACTGAGTAATATCTTAGTTAAAGACAATTCTTCAATGGTGAAAATGAAACCATTCAAACTAATACTCATTGTCATGTACTTAACAGGTTACAAAAACTATAAAACAGAAACAAAACAACTTTACATTAATATCTTATAGAGTTGCCGCATTAACAACAACTGTCTACGAACATTAAGTTGTAGTTATAAGGTCTTTGATTATCGTCAAACAACAACTTTAGTACTAGAACTGTAGTTGATGGACTTACCGGTTTATTTTCTTGTTTCGTATCAACTTTGAGCTACCGTATCAACTCCGCATCAGGGTTTCTTGGGATCCTCACTCAAATCGAAATCCTAGAAGAGAAAGAATAATTTTGGGATCTCAAATTCATTGATGGCAATTTCAGCATTTTCCTAGACTTAATATCATCTTCAACTGAAAGTTGATTATATAGAGTTGCAGTTTTGATTTGAACTTCGGTATCCAAATATTCATTCGTTTTGTTCACTAAAATTAACAGGTCCAGTAGTCTTCAGTCGTCAAGTCAAAGTCCTCTATAACTTCATCATCATTATATATCAGTCCTCTGCTGTACGTAGAAACATACAGAAAAGCTGTCTTTACAGTTGTACGATAATTTTCAAATGTGTAGTATTTTGGAATCGTAAAGCATGTTGGACAAAGTATGCGACCCCACGTTACGTGCTCCAACCGGTATATTTTCCGGGTTGCTTGTATTTATACCGTGACCGCATAGCTCAGGGAGCACTAGCACAGAGACAGGTCAGAAAGTGCTATTTTGATGATTTAGATATAGACAATCCTACTATGAAACTGAAGGATCAAATTTTGTGAACAAAGGACCAAAATCCTTTAAACAGAAGACTAATGCTTAATCTTATTTAAGGATTTTTTTTTTGGTTATTGGAAGTAGTTTAATGGGCATGTTATTATTTCGGTTACTATTTGTAAAATTCGGTTTTCGGTGGTTTTTGTTACTATTTGTAAAAATCGGTCAATCATCTCGACTGGCCTTATTAGCAAGTGTTTAACCTTGTAGGTCTTTTGATTGGTGGAGTTGCTATTATGGCACAATGACCCACCTACAGACTGTATCGATAAATTATCAAAATTTATTTGTGGTGTCTAACATCAAACATTCTCCAATGCTTCGCATACCAATCAACGCTCACGGTCAAAGGAACGAGGTGATTTAAAAGACACAATAAACTAAGCACGAACACTAAATAAAGCATTAAGTCGGCAATTCATTTTCTACTTTGTACATGGAACCGGTCGCAGGTCTCTCGGTGTTGACCTTTGGCGACTGCGAATTGTAAGCAATGTCATCAGCACCATTCAGATACTGCGAGCATATACTGCTCAAGCATAAACCAGAAATGTTATGAGTGCCAAAGGACCGCTTTAAACCAATGTCAAATAATGTCAAATTCCTAGCAATGCTGTCTTTCGACCATACATATAGAAGCAGAAACTAACTAGAAAACAGAATTAGTAAGCAGAAAAGCTTTTAATGTCCAAAGTCTAGTTGAAATTGGGTTTGAACTTTTTTTTTTTTAAAAAAAAAGCTTACTCGCAATGTGGGCAACACATTACTAGTATTCTTATTAACCCCTCGTGCTAAGCTAAATGCTTGTGTTACGAGTGGGTTCACGTCGGTAGTGCAATGGGTGGGGTTCGAACCGGCAACCACATGATCGCAAGTCCGACGCCCTAGACATTAGGCTACCGCCGCTTAAACTGTCTTAACTTTGGTCACACTGTCTTGACTTTGGTGGCAAGTATACTAGGCTGAGGAATCGGCTTCTCCGCTACTAGTTATACAAACATTTATATGTGTTTATTATTAAAAGTACAGATATTTATATTATGTTCTTGTAAATGATGGTTATAGGAGAAAATACTAAAGAAAACTAGCGCATCGTCTTTTATAAAAAAAAATGTCCTTATTAGATGCGATGTCGGGATTAAGAAATGGTCCTTTGATCCCTTTATCTTTTCCCAGATGATCTGACATTAAACTAGTATAAAATTACATTCCGCATCAACGGTACAAGTTGACTGAGTGATATACCATATTCATCCTGCCTTTTTTACGTATCAAATTTCGCAAAAAACACTCGGGCTCTATTAGAAACGTTTTTGTTATTCACAGGTATTTCAATGCAGACTGCTTATTATTTATCGTAAGTAAAGCAAAAAGTTGATGATTGAATTGTAAGCACGAACTATTGAAATTAGCAATATAAAACTAAATATTTAAATTTCCCATGCAATTGGAAAAAAAATAGATTTATAGTATCAGGGTATGCGTTATTATTTTTATAGTTTAATATAGTTTAATAATAATAAAAATTATAACAAGTTTCTTGAAAGTATTTAGTTTTACTATTAATTATTAGGAGGAGGCTTACGATTTTATTTTTTGATGCAGTTTAAATATTCGTAGTCCCATCTGTCGCACGTAGAATGAATCATAGTAACATTATGGGACGAAATTATTGTAAAAATTACTTGCTAAGACAATTACCTAATGATTCTAATACACACTTCTCCAACTGCTTGAAAACGCAAGATAAACCACATTCTCCTCTAGACCCTTACGAGAAATCTATTCTCGTCGTTCTCATAGAGACACGAGAAAAACAATTCGAATAACATATTTCCTAAGACCTATCAAGGAATAATTGCACTCAAACTTGTTTTCTAAGCAAGAATCGAGACTTGTCTTCATAATTTATGGCAAAATCAGGAGGCAGGTGCAAGCTTCGATAGTGCTTCGACCAAGAAACGCGTAACAAACTACATGATCCATTGCAGGCATACAACGTCACAAAGTTTTATACTAGCATTAGAATATGCAACCAATAGTAAAAAATGAAAAAAGAAGAATATCAAAGAATGGTTACTTCCTCATAGTATGCCATTTTTGTGTATGCATGTTTCGACCAAACACTAGTATTGAAACTAGATGTAAAAGATCCAAAACGTCAGGAATGAAATAATATAATATTAATCAATACAACGAGATAAAATCCGTAATAAGTATTTTTATTTCAATGACACGCTAATTGTTTATAAGTGCGAAAAAAATATAATTAATAGGGTAATCTAATAGGTGAAGGTTAACTAAGTACAAAGACAATATCGCTCAGAGAAAATTAATCATTACTGGTCCTGCGAGTCGAAATTCGCCTATGTCGTTATACCTACTTTCTTTCATTCCTAAAATTCTTAACCTCAGATGACCCGAAAATACTTTCGGATCGATGCTCTAGGAGTTCAGCTCGACCACGATTCAACCAACAAATTCTACTCACATGTGTCTACGTGCTTGTAATGTTAGTCAAATGCAGATGTAAATTACGTAGTTTATTAGCATGGGAATAACGTTTCTACAATTGATTTAAACTGTCGTAAGTAACTGTGCGTTGTTGTGGATTTATAGTTTGTAAACATTTTATCTACATACGAGCAACGCATAGCTTAAGCTGCTTGCACACTAAGCAATAGGCATTAGAGAAATTAAATAAATCATAACATTATTTACCTACTATTGTACTACTACTGTACTTTTGAAGACAATTTCTAGTTATTGTCACTAAGGATAACATTAACACACATTTTACTTGAAAGCGATTTGCTTTCTTTAGCATTCTGTAGGTAGCTCTTATTCGATTAAAGAACATTAAAAAAAATTAAGATACAAATTAGGCGGTAGCACATTTTTCGACGATATATTCAAGCAACTAGTTATATTATACAAAATACCAACTAATTTTATCTTTTAAGAGATATTGGGCAGCTTGGTAAGGATTTGGCAAACGAAGAAAGAAATTATCCCGTCACCAGTGTAGGGCCAGTCTTATAGCCTACTCTGAGTTGTTGTTCTATATTAGTAAGGTATTAGTAATCATCAACAGTCTACAATAAACTTCATGTTATTGTTTAGCATTGCTGCACATACAATGTACAATGATATAGGTACATGATGTGGATAGAGTAATGTCTTTGTGCAGTATGACTCTATCTTGGTCCCATTGTTTTGGTAGTTAGAAATTCAGAATGTCTCTGGTCTCAATCAATTAAATTCTAAACATTTTATGACAGTAGTATTATTTTAAGGATCACTAATCGGTCCCTAAAATTATTTTAGCTTCCTGTGTGGTCAACAGTTTCGATTCATGTATAGATTTTTTTCGATGTTTTTTCACCCTTCTGATTCCAAGGAGAGGCCTGTGCCCCGCGATAGGACTGTTAAAGGGAGTTTGTCTTGATTTGATCTTCGTGCATGTAACTATTAGGTTAAATCAACCCACGATGAAAATGTTATTAAAGTAACTTCTGTGATACCGTATAAAAGCCCAACGATTTAAAGCGTTTAATAAGACTCCTCATAACTTCTATTAAGTATAATGATTTCTACTAGATGGATTATTTTCTTAATTGTTTGCGATTTATTCTGCATAACTAAGCATAAAAATAGGCTGTTTCCACAACTGATCCCGACATAATAATTCCAACACAAACCGAATAAAAGGACCAAAATCTTTCTCTTTCAAAAGCTTTCTCATGAGAACATGCGTTCAAAAAACTCCTGCCTTTTGTTAAAGTATTTTGATCGTGTGAAATTAATTTCTTTTATTTGCGTCTTGTTCTCCTTCGTTATTTACAGGGTAAAATGGACTCTATAGTCCCAAAATGAGATGCTTTTCTCTCTTATTCGTAGTTGTTAATATTAAGTCATTTGAGCGTGATAATAGTAGATAGTTTTGCCCTATTGAAGTATTTTAGTAGGAGTTCCTACGTAATCGTGGCA
Source organism: Subacronicta megacephala (assembly GCA_958496365.1). Classification (NCBI taxonomy): domain Eukaryota; kingdom Metazoa; phylum Arthropoda; class Insecta; order Lepidoptera; family Noctuidae; genus Subacronicta; species Subacronicta megacephala. The sequence continues at coordinate 2,651,942 of OY292531.1, read as the reverse complement.
ATTGTCACGAGTCTCATGGCCGTGACTAAAGGGCATGGGAAGGCAAATGCAGTATTTTGGTGCTGGATCGAAATACCCTGCCACCTTCCCAAGTGACAGACTCATGAGAAGATTCTGCGCTCAAAATAAAATTTAATTAATGAAGGTGTTTCATTGAAAAAAAAAATACCTTGATTAGACCACAATATTGATTTTCATTCTTTTACTGTTCCTGTAAGAACATATGGTCTTTGAGTGACATTTACAATGCTCTTGATAACGCCAACCCGCTAAGACAGCGTGGTCAATTTACCCCCTCACATTCTTAGATGAGACTCGCCTATCGCAGTAAATGGTTTTATGATTGCTTAGGCTCAAAATACAGTCTCAAGAACGCAACACCTGCTTCTCAGCTTACCTAATGTAAACGGAAATCCGTGACGATATATTATATGTATAATGAACGAACCCCGTATGGAATTTTGAATCGTAATTCTATCGTTTCTTATAGGCGAGGTCATTCCATACCGGTTTTAAATAGCAGATTCTACAAATCAATTTGGACCTTATATCATTTCATTCCGACAGTTTAATTTGTATTGGACGCAAATTGCACCGATCAATGGTTGATTGATATATTCGATGTCAAATTATGTGCTAGAATTAAGTCAGGTATTCAAATGTCTTGTAGAATTTGTAAGTATTTTTTTTTATTCTTGTTAGCTTGTTGACCACGGTTTCACTTGCCTCCCAAAATGGCTTACTAATATAATTTGGCTACGTTTCTAAGAAAGAGATAGTGTGATAAAGATTTCAGTGCTACTTACCTACAATAGAATTAGCACCAATATGCGATACTATTATGTTATGAGGTTCTGAACATCTCATGCTAAGTATATTGTTGACAAACCTATATATAGGATGCGTCCGTGGCTTAAGTATTTCGAATCCGAGGCACGTACCTCTAACTTTTCATAAAAAAGATGCTTAATAATAATTAATGAACACTTGCTTTAAACGATGTAGCAAACCAACCCGCAGTAGGGTAGTGTGGACAGTAAACGGGTTGACGATGATATGTACGTATCCGGAACCATTTGATTTTGAACTCTTAAAAAAAAGAATACACTAAATACCAACCAGTTATATGTTAATCTTTATCCACTGCTTAACTTAAAACATACAAGCCCAAAATTAAACTCAATCCTATTGAAGTAACTTCCAAATTTAAAAGAAGGAGAAAAAAAACTAAAGGTCCTAGTCCTTGGGCAAGGCCACTCGGGCTATCCCAATTATTTCCGGTCATCTACGATCGAGTTTTTTGTAACATTTCAATGGTGAGGCAACACACCTTAGAAATTCTTAGGTATGTGTCCGATTTAAAATTGTATAAAGAAAGGTGTCTTATATTTTAGGGCAGATGGTTGGTAACGTCTGATGTCTATTACAGCATTTAAGGTTAAAATTAATGGTTGAACTACACGTTGAATGATGGCATGTATTGTATACACATGCCGTCAGTTAGGACAGGTTAACTCAAAGCTGCCGTTTCTGTTGTGACTCTTTCTCCAAAAACCAGCACAAGAAACTTTCAACAGTCAGTGAGAGACGTGATGTGCATAGTAGGTACATACGCGTATTAGTTAGCTACCATTCGATTATCTCAAATTATATTTCGTTCTTATAGATTATCCTTTATAAACTACTTAACGTATTGCTTCCTTAATTATTTAATTACGGAAACATAAACCAAGTAAATTAACACTAAAAACGTTGAGCCTGAAAAATTTAAGGCATTCACATTTATCCGTATCTCCATATCAACTTACGCGACTCAATCGAATGTTTTTATTCGATATCCTGAACACACTGAGTCATCAATAATGATTCATTAGTACTTAAGTTTATAAATACGACTACACGTGCTAAGTTCACCGACTCTGCCCATTGTTAATGTGGACACATTTGTATAATTACTGTAACGTAACGGACAAACGTCAATAGATATTAAGATAAAGAAGACGCTAATGAGCTAAAGCAACACTTCGGGTCTGATGTTAAGGTCATTGGCAAAGAAAGGGGTCGTTTCCCATGGAATCATGATTATCCAGTTGTATTAGGACCTATAACCTATAGATATTTGGCTAGTAAGCCATAGAAGAGACATCACGATCACAAAATCATAATCTACTGTTTCCAATTGAAAACAAATGACTCTGTTGAAGTGCCAGCCTCAAAAGTGCGAAAAACCAACCAAAATAAGATCACCATTTTTGTATGAAAATAAAAATGGCTCATGAATTCATGATTTTACCTAAGTTTAAAATTAAAACAGTATCTAAATATTATCTTTTATTTCATTATTACTGTTTTAAGCTCCTCTGTGGTTTTAAGGCAGAAAAACCTATTATAAGTAGCAATAATCTATTTCTTTTGTTAGTTTGTAACTTTTATTGTATCTTTTGCGTTATCGAATATAACAAAAGTTTACATATGTGTCATTTTAAAAATGCCTAATCGCAAAAATTTGGCAAAAAGGCCACGGAATTCTTCAAATTTTTAACGCTTTTCTTCAAAAGTTTGACATTTAACACCGTAACAGATATAAGTCGGCGACTCTGTTGAGTGTTCTGCTCCAGTTATATTCAATGTGTAACCGAGCCAAGTGGATCTCCGTGCCCTATGAGTTAGTTATGCCTTGCTCCGTCTGCCGTGACCAACTTATAATTGTTGGGCATTTATCTCATTCCCTTTTTTGAAGAATTGTTTTCAGCATTACATGTGACTTATTTGGAATGCCTTTGACTCTCGTTTTGTTTGGAAATTAATCAATTCAAGTTAATATGATAAACAGGAAGGTAGTACATTTTTTTGAAAAAAAAAGGAACAGTAGTCAAGAAATCCTATAACTAAATCTATTGCCATGTATGCTTTTATAAACAATCATATAGCAATACGAAGATAAAGATCAATAAGGAGACAAACAATGAAAAAAAATGAATGAAATTAATTGTTCAAGCGTTCCCCATTTAGGAACATTACCTATATTATTAAATTGAAATGATGAATTTTGTATAAAAGCTTCTTGTCTTCATCATCAGCATCATCAAATCAAATCGAGAGTTCATTACTTCTCACTCTTTTCCGTATCGAAGGACCAAAACATGTTTCTACATGTCCTTTCATGTTACATCGGTAGAAACTTTGCTACACGGTAGGTAGGTACACCTGGCTTTGATCAAACACGTGTTATCTGCTTCCCGTAGCACAATCAACAAAAAAACTTGAAGAGGTCACAATCCAAAACATTTTGAGTCATTTCCGCTTTATGAATCTTATAATGTCTCCTTCAGCAGTGAACGACCATACAAGGGTCAACGACTTATTGTTTTCCTATGATGTAATCTTGCTGTTTTTTTCCAAACACTGTAATTCCTGAAGCCAAGATCTATAATGACAACTAACCATAGACATAAAAATAATAAGCTTGCCCCAGGGAACTGTCTTAGGAACCAAATGCAATTTTTTTTAAATTAAAATTTTCGCAGTAGGAAATATCGAGTTCCGCATCTCTCTGATAAGAAAGCCAAAGATGAGTGATTCCAGCCATCTCGTAGATATCAAACCTGTTTAAACTAAACGTTGTTACTTGAAAATCAATTCTATTAATTGGAGTGATAGTTTACTTTGCGTTCATTTTTTCTTCTATAGATTTGAAGTTTTGGGAATTTTCTTTTTGTGAAAATGTTCATCTCAGTTTGCTTTACTATTATTTTTATTCGTTCAGCTGGCTTTTCGGGAGCCGATCAGTTTGCATTCCAATGGAAGAAGAGTTATGTATCATAATTAAGCAATTTCCTCTATAAAATCGCGAGAGGCGCCAATAAATTTATTTTTATAAATTATATTATACCTACGCTACGACCTTCATGACGACAGGTTTTTAGGCAAGCGTAACATTAGCGGTTTTATCTAATGACGTGACGTTATCTGAATGTGAATGAGTATGTAGATTTAAAAAAATAAAATAATGTTGGGCGACTTTATAAGAGTACCGCAAAATTTTTGTCAAAGGAAACAACATTCCTTTATATTGCAATAACTGTTTCCCCCTTCTCACTCATACCCAAAGGGATTTCCTTTCTACAACTCTGTTTTTAACCCCCGGACGTAAAAACGACGGGGTGATATAAGTTTGTCGTGTCTGTCTGTGGCATCGTAGCTCCCGAACAGATGAACCGATTTTGATTTTGTTTTTTTTCGTTTGAAAGGTGAAGTAGTCGAGTTTAATGTTTAATTTATTAGATGGAATATCTAGATGAAACACCATATTTTAAGTTAGACCTTCATCATTATCATCATCAACCCTACATTGTCCCACTGCAGGGCACGGATCTCCTCTCAGAACGAGAGAGATTAGGCTATAGGCTATAGGCCACGCTAACCTTCTGTGGGTTGGCAGACTTCACACGCCGTTAAGAAAATCTCTCAGGCATGCAGGTTTCCTTACAATGTTTTCCTTCGGCGTTTAAGAGCGTGATAATTTATTATTAAGACGTCTCAAGTTCGAATCCAAGACACGTACCTCTGACTTTTCGAAGTCATGTGCGTATTAATAATATTAATAACAGATAGATCCCCAGCGACACAACTGTAAAAATCGCAACCAATTTCGTGCAGTATTTTTGGGTTCCGTAGCCAAAACGGAACCCTTATAGATTCGTCATGTCTGTCTGTCTGTCCGATCGTGTCACAGCCTTTTTTTTCGAAACTATAAGAACTATACTGTTGAAACTTGGTAAGTAGATGTATTCTATGAACCGCATTAAGATTTTCATACAAAAATAGAAAAAAAAACAAAAAAATTTGGGGGTTCCCCATACTTGGAACTGAAACTCAATTTTTTTTTCATCAAACCCATTCGTGTTGTATCTATGGATAGGTCTTCAAAAATAATATTGAGGTTTCTAATATCATTTTTCTCTAAACTGCATAGTTTGCGCAAGAAACACTTCCAAAGTCGTAAAATATGTGTCCCGCCCTGTAACTTCTAAAATAAGAGAACGATAAAACTAAAAAAAATATATGATGTACATTACCATGTAAACTTCCACCGAGAATTGGTTTGAACGAGATTTAGTAAATAGTTTTTTTTATACGTCATATACTGATTATTTTGCGCGAGAGACACTTCCAAAGTGGTAAAATGTGTGTCCCCCCCACTGTAACTTCTAAAATAAGAGGACGATAAAACTAAAAAAAATATATGATGTAGATTACCATGTAAACTTCCACCGAAAATTGCTTTGGACGAGATCTAGTAAATATATTTTTTTAATACGTCATAAATCGTAATGGTGCGGAACCCTCCGTGCGCGAGTCCTATTCGCACTTAGCCGGTTTTTTTCGCATCATGCAAGACATACATACAGACAGTTTAAAATTCCAAAGATTTTGGCTTCTATTGCTCTTTTTTATTTCCTTTGTAAAGACATCAGCTAGTTACAATTTTATTATATAAGTATGATTTACAACCAAGCTTAGATTTGTTAGGATATGGTAGCTGTTAGTGGATTCTTTACTTATTTCAAGTTCGCTAGGTCACCAGGCGTGGGTAAAACTGGCCTGCCCACGCGCAGACTCAATACGTCGAGGATATTGCTATATTGTGCCTATGTTCGGCTGTTGTATTAGTAGCTAAGGGTGTGCTAAATGTATTTTTATGCATTATAAATGATATTTATTTCTGTAAATAGATCGTTTAAACTTTTACTTTTTTTATTCAATTAGCGCCTGCATTTCCTAACTGACGATCTCTGAGACGAAATACAGAAACAAACTCAGGTAATTATGGCCTCTTTGAAAATCCAGGGATAGCTGTGGAAGTCTATGAGTGCAACCATGCAATTTCTGAGCCTTTTGAAGAAGAGCCATAGCGGCTTTGAATTGACCAATCCTCCCTGTCGGCGCGCATGCATCATTTATTGTGTATATGTGGATAGATGACGTTGATAGGACACGTTGAGCCGTCGCTCCCGGTTGACATACGAACTTCTAAGACAATTTTCACGTCAGTAAAAAAGTCTATCGCTAGTGATATTTAAATATCTTTGGATGAAAGTTACTTCGTGTTTGGGCTACTCTACTAGCCAACCTAATTCATCAACCGACTTCAACAAGAAAGAGGCTCTATACGCCAGTATTTTTTTGTGTAAAGCGATATCTTTATGGATTGTGGACAGATTTCAATAATATTTTTTTTATTTGGAAGAGTATACTCCTGATGTGGTCCCATCCAAATTTGGTGAAGATCTGATCACTAGAAATTAAGGAAAACAACACGTACCGTTCTGATCAGGCATCGACAATTGATGACATCGTCAACCTAAATCGAAGCCTAAGTACCTACTTAAAACGTCTCCTTTATAATGCCAATAGTTGGGAAACGGCTGGGCCGGTAGGAGTGAATTTAGTTGGATTAAAGAGGTTGTTTGGCATCGTAATCGCCAACGATGTCATCATCATCAACCTATTTCTTTGTCCCACTTCTGGGCACGGGACTCCTCTCTGAATTTTGAAGAATGAGAGGGATTAGCCTACCCGCAGAAAGCTAACGTGGGTGACAAAAAAAGCATGCCGGTTTCCTCACGATGTTCCTTCAATATTTAAGTGAGTGACAATACGCACATGACTTCAAAAAGCCAGAGGTGCGCCTTAGATTCGAACTCGACACTTTTGACTTGGTAGTGCAATGGTAATATCACTAGGCTTTAGATGCTGTCCCCTTCATGCTTCCATCTAGATAGAAAGAATCAAATTGCTTCAAAGATATTGTTTCGTACCGTAATCGCCAGCAATGTAGCACATGCCTTATTGAGCCATTTGATACCAAACGTTTGGACATGAAACCTTTAAAGTACAATTTCTTTGGTCGGCTGAATATTGTGTGTTCCTTGAGGAAGTAAGCGGACACCACGGAAGCATAAGGCCGGATGGATTGTTAAGAAATAATCACGCGTTAATAACATTAAGTTGACGTGTTAAAATAGTAATGTAATACCATATACTGTGTGGTATTAAATTTTCTAGTTCACCGCCTGAGGGCTAAGGCTCTAATAATCGAATTTGGGGATTATCAGCACTAAATTCACTGCATGGGAACTGGTCTCCTCTCAGAATCAGAGGGGTTAGGCTAGTCTACCACGCTGGTCTACTGAGGGTTGGAGTGCCAACCGTCAGAAGAAGCGATCTTAAGAAGACTGCTTCTTATACTATGAGAGAAATGAATGAATCTTTCTCTCTCTGAATGAGTGGGATTAAGCTATAGTCTACGACACTGGCCTAATGTGGTGGTTGCCCGGTGGTCTAAATTTGACCACAACATTGCACTCCTCTATATATACATGAACATTAATTATGCCATATCTCACATTACTCCGTGCTCACAATGTGCTTAAAAAAGAGTCATAAGATTCTTCTTCCCATGTCGAGAAAGTGGTATTGGATTTTCTATGGAATTATCAGTAACAACTCGGAGTCTGGATTTGTGCCCGGTTAATGGCAATAGGCTCGCCCCCTATTACATGGCACCTAAACATACCAGCGAAGTGTAGCTGTACGTTAGTACACCTCTGCCAAACCCTTCGGGGCATACAGGTGTGATGGCATGTTATGTTATGTATGTTTTTTAACTCAATATAAACATTATACATGCCTCGTTAGTCTAGTGGTCCCAATCGCGACTGCTACGCTAGACGTCTTGGGTTCAATTCCCATGTCGTGAAAGTGGTATTGGATTTTTCTATGGAATTCTCAGTAACAACTCGGGAGTCTGGATTTGTGCCCGGTTAATAGCAATAGGCTCGCCTCATATTACATGGGACCTAACTAAACATACCAGCGAAGTGTAGGTGTAGGTACATCCGTACACCTCTGCCAAACACGTCGGGGACTACAGGCGTCATGGTATGTTTTAATGTAATGTTTATCACTCAATAAATAAGTAAACATTATGAACGAAACACTGTATTTTTTACCTACTTCTAGATTGTCAATTGTCACATCTATACACAGTGCAAACGTAATTATTAATCTGTGTCAGGTTAATTGTCTACTGTAAACTCTGTCTCGTCTATAATGCAGTAACAGGTCTGCATTGCTATGGATTCCGAGGTCGGTGCATACAAAGAACTTGCGGTTCTAGCATATAAATTAGTCACGTATGCTTAGTATCTGAAGCCGAAGAGTTTTTTAAAGCCCTCTTTTAATTTTTCCATAAGTATTTAAAAAAATAGTCTTGTTAAATTATAGTTTATTACAGTTACGTTAGTTAAACGTAACATACCATCACGCCTGTATACCCTGAAGGATTAGGCAGAGGTGTACTAATGTACACCCACATTTTGCAGCTGCTACTGGCAATTTCATAAACCCAATATCACTTTGCTCGACCTGGAAATCGAACCCAGGACCTCTAGCGTAGCAGTCGCGCTTAGGAGGCAGTCTTATGAGGTAGTTAGTTAATATTTCAGTTAATCTATATATATGTGATAAAAAAACGTTGTAAGTTTGTTAGTCATCTTACACCGGATTTCACCAACTCGGAATAAGTTTATGGCTTTCCTCGCTAATTTATTTATTTAATTAAGGTAAGTTTTTTTTTATATATTCGGAGAAAAGCGGCTATTCAGACGTAATGAAATGCGGCTTTAGTATAAATAAAAACCTTTTCAGAAAACATTTAGTTTTTTTAGTTTTTTTAAGACGAGGTATTTTTTTTATATAGAGACTATTTCATACTCAGTCTAGACGTTCCATAGCTATTACTGATAAAACAGTAGCTGTACTTTGTATGATTCCGATTAATCGACTACACTTAATTAAATACTAAAATGGCGATTGATCAATCTGTTATTAAAGGACAACGCCTATAAATAGTCGTGGAGCGGTCACTTAAATGTGTGGCGTTAACCTTGGTCGACAAAGTGAGATAGTCAGATAGCCGACACGCAATATATAGGTAAATGTTTACTTAAATACTTTTGAAAATATTTAGGAACCGACATTTTACGGTGGCTAGCACGTCAATCAAGTTACCACAAAATGTCAAATTTTCTCAGTCGAGTTTGAATTTAATCATCATCATTTTGAGGTTTATAATCATTTGGAGGAATTTGACAGTTTTGTATAACCTGATGTGCTGGTAACTGTACCTTGAAAGGTGTTAAGAATGTTGTAAATTTTCGTAATATTATTTATCTTAAAATTGGTAGGCATACGTCACTGTTTTAGACCCACCAGTTTAAGATGTGACGTTGTCTGTCAATAACAAATTTTCAAATTTAGAAACTGATAATTCGAACGCGGAATGTTTAAATCCAGTGAGTGCTGATACGTAACTAGCCGCCTACCAAACATGTTGATTATGGCAAGACCGACAAGAATTCCCGTTGTATCAGTACATGGCGAGCGAGACCCATGTTTAGCGTTTAGTACCTAGGCGTTTTCCGGTCGACATAAATGGATTATTTATATTGTACTGCCTTTTTTTTTAGAAACAGTTATGTCGTAATTGGATTCAAAGAATGCTATTGCGACTGGTAAAGTATTGGAGCTCATTGAGTTTCACGTTACAGTGAAAATTAATAAGCATAATTTTTAGTTATTGCAACACTCCATTGCATAAAACTTTTTAAAACATCCCTAAATAGATGATGATCGATGAATAATTTACAACCGGTGCATTACAGTTACTCAGACATTCAGCTGTGGAGATATCATCATAGATATTCTAAAAAAAAACTAGAATTAAATAAACTGTAATTCAACACACATTCACATTTGACATCAACAAAATTCCAAAGAATACCGTAATCTCCGAAACTTTAAATTCCGAACACAAATATTCAATATGCGGATCCATTTGGTTACAAGATAAAATGCATTGCAAAAATTCTTTTACGTCACCTACAATAGCATTCCAAAGCTTTTTTTGCACTTACAAACCAGTGTAGCATTCCGAATAAATGAGCACTATTTAAAAATGGAAGCTTATTCTCTCTTTCACTCTGCAACGGATAGAAAGAGGCGGATAGCTGTTCGTAATTGTAATAATTTCACTATTTGGGAAATAAACGAGTGGGTAGTACTGTGACTAGATATATTTTTTTTAAATAAGTATGCTGTGGAATTGTAATTTATTTTAATTGAGTGTTTGTTGATAATTTAACAGACATATCTTTTGTAGTTTTGTAACGAAGGAATTGAGATTTGGTACTTTTTGAAAAAAATATTTCATCAACTTGGATCATTATTTCATTAGGTGCAAAAGCCATTAAAACTGATATGATTTGTTCAAGAATTCGATTAAATTACAAGGTCTGTGGATTAAAATAGAGTTTACCTTTCCAGTAGCCTATTTTGACAGAATCTTGCATCATTTACTTTCCTTAAAATTACATCTTCTAACATTAATTCGTACAGAAAAGCAAAATGATCATAAAGTTGTTTGAAGTTGCTTCATAATTTTTACGTTCGGACTGGTTGTTTCAACTTCCTTATGCATAGCTTCGCATTTATTTACATTATTTTTCATAGTGTTACTAGTTCTAAATACGGATGCTGTAGGTATAAACTAATGAGAAAATGAGATCACATTTATAATTTGAAACTGGTTTACTTTTATATGGCACATCAGACTTGTCATCTTTCTTTTTGCAACCAGTGCAATCAATCATGATAAATCATGGATACATTTTTAGAAATTTTCCAGGTATATGTAGCTTTACTGACATTAACATTATTGTCTTCATTCAAATCGCATTATACGGTGACTTTATGAACTCGGCACATTAACGATCGTACTTTAATTTAATCTGGGTAAGTAGGTACTGAAAATAAAATAAAATTCGATGTTTCTATATAAACATTCGAACAATTGAGTTTTTATACGGCCAGTCCGACCTCCAAGTTGATATCATTTTTATTTATTGCTGCAGCGATAAAATTAATTTTAAATACACAGTACAATCAAAGGACAATATAAGCTTACTACAATAGAAGTATTTTAAGTTAAATTTTTACTTTTGTCATTCTTCGAGAATTCCATACGTGTTAATTAATCTAGCTTGTAAGTTATAAGGGGTTGAGAAGTAGCAAACAAATAGTAAGTATATTTTCGTTAATATTTATATTGGAAATAAGTAGACTAAATAATTATGATAAAAAGTCTCACTAAACTCAATAACTGACTTTTTTTGAGCCATTTTTAAGTAGCTATAAGTAATATACAAACCAGTACATTTTATGTAGGTAATTATTAGTTTTATTTATCGTAAATTTGTCTACTAAAAAGCTAGGTACCATAACCACATAGTACTTAACTTGTGAACTTTATTGCTCGTAAATGATAGCTGACTTGGATGACTAACAGGCGGTAAAGCCTTACAAGTGACATTTTGTACCACTTTACGGCCATACATTTCACTTGATACTTCTCGGAGGGGATGTAAAATAATCATAATTATGTTATCTTAAAAATATACTATGCCAGATTAATAAAAAAAACAAGTTCAAACTTAACTTAAAATCGGAACGCCAAACATAGATATTATTTTTTTTTAAAATCGCTCCTTATACAGTCATGTCAGAGACCCCTACAAAGTGAAATGGCTATTTTGTCATGGCAATGACAAGTTATATCAATATTACTATACCGAGGTATAACTGCATCGTTTACCTGACGCGACCTTGAATGCAAGGGGCAGGTAACCACTAGTGCTGCGATTCAATGATATTTAACCGTTTTTTTTAAGTGTTTGCTCTTAGATTTTTTTATGATTGTAATGTCATAATGTAATAGAGGTTGTTTGTTTTATAAGTGGACCATAAACAAACCTATTTACTTTAGAGGATCAGGATTTTAAAAATATTGCTTGTTTAAACACTCAAAAATGACTTTGAGTAAAGGGATTAGCCAAACAAAAAGTTATGGGAAACGGTGGTATGGTTTCAGTAGACCTGGTATATCATATGCGTGAAGCAAAACTATAGACCGCTACTTGCCAGGACTCATGCATACCTCTCGCTTCTTACTAAATTTTACTGGACGCACGCGTAGGTAATTATTACGGTAAAATTTGCTTGTATAAAAGTTGCCATTTTCGAGAAAAGAATTATACTTGAGGGCTTCCAATATCAAATCATAAAGAGTTTACAGTAAACAACAGTGTGCAGTAATTAGATCCGTAGATAATCGATTGTAACGATAATTTCATACGATAAATCGATTCGTTCGCTTAGCACGTGTTCTTGATAAATGCTTGTGAAAAATTCCGCCTTCGTTGAGTCTTGCACGCGAAATTCAATTTTTGTTTGGTTTTTCGCAAATCGTTCAGCTATATACCACATTCTAGGTACAGTGGGTTATAGCTGTTACCTGACCCATCGTAGGTGGGCCGGCGGCGTCTAAGTGGGTCAGGTACCGGCTATAACCCACTGTTTATGGCAGTCAAAATTGCGACATCAACAATATCTTATCCACAATTGAGGATAAAAACTTTTGCTTAAAAATCGTTATCATTTTTTTATGGGATAACTCGGCAAGCGAGCAGGCGAACAACCTGATGGTAAGTAGTCATCGCCGCTTATGGACATCTGCAATACCATAGGAGTTGCAGATGCATTGCCGAGCCTATTTAAGTAAAAGGGAGGGGAAGGAGACAAGGAGAAGGAAGGAGACTGAGGGAGGAATTGGGCCTCATGTGCTCCACACTTTCTGTACGAAACGCGTATGCATACTGCTACCTACTTCACGTCTATATTCTGTGGGAGGGTAGTACTTCCCCATTTGTGCTGACCAGCAAGACTCTACTACTACTAAATGCATCTGATAAGACTGGAACCCAAATCCATAGTTAGGATAAAGGCTAGCCATTTTCCCGGCAGACGTCAGTTATATCTGAATTTGTGCGTCGACTGCCTCGTTGGTCTAGTGGTCCCAATCGCGACTACTACGCTAGAGGTCTTGGATTCGATCCCCAGGTCGAGCAAAGTGTTATTGAGTTTTTCTATAAAATTATCAGTAGCAGCTCGGAGTCTGGATTTGTGCCCGCTGAATGGCAATAGGCTCGCCCCCTATTACATGGGACCTAAAAATACCGGTGAAATGTGGGTGTACATTAAGTACACCTCTGCCTAATCCTTCGGGGAATACAGGCGTGATGGTATGTTCAGTTTTAAGTACTACAATCCCACAGTGGGGGGGTAGTACTTCCCCGTTCGTGCCGACCCATTCAATAATGCAATTCATAAAGCACGTAGACATGCCAGCAAGACACTACTCCTACTAAATCAAAGAGAATTTAATAGTCTTTGTACTAAATGCATTTGATAAGACTCGAAGTCAATCCTCAGTTGAACTGGAAGCCAATCTCACATCCATACTTAGGAAAGAGGCTAGCCATTTTCCCGGCTGTGTTGAAATATACTTCTAGACGTCAGTTATATCTAAATTTCTTCTCATCTAATGACATTATGTCAATATACGCAAGAATAATGCGAAGCGTACATTAATGGTCAATCACAAGTAAGTACTTTATTGACATACATCTGAAACAAGGCCAAAGATAAGGCTGTGTATTCATGTATTGTTTGTTAACATTATACATTAAGCCCATTAACATAGAATACAACATACCATCACGCCTGTATTTCATGAAGGGTTTGGCAGAGGTGTACTAACGTATACCTACATTTCGCCGGTATGTCTAGGTCCCGTGTAATAGGGGGCGAGCCTATTGGCATTAACCGGGCACAGATCCAGACTCCGAGCTGCTACTGAGAATTTTAAAGAAAAACTCAATAACACTTTGCTCGACCTGGGGGTCGAACCCAGGACCTCTAGCGTAGCAGTCACGCTTAGGACCACTAGACTAATGAGGCAGGCACACATAGAATACAACATTATCATTACTCTGATAATACTAACTAGCTTGATGTCTGTAGGTTAACGTTTGGTGTAGTGATCGAAAAATCAGTTTCAGCGACACAGGTTGTGGTTCGATCCCCATTGCACAAAATATTTGTATGACCTACGGTAGAAGTTCTAGGTTTGGGTATTGTGTATACGAAAAGGAAGGCACGCGTTCCCTTATCAAGGTATAAAAGTAGTAACTACTGGATATTTGGCACAATTCCTACCTCAGTCTCCCTTCCATCTCCTTTTCCCCTTTCCCTCCCTTTTCCCTGATGTAAGGCAGCAGCTTAGTTGTGTTTTTAGAACATGAATAGTCATAGTCACAGTCATATGGGCGGTTGCCATTTACCTGCTATCAGATGGAGCGCTTGGTCGTCTACCACAATTAAATATTTAAAAAAATATAGTTACGTTACGTTATTTTTTTTAATCTTGTGAGAAATTTCCTTCAATAATATATTTTGTGTTTTTTTTTTAAATTAAAATCTCATGTTATTAACGGAAAGAAAGAACGAAAGAAAAAATCTATCTAAGGTAGCTTTTATACCCGCGCCCTTCCGGTTGAACACTTCCGGAAGAACGCAGGTATGAATCCTGACTGGTATCGATTTTTTTCTATCGTACATCTCTTGCTAAATACAATAGAAAATACTAAAGTAAACATATTTCGGTCGAGATTATTCCAATTCACTGAAAGAAATCCAGAAATACTTTGAGGAATTTTGCTGAAGCTATGGCGCCAAAAGCACGCCATAACAATGTAAAAACAAAACACAGTGAACTTTCACGAAACACCCAGGAATGTTCACGAATGCTAGTATTACTCCAGCCAAGCCAATGTTGGAGCCAATGAGTAGCCAGTGGGTCTACTATTTTGTAAATTGCCTTTTAAACCGATGGAGGTTCTCAATTTAACTGTATTTTTTATTTTTGTGCATAGTCTTCGCCAATCGGAGAGAAAAGATAAAAAAGCTGCCATTTTGTGAACGTAATTAAAAATGTGAAAGGTTTAAAATTTGTTCAACCATCAAAAAAATAAACATCGAATTCTAAAACTGATTTGAACATACAAACAGATAGTATTCTTTATGGAAATCAAATTTCGATTTTTTTTTTACTCGATTGGCGAAACTAATTCCTATACTTATTTGTTTACGGGAGAAAACCTTCAAAAGGCTATTGATCTTTGAAGATTAAGACCTGGGACCTAAGGATTGGGATTCCTTCTTACTAAAACCACCCCTGTAGCCATCATTAGCACAAGGCGAGGGCCATCTATTAAAAGAACTGTGCAACGGCTACTTAGAGCAAATCTTTGGGGAGACGGTAAAAAGATCTTCCCTAAAAGAATATACTTCCTAATTGGCCCCACATCAAGGGAATGGAGTTGTGTCTTATGATTCTGAAAAATACACCACGAAATGGTTGAAGTCGGTGTTCACTTCCTTGAAGTTTAAATTCCTTTCCTTGGGATTGCTGATTGAAAGTATTGTCTACCAAATCTGTGTTTGTGGACCGTTTTCGTGTCCAGACTATTATGCCACCCAACCAGCCTATTTTGGGATGTCAGTTCCAAAGCCAAATTTAACAGAGTACCTAGTACGGGGATTCCTTCCCTCACTAGTAAAAAGTCCTAGCTACATCAACGGCTATCGTAGAAATAAAACCGTAATAGAGAAACATAGAACACCTGTAAGTAACAATTTTGTATCATGATGCACTCAGAGAAATAATAGTCATTCAGCCCATTAAATTGGCCCACACATTGGCCCAACCTCAAAGCCGGTTGTACGTACCTGTTACTTGGAATTTCGATGTGTAGACACTGAGAGTATACCGGTTTTGTCAGCTGACGCGAACGAAATGGCGGCAGGCGCGCAAACGAAGATTGATAACCTAATCTTATCCTCTTTTAATCGGTTTGCATTTATGTGGGAATTTGATAGCGATTATATAATTAGTACGTAGTTATTGTTGTTTATCTTATTCAGCACGGCATTATTTTTTCATGTGCTCTACCAAGTTGAACCATATAGCCAAATGGTCTAGTTCAATTACACAGCTTTGATGATTGATACTCCTTCTAACTGTCATAGCCTCAACTGTGATCGTAGATTTGTAAAGCTGATCTCCAGGTGGGGGCGATCCATAAGGATTATTCTTTCTATAAAAAAGATACCTCTATGTCGGTACCTTTATACACCTGTATTCACCGAAGGGTAAGCAGAGGTGTATTAATGTGCACCCACATTTCGGCACAAATCCAGACTCCGAGCTGCTACTAAAAATTTTGTAGAAAAACCAAATAATACTTCGCTCGAACTGGGAATCTTAGGACTTCTAGCGTAGCTATCGTTTTGGAACACTAGACTAATGAGGTAGAATTTGCGTAGGTAGATCATGTCATTAGCCCATACTTATTGTCCTGAAGTCCAGACCATATACGGTTTATGACGTTTATTTCTCACAAAGAAAGTCTGACTTCATCAGAATCAATTTGAGAAGTTGCTGAACCGTCACTAATGCTTGTTTTTTATTGTTTCGATATATCAATGTACACAATACCTTTTCGTGACCTTATTGCGTAAAACTGAGCTGGTAATGAATCGCTGGTGTCTACGTCCGATGTTTCTGTATGTAGGTAGATTTTTTACCTGAATTGCTGGTTGGTGGATAATCTCTACATCTAGATATATATCCATTAAAATGAACCCCTATCTCCCTTTGTCACGCCATAACTTGAGAACGACTGAACATTTCATTCATATTTTTTTAAGTTCTCTAATAGTTTGCAAAAGATTCTTATAAAAAGAAAAAAAAAAAAGAAAATTGGTTAGACAGGACAATGTCTGTCGAGTCAGCTAAGTAGTGTCACTACATATTATAAAACAAAGTCCTCCACTGCGTCTGTCTGTCTGTATGTTCGCGATAAACTCATAAACTACTGCACCGATTTTCATGCTGTTTTCACCAATAGATCAAGAGGAAGGTTTATATGTATAGTACATACATATTATAGTACAGAAAAGCCGAGAAACCACGCGGGCGAAGCCGTGGGCGGAAAGCTAGTTTTATATATAACCAATTTCCGCTGAATGTTTATGTCCATAATTGTCGAGACAAGGTTTGAAAGAAAATTCATTTAAGACACTTTTGCTGGTCGTTGTTTAAAATTCTTGAAGATGCCGCCGGCATTTCCTATCTGACGTGACGACCTCTGAGAAGAAATATCGAAACAAACTCGGAGAATCATGGTCCCTTTTAAAGTCCAGACAATAGTTATATTATTAGATAGATATGTGAGTTTTACAATGTAGGGCAAAATCTGAACAGGCCTTTTGAAGTAAGAGCTATAGCAGCTTTTAGTTTACCTGTCCTAATTGACGGCACGCAGGCATCGTGTAACTCAACAATTTTTTCAAGAGAGAATATTCATTCGAATTCGTCGTTTTGAAACAGTGCGAATTATAAGAAAACCAACTAATTTGCACTAGGCCAAACCTAGGTGGATTTATAAGCCTAAATCCCTCTCAACCTCAAAGGAGATCCTGCCTTAGACTACTAAGGCAGGGTCTCCTTAGGCAGATAAAGTAAAGGATTGATGGTGACGACTTCTCAAAAAATCTTAATATTTCTAAGGAAATGTTAACGCATTCACAACTGTTTCTTCATATGTAGGTATGTATGTAGGTTCTTACTTACCTTTTTAGGTTAAACAAACTTGAGATGAAATCTTGTGTATTTGCACAAAGATTAGCTGATTAGACACGTAACTGCGTACTACAGTCAGTAAATAACTACACGGTATGAATTTTAAACAAGTTTTTTTCTTAATTTTGTGTTGTTTGTGTTTTGATAGTGTTTTTTGTTTTTGTCACCTTGGCAAACATTTGATACGGCAATAAAATTTGTGTGATCAAGTTAAAGTAATATTATTCAATGAGCAATATTAAGTACCCAATGCTCTAAAGTTTGGAGCATTAGGTAGGTACTTAGGTACTGTAAGAGAGTTTGGGATCCAAACTCTCTTACAGTACCTACCTAAGTATCTACTGCGAATGTCCGAAATAAAAGTCGCACGGAAATGCACCACTTACGCATTTCCATGCACTATAGCAAAAAGGTAAAGGAAGACATCGCAAATAAAAACAATCCAGCCAAAAAGGGCCTTTCTTTCAATCTCCATTCTTCAAGAGCTTGTGGCCAACAGCTACTAGTGAGGCCTCTAAAAATAAAAAAAATCAAATGGTATCGTCCTTGCACAGGGCCAAGTTTAATATATTGACAATACTGCATTCAAAATTCAAAATACAATAACACATCGACGAAAGAAATAATCCAACAAAATCCCGCATGAAAGCCTGTCTTGAAAGCTTTATGTCTTGAAGAGCGATCAAACAGATAGATTAGCTTGGGTATCGTGAATTCCACCACATTTCGACGGATAATTTTTCCCAGACAACGGTAATTAGGGTCGTCACGCAATTCCGAAACAGGGTCATATGGTAAAAGTAAATATGTTTCGAGTCTACACGTACTGGGGGCCTACCACGAAGCTTTGAAGCTTTGGATCGAATAACGACTTACAAATTGTACTAATTATATGACCTACATTAATATATGAAATACATTGCTGCCTTATTAGTCGCGCAACTGATACGCTAGAGGTCTTGGGTTCGATATACAGGTCGAGCAAAGTGTTATTGGGTTTTTCTACAAAATTCTCAGTAGCAGCTCGAAGTCTGATGGTGGTCAGATTATACTGAAAATGTATGGTGATTTGAGCACTCCTGATATTTGCGCGGTTCTTGTATAGCCGTATAGGTGCTTATACTTTATGCCCACAAATAAATGAACCAGGTCTAGGTGTTCGTGCATGTGAGATTTCATCTTTCAAACAAACCCAAGGTAAATGAGAAATAAGTATATTTCTCCTAGTGTGCAGCAACAATAAAAAAATCTCGAAAAAGAAGTCTACTGTCGAGTCCGAAACACTTTCATCGTAGAATACTCGCGATTTACCAGCCGAAAATACATTTCCGTAGTAGCCTCCTGGTTTTGGTTACGAAAGTTAGGGATTAAAGTAAAGTGATTAAAGTAAAGTGGACCTCCACCATCCACCTATCTTATACTGTATATCAGACACTATAAATTTACCTAAATTGCCTAAAAATGATGTTGTTGTATTAAACTATTTTAAAGCCGATTACGAATCTATCTCAAGGGAGTTAGGGAGCATTGACTGGTCGTCGAAATTTTCAGAATGCAACACCTCAGATGATATGGTGTCCGTGTTTTATCAAGTATTAAATGCAATAATAAAACAATATGTACCTAAAGTTAAAAAAAGTTGCAGGAAATATCCAGTATGGTTTTCACCTTCGTTAATTCGTTTACTTGCGGAGAAAGATAAAACCAGACGTAGGTACCGAGCCTTCAAGAATCCTCGCGATAAGATTGAGTTTGATATCTTACGAGAAAGGGTAAAGGATTGTTTAAACGAATCCTACAGGAGGTATGTGACTAGAATAGAAGATGCAATTACTGTTAATTCTAAGGTATTTTGGCAATTTATTAACAACAAACGTAATAACGAGACAGAACTTCCTCACGAAATGTGCCTGGGTAATCTATCGGCTGATTGTGGTCCTGACATAGCTAATCTATTTGCTTCACATTTTTCTTCTGTATACACAAGCGATACATCTGTTTTAAGCATTGTGCCACCTGATCTGTATGCCCACTCTGATAACTTGTCACATATTTGTCTTAAGGAATCTGATGTACTATCTAAACTGAAAGTACTCGATACTAATAAAGGGCCAGGTCCTGATGGGATACATCCAGATTTTTTTAGGCGGAATGCTCTTACGCTGGCGATGCCATTAACTGTCATATTCAACCGATCTCTGAGCGATGGTATTTTCCCTCACCACTGGAAAACAGCAAATATCACACCAATATTCAAGAAAGGTGATAAATCGGATATTAAATACTACAGACCAATTGCTATTTTATCTTGTTTACCAAAACTGTTTGAGTCACTTGTTTATCCTACAATTAGTCATTACCTCAACAAGTTTATTACACACCATCAGCATGGTTTTAGAAAAAGTCGCTCTGTTCAAACCAATCTTGTCAGCTTCGTATCGACTATATCGCGTGCTGTGGATCAAGGCTATCAAATTGATGCTGTTTACACAGACTTTACCAGCGCTTTTGATAAAGTCAGTCATACTCTGGTCTTGAGTAAGCTGGAACGCTGTGGCGTTCACGGACCAATGTTGGCATGGTTTCAGTCTTACCTAGTTGGCAGGACCCAATCCGTTGTGGTTAAGGGATATGCTTCCGATACCTTTTCTGTCGATTCTGGAGTTCCACAAGGTTCCCATTTGGGACCATTAATGTTCATTGTATATATTAATGATATAACTAACCATATTAAACATTGTAATTATGAATTGTTTGCAGACGATTTAAAAATCTATAGAAAAGTTGTATCCTCTGAGGAGGTGTCTCTCATTCAGAATGATTTGAATAGCATTCAGGCTTGGTGTCTTTCTAACTGTATGACATTGAACCACAACAAATGTTCTTTCATACGTTATACCAGAAAATCTAATCCTGTTTCATCTTCGTATAATATTAATGGCAACGCATTGCAAGAAGTGAAGGAAATTAGGGATCTGGGTGTACTCATTGACAGTAAGCTTAAATTTACTCCACATATTGAACAAATAGTAAACAAATCGTCTCGTATGCTAGGTTTTGTTTTAAGGAACTCAAAACATTTTAAAGAAAGAACTAGAATACTATTGTTCAATGCGCTAGTTCGAAGCCAATTAGAGTTCTGTAGTGTTGTGTGGAATCCTCAATACGCCGTACATTCCCAGCGTCTCGAAAGCATTCAAAGGAGTTTTACCAGGCGAATTGCCTTCACTTCACTCGGGATATCCCACAGATGCCCTTATAATCAACGTTTGACATATTATAAAATGCAGTCACTACGTGATCGCCGTACAATGCACGATTTAGTACTACTTCATAAATGTATCAACAGCGCTGTTCAATGTGAAGCCATACTGGAATGTTTATCTGTGACTGTACCATATCAATATCCTAGACAAGGTATTGGCAAAACCTTCCATCTACCACCCTGTAGAACTAACCTCGGCCGACATTCGCCGATTTCCAGAATATGCTCTGAATACAATGAGATTAGCACATTATACACAGACCTTGATGTGTTCTCTGACCCGCTCTCTAAATACAAACGCATCATTTTATCTAAAACAACTTCATCTCTCTAGAATTAAGTGTTCAAACAATTTACTATTATAATACTGTTTTATTTATATTTTATTAGTTCTAAGCAGCTTCAATGGTAAATGTTGTGTATACCTGTAATTGGCATATGTATCAGACCTTTTCTATGTATCTTTCTATTGATTGTTAAATATATATGCTGTTGGTGTACCTTATTAAATAAATAAATAAATAAATAAATAAATAAATAAATAAATAAATAAATAAATAAATAGATTATAATATCGGAGGTTATTGCACCGGTGTACTCTTACATTATATATTAATACTGCGATAGCAAAAGCCACTTGATAAGCCTAATTTTTACGACATGTAACATACATTCTTCGTTACAAGATAAAGGAAGATTCGGAAGTAGCAATGAGGTAATATCTCATCAGAGTAGATTCTAAGATTATGTAGAGGTTAGTAGAGGGGAAGTTATAAAGTTTTCCTATAAATATTTTACGTTTGATTTGATCCAGTTTTGATGTTAGTTTGGCTGACATAAATATTATACTTTTGGAGCGATTTGTTTCTAAAAGAAAACACGGTATTTATATTGTGATAGACTCTTAGTGGATTGTATTCGTGATTAGCTGTGCCCCGCTGTTTCAGCAGCTTTTCCCCGCTCCTAAGGATCGTAGCGTGATGATAGATAGCCTTCCTCATGAATGTGGCTATCACATGCAAATAGGATTTTTCAAATCCGTCTGGAAGTTCCGGAGATTAGCGTGTTCAAACAAACAAACTCTTCACCTTTAGTACATACGAGCTTTCCGCCCGCGGCTTTGCATGCGCGTGGACTTGGTTCTTGTAATGTTACGGTTACAATATATAGCTTATGTCACTCAGGAATAATGTAGCTTCCTATTGGTGAAAGAATTTTTAAAATCGGTCCATTATTTTCAGAGCCTATTCAATGCAAACAAACAATCAAATCTTTCCTCTTTATAATATTACAGTTTAGACTAGCTTTCCGCCGCGGCTTCGCCCGCGTGGTTTCTCGGCTTTTCTCTACTATTATATTCATGTTTACATAAACCTTCCTCTTGAACCACTCCATCTATTGCCGAAAACTGCATTAAAATCCGTTGCGTACCTTGTTCAAATATACCTAGCGTAAAAACAGCGGGAACGACGTTGTTTTATACTATGTATTGAAGAAGTATAGATGTCCCGTCTATTTGTCTTATTCCCCGTACACAATAACATATTGTGCCCCTTGTGTATCTGTTTTTACCATGGCAACTCCCCTATATGATTCATAGAGACACCTGCATTTATAAAGCCTATCGACTAACGACTTACGATGGGTTGTTCTTATATCTGTGGGTTGTATAATATCTCAACGGTTGAAATGTTTCATTACAAAGCTAGAACCATAATTCGTTCATTCGTCTATAAAATGTAAATTAATGTGTATAGATTTCGCGAAATTAAATAATAATCTCAAACAGGATTATAATCTGCCTTATGTCTTTAATAATTAGCCTTAATATTAAATAACTATCAATTGTTGCAGTAAGATTCATCATAATTATCATCCCGATACTGTCCACTGCTGGACAAACGCCATCATGGATCTCCTATTCGCTTAGGCTCTCATGAAGTTTGTTACGTAGGTAATAATTGTCACGATCCTTTGAGCTATTTTCTCTTACAGTTAGCAAAAAGAACATTATTCCATATTACAACCGTAAGACGGTTTGTCTTTAACTACTAGCCCCATTTCCAAACACAACAATTAATGATTAAATAATTATTAAACTATATTCAATAACTTTAACAGTTCGGCTGGTCATATAGAAGTTGTTTTACGGCAACCTCTAATTGGCAGTAACATAAAAATGAACGTTAAGAACTGACACTTACGGTTTGTTTCTGGTTTTAACGATTGAAGCTTCAGTTTCTTACGATAACGATTCAAGAATCTATGGACTTTTAATAGTCTTGTAGGAGTTGAGTTTCGTAGACTGAGTTGTATTTTTACGGAATGCCGAAGGTAGAGTAATGTTATTCAATATTTTTATTCAATTTATTGTTGCTGTATTTTCCGTAGATTTCAGAACAAAAGTAAGTTCTCAATTAATAATAAGTATATGCTTCTTTATTCACGAAACTAGGTACGTTATGTAATTTATGAACGTTCGATGATTATTCGAACAAGTAACATAAAAAATAATTAATTTTATGTTACGATATTCGTCAAACGTGATTAGATTTCGAGGTTTCTGTTTTTATTGGATTTAATATACCTAGGTACTTCATTCCTCGTTGGTCCCATATTTTGGTAGTGTCTTAAAATACATAAAGTCGTTTTCTTTCTCTAAAAAGTCCAAAGTATTTTAATGTCGTTTAATTTTTTTTATCGATATCCTGGCAGATAGTTCCTAATGTTAATTGACAACAAAATCCTCAATTCCCACGATGATGATTTTATTAGCAAAAGTTTTACTGTTCTAGTATTCATTTATGAATACATTCACTAAAGTTGATGTTGTAATCCTTATTGCCTTGAACCTAACCAAAATATAATTGGATTTGGTGTCCCAGAAGATTCGCTTTAATGGAAAAATATATCCATGCTGTCTCAATCCAAGATGAATGAATGATTTAAGCGGCGGTAGCCTAATGGCTTGGGCATCGGACTTGCGATCATGTGGTTGCCGGTTCGAACCCCACCCATTGCACTACCGACGTGAACCCACTGAATGTGTGACCCACATTGCTAGCTAAGCTAAGCGTTTAAAAAAAAAAAAAAATCTTCCTGTGCCTACAACTGGGCAGGGATAGAATAGAATGACAAGACACAGGAACACAACAAAACAGGCCCATAGTGAAACCAAATTGGTCTTCGTCATACTCGTAGAACTTTTAAAATATTTGCGATAAAGTAGAGGATAAGATTGAACAGTACTTACCAACATGAGTTATAGTCTTCTGATAATAAGTAAAATAGTCTTTTTGTTTTTAATGTGTATGCCGATAATGAGTCAGTTCATCCATGTTTTTTTTTTATTCAAAAATATTAACGAGGATTTGATCTACAGTGATCATGCCACCCTCATTGTTGCTAAATAAGCCTAGTACTACACATGTTAAGTATACTTAAATATTAAATATAAACAAAATTGGACATTTGTCTTTATGCTAGTTTAATGTCTTCGAGACATTCCAGCCCGGACCATTCTGTATACCAGGGGTTCCCAAACTTATTAGTATCGCGCCTCCCTACTGCTTAAAATGAATATGCCCACTATATATATGTGGGGCGCGCCCCCTAGTTTGAAAATCAATGCTGTATACCATCCTGGCCTCCGGTGAGACCGGGTTGGCAAGAATGCTTATGTATAGACCAACATCATAGGGATTGACGTCATGAATTGATAAAAACAGTTCATCCATGTTTGTGTATTGTTTTATTAATTCACTAAAGCTGATATATTTGCTAGTTATTTTAGGCTAACGAATAGATAGCTATATTTTTATATCTTTTTAAACTGCTATTTAAGTAGGTACCTATGTATTTTCCTTTTCTTATTTTTTTTTTATTTATAATCCAATTTAATATCGATTACGAAAAGACTTTATTAAAATATAATATATCTTGATTATTTATGTAGGCAGAATAAGTATTATTTTCTTATTCATTTATTTTCATACCTCTTTACGTATACATATAGTAGGTATATATATTTGAACAAAGGGTAAAAGAATATGTGAAAATATTATACTCAATATTTATTATATTACAATATCTTCACATAACAATGATCTATCAATTTTCACCCTTAAATGGAAACCTTGATTTTTTATACGAAGGCGGTTGAGTGATATATTTTTATTGAACCCATAAAGTTTTTTGTCCTCAACCCAGTGACAAATTCAGCTGGTCCTGCCTACCTCTATTTACTTATATGGTGATGGCCTACAGACCTAGTGGGTTAATTACCATAACGCTATGGTCGATTGGGACATGTGACTGTATGACAGTCATGTTTTATTATAACGCTTTTTACGATAACGTTGCAGCGCGTGTAGGTGCGTTGAATGAATTATGTTATTTCGATTTGATTATCTTTTATATTGAATTATTAATGTTTATTTTTATCTTAGCGATTTTAGTAGAGATCATTTAAATGGATGCGGCTATATATGGATAACCATGAAAACCAATTAACAGGTGAATAACGCAAGTTGGCAATCCAAGGTACCGCAGTAGACAAGGGATATATTTTTTATGGGATAACTCGGCGAATGAGCATGCTAGTTACCTGATGGGATGTAGTCATCCCCGCCCATGGACATTTGCAATACCAAAAGAGTTGCAGATGCGTTGCCGGGCCTATTTAAGGAAGACCTAAAAAATAAATCATTTTTTTGGGAGCTCCCCCCAAAAAATAGAAGAAAAATATGTAGGTCAACTTTGTTTTTTTAAAAGACAAATAGATCAAATTCAACCACATTGGTAAATTCCATTTTAAGAAACTTTTTGTTATTTATAACCACAATTTCGTAACAGTTGCAGATAACGGATGCATTAGGTTATAATAAACAAACTTATGACGGTAATGGCGGTTAAACTAGGTAACGTAAATATTTATATTCATTCATCATTTTACGTTAAAATTTGTTGCGCGGCCATAAAAATATAGCCAAGTCTTGAATCGCTCTGTGCAGGTGTTTGTTAACTAACTTTTGCTCGCGACTTCGCTCCCGTGGACGGAAGGCAAGAATTCAATCAGTAATAAACAGCAATAATCTTTTCTTTCTATGGATATACCTTCTTTATGCATATTCTGCTTACAACACAGCAGTTCAGCTGTATCTGAGGATCTGATATACTAACTGACACAAGAATACCGCACTTTTAAATTCAAGAATATCTTTTCTAACTGTAATTTTTTTTTAAAGCTTAAGTACTATCAATGTTTGTCGCACATTACTATTACTATTCCTGGATGCCAGCTTTGTACTGAGTAACTATCTTATCCTAACCACGGTTTAAATATATTTTAACTGTGTCCTAACATAATTTTAAGCAGAAAATAACCTATGTATGTACTTAGGTATTTTAATCGAGAATTAACAAAGTATTTTCCAAGCAAAAACTTATGATTTCCGATTTCAATGAAAAATCTGTCAGTAGATTTGACATTATTTGTATTGGCTTATGTCAAAATCCTACTTCTCGTAGAAAACAGGCCGTTAATGGAGAACAGGCCGTTAATGGAGATAAAATTTAAAATTCCATGCCGTTTCCGCAGCAATGTAAATTGAGCCAAGCTTTCGTCCACTTTACGCAGTCACCCCTCATAATCTATCGATAAACCTGCAGTTGTCATGCACGCTGCATCGACAACGTACGCCTTCTGTTATCGAGCAACCCTAGAATCAGTGGAGCGTGGCGCACCGTTGCGATGGAAAACCGTTGGCGTTCCCAACTGTCATCGCATCGATAAAATGAAGCCGTTGTTAGCTGTTGTTGGGGTGAACAATACTATACGGGATATGGGTAGGAATATTTAACACTTGACATACATTTAGAGACGTAACGTATGTATAGCCACGATAGCCACGGAGTGGATCCTTAAGGAAAGTCGTCGACGCCGGGGCAGAACCAAAAAACGCTGGCGAGACGATCTGGATGCGAAGCGATCGACATCGACGATCGGAATGGGTTGGGGGAGACCTTTGCCCAGCAGTGGGACAGTATAGGTTAAAAAAAATGAATGTATCGTCCCCGTAGAGCGAAAATTAACTAAGTGACAATTTTAGGTAAAATGAGATATACCATGCTTACTCGTATTAAGATTTTTGTCTTATTTTTTCTATCTAACTGACATTATTCTAATACTTATCACAAACTTAGGTTGTGACAGAAAGCACCAAAATACAATAACTTAGGTACTATAATTACGAGGGATATATTAAATATAATACGTTAGTGTTTTTTCATTTAACTGTGCTTGACCAGGAGAATTAGTTATACTCTAACATTTTAGAACGAATAATTTTTATATTCAAATCGAAAATTCACTAAGCGATCTTAATTAGTCAACGTAGAATAACGTTTTTGCATCGGGGGTTAAAAATCAATAGAGCGACGACTAACTAAGTCGTAATAGTGATATTACAAATATAAATAATAATAACCCAAAATCAAAACGATAAGGCGAAAACTAACTAACTTGAATTTTACATAATTAAATAAACGATTTATTTAAAAATTAAGATAAATAATAGGAAGTAATAAAATAAATCTTATATAATGCAGTTAAAAGTTTTTAATATGACATCTATTTAAAAAGTTATGATTTTTTGTAATTTATTCGTAACTTTAGATGCCAATATCTCAAAAGTAGCCTATTGTTAGTTAGTTAATTTTCGCTCTACGGGGACGGTATGAATGTGGAAGAAGCGAAAGAGATATGCAAGAGTCGTAGCAAGTGTACTTACCTACCCCACTCACCCTCACGTGTATGTATTATAAATGTATTTCAAAATTCAGCAATACAATTTTGACATCGTAGGTATTCTTTTGGGCGTTTGCCGACTTGAATGGTAAACGAGTAGATGAGCCGCTGATGGTGAGTAGTCATTGCAGTCATGGACAGATCAACACTAAATCAATTGCTGCTGACTGCTCGAGCCGCAACAACCGAGGGGGAATTGCTAGGATGATAATAATATGGCCGTCATTAAACACCGTATTATATTATTTTTTTCGACTTTTGGCTCTCACGCCAAAAGTCGAAAAAAAATATAGAACTGCAAACCAAACGCGCAGTCACAGTTCACACGATTGCACGCCGACTGCAATTGAACTGCAATCGGACTGCACGTTTGGTTTGCAGTTCCATTGCAGTCGTGTCAACTGCATTCAAACTGAATCCAACTGCAATTTGCGGTTGGATTGCAGTTGAAATGTAGTCCGTCTCTCTAGGGCCTTACAGGTTTAACACCGTGCTCAACTTAGCTAAGTCTAGCTTTATAGACATTTTTGTTACCAGGGACGTGTTTACACACAAAAAGGCCTTTGGTGGAGACCCAGCTTTAGCATTCAAAATGGTGCTAACCAGCACGATTTTGAACGCTGTGCGCACCATGTAGCTATAGTTCGAACACAATTGCGTTATTCTAATTCCGACAAATATTTGTTTATTCGCACGCTTACCTAATATTAGACTGACTTAACTCAAAAAAATCCGCTTAATGGAAAATCGCAAAAACGTTTCGTCATTTGAACTGGGCTGATTTTATTACTTAGGTAAGTATACCTCCATGGAAATAGCGTCATAATATTAAATTATGTATTGTAAGAATAAGTAGCTGATTAAGTATTTATTTAATTATTAATACTAAATGGATTTTTTCTCGCTTTGGATTTAAACCGTAATTGGTCAGTCTATTATTAAGCATGCGATAATTGATTTACTCAAATTGGACAAAAACAGTCGGTCGGGGAACGTGCGGTTATAATATAATGACCCACCTTTCACTCGACTTGCACTCAATAAATCAAGTAATACATCCAAATAGGTGCATATTGCATAAACTTGTCGTAGTTGTTATTACGAAAGATATAAATCCACTTGTAATTTCGTGGCAAACAAATTTATTTTCAACCTTTCTCTATCTTCAAATTTTCGCGTTGGCAAAATATTATACAGAACTAGCTTTCTTGACTTTCCTGTACAATAATATGTATGTAAAAAAAAATTATAAATGATGAACCGCTTGACCGATTTTGTGCAAACTTCACATAAACCATCTACTAAATAGTCCGAACAAAGCCTAAACATTTGGTTTGGATAGGTGAGCCTGTTCTTGAGTTATAAAATTACAACGAAAAGTGGTAATGATTTTTATATAGGTATATAGATTTTAAGGGTTGCAATGGCTTGAGTTAATTTGTAGGAAACTTAGGGCGGATCGGATCATCATTGAAATAGAGGATTCCTGCCAAAATGGATAATTTACATTACTCTACTATCAGCTGCGATAGCGATTTTTAAGCAAGTCCCTACCTAGCCAATTGTACCCAATAGGAACCTTATAGTTAGGTAATGTCGCAATTCATCCTGACATGAACCTACACCTACAATCTGCGAAAAACTAGGTAGAAAGATAAATATTTTAAATATATTATCTATATAATTATTTTGGTGCCAAGTGTAGCGGGTTGAATTTCCGCACAAAATAAATATTTCAAAGCTAATCATCAGAAGTCGTAACTCTTAAATTTTAAAAATTAAAAATTACAGACGCATTGCAAAATGTATTGTTCTTGTACATAATATGTTTGTTTTTAATTTATACCAACGATTCAGAAGAAAAACATGTTTTTTAATAATAACTGGCAATGGAAACATCGAATGGAGCCAATTATCAAAAATGAACTCGTTCACAACTCGTAAAATATGTAGTCCACGTGTTCCTTTTTTAACCGAAGTGCATTCGATAAAACATTCAGTAATTCAAACAAGTTTATAGTTTCTCGATAACAGTTACGATGTGGTAATCAATGATCATAATAACCGTCAGAGTATGCCTGTGTCACTGACATGTGGCGAATATTATAATCCGACCGATTTTAGAAGTGCCTACCAATTAAGCACATATCTACAGTTCGAAATTTAATAAAAAATAAAGAAATATGTTTATTTGGCCAAGCTAAGTAAACACACAATTACAATAACAACAGGTGACAGTATTTACACGAAAATGGGTCCAAACAGGCGTCCAGGTTGAATTAAGTTAAGCACAAACATCGCGCTGCGATTTCAAAACTTAATCCGATACATTACGAAATGAATAAGAGATGATATCAGATAGATATGTGCTTCTGTGCACTTTATTGGGCTGCTTCAGGGCAATGTGTGGAGATGATTGTCTATATTGTACCTAATTGACTTTGATTTTCCACCAGAAGGATGATTTTGGTGCTTACCTACTAAAAGACCGTTAAAATTATATTAATTCCAATTTATTCCTATTTCTCAGTGTCTTACCTAAACGCCATGATTCGGTGATTCTCAAATTAACATATTTTGTTATTTATTTACAAATTTATTCAATAAAATAATCAAACAGGTATATTAAGTAAATTGTTCATGTTATAGGTATGTTGATTTGGTAATTTAGAAGACTACCATTTGGCATTTATGATACATTGAGATCAGAGTGTAATAATTTGAACAATTTTTAAGAAAGTTACCTACCCTTGTGTTTTTTTTCATTAAAAGTTAGAATAATAAAAATAGATGACTTCGATATTCTGCAAGATTACTTTCAAATAATCAGGTGTCCGTTACGTTGCGTTAAAACGAGTTTCATAATCGAGTCATTTTTACCAATAATCGGCGGCTACTGGTTTTTTTAACAGAGTGCGTTAAAATTTAATTCTTTTGTTAAACAAATAAGATTGTTTTGGCGATTGTCGGGAAAGTGGGACACAAGTTGTGTGGACTTTGGTAGCATTTACTACCTGAAGTAATACCTATGTATCTTTCGTTTCAGATCCAACAAATACCTGCAGAAGTCAGCGATCACTAGGGTATGCGCTGTTGGAGGTTTCTTTATATCAATACCGGTATTTTTAACAGGTTAGTACAATCAGTTCATTGTACCTTATTGCTGTGGCTCCCGGTTGTAAATAGGACCGCTTTAAGTTCCCACGGTGTCGATAAAAAAGGGAATAAAACAGAATAAGGTGGAATTAAGTTTAATCAACCGATTTCAAGATGGAAGTAAGCAATTCTTTTTGTGACTTAATTAAATAGTACGCTGGGCATGGGCTCTTCTCAGAGCGAAAGGGGTTAGGCTATAGTCCCAATAGCCTACTGCGGGTTAGCAGACTTCATACGCAAAATCTCCCGCGATGTTTTCCTTCACCGTTTTAGGCGAGTTATAAAATTTACCACTGCTAATCCACTCGCGGACAACTTCAGCCTAGATTAGTTATTTCGAACCATCGAAAAAACTGTAGATACAGTCGCCAGCACATCAGGTTATACAAAACTGACAAATTTCTCCAAATGATTATAAACCTCAAAATGTTGATGATTAAGTTCAAAATTAACTGAGAAAATTTTGTTTATCAATATTAATTATGTTTTTATTGCTGATACTAATATGCCAAAAAAAATATAATTCCATTTCTCCATTCCAGGAATAATACTTTACACATTCATCCAATTCCACTCAACTCCAGCGATAGTGACGTCAGTGTTTATCGGAGTCGGCATAATCTTCTGCGGCTGCGCAATGGTCCACAACGTGTTTGTATGGCAGAAAGAGAAAACAAACTTAGTCAAAGCGTTTCGAACTCAAGAAATGAATACGTCGACTACATCACCGAATTTGAACGCCTCGAATGGAGTGATCATGGGAAATGGGCATTTGAATAACACTGGCATGGGGAACCTCAGTTTCCACAGTATGACGGCCGGTGGTGCGTATACGCATCCTATTACGATGTTGCAGCAAGGAGGCCCTTATATTATTAGGTATGTTATCTTTTTTGTAAATAAGTGTTCTTTTGTAATTGTCGTTGGTTTGTTTCCTATGAAAGTAATATTTTTTTATACTTAACTGCATTTTAAAGTTATTGTGGTCCTAAGCGCAACTTCTACGCTAAAAGTCTTGGGTTCGATAACCAGGTCGAGCAGAGCTATTGAGTTTTTCTATGAAATTTTCAGTACCAACTCAGAGCCTGGATTTATGCCCGTTAAATGGCGATAGGCTCGCTCCCTAATACATGGGACCTAAACATATCGGCGAACTGTGAGTACACAGCCTACCGATGCATCGAAATCGCGAAATAACGAAAATAAATGGACTATAGAAGACAGTCATCACATGGTCACTTTATTTATATTTAAAATGTCCCACTTCTTAAAAATCTGTGTTGACATTTTCGGTTGATATCTACGATTTATTTCTATCCTAGATAAAACCTGTCAGTGAGTCGAGTGTCCGACAGAGTGGGTGTTATAGCAGACTGGTGGCTAATTATATATATATAAATCATATAGCTTCGGTTTTATGTTCCGTGGGAAATATCACAACAGTTTGAAATAATAAATCTAATCGATTATGTCCAATAAATGTGCCTCTGCCTGGGTGCCAATTTTTTTTAACACTTTCTAGCGTCATAGTATGCCTCCAGAATGTATTGGGGAGGGAAGATATTATGTAATAGTTACCTACGAGTATTTATGTTAGGTATATCTATTTATACTACACAGACTAGAATCTTGACTACTTACGTTGGTTTTTTTTTCATAAAAAAACCTCTAATTCATTAGTCATCAATAAATATATTAGTCTAGTCGCCCTAAACGCGACTGCTACACTAGAGGTCCTGGTTTCCATCTCCAGGTCAAGCAGTGTTATTAGGTTTTTCTATGAAATTCTCAGTAGCAGCTCGGAGTCTGGATTTGTGCCCGGTTAATGATAATAGGCTCGCCCCCTATTACACGGGACCTAAACATACCGGCGAGCCGTGGGTGTACATGGGTGCACCTCTGCCTAACCCTTCAGGGAATACAAACGCATATAAATAAAAACGTCTCATTCAGTTCGAATATTGTTGATTGAATTTTTCATTCGTTAAAATTTTGAAACTAATGTTCCAGGCCTCCAACGAGCACTCCTCCGGGAGAGGGCGCGGTGACGCCGGGAGTGCCGGCCGCCACCGTGGACCTCAGCCACGACACGCACGAGCTCAGCACGCTCGTATGAGCCGCGACGTGCCAATTTATACGAACAACTTTATACCAAGTTGACTTTATGCGAAGTGACGCGGTATCACGATACTTAGAAAATCCGCTAAATGAAAATATTGTGCCAAATTTCTACCAGCAACCCGTACGATACCAGTTTTATGCCGTATATGTATTATATATACTCGGTTGTGGTTCTGATAAATCAAACTTCAATTAAAATTACTTAATAGCACATGGTTTGTGTACGATTTACTTTTATAATTTCAACGATGCAGATTAATCTAGCGTGCGAGATTAGAAACGCATAACAGACCCATACCACACGTTTTCTGAGATTTTGATAGGAAAACAATTAGATTTTCGACTTGCTGTCACTTTCTGCAACTTGTCAACTTTATGCGGCGTTGTCACGCGACGTGTTAATTTTAACACAATAATTATGTCTTGATTATGCGAATGTGTGTCCCAGAGGTGGGAATGTGTTTGAATGGCTGAGAATTTTGTGTGAGTTTTATGAATTAATTTATAATGTTTTTGATCTTTCATCTTGAGATTTTTGAGGATTTCTGATGTCGTTAGACATTTCAAAATTACAGCGTCATTTTATTTATATTATATTAAATTCAATTGTCTTTTTCTTAGGCTTTTTATTATTTCATTTCCATTTTTACTTACTAAATTGCATTATTATGAAGAACTACTACTTGCTTTCACCTGCAACTTCGTATAACACAGCTAAAGTCGCTCAAAGTAACTTTGTGTATGTGAAAGATTTTTCATAATCGAATCAGTAGTTACAGAGATTTTACAAATAAAATAACTTACTTAAATTACTTCTGTGACAGATAATCCAGTAGAAAGCCATTAAAGTATTCTTAAAATCTCAAGATGAAAGAATTACAAACTTTCAGCATCTGCTGATATCTTTAACTCAAGGCCATAATAAGCCTAAACATTATTGTTCTTTTTGTATATTGTGGTAACTGTAAATATTGTTTCTCTAGTTTATGTTTTAAAATTGCCATGTTTTTATTTTAATTGTAAGAATTTTCGACTTGCCACACTAAAAACTAAAATTTGTATTTTGATTTGTGCAAGTGAATGGTAGATATTATTATGATAATCATTAAAAAAATCAACACCATTTTACTGATCATTGACACAAATCAAAATACTCAAGCCAACTTTTGTTGTAACTACAATCCAATTATTTAATGAATCGACTAAAATGCGATCGAGGATATTGTAAACTGCGCGTTGTGGCATTAAAACCAAAATAATGTTCGAATTTTAAACGAAAATATCCGATATTTTTATCGTACTTTTGCAACAGGTGATGAATGTTACTGAGATTAAAACTTCGCCATTCAAAAGTGTACCTTGTGTATACTATTTTAGAGTTATAATTTACTTGTAAAATGTCTAAAATACTTGTATTTTTGTAATTGTTATTTTTATAATTTATTATTCATTTAACATTTATTTTTGGAAGGAGAACATGATGACGAAATTAGCACACGTATTTCACTAAAATAAAAATAGATAAAATATGGATATTTTATAATAATTTAGTGTTAAAATTAAACCCACCAATCTGATCATAGTAATAAAGTAAAAAGAAAAAAATAATACAAATCCAAAATAAATGATAATGTCAAAATGTATATTTGTACATAGTGTTTTTACACAGGAATCAGGAGGCATAAATTTATTTATTATTATTTTCTTTAAACTGATAACATTTTCTATATTTACTGTAGTTCATTTTATGTGAGACTAAAAAATAAAAAAAATATTAAAAACATTTCCTTTTATTTCATACTTCAGTCATAAAAACACACAATTTGGCTAGATTAGTTCCTGCGACTCTCCCTTGCCCTGAAATGAAAATGAAATTTAATACCATCATACCATCACGCCTGTATTCCCCGAAGGGTTAGGCAGAGGTGTACTAATGTACACCCACATTTCGCCGGTATGTTTAGGTCCCATGTAATAGGGGGCGAGCCTATTGCCATTAACCGGGCACAAATCCAGACTCCGAGCTGCTACTGGGAATTTCATAGAAAAACCCAATTTATTCTACGAAATCAAAACGAATTTAGTGACAAATAAACATTTTTATTTTTTAAATCCTTAGTAGCAGCTCGTAGTTCGGATTTGTGCTCGGTTAATGACAATGGCAATAGGCACTTCCTATTTGTCAACCTCTGAGAAGAAACGCCGAAACTAACTCAGAGAATCATGGTCTCTTTTAAAGTCCAAGCAGTAATTAGTATTGGACATTTCCTTTTTGACGTCCTTTGACAAGAAAAGGCGCAACAAACCCATAGAAGAACTCCAGTCCTTCCGCAACCGACCACCCTCGATCCGAAACGTCGGGAATAAAAAAATATAACGCGATAAAATCCTTAAAAAGTAGTTTTATAAAGTGAAAGAAAAATTCGATCTCAGGCAGGGTTTGAACCTGCGTCTTTCTGGTTAAGTACGCCAGACGTTTTACCAACTAAGCTACCGAGACCACTGCCTGTGATGTCGAATTTCTCTTCCAAATTTTACGTCTTATTTCAAACTCAGAGAATCCAGAGAATTATGGTCTCTTTTAAATTCCAAACAGTAATAAACACACTATGCTACTATTATATAGTTATAACATAGTAGCATAGTTTCTTAATTTCAGCCTATGACTTTAAATGTTAAGGTATAAGTTAATGTTAACAATTTTACATTGTACCTGAATGTTTCTACTCAAGTTTTGCATCCGGGGGTCACCAAGGGTCTGGTTGAAAACCAGCGCCAGACAAATGTCTGGCAGATGCTGAACCAGGTCCTATTTAGTGGAGTCCCGAGAGACATACTAACTTATGGCCAAAAATGTTAAATATTTTGTTGTTGTTCTTATGTATTTAATCGTATGTGTCACGATGGGTACCCTAAATAAATTATTTTTCTTTCTTCTTTCTTTATTTTCTAATAGTATTATCAGATATGCGAGTTTAATAATACCTTTTCATTCCCTGATATAACCCTGTGTAGTACCCGCTCATGTACCAACTGAGCAGCATCGACGATATCGCTTGATCCTCCGAGTCTGTCCGGTCCAATGGTGAGAAAGCCATCGGTGGAGGCGGCATTGGCATCTCAGTTGATCCTAGTTGCTGGAAAATAATATTTTTTACATAACATACCATCACGCCTGTATTCCCCGAAGGGTTAGGCAAAGGTGTACTTAATGTACACCCACAGTTCGCCGGTATGTTTGGGTCCCATGTAATAGGGGGCGAGCCTATTGCCATTCACCGGGCACAAATCCAGACTCCGAGCTGCTACTGAGAATTTCATAGAGAAAAACTCAATAACACTTTGCTCGACCTGGGGATCGAACCCAAGACCACTAGACCAACGAGGCAGTCAATAATATTTTTTATGACATAACTAGGCGAGCGAACTAATCGAGCAGGCGAGGTACCTTATGGTAAGTAGTCATCGCCGCCCATGGACATTTGCAATACCAAAGGAGTTGCAGATGCGTTGCATAGCCTATTAACCCTTTGACCGCCACGTCAATAAAGAAAAAACCGTGGCGGTCAAGGGTTAAGGAAAAGGGAGGGGAAGGACAAAACGAGAAGAAAGGAAGGGGACTAAGGGAGGAATTGGACCTCCGGCGCAGTATTTCAGTATTAATAATTTTTTTTTTTGGACGCTTCTACTTTTTGACGCTTTTTTATTCGCTCGTTTAAAAAAGAGCCTTAACATAATATAGATAGTAACTTAAACTTGTAACTGTAAATTGTCGGTCAACATCTGAATATTTAAGAAAAAATAATACAAAGGGGATTTATAAGAGAACAGAAGCTAAAACATAATTGTTTTAATTATTATTTGGAATGTTTGTTTGACTGACTGTATATTTGTACGTGCATCACGTAAAAACGACTGCACGAAATTGATTGTGGTTTTCGTTTTATTGGTATAGGTATATCCTAACGTTATAAATGCAAAAATTAGTTTGATTTTGACGCTCTTACGCCTAAATAGCAGAACCGATTATGATAAATTTTGGTACAGAGATAGATGGGTTCCTTGGACACGGTTATAGGCTACTTCTTTTTGTATACTTGTTCAGTAGCATAAATAGTGTAATTACTTACACTTCTCAACATAGAGATGTTTGGCATAGGCGGCATCTCCGGTAGATCGAAGCCATTTATATTTAGATTCCTAGATTGATTCTTCTTCTTTTTGGAAGGTTTTTTCTTTTTCTGAGACGATCTATCTGTAAAAATAAATAATATAACATTGTTATAGCTTGTGAACAAGTGTTAAGTAAAGTTATTTTAGTGAAGGAAAAATATAGCTGCAGGCAGCTACGAATAAATAATACTCAGGAAGCGTAACTCGGAACAAATTCCGCTCAAAAAGTGGACCTACTTCAAACTAAATGACGACGATTCAAAATTCGAATCACTTGCGATGTTTCAAATAGACAACATGCTTGGTAATTGGTTTAAATTCAGAGAGAAAACAGGGATTGGTTCGCGCGCATGCTGTAATGTCTGTTATGACATCTGAGTCAAAAATGCGTGTATGATATTATGCAATAAGTAGACCGGACCAAGTCAATAATAAAACAATATTATAATTAGGTATATTAAATATTTTATACAATCGTGATTTTTTAAATTATACTATATTAATACAGGGTGGAAGGGACATCGACGCACAACCGCTTACCATGAATTCAGTACATGATGCTGGACCCCCAGCATCATGTACTGTTTTTCGTTTTAATGTATGGTGCTATAACGAACAAAGCCGATGGTTTGCCAACAAGAATTGCGATTTCATCTAATAAGTAATTTTGTTGGAGCCTTGAAATAGTGTTAGTGTATTAAATTGGGTCGTTTGTTTGCTCTGATCATAACCTTGTCCTTGTAATAGGTCACCAGGTTCCTTTAAGGTTTCTGTTGACCTGGTACTTCAGTTGTATGTGGATATTTGTACAAACTGGTACTGCAGTTTTGTGTAACATGGTATATCCCTTTAGTGATTTGTAAAAATATTTTTCATCAAAATTCATACTCTGCTAGTTTTCACAGGTATCCAGTCATACTCTCATCTTTCTAATTGAACTGCAGCTATCCACCTATTTTGCCGAATGGGATCGGCAGGGAAACTAAAAAAAAATACATTAGTCTTATAAAAATATCTAAATTTTATCGATTTACTTTTTAATATTTCATCTAGAAAAAATACTTTCCAAATTAGGTAAAAAAATTACTGACTTCATTTTGCATAATATTGACCATCTCGTTTTGATAACGTATTTGAACAACTTTGAATATAATTATAATTAAGCTACTACTTACAAGTGAAAAGTGATCTCTGGACATTTTAATCGTGTATGTCTCCTGCACCACTTCACAACACATGATGGCATCATGATTCACAATGATATTAAGCTAAAACCTTTGACATATGCTCGCTTGCAAGGAAAATGTCCGACTGATGGCGCGCTGGACACAATTTTGAAGCCCCGCCTACTTGGACACAACTTTTGTTGGGTCATTTTCTTAACGCAGTTACATTTCCTGAGTATTATTTATTCGTAGGCAGGCAGGTCGTATTTTACCTTCACTAAAATAACTTTACAATCTCTGCATGGAAAATGCCTAAAAAATACAAAAAGATAGCTATTATCTGACAAATTCAATCAGAAAGAAGTGTCGAACTTAATAAAAGTGTCAAAGTTTTAATTTGTCGCTTACGTTCCATCGTTTTGTGTGTTAAGTAGTAAATAAATATGCTAACTTTATTTTATTTGAAGGGTAATGTAGCCAATAAAATAGATCAAGTAAGACTTAACAACTGAGGTCTCAAGATAACAACGCGCGAGTGATACCACTGGTGTTGTTGACCCTGTGGTTTCCACTGACGACAAACATGTTGCAAACATCTAAATTTATCTAACTCTCAAAGAATGAGTGGGATAGGTAGCTGTCTGTAACATGTTTTGTCGGCAGTAGAAACGGAGTGACGTCTATAAGCTGTAGCAGGTAGCTATATATGTTTAGCAAATCAAATAAGTGCAGTGATAGCCTAGTGTGTGTAAATATTAGCGACTATGAAGTATTTTCCATTTATAGAGCGAAATTCAAAAAGGACGCAGACATATGCTATAAAAGATATATGAACACGGTGGAAGACAGTGTGGCTGTCAATATCAAGGCATTTTGGTCGTATGTCTCCAGTCGCAAATCCAGTAACAATATCCCCTCTACAGTCTATTACCAACAACAGTCCTCCAATGAACCAACTGCTACTTGTAATTTATTCTCCACATTTTTCCACTCGGTATATGAACCCTCTACGTTTGATCATAATTCATGGGAACCACCGGCCCCTACTCCTGATAACGATATTAACCTTTGCAATTTACACTTTTCCATGGACAAGATACAGAGTGAACTTAAGTCTTTAGATGCATCTAAGGGGCCGGGCCCTGACGGGATTCCCTCTATCTTCTTAAAAAACACCTGCGACACACTGTGCTATCCTCTACTCATACTATTTAATAAATGCATTACTAATGGCGTATTCCCAGAAATCTGGAAACGAGCTAACATTGTTCCGGTCCACAAAAGCGGCTCTAAAAATGATGTGTCCACATACCGCCCAATATCTTTGCTGTCGGTGCTCTCTAAACTTTTTGAAAAGCTCGTTCACAACGAGATCTACCCCGTCCTACGCCACGTGATATTAAAAGAACAACACGGGTTTGTAAAGGATAGGTCCTGCGTGAGTAACCTCCTCATTTTTACATCGCAGTTATTTGAAAGCCTCGATAATAGACAGCAGATTGATGCGGTATATACTGATTTCCAAAAAGCGTTTGATAAAGTGGATCACAAATTACTACTAGATAAAATTGCATTTAACGGCATCAGAGGAAATCTGCTTCGCTGGTTCGTTTCTTACGTCACTGATAGGACTCAAAAAGTGGTGATAAGCGGCTATGAGTCTAGCCCCATTAAAGTCACATCTGGAGTACCGCAAGGATCCATTCTAGGTCCATTATTATTCATTTTATTTATTAACGATGTTAAAAGTTGTTTTCAATCTTCGAAATTTCTCCTATACGCGGATGACTTAAAGATATATAAAAATATCACCAATCAATCTGATTGCATAGATTTACAGAAGGACCTTGATCGTTTTTTAGAATACTGCTCCTCTAACAAACTTCAGCTTAGTTACTCTAAATGTCATAGTATTACGTTTACCAAAAAGAAATTGGTCACCAGATTTAGTTACTGTTTTGGCAATACTGTCCTAAATAATGTTACTTGTCTCCGCGATCTTGGTGTTCATTTAGATTCCATGCTCCATTTCGATGCGCATGTGAATAATATAGTCAATAAAGCTTATCAAATGTTTGGCTTCGTAATGCGCGCTTCTAGAGAATTCCGCCGCCCTTCCACTTATTTGCATTTATACAAGTCGATAATCCGACCACAATTAGAGTACGCAGTCCCTATTTGGAATCCTTTTTACAAAAAATATATAGAAATATTGGAGTTAGTCCAACGTAAATACCTTCGCTCTGTGCACTATAGATGCTTTCGTAAAAGGATTTCCTACCAATCATTGCTCGAAAAATATAATATCCTGTCCCTACAATCTAGACGCATACTCCTAGAAATGATGACCCTGTTCAGTATATGCCGCAACAAGCTTGATTGTCCTGATCTTGTGAGAAGTTTGTGCTACCGGGTCCCTCGCACAGTACAGAGCAGAGAAGTACGATCACGGTGTTTGTTTGCCACTAACTTCTGCCATACCAATGCAGGCGCACGCTCTCCGCTGCACCGACTGGTCGACACATATAATAAAAAGTTTGGATCTATTGATATTATATTTCTGAACAAGAATAGGTTCAAAAATCAAGTTATTTCCACTTTAAAGGAACAGCCATAAGTTTCGATGTTACTCAATTTTGATTAATATACCTAATGTATTTACATAGCCTTAGGTTCGTCCTTCCTTTTTTGATATTTTTTTTTTTTTTTGCCGAATTTATCTGGTTCCAAACCTTTATATTAGTCCCCTGTATCTAGAACGCAGATATTATTAGATATTTCCCCTTCATTTTATGCTCTCCGAGATACATTTTAATAACAAACCGAGTATTAATTTTAATTTTAACCTTGTAATGTTTATCTTTAAGTTTGCCCTTATTGTTATTATTAACAGTACTTATGCTAATTATTTTATATGGTAATCTGTGGATAACGTCGTGAGTAGTGTATTTGTTAAGTCTATTAGTTAATACTCCTATCATGTGTAATATTTAATATACTGCTGTTTGTTGTTCCTAATAAATAATAAATAAATAATAATTAATTATCACGCGCTTAAACGGTGAAGGAAAATATCGTGAGGAAACCTGCATGCCTGAGAATTTCTTGACGGCGTGTGAACTCGCAGTAGGCTAGCGTGGCGTACTATAGCCTAATCCCTCTCGTAATGAGAGAAGACCCGTGCCAAGCAGTGGGACAATATATGGATTGATGATGATGATAGGTAAAAATCCAATTAAGCAAATAAGACTTAACAAATGAATTCTCAAGATGACAACGCGCGAATGATACCACTGGTGTCATCATCATCATCAGCCCATACTCGCCCACTGCTAGACGTAGGCCTCTCCTAGTCACAGAGCCCGATCTTCGGCTTTCTTCATCCAGTCACTGTCAGCTGCCAGCCGGCTGTAGCTATATTTTTAACAAATCAATTAATATTTCATACCTATGCTGTCAGGACTTGGTACCCTGTCACTGCACTCCACACCATCCACATTGGGGGACAAGCTTCCGAAGCTGTCATCACCTTGCTCCCGTCTCGCTTCCTGGATCTGTCGGGCCCTCGCCTCCTTACCATGGGAAGGTATCAATGATTCTATAGGAACCATTTCTTGATTGTCATACCCTGGAAAATAATAATAACATATAGCATTAAGTACCAGTAGTCCTAGTGTCTTACTGGCAAGTCTACGTACGGGTCTATGAATGGGTCGGCACAACCGGGGAAGTACTACCCTCCCACAGAATATCGACGTGAAGTAGCAATATACATACTTTTTTTTTATATGGATTATAATTATATGGATTTGTATCCGAAATAAATGATTTTGAATTTGAATAACATGGGAACTAAAGCAAATTCTGAGAAAAATTCTATGATATTACATTTCTACCTAACTTCATGAAATACAGGCACGATGGTGTGAGGTGTTATTATACTTAAACATTGTTATTATAAAAAACATGAAATACTACATCTATACTGTCTGTTCACTTAACCTATATGAAATGCCACTCACTTCATTAATAATTTATCCAACTTTTGGTTAAACTGGTTAAGAGGTTTAATTAAACACTTTAACCAGAAATTGGATAAACTCAAGTTTTAAATTGCGTTTATTTCCTCAAAATTTTATTGATTGATTAACTAAAATAACTTCTTATACAGTTTGCTAAAGAGCTATTCTAATTTTTATGAGTTGCCAACCTCAAAAATACTAGTATCTATCTACTATTTTGCTAACAAAAATGCTGGGATTCTCACCTAAATACCTGACAATACACTCCTCATTTTCAACAAATCTAAGTATAACGGCTTCATACTCCAGGCCGTCTTCTATGTACACTAGCCGACATGGCATGCCAGGCTTCCACTTGCCTTCCTTCAAACTTTCTCCAACCTTAAGGTCATTGATAACATTTGGGATTGGATTGACCTTCTTCTTAGATGACTTGGCGGAGAGTTTGTCTTTTTTAGAAAAAAACAAAGCTGGGAAAATAAAACGAGTTGCATTAGGGATAAACTGAACCTACTATGGACCGTATGATGAAAAATTAATGTTCTTTTGACTATTTTGTCCAAATTTAATCACATTATAATAAATTAAAATCCTTTTCATACAGTGTTCACCAATAGACAAGGGGAATATGTAAGAAGATTAAAGATAAAATGAACATACCTGTGTGAAGCCAGGGTAGTTTGCTAGTCAAATGTAAATAAAAAAAATATAAAAAATACCTAGATAGAAAATTATCTATATATCTCTCAATTTCAATTTTATAACTCATACTTGCAACTTAAATATGCATAATTTTAAATTGAAAGGACAGCTAGGGAATTTCTTGTATAATAATTACTATTTTTTGGTAATTTAATGTTAAATAATGTCATCTTAATTAATTAATCAATACATTTATAATAAAATGTTAACAGACCACTAAACAAAATAACAGAAAACAACAGAATGATCAAGCAATATGCTGCTACAGATGGTTATTCAGAGAAAATTTAACTGTGTAAACAGAATACTTGTGATATGTTTAGAAAATAAAATTAGTAGGTATGACACAGGCAAATACAAAATATGAGAAATTTCTTTAGCAGATATTTAAGTGAACAGACAGACAGTTCTGTTGTTTATTTAATAACAGATACCATCACGCATGCATGTCTCCCTTGAAGCTTAAGACACAAGGTGTACTAATGTACACCCAAGCCAACTGTCGTTTAGGTCCTATGTGCCAGGAAAGGACTAGAAACACACCCAAACACATGTTGAAACTACAAAGAATTTCATAAAAACATCCAATAATGCTGGTTAGTAATAGATTACTTAAGGTAAAAATTGATGCAATAGTGAAAACTTATAGTCAACCTGACTATTGCAAGAGGAAAATTGTAGGTAAATCAAATGTTTGTTTATAACCTCTTTTCTGATTGTTGTACTTTTTTCAATAAAACTGTACTCAGAAGATAAGCAAGGTGGTTTAATGGGATAAGGAACCCAACCAAGACAAGCAGTATCAATATCATACCATACACAAAAAGTGAATGAATTAAAAACAACACAACTACCCACATTAAAAAAATAGTACAGTAGTCTGTATGTAATGATATTCTCGGTAAACACACTGGCCTGCCAAGTTTGTGTGGTAGTTTAAGTTATGATTTTAAATTTTAATTTAGTAGGTTTGTAATTTCTTTCGTTGTTAATTTCTTGAAACTGTGTGAAATGTGTCTACCTGTGCTTAGCTACAATAATTGTAAGTATACTGATAGCCTTATCTCTCAATATAAAAGGAGTCCTAAAACTGTGAGTGTTATAGGCACAATTAGTAGTTGGTTTCGAATCATGTTTTGCTTTCGTAAAATTATTTTTTACAGTCAACCATTTCACCCTTTTATATAAGAAAGTATACAAAAAATGGAGCACTAGAAACGGTCTTTAAG
Source organism: Subacronicta megacephala (assembly GCA_958496365.1). Taxonomy (NCBI): domain Eukaryota; kingdom Metazoa; phylum Arthropoda; class Insecta; order Lepidoptera; family Noctuidae; genus Subacronicta; species Subacronicta megacephala. The sequence goes on along the minus strand of OY292531.1, from coordinate 2,607,635 downwards.
TAGGTTTTTTCTACCTTATATTGCAATAATAAATAAACCTACGGTCCATGGTAGTACTCGGAGTATTCGTCGACATAGCCACGCGTTTCGCCACCTCTACGTTAGCAATCCTCACAGCTTTATCGTACGCATCATTCAGTTTCTTATCATCCCACTGATCATCTTCATCCCCCTCCGATTCCGACTGTAACAAAATTAAAACGTTACTATAAAATAAATAATTGCAACCTCGACTATTACTCTAAAGCAATCATTCGACCACGTACAATATTCATTCCTTTCACGTAGAGGACTTCACTTTTGGACATCTCAGACTTATGATTTCGTGTTTCCTTGATTTTTTTGGTTAATATGTTTTACGATACTTTAAAATTTTTATTCTAACAATTTTAGCACAGCTTCCAAACAAAGCGAATTTTCAATTTTGTTTTTTTTTAATTGACAGTTGACAACTTGACGTATCGTATCTGTCTTGTTCCTGGTATTATAGTGATGGACACATTATCATTTAGGCGAGTAAACCGAAGTATCAAAGTAGGTACAAAGTTACTTGTAGTTGTAATTTTCTTTTTTTTTTAGTAAATAGATGAATGTTTTATCTATTTCCTAGAAGAAAAAATTATAGCATGGAATTAAATATTCTTAATTGCACACCATAACTAATGCAGAGGACAATTTCATTCATTTAAGAATGGTAAATATTAACAGCGATGATCATAAATCAACAATGTCGAATTCATTTAGTTGTAGTAGTGCCTAGCTGGCATATCTACATGCCTTATGGGTCGGCATGACCGGGGAAGTACTACCCTCCCACAGATTAAATACCGCCGTCAAGTAGCAGTATGCATACTGTTGCGTTTTTTAAGGTGAGTATGAAGCGCCGGAGGTCTAATTCCTCCGTTAGTCCCATCACCCTTCATCCCCTTATCGCCTTTCCCCTTCCTTTTCCTTAAAAAGGCTCGGCAATAATCCAAGCACGAGTTACAAGAGGTTACATAAAATTATATGATCTCTCTAAGTTTGTCATAGTCGTAGTCGAAAAGGTTTTAAGGCTAATCGACTCTCATTGGTCGCCAAATAAATTTTCTTTTTGGTTTTTCGCAAATTGTTCATATCCCATTCTAGGTTCATGGCAGTAGGAACAACGACATGCGCTATAGTGTATTCACAATAGAACTTTTGCTCATATACCAAAATATTTTTTTTTACAATTTATGTCTGTCTGTCTGTTTGTTCCGGCTAATCTGAAACGGTCGTTGTCATAGCAGCAAGTAAATAGTCAGTTTAACTCATAGTCGAGTGGCCGCAAGTGCGACTACTACGTAAGAGGTTCTGCATTCGATAAAGTTCGATTCCAGGGTCGACTCGGTTAGTGTCTAGACTTTTAAAAAAGACCATGATTCTCTGAGATTCTCTGACTCGTTTCGGCAATTCTTCTCAGAGGTAATTACTACTAAGTAACTAAGTGACTAATTTGGTGCCGGCATTTCCGATCTGACGAAGATCGGAAATGCCGGCACCAAATTAGTGTAAAAATAAAAGAAAAACATTTACTTCGTGCATTGTCTGTTTCACAGGAAATTATTATAATAATCAATAGCATTTTATCCGCTTCCGAGTGTTAGTAAAAAAAACTTTGACGCATTGTGTAGCTACGTCATCATTCTTCACATATCTAGTCTTGTAATCTGTGCTTCACATTCCTAATTTTATGACAGGTGCGTAGTACTCGCAACCGGCGCATGTGTATGACAAAATGTATGAATGTGGAGGAAACAGAAAAGGACTGTCTGTACGGTCTGCAGTTTCTGCCTACTCCTGTACCTGTGGGAAAAAGTGTTTGTGCCTCGCATTGGAGGTTGTATATTTTGGTATATCTGATGTATATTTTGTATCAAACTATCTATGGGTTATAGCTGTTACCTGACCCACCCTAGGTGCGACGGCGGGGTCTCGGTAATAGTTACATATAATAGATATGAAAGCAATAATGAATTTGAAAAGCCTTTTCAATTAAAGGTCAGTCTATACTGGATCTTGATATGCAGCAATTTCAGAACCAATAGGAAGACACCAACCAGTTTTATAGAAACAATAATTTATTTCATTGTTGGTTTAGCGGCTATTGTAATAATGAGGCCGTTGTCGGTCCTTTGTATTTGCCACGTATGGGAGTAACTAGAAAGGATAATACATAAATTAATATCGTTTTATTAGATGAAAAAAAGTGAAATCATGATTCCATTTCTTCTGCGTCTTATTTCCTTTTCCGATCGCTATCGATAAGCTAACATTATGCACGGAAAATAAAATGAATATTTTAGCCAAGGCGGAAGCAGCTCTACGGTTTATGAAGTTAATATAAAAGGAGATAGAATAAAGGATGAAATATTGTGGCGGTACTCAAGCAGTGACTGTGACGATATACATTATGTCGTGTATTGTTTATTTTCCTCAGTTGTAAAGACTAAGTTTTGTCTTAGAATTGCAGGGTTTATTGATAATGACTTCATTTAAATAAGGCGAATATAAGTGTAGTTATAATAACTGCCTCATTAGTTGGGTGCTCCTAACCGTGACTGCTACCCAAGAGATCTTGGTTTCGATTCCCAGGCCGAGCAATCCTATCGGATTTTTCTATGAAATTCTCAGTAGAAGGACTAGCAGGTCGGAGTTTAGATAATTATTTCGGAATACATACAGACTGAAATTGAGTTGCACTTAAAAATCAGCGCATTTTTGGTACACACGGCTACAGGTCAAACTATACGTTACAGATCTCGTATTGTATAGGCTTTTCATACTATAAGAGGCCAGCAAAAACTGCTTGCAGAGGCTTGTATCGCATTTTACAGAAAGCCTTTACAATGTGAGTTCATTATATATATAGCGTTATGTGTAGCCATCTGTACGGCATGTGCAAGAATTTAAACAAGAGTTTTTGCCCAATACTTGCATTTGCATTTTTCTTTTGCCGATCATCAAGACCCAGCATTGGTAATTAGGTACCTACCGTGACGTTTTATTTTGTAATTAAATACCAGTAGCGCTTTCTATTGACAAATTACAGAAAAACGTCACATCAGATTAAAATCACACGGGAATTCTTTCGACGTCTCTGTTTTAAATGACTCGGTAAGGTTACAGCTGGTAAGAGAACACTAAGCATCCATTGACATGTCGAATACCCGAATAAGAACAAATTGAATTGTATAACGTAGGGTTGCCGTTGCCACTTATTTTATAAAAAGCTGAATCAAAGATGAATCCTTATTTAATGTCATCACAATCATTATGGAAGTACAGCTTTTTCGAAATAACTCTGCTCATTTTAAGTTAGCCGTTCCAAACTGCTGCGCTGGTATAATCAGTGTTTTGTGTAAACTTAATAACGACATTAGTACGGAAAACAATCTTGAAGTGAAACATTTACGAACCCAATTGTCTTTACATGGAGTCTTTATATTAAAATTATTGCAAACCCACTTGCAGACAACTTCGGACGTGCACAGTTATTTCGAATAAACTGTATACGAGTATGTTTATGCTTGGAATCGTTTATGTAAGTGTTCAGTTGGTTAGGCACACATGGATACACATCAAGCTGTGAGGATATGAATGGTTATATTAGGGTTTCCAAGTACGGTTTTAAATTTTTACTGTGTAGGAAAGTAGGCACTTGTAGTATGATTGGTAGGTATTTAGAGCTAAAATCAAATTCCTTATCATTTAAATCTTATGAGTTATGACGGTCTTGCAAGATGTACCTATCTTGTATTTTTAGCAAAAAGCCAAATAGTAGCTATAGGCACTGTAGCGCCATATTTCATATCGTTTTAAAAATATCCAATTATCATCTTACAAAAATGTTGTTATAAGTAAGATTGCCAACCCTATGCCGGCCGAATGCTAGCGTGTGTCAAGTTCTTCTTGAGATTAAAATTAAAAGATTCAATTTCATTCTAAATATAACGTTATTCTCATGTGTCATGTAAAAATATGTCACTTGTAGGTACAGGTAGGAGAGTTCAGAGTAGTACATAATTATGATTTGTTTACGTTTAAGTTGTACGACTTATAAGTTTAGTAATAATTAAGAAGAGTAATATCAGTAACATTCATTGCCTTATGAAAGTTAGGTTTTTTTATTACAGATATGCTTCCGCTTGACCACAACTCGCCTGACGTGGTCTACGATGGAACGCGCTTGCCTAGAAGAAACCTATTCACTCTCGTCTTGAAGACACACAAATTGAGGTTCCTTTGGTGTTCGGAATTCAAATTACATAAGCTTCTCCTACGCTTTGCTTAGTTTTTATTAAATGGTGGTTTCTTTACACGTAAACCTCGTAAGCCGTTGTAGATCATACAGACCTACAACGCTATCAGTGCGTCAAAATAAATAGCATTGTCAGCAATGAGCTTAAAATTGAGTACGGCGTGCCTCAAGGAAGCGTCCTAGGACCAACGTTGTTTCTCATTTATATCAATGACTTGTGCCTCCTTGCTCTGAAAAACTGTTCTGTTATTGCTTATGCCGACGACACCGTCTTGTTAATTCAGGGGAAAGATTAGACTGAAGCAACACAAATCGCTGAAACAAACCTAAATATTGTAACCAGCTGGCTATCACAGAACCTATTGACGCTAAATGCAGAAAAAACAAAAGTTATCCCTTTTTCAATTTCAACCAAATCACAACCTAAAGTCCCCGTGGCTATTAAAAATCATTCATGTGATAATTCTGATCAGCCCTGTCCATGTCCTCCCCTTAGTATAGTTTCCAGCATAAGGTATCTTGGTGTCGAGGTCGACAGGTCTCTAACCTGGCACACGCACATAGAGAACTTAGTGACTCGGTTCAGAAAACTGATCTATATCTTTAAGAACTTGAGGAACTCAGCCGATGCTGAAATCCTTAAGTCTGTATATTACGCCCTATGCCAGTCACTGGTTGCGTATTGTATCGTCTGCTGGGGTGGAGCCGATAAAACCACTCTCCTGAAACTCGAAAGAGCGCAAAGGGCCGTCTTAAAAGTTATGTCTTTTAAGCCATTTAGGTACCCGACCAAACAGCTCTATGCGGACAACGCGGTGCTGACTGTTCGGCAACTGTTTCTTCTTCAAGCTGTTCTTAGGAAACACTGCAAGCATTTCACACCTAAGAACAAACGACGAACTGACATAGCTTTTCCGGCAGAACCGCACTCCTCCACTTTTGCACATAGGCAGTATTATTTTGCCAGCTCCAGAATATTATAACAAAATAAACAAAAACATAAACATCTACAGACTAAACAGACACAAATGTGAGATTAAATTAAAAAACTGGCTGTTACACTTGGACTATAATGAAACGGAGAATCTTTTAAGTTGACACTAGTAATATTCGATCGATTTTACTGTAAACACATACCACTCACCCATCCATACTTCCCATACACACACATACTCAAACACACACGCACACGCTCACACACATACACTCATGTTTGAATATGTTATTTTTATTTTTAATTTTATTTTTCTTGTAAAAGTTATCATTAAGCACGTAGGACTTAAATTGGGAAATTCCTACCAAATGCTCTTATATTGTTTTTTTATTGTCTCACTCGGGTCTTGTTCTAAAAATGTACGTACTATATAAGTCTGTCTCTCAAGATACAGGTTTACACCTAGTTTGAGAGGCAGTAGATATTGATGCCTGTTGTGATCTTGCAACAGACTGTTTAAATTGTCACTAGATTTAAGTTGTTTTAAGTTGTATGGCCGTGCTAAATAAATAAATAAATTATTAAATTATTATTATAAACAACGGCGTACGAGGTTTCATTACTGGCTGAAAACTACAGTTCACACTTCACAAGTGTTTCAGGTCCTATATTCTAAGGGGCAACTCTGTTGCCAATACCCGGCATAAACTCAAACTTTGGCTTCATCATCATCAGCCCGTATTCGTTCAATGATGGACATAGGCCTCTTTAAGTGAACGCCACAGAGCCCGATCTTCAGCTCTTTTTATCCAGTTGCTGCCAGCTGCAAATCGGCACTCCAGATGGCCAGCGAGCGTCCTAGATACTACGTCCGCCAAGACGCGGTTTCCATTCAAACTCACTCAAACTTAGGTTTGCTACAGTCATGCTAAATTAATGGAAGAAAAAACCAGCAACACTTTGCTTAACCTGGAAGTCGAACCTAGGTTATGACTTGATGAGTGCTTCAGGTTCACTTTACACAGCTCAACCTACATAGTTGCAAGTCAATGAAGCGGCGGTAGCCTAATGGCTAGGGCGTCGGACTTGCGATCATATGGTTGCCGGTTCGAACCCTACCCATTGCACGAGGGGTTAACAAGAATACTAGTAATGTGTGACCAACATTGCTAGTAAGCTTTAATAAAAAAAAAAAAAGTGTTTCAACTTATTAAATATGTGATCAACTTCGAGCAACACGGGACTTCCGCCGTACCACCCATTCCGTGTTGCTCGAAAGCGACCAAACAGCGCAAGATCTCACACACACACACACACACACACATGCACACACACACACACACACACGCACTTTTAGAAGGTACTTTTAAGTTTTTCTTTTTTGAATTTTATAATTCTTTAAATTCTTTAATTTCTTATTTTTATATAATATTTTCGTAAGTACACCACTTTGTACCACTTTGTTTTGTTATTGAAGAGCGGGGCCTCCTAGCACAGGTATATACTACATTCACTGTAAATGTTGAGGTAAAAGTTGTACAAGTTTCTGCAATAAACTTTTTTTTTTTTTTTAACTTATAGCTAGGGAGATATGGACACTCCATATAGGGAGAGACGATCCTGTTTCTGACATTTAGATGAAAGTGACACATGAGACTGACTGTCATGAGTGTCAATAGTGTCATCAGTGTCATGTTTTGTCGTGGGTTCGGGGTAGTCCTGTTTGTTTTTGTAAAATAGATTAAAGACCGCATTGTGTAATTAATAGATTAAATACCACAATCAAATCTGACTGCTAACTGTAATAAATTTAACAAAAAATAATGACTGACAAATAAATAGAATAATCGACGTTTTGCGTTTTGAATAAAGGAGTAGCGTATTTTTTTAGGAATTCTAGTGTTATTTGTGAAGGTTTTGAATAAAAATTAAAAGTTTGTAGGTACAAACTGCATCTAGAAAGCACAAACCATACGATTTGTTGGTTTATAACTTAAAAAATGGATGATGAGGAAATGACTCCAAATGACACTTCTCGAGCGAATGAAGAGGTTAAAACTGAGCCTCCTGGTAAATCGGAGTCCTCAGAGGACTTCATACCTCTACAAAAACACTCTCAGCCTGAGGAGAAAGAACCAAACACTGTACCAAAACAAAATAATGGTAATGGTAATGAAAAGAATGTACAAAAAAGATTAAAAATCAACCCGGATGATGGAACCAGTAAGAAACCTCGTATCACTCCTGATCCCAGTGCAACGTTTAAAAAACGAAGCACTGAATCAGGCGATATAAGTGATACTGAAGAGTATTATTTGACAGTATCAAACTTGCCAAGTAATTGGACTTATGTGCAGATTAAAAACTATTTAGACAAAGAGGTGAGGTTTTTATCAAGTATGTTTTTGGTTTATTTTTAATTATAGTCGTAATATAGCTTTATGTCTATGCTATCACTGTTTTACATGTGGGTCTCATTTATATGTGTGAAAAATAAAGCTTACTAGCAATGTGGGTGGTACATTACTAGTATTCTTGTAAACCCCTCGTACTAAGCCAAATGCTTGTATTACAAGTGCGTTCACATCGGTAGTGAAATGGGTGGGTTTTGAACCGGCAACCACATGACACAAGTCCGACGTCCTAGCCGTTAGGTTTCTGCCGCTTAAAGCAACTGCGTAACCTATATTGATATTATTTTTTAATGGATTGTAGTGTGGACATGTGGATGAAATGGAAATGATGAACAAGGACATCGCACAGGGCTGCACCATAAGGCTCACTTACCAAAGCTTACAGAAATGCAAGGATGTGCTGAAAAAGTTAAAAGATAAAGTTGTTCAGGACAAAATTCTTATAGTAAATATAAATGGTAAGGAAATATTGAATTTTGTGAATTTTCAATATACAATTTAAAAAGAAAAACAAGTAATATAGAATAGCAATATAACATACTATCATGCCTGTCTTCCTTGAAGGGTTAGGCAGAGGAGTACTGTTGTACCCACGCATGTATAACAGAGGGTGCCTTAAGAATCAGTTCTTACTTGGTAGTCCTATGATACAGCTTAGTGTGAAAATTTTAGTCTAATTAAGTCTAATTTGAAATAAAGTATTAATATTACTCAGCTACCATGTGTCTTTGTCTCCAATAAAAGAGAACACACCTATAAACAATAAATTCTACATTAATGGTGTCTTTCGACTTCAAGCAATACAGACACAAAAAGAAGTATATTGTTTGGAACTGAGTTAATTAACAACACTTCGGTGAAACTAGTGAATTATTTTGTGATGTTTTGTTCCAGAACCAATGACAATATTACCACCAGGTGTGAGTGTTCCAGCAGCACCTAGCCTGAACAACGATGAACCGGATATAAAAGAGTCTTTAAGGTAAAAATGACCAAGTTAAGCTGATCTCGGATTGTATAAGCTTTCCATACAATCAGAGGCCAGCATAAACTGGATATGTATAGCTCAACATGTAGTAGTGCAAACATTCTACTGTTCAAAATTATCTGACCAACTAAGGAAATTAAACCTTATTTCAAGGGTACAAAGGATGCGATTGCTAGAAGTCCTGTGGATTCCCAGGTTGAGAAAAGTGCTTTTGGGTTTTTATATGAAGTTCTCATTTCTATTTAGATTTCTAACTTCCTGTATGGATAGAGTATAACCTTAAATTATATATTTTTAAACTCATGTCTTCCACTGTCAGGCCCTGGATACAAGATCAAGATACTGTGGAGACAGGTCCTCAAAACCTCTATGGTTTAAGACCTCAGTACCTCGGATCGTTGAATATAGTGCCGCCTTTGTCAAAATTGGTTCATGTGACAAATGTAAGTAAAAAAATCATTTTTGTGACATAGTGCATAGCCAGAATAACAGAAACTATCTGTACAGTTTGTTCGAAATAAGTAAGCCGATCGGAAGTTAGCCGTTCCGAACTACCGCGGTGATAAAATTGTTTAATTAAGTGTTTTAATACATCAATATCGAAATTAGTAAACAAAATAATTAGAAACATATACGACTCTAATTATCTTTACACCGACTATTTCTATTAAAATTTTCCACTTCTAAACCACTTGCAGATAACTTCCGATCGGCTTACTTATTTCGAACAAACTGTATTTTAATCACATTGAATGTAGAAAGAACAGATTTTGGAATTATAAAATTTCAATCTATTACACAAAGTTCAATTTCCTTTGCGACAAATACAGGGTGGAAGGGACATCAACGCACAGCGGCTTACTATGAATTCAGTATACATGATCCTGTTTCTTTTTTTAAATCAGCTGTCACATACGTTTTAACCGTGTAGGTATTGCACTTTTGTATAAAAAAACAGTTTTTTATTACCTATTAAAAATATCAACGCAAGGGGGCTAAGAATCATGTACTGAATCAACATCCTCCAAATTTATTGATGGAAAATAAATAAATGATGATAATTTATAAGAGTAATAATTATATTTGTCTCAACAGTTTAGATGCGACAAAAATGAATTAAAAGAAGTGATGGAATTAGCCGGCAATGTCGTTATGTGTTGTGTGGTGGCATCCTCACAGAGATATGCCAAGGTTATGTACAATCATCCCTTAGAGGCCGTTCAGGTAGGTATTTATATTTCTTCTTTATCATTAGCGTTGTTGGCGACGCGTAACACCTCTATATTAAAGGTGGCGACGTGTAGTGCTAGTTTAGTTTGTATACTAGTTTTGTCAACAAAAAGACATTGTATGTGTTTTATCGTTTTATAGTTTTTAACTAGTTTTCCGCTCACGGCTTCGCTCGCGTGGAGTATACGTTTCTTGTCATTTTCAGGAATAATGTAGCTTTCTATTGGTGAAAGAATGTTTCAAATCGGTCCAGTACTTTCAGAGCCTATTCAATGCAAACTAACTAACAATCAAATCTTTTCTCTTTATAATATTAGTTAAACTGTTTTTATTGACATTCAAACTAGTATATACAGTAAACTAGCACTATACGTCGCAACCATTAATATAGGAGTGTTACACTTCGCCAACAATCGGGAACTGTTAAAAAAATATTATCTGCTTTGCATATCGGCGAAATGTGAGTGTATCAAGTAAATCTTTGCCTAAACTTTCGAGGAATGACTTGTATTTGTTATGAACTAATTTCTTCGAAAGTATTATATTACAAAAATACTTTTGATATCTCCTTTTCAGGCAATATCAATGTTGAACGGACAAATGTTCTACGGGAACCCTCTTAAGATTTCAATGGATAGGAACCCTGAGGATACTATCGTATTGCCCAAAGGTCTCGCAGGTGTAGGTTTAGGTTTAGGTGTTCGAGGTAAACCGATTCGCAACATTGAACAACAATATCAAAAATACACGAAAAACCAAAATTCCTTATTAAATCCTATAATCTTCTCTAAGGTAATATCCACTGATAATAGTATTAGTGAAGAAAACCAGGACGAAATACAAAGCAAAATAAATGAATTTATCAAGTCCACACACAGTTGTAATCTTTTAAATCACAAGTTGTTTAAAAGCAAAAATATTGACCAATTAGAAGTGCCTGAAACGAATTTAAAGATTGACAGTGACAGGAGTACTCCAGAAATCAACACGACTAAAGCCAGTTTGGGAGGGAGTAGGAAATCAAGCGTAGACTCCCTTTCCCCTAACCGGGATCCTTTAAACAAGAACGGTTCAGATATTCCTAACAATTTTATTAAACCCCCTTTAGTTCCTCTCGCACCTACTCAGACTCCTATGGTTAGAATATGTCAAAATACCAAAGGGACTTTTCGACCAGGTTTGCTACATAATCCACCTGTTCACAATCCGATGCCCATACCTACTCCTGGACATCCCAACTATGGGCCACCGGGTCCACCGGGGCCTACCAATTTTGGTAATCAACCGCGTCCAGGCCAATTTGGGCCTCGTCCGGTCCCTTTCATGCCTCCACAGCGGCCTGCGTTTGGCCCGCAAGGTGGGCCGGCCGCTTTCGGCCCTCCAGGTCCTAGGCCCCAGATGCCGCCGGGTAACTTCGGTGGTGCTCGACCATTTGTAGGCCCTAATGCCGCCGTGCCAAGGCCGAATATAAATCCAGGGAATCGTGTGACGGTGAACTTTTCAAATGTGAGTATAAAAATACACTTTTGTGATATTTTTGTAGATCATTTAATATTGTTAATAGTAGTAAGTTACAAATAGCCTAAGCCGTCGTTGTTTTTAGGGTAATAAAATGTAGTTCAATAATAAGTTTGAACATTACACTAATTAAAAATCTTAATGTTAAAGTAAGCACTAAACCCAACACTAGTTTAAGAATCACCAATATAATTTGGTCACTAGAATTTTGATATAATGGCGAATACACTTTGTGAACCCTCTGCAGTGCATAAAGCGGTAATAGCTGCTACAATTATTTTTTTAAACATGCTTTACGTTACCATAAATTGACCTCGAAAAGGTTATACAATGCGAGGTCAGGTTATACTAGCTATTTTAACATGTAATTGAAACTTCGAGCAACACGGAAGCGATATATTACCGACCAAATAGTTCTGCCATTTTTTGCGGGGGGAAATGTGCACACAAGCGCAGTTTCGAATTACTACACACAAAACTAAAACTGTAATGACGACACTAACACATACAAAATTAAACAATACCAAAAAGCCTTGCACAGCGCTGAAACAACAAAGAGCCGTCTAACCAGACGAAAAAACATGCAGCGCTAAGACGCTTTTTAAGTTAAGGCTCTCGCTAATAAGAAAGGTCGAAAGCGCCACAAAATTCATAGCGCTTACGCGTTTGGTTCAACGTTAAAGGTAACCTCCCTAAATTGTTCATCGGCAAGAATTCGGATTTATCGCTCGACCGATCCGTATTTTGTACGGGCGATCGGGCTCGATATTGGTACACAAATTTGATAATAATTTAAAATAGAATACACGAATTTGGTGTCTAAATGTAATTAAATAGGAAAATACGGAAAAGATTTATTTACATGTGAAATGTACCTAATACCATCTTTTAGTAGATTTGATGTTCCAGACCTCTTTTTGCAGCAGAAAACCGGACAATTTGGCATTTTGAGGACCGCCGTGTTCACTCGCGCGGCTGGACTTGGTTTAGTTAAAAATCCGAGCGGCAACCTAGTTTTATTAAATGCTCATGCCCATTTGGGCTTGTACTTTGGCAGAGAGGAACGCTACGGATAGCTTCTCCCTTTCCGTGTTGCACGAAGAATTGAAATAAGTAACTCAAAACTTTAGACACCCCAACTAGGTTTTATTGCAATAAATATATTTGGCGTTCGTTTAAGACCCTTTAAGACTCGATGCTACACAAAAAATGATTTTTAGGGAAAAAATATATTAAAGATATTAAAGAGTACTGTAATCGATTTTGAACAAACTACATAGTTTCTGGTTTTGAGTAAATTCGATTACACGTTATATATGTCGCAGCCGTATCTTATAATCCGCCGTATTACAATTTACATTACGGCTAGCCGTTTTATAAAACAGGGCCGTGTAATGCGGCGGTTCAAAATGTGTTATGGACTTACAAATTGTCGAAAACCAATTACAATTTGAATTTGGCGTGCTAATTGCGCACATCATCCGTAAGTTCATAGTAATGTTATTGTAATTTTCAGCTACCGCCTTCCACGACATTTCCATTGCTTTGCGAACAATTATCGCAGTGTGGTCAAGTTATGTCTGTTCAGCTAACTACTCCAGGATGTGCAGTGGCCACTTTTGGTCATCCATCGCATGCAGAGAGATGTTTTCGTATCCTTTTATAATCATAATTAATTACTAGAGGCCCGTCCTAGCTTCTTCGCACGGCTACACATCAAGCTATACATAACCAGTTTAGATTGACCTCCTATTGTAAAGGTTTTCGGGACTATTCAAGGCCAGTTTATACTGGTTTTGTATAGCTTGATGTACACAAGTATGTTTCAAACAATTTACACAAAACCGTAACAAAACACCTAAACCTTCCTCATGCATCACGCTGTCTATTGGTGTTACCGGCATGAAAATCGGTTCAGCGGTTTTTGAGTTTATCGCGGACAGTCAAACAGATTGACGCGACGGGGGACCTTGTTATATTATATGTAGTGATAAAAGTAAGGAACGACAAGGTACCCCTATAGATGTCTTATTATAAAATTATCCCTTCATTTTCTATTGCCCTATCCTGTCCTTGAGTCAGTTGCAACCCCTTTGTTTGACCGAACTAGGGTCGTCCCCTTCCGTCCCCCGACGTTATCAAGCCTCCAATTTTACGCTGAATTAAGTTTCATTTAAAAATCTATATACAGGTTTAGATTTTATGACAGTTTTTATATATTTTACACCGTTAGAAGACACGTTTTTCACAGCTCCATACAAAATCTTAATTCATCTTCATAAAAAAATCTCTCATGTATGCGTTATACCTATTTTTTTTAAATGTGATCGTCATTACGATTAAGTAAAGTATGTGGCAATTATTTTGAACGATGAGTGAAAGGGACGGCTTCATAGTATGAACTGTCACACTTTATAGTGACAGCTATCTCTTTCTTTCTTTCTCAAGATGTTTGCCGGGCTCTACTGTGCACGTAAAGATACAATTATTATTCCTTAATAAATTATCAGAAACGTTTAACAGGATGAATATTGAGGGGTATGTAATTGATGTCAAATTTGCCTGAGACTGTAATGGTAGGTATGAACAACTGCTGCCAGCGAATTTTCATAGTCCCGTTGTAAATTGCAGAGTTTGCAATTTATGCTATTTAATCGGTTTTCTTAACATATATTCTAATTAGATAATTAATATTTTATTCTGAATCCGATACAGTACAAATACAAATTAATGCAGAATATTTTAATATTAATTTTCTGTTTACTTACCTACTAATTTAATACCATTTTGAGTGTCACCTACGTTTAGCAAAAAAAAAACACAGCTTTACGTTGAATCATATGCAAAGTGTTTGACAATTGCGAATGTATTATTATAATAACACTGTCTTAAGTTATTGATGTTTAAGAAATCCTTTTAAAGTTAAAGTTAAGTATTTTCTTGTGATCTGGATTCAGAATAAGATAAGCAGTAGTTGTGGATTTAAAGACATTATTTATTTGGTAAATTAATTTGAAAATACCGATTTTGCGTTGATATTTTTTAAAGATTACATATGAACCGGTTTATGTATTCGCGAGTGGATAAGTATCAAAGTGATTTCTTTTATTATAAGGTACTGATTGCTTAACATAATTTTAATTAATATGACTAGTGAGTAGTACATAAATCTATAATATACAGGTTTTTTTATGACTATACACTGCATAGATTTAAATTTATCCTACTTGTAATGTTGCATTTCATATTAATCTCAATATGACTATTGCTTACTTAAGTACTAATCTACTGGAAGGCGGATTCACACGTTTCAAGTCTTTAGTAGAGAACAAGTGACAATAATTTTGTTCAAGGAGTCTACAATGTTTTATATTTAGCTGCTTCCATTGTGAGAGTTAGTAAATACGAGTACACACACACACTTTAAATACATTACACTTTTTCAATTACTAGAGACGTGTAAATGTATAATTCTACTAGTATTTTAGTTTACAATTACAATAATACTTTTTAAGTGCATTTATTGTTCTAAGATGTATTTCTAGAATTTATTACTCAATTCTAAGTTTTCGTAGGACTAAACAAAATGGGTTACAATAAGACACACATTTCTGTGTAAATGTGAGTCCATTTGTAACGGCTACGGCCTGAACTAATCTTAATATTTTTAATGTTTATTAAAAATAACATCCATGCTTTATGCAAGATCATTTTTGTACTGTATCTTAAGTTATTGGTTATGCATTTAATTTTAGTTCTTATTTTAAACTTTAGATAACTGAATCGACACTATCGTCTCCATGTTAAGCTGTGGTAAATATTAGAAAAAATGCTTGTGTTAAATGTTGTGGTTTAAACGCATAGTACATTTTTGCAAAATATTGAACAACAAAGTAAGTTTACCTATATACCTATACAAATATATTTAAAAAAATGTACGTTGTATAAATAAGGTAAGTATAAATGTAAATATTTCTTTTTTCTTGTATGGAAGATTATCTTGAATAAAAATTTAAAATTTTAATTAAAATTTAATTTTTTTCATTAAATTGGTATTATTAGTAATAGACATATTTTACTGAAACGTTTGTGATTTATAATCCCAAGTGGTGTCTCAATTAGTTCCAATAAATTTATTTTAAGATTTAATTAGAAGGATATAAATAATATTTAAGGAGCCAACTCGGCACTGATGATTTATTTGTTAGATTTTAAGATTTACGATAAGTAGGTATCTCTTTCCTTTTAGAGTTCGAAATTAATTTTATTAAAATTTAATGTTTAATTGAAAATTATTTATAAAGTTTTTAATTTTATAACAACGTGGTTATTTGCAATTAATCCTAAGTAGGTACAATTGAAATTAAATAAGAGTTAGTTTTATTGCAATACCAATCTAGTTTTTAATTTGCAATTTTAATTTATTAGCATTAGGGCTAGCACTTAAGAAATAGTTACATACTAATAAATTATTTAGAGATTATTGGAATTTTGTTTATTTTACTTCTAAATTCTCTTAAGATTTTTTTGTAATATGACTGCAATTATCGTTATTAATTTATAATAGACGAGATCAAATGGATGGAATGGATGGATCTGCTTAGTTAAGCTCTGCTTGCCGCGCTCATAATATTGATGGGTCACTTATATTGATAAACTCGTGCCTCGTTATTCGCCATTAGTGATAGTCAGAAACTTGAAAAGCCTGACAAGTAGTTATCTGAAAAATATTTTCTACTATATAAAAATAAGTCGGGTTTTCCTTCCTGACGCTATAACTCCAGAACGCACGAACCGATTTCCACGGTTTTGCATTCGTTGGAAAGGTCTTGGGCTCCGTGAGGTTTATAGCAAAAAAAAGTCCAAAAAAAAACACGGGCAAAGCCGTGGGCGGAAAGCTAGTACTGTCATAAAAAAACCGGATAATAATACTCAATACGTTTATTACACTGCACAAGTCAGATAGATGTTACAATAATTAAAATAAATAAATAAACTTACTGCTGCCTCGTTGGTCTAGTGGTCCCAATCGCGACTGCTACGCTAGAGGTCTTGGGTTCGATCCCCAGGTCGAGCAAAGTGTTATTGAGTTTTTCTATGCAATTCTCAGTAGCAGCTCGGAGTCTGGATTTGTGCCCGGTGAATGGCAATAGGCTCGCCCCCTATTACATGGGACCCAAACATACCGGCGAACTGTGGGTGTACATTAAGTACACCTCTGCCTAACCCTTCGGGGAATACAGGCGTGATGGTATGTTATGTTATGTTATGTTAAATAAACTTAATATTTTTGTATGGAGAAGTATCGAAAATTCGGGACGAATTTTCGATTAAGTTATTCGACACGAATACCAAAGTCAATAGGCGTTAAATTGATATGCATATTGCACCGCAATACCGCGCCTCATTATAATCGACGGCAAATAGCTGAATTAATTGGTTTAGTTGTGCACTGAATTACAGCTAATTACAGATTATGTTGTGTATCGGAATAAAGGAGCACCTTGATGAGTAGGCATGGAAATGATGTCTACCTTTTAATAAATTTTCATTAAATAAAATATTTTTTTTGTCACTTAAATTTTTAGGGTAGGTACCTATGTGAAAAAAGTGTAAATACAAAAGTTGTAGGTCTCTTTATTACCTACAACTTTGCCATTTAACTTTTTTCCATAGGACTTGTAGTTTTGCCGGAAATCGAGATAGACCGTTTTTACCCTAAACCCCCTCCCTCCCACTTCCCAAACTCAGGTCGCCCGTAATTTATTTTTCCTTTAATTTTGGTTATATTCTCTTCCTTTTGCAATGGGTTTCATCCTGCTATATTTTTTTTACCTTTTACCATTTTCTAAGGTATCGGCACTGGTCTAAAACGCGATAAAATCCGTAAAAAGTAGTTTCAATTTAAAACATGATTTAATTGCAAGTGTGATTTTGGAGCAGGCTGAGCGGAAAAAATTGTGGACTGGTGTGTAAAAAATCATTTCTTATGATTTTTCATACATCACTTCCGCTATGTATGAAATATTATGGATTTTCATCTGGGTAAAAACTACCTGGCGGCCATTCTAGCTTCAGATCAGTCGCGTATATCCTGAAATGTTAAGTTAGGGTTCTTAAGTTCTCCAGTCGGGGGCCGCAGACAATGTGCAGTTCCCGTAGCCCCCGACGTAGGTGCGAGAGGGAACACTGGGGTTTGTTTTAGTCAGTAAGAGTCTGACAGACCTCACTGCCCTCCCCGGACATCCATGAGAATTTCCACCCTAGTAAACAAAAAATTCTCAATTTCTGCGAAAAAATGCTACAACGCTCCCGTAGCCCCGGCACTAAAGTGGTGATGCGAAACGCCGAGGTTGGTTTTAGCCGGGAGCTCGCTCTTTTCAGAGCGGAGGCCGACACACCCCATCGCTCTCCCTAGAGCGGTGAGTAGTGCATAAAGCATTTCCAACCTCGTCAACAAAAAAAAAATACGACGATTTGGTATATAGAGGCGAGAAAATATCTGCTTGTTCAGTAATAAACAAGCAGATATTTTCTCGCCTCTTACGAGATGTCTATCTGACTGGCAGTGAGGAATTGTAACTTAATACGTCCTCACACGTGACATCCTTATCTATGTACCGTACAAGCAATTTATTTCCAGAATGTTCTATCAATTCCAGGTGTCTTGCAAGTGATTAGCTACTGATACAGTGTTTGCATGCTGGCACTAATTATATCCGGAATGTCGGTCTTGATTACATCTCATGCATGGGTACCTGTCGCATTGTTCTATTATAGTGTAATAACATTGCTGCTGGTGTGATCAATTGTAAGCTCACCGGCTGCTGTTAATTTGCACTGCTTATTAAGGTATATACAGAGTGAAAGGGATTACATGATTCTGGACCCCAATGTGTTGATGTTTTTCGTCGGTTATCACTACATAGTATAAAACAAAGTCGCTTTCTCTGTCCCTATGTCCCTTTGTATGCTTAAATCTTTGAAACTACGCAACGGATTTAGATGCGGTTTTTTTTAATAGATAGAGTGATTCAAGAGGAAGGTTTATATGTATAATACATACATATTTTAGTATAGAAAAGCCGAGAAACTACGCGGGCGAAGCCGTGGGCGGGAAGCTAGTTTAAAAAAAAATCGGCTGTTGTCCATACATTTTGACCGTGCACGTACACACGGCTACACATCAAGCTAAACAAAACCAGTTTAGACTAAGGTCCAATTGTAAAACGTTTCCGCACAACTCAAGGCCAGCCTATACTGGTTTTGTATAGCTTGATGTTTTGCCGTGCGTACATATTGCACTTTAGTATGAAAAAGCAGTCTTTTTTATAGCATAAAAGACATTTAATCTATACATAAAACTTATTTAAAAAATATTAAAGTTTAAATATTGCCATGTTTAATTAGTAATTGTAAAAATCATTATTAGAATTAGTTAAAATGTGCGTCGAAATTAATTAAATGAATCCAGAGAATCTAACTTGCTGAACTATTAGCAAATTATCCAACTTTAACAGTTTCCAAGTTAATAAACTATTACTCTTTCTAAAGAACATTTACAATGTCTCTAATCTATTTATAGCTAATTAAGGTACCGCCTTTTAATACTAGACTCAAAAAACTTCAATGTTTTTCTTTAAAACGGAATTTCGAGAATTTTACTGCTTAAGTATTAAAATTTTAGTTAACGTGTGAAAATTTAAAGTGTGGAACAAAGTATTTATCCGTTCCCCAGAATTAAAAAAGGAATCCTTAGGCACAATATCATTTTGTTGTCCGTCTGCCTGTCAAGATATTTTGCTCAGGAATGCGTGAAGACACCAAGTTGTAATAATTTACAAATGCGTACCTACTTATGTTTACCTACAATTCGCTGGTAGATATGGGAATAGGGGGGGAAAATTTCGTATCTGAAAACCTAATGACATTGCTTGACGTGGCCGGAAATCGAAGTCAACATCAGAAGTTAGCGTACCTAGCAGTTGCGCTTTCGACCTTTCGACTGATGGGGCAGGATATACCTAAAGGCGAATAAATGAAATACATTTTATTCTAATGCGCTTAAAACTTCCGAACTGGATATTAGGACTGTGGTTTTAAGGAGAGAACCACTGCGTCAGACTATTAAAGCTATGTTAAATCAACCATAAGCATCGGACATATTGCCTCCCCCCGGCGGCGTAGATTTAACCCCCACTCAGTTATAGTCTCCACACGGGGTACCTATATACAATACATAATTCTAGGTGGAATAGCATAATAATCGGCCTATAGGTAATGTTCCCACTGCTGGGACAGGCCTTTTCTCGTTAAGAGGGAGTGGGCTGTAATTTTTTTATGGGATTATTCGGCAAACGAGCAGACGAGCTACTTGATGGTAAGTAGTCATCTCCGCCCATGGACATCTGCAAAACTAAAGGAGTTGCGGATGCGTTGCCGAAACTTTTTAAGGAAAACGGAGGAAAGGAGAAAAGGAAAAGGAAGGGGGACTGAGGGAGGAATTGGGTCTCCGGCGCTCCACCACGCGGGCCTATAGATGTTACATGTCTTAGAATGTTTGGTTTCAGGAGACCGTTAATTCTAGGTGGGTTAATAACAAATTTCAGGTAATCCGTATTGAGCAGGCTTCTCAGCTTATTCAATAACAAAATAAATATAATCAGCTTTATACAGAAAATAATTAAAGCATGGAAGAAAAGCGCTTAAAAACACAGCACAATATCTCGGTAATAAGGGATTATGGAAATTTCTTGATTCAACTTCTGAATCGTCTAAATAATCCTACCCGGTTTCAGCGCACCGGAAACTATTAAAAACAAATTAAGCGAAACCTCTACAGTGCCTATTATGTAGAATACGTTTCGAGATGAAACTGGGTGATGTGCACAATGGCTGGGTAAAGTTAGTTGTTTGTTTTCAACTCGGAGGTTGAAAAGTGATGAATCCGGGTTAATTGCCTGTGAGCGTGTAGGTTTTTTTAATACGTTAAGCGTTAATTTTACCTTCGCAGCACGAATATAATGTTGATTATGTTGGTTGTAAAAAATAATACGATTAATCGCATCCTACTTCAAAGTATAGCCTACAAGTGAAATAACAATCGCTGACTAATCACGAAATCTCGAAAACCATAAAGTCTACAAACTTGAAATTTGGCATGGAAATATCTAAGTTGTTAGAAGTGTATATATCCGCTTAGAAAGGAATTGTGAGAATTGCCATATTGGCAAAAACTATAGTTATCAATGCGGATCACGGCTATAAATTAAGATATCAATTTCCAGTATAATATATATATACCTTTCACTGTATGAAAACTCTATATAATTCTGTATCATCATCAACCCATATATTGTCCCACTGCTGGGCACGAGTCTCCACTTAGAATGAGAGGGACTAGATTATAGTCCACCACGCTAGCCTATCTCGGGTTGGCAGACTTCACAAGCCATCGAGAAAATCTCTCAAGCATGCAGGTTTCCTCACGGTGTTGTCGTTCACCGTTTATGCGCGTGATAATTAAGTATTGATACGCACATGAATCAGAGCAATGAATGAGAATGCATCATATAATAAGAGGATGCCTGGAAAAGACTTACATACATACATACATATTGTCACGCCTGTCTCCCATGGGGGTAGGCAGAGACTATAGATTTCCACTTGCTACGATCCTGGCACACTACTTATTAAAAGACTTATTAGTTTTTAGTGCGTAGTTTAGCTTCGCGTGCGTTGGTAACACGGATCTATTTATCATTCTAGCGTATTATGGTATCTGGCAGACAGTTATGGAGTCCTCATTATTTTAGTTAATAGGGTATTTTGTTGCAATTTGTAGGAGCAATAATCTTTGAATTCCCTTGTGTGCTCGGCTTCACGCGATCACAATTTCGATGTTAATTAATTGGAAAGTGTGGGTAGGTTGTGTTCGAACAGCAAATATTATTGTAGAGCCGAATTTTAATTTCCGTAGAGAACACTCACTCAAATTAATTTCGTTCAGCGAAGCTTCAATGCGGCTCAAGTGTTCGGTCATTTCATTAAAGTAATTGATATTGGCTATTGGCCATATTATTGTAGTTCCAAATCAATTACTGAATGAATGAGAGAAAGGCCTAAGTTTAGCACTAGATCGCGATATGTTCAATCGTTCATTGATTGATACGGGCCAACCTAATTGGATGTTCTCAAAACAACTTACGATAATACTGTAGTGTTTGCACTTTCGCAGCTCGTGCGCATTGTCTACAAAATCGTCTAGTGAGTAGTGGTCCTAAGTGCGACTGTTACGCTAGAAGTCCTGGGTTCGCAGGTCGAGCAGTGTTATTAAGTTTTCTATGAATACATATATAAATTCTCAGTAGCAGCTCGGTGTATGAATTTGGACCCGGTTAATTACATTAGTACACCTCTGCCTAACCCTTCAGGGAATACAGGCGTGATGGTATGATTTATTGTTTTTTGTACAAATCCAAAAATGAATTGTGTACAAAATATAGAGATTGAGTATCTGTGTTAGGATTGTAACTATAACCTACTATTTTCTTAACATGCTCCATGACAAGAGGTGCATAGCAGGTTTTTTGTTAACTTATAAGATTACAAAAATAAGTTTTATACTGGTTTTTGATACTAACGCAAATATTCGACGTTGAAATAACTACTTTCTACGTTCTTAGAACATGTAAGGTAGCTGTTAGTCATTAAATAATATCAACATAACGCGATAAAATCTGTATAAAACAGATTTACTGCAATCAGTTTTGTATGGTCCGGACTAGCTAGAAAAATATTAATAATTAAAAGTCAACTTTAATCAATAAAACACTAGGTAATTTATTGCACAGTGGTATTCTGAAAACTGGACGAAAAGTAATTGAAACCGTCAAAGGTAAAAAAATACAAATTGTTGGACGTCGAGTCAAACGTTTGCTAACGAATGGTAACTTTGACGTGCGCCTGCGGGACCGACGACCGGAAATATGGCGGGTAATGCATTGCCGCGACTCTGCGACCAACGCTTCTATGCAGCGACTAACGCTTCTATGCTGCGACCAACGCTTCTACGCAGTGACCAGGCTTTTATTGTGGGTTTATTGCAGAAATTCATGTTCTTGGAATGCTACTGCTGCTGTTGTTGTTCAAGTTGACAGTATTAATAAAGCTGTGACCAGGCTTTCATTGTAGGTTTATTGCAGAAATTCATGTTCTTGGAATGGTACTGCTGCTGTTGTAGTATTAATAAAAAAATAACAAAACAAATACTGACAGTGACACTGAAGTGTTTATCCGTAAATCCGACTTGACTTTCGTTACAGTGATTTTGGGTGCTTTAATGAATAGCTTATGAACTTCGGTAATTAGTTTCTTTTGGCATTAATTAATGCTTGTGAGATCGTATTTTGGCGAAAGAAAAATACGATTTCACGCAAAATTTCACTCTGTTTGTGTCCCGTTTTGAGCAACGGACGGTTTAGCCACTAAGCTTCCGAGGTCTCGGTAGTTTAGTGGCTTAGAGGCAGGTTCGAATCCTGCCTAAGATCGTATTTTTCTTTAACTGGAAAATTTATAACTTCAGTACTTTATGTTAATGATATTATTGTAAGTGGACGAGCCAAACGAGCACTTGTTTTGTTTTAAAAAAAACGATAAGATCTATCGGATTTCATCAGGAGTACTTAGTTATTTATTTAACGTGCGATACGTTACAATCCACTATCCGCAACGCAACCCATTCTACAAGAACGAGTCTTAAGTTTCTATATTTTTTTAATTTAAAATGCTAGCAACATTTTCAGACCCAATGTTTTTGGCAAAATCTCACCATGATAAAAAGATGTAAGTATTCCGTGAAGATCACTCTGTTAAAGACACCAAATTTTTTACAAGTAAAGGAAATCCTCCTGGAACTTCTGCAACCTGGGGAGGCCGCAGGTTAGGTATGTCGGCCTCTTATTGTATGTAAAGGTATAACAAAAACATCTACTACTGAAGAAAATCTGTAAATTATTGTGAAAATTATCAAAATCCGTTGCGTGGTTTAGAAGAAGTTAGCGGAGAAACAGACACACGAAAATAGCGACATTGCTTTATACTAATTAGAAATTATTAATTAACATAACATCACGCCTGTATTCCCCGAAGGGTTAGGCAGAGATGTACTAATGTACATCCACATTTCCCCGGTATGTTTAGGTCCCATATAATAGGGGGCGAGCATATTGCCACTAACCGGGCACGGGCACTAATCCAGACATCGAGCTGCTACGGAGAATTTCGGGGATCGAACACAGGACCTCTAGCGTAGCAGTCGCGCTAAGGACCACTAGACGAACAAAGCAGGCTTATTATGAGATTATTAATTAAATAATTCTAATTGCTATGAATATTTCCTAAAGCCAAGAGTGGTGTAGGTGTAATTACTTCGGATTCAGGAACGTGGATTGTTCGCGCCTGAATGTGTGGGACGTAATATAGATGTGGGTGAGGCTTTGATTCCAGAAGTACCTTTGGAGCTAGAGTTACCAATCATACTATATAATTGTATGTAGGCACTTTCTAAATTACGAGTGTGCGAGTGTATGGTCACCAGCACATCAAGATAACTGTCAAACTGTCAAATTTTCTCATTTGCTTTTGAACTTAATCGACAACAATATATGGTTTAGGTAAAATAATTTGGAGATATTTCACTGTTTTGTATAGGTAGCCTGATGTGCTGGCGACTGTACTATAGACGCGACTATATTTCAGATTTCAGATGTATGGAGAAAAAAAAGGTTTGGATAGATAGAGATATTAACCTTGAATCATTGTCTTTTTCCATTCATATATAGAAAATTTGCAAGGTTTCATTGATAACATTCAACCCGGCCGGGCCGAAACATACCGGGTTGCAATCTCTAGTGGACATGCAGATTGGAGTTGGCGTACACTAGAAGAGGCCTATGCCTGCCAGATATATAGGCTGATGATGATGATGACGCAGATTGGAATATACCTACCTATTTAATACCTAGTCCAATATCCTCTCCAATTGTCGTGAAAACGCAACAAACAGACATGTTTCAGAATTATAAACATTAGTTTAGATGATGGAATATTCTTGAGTGTTAATACACTCAAGACGAGTTCCATTATCCAAACTAGACTCAAATGACTAATTCAATTTAAGAAATAAGCGTAGCGGCTTGGCTTTAAGCCGAAAATGGCGCGGATGGAGTAGAATTTCAGAGAAGAATATCCAACATACGTTTTATTTCACTCTAAAAATAAAACAGACACAATGCTAATTCGAGCGTAAATAATCCGTTTTGTCGCAATTTAAACTTTGGCGTGCGTTGTTCTCATTTCCAGACAAATAAAAACAATACCTCTAAAAGTTAACGAGTGTTT
This sequence comes from Subacronicta megacephala, assembly GCA_958496365.1. NCBI lineage: Eukaryota > Metazoa > Arthropoda > Insecta > Lepidoptera > Noctuidae > Subacronicta > Subacronicta megacephala. The sequence goes on along the minus strand of OY292531.1, from coordinate 2,582,868 downwards.
TTAGTAGATTACGTTTTATCATAGTTGTGGTTCGTTCAACTTCAGAACTTTAATAATTTTAGTTGATTTCGGAGGACATTTGTTGGGCAAACATTTACGCATTGGCTAAATTAGGTGTATTGAACTTTGACCCATTTTTATTATTCGTTTCTGTTAACCTACCATTCTGTGACCACGAACCTGACAAAATACAATAGGTATAAATACAATACCATCAAGCCACGTATGCCCCGAAGGGTTAGACAGAGGTGTACATATTTAATATACTTAATCACAGTTCGACGGTATTTTAAGAGGAGTGTCCCTCGCGAACGCAACAATGTTGCACAGTTGTCGCTGTCTCTATCCCTCGCGATGCGAACGCGTGCCCGAGAGGAGAAACAACAATACATTTGCAACATTTTAACGCGTATTTCTTATGTTCCGAATTTTGGAGATTACTCCTATAATATTGTTAATACGTAAAAAAAAATTCTTGTAAAAATATATTCACTATATTATCTGGGTTTCTATCGAATCAGAATGTTTCTGTATTGATGCATTGTCGAGAAATACTAGCATAAAGTTGGGCCGTTTTTCAACGAAAATTGCCAATCTTTGAGATCGTGTAACTTTTTAACTGTATATTGAAATGAAATTGTATACTACAGGAACACGTATTTTAATGATAAGATTGTTACTGCAAAATTCCAAAGACTTTCATTTGTTAATATTCAAGATAAGACCAAACTACGTTTGTATGGAGCGCGGAGCGGATACTATCCTCTTAAGGTTGCTTGTAGGGGGCTGGGGGGGGGGAATAGGGGCGAGCCACCGATTCACCGGCCATATAATCTTATCCTAACTTCGAGCTGCTACTGAGAATTGAGGAAGACTTAAATAATATAAAATTGTATCATTTGCCCAGCACTTTAGTCGTAAGTGCGACTGAGACGCTAGCGGTCGGGTTCGATTCTCAGGTCGAACAGTACCTACTGTTGGGTTGAATATGAATTCACCTAATGTACCTAGTTACTGAATTGTGGGAGTACTAGACCAATCATGAAAATAATGTACATTCTATTATTGATGTTCTATACTCCTATATCTAAACCTGCGTGTCAAGATATACTGGTCGCTTTGTATTATACTCGTTTATTGAACTCCCGAACTTATAAGCGAGTCAAGTCGATTGTTATAATCGAATTATTGCGAGAATTGACTAACTCAAGTTGCAAGTTTTATTAACGAGAAAACTTTTGTTCCCTACATCCAATGTTCGTTTAATTTCGGGCTGTTTGAGTATTTGTTGCTTTTGTTTTGATGAAAGTGACTGTTTTGATATCAAATAGATAAAGATAATCTATCATCATTTTTATTTTTATGTTTGGGTCAGCTTTCGGGATGGCTCGTAGCTAAGGTATAACTACGCTTATCATCAGATCTGCAAGGTTAAGTACATCTTTTTTTAAGGGATAACTCGGCAAACGAGCAGGCGAGCTACCTGATGCGTAGTTGTCGCCACCCATGGACATCTGCAATACCAAAGGATTTGTAGATGTGTTGAGCCTATTTAAGGAAAAGGAGAAGGAAGAGGACTGAGAGAGGAAGTGGACCTCTGGCGCTCCACAGTCACTGTACGAGATGCAACAGTATTCATACTGCTACTTGACCTCGATATTCTGTGGGAGGGTAGTACGTCCTCGGTCATGCCGACTCATACATCATGATCAACCCAGTACATTGTCCCACTGCACGGGTCTCTTCACAGTACGAGAGGGATAAGGCTTCAGGCCGCTACGCTAGCCTACTGCGGGTTGGCAGACCTCACACGCCGTCAAGATGTTTTCCTTCACCGTTTAAGTGCGTGATAATTAATTATTAATACGCACATGACTTCGAAAAGTCAGAGGTCCGTGCCTTGGATTCGAAATCGAGATCTTTGACTTGGCAGTCCAATGGTCATATCACTAGGCTATCACTGCACTATATATGCTGGCATGAAGACATAGCCAGCGAGGCACGACTACTGCAAATCAAGTCTACCGCGATCAGTCTGTGAAAGGTAGACCTTTCTTAACATCGAGAGGCAGTACGAGCTCGTAAAGCCGTCATTCCCAGTTGTCATATGATCACTTATGGCAATCGTTATAGGTAGCCAGAAGCCCAAAAAGCTTGACAGCCAGTCTATCCTTCGGTGTGGCCCAGAAATTGTGTTGCGAAGGTCTGATGATCGCTTCGTGTAAAATACTGATATTCAGCCGCATTTGTTTAGACTGGAGCCGACTCAACATAATTCGGGAAAAGGCCAGGAGGATGATGTTAGGGTTCATTCATCTTCTATTCTAAAATGCCAGGAGGATGATGAGGATGATGTTAGGGTTCATTCATCTTCTATTCTAAAAGGCCAGGAGGATGATGAGGATGATGTTAGGGTTCATTCATCTTCTATTCTAAAAGGCCAGGAGGATGATGAGGATGATGTTAGGGTTCATTCATCTTCTATTCTAAAAGGCCAGGAGGATGATGAGGATGATGTTAGGGTTCATTCATCTTCTATTCTAAAAGGCCAGGAGGATGATGAGGATGATGTTAGGGTTCATTCATCTTCTATTCTAAAAGGCCAGGAGGATGATGAGGATGATGTTAGGGTTCATTCATCTTCTATTCTAAAAGGCCAGGAGGATGATGAGGATGATGTTAGGGTTCATTCATCTTCTATTCTAAAAGGCCAGGAGGATGATGAGGATGATGTTAGGGTTCATTCATCTTCTATTCTAAAAGGCCAGGAGGATGATGAGGATGATGATAGGGTTCATTCATCTTCTATTCTAAAAGGCCAGGAGGATGATGAGGATGATGTTAGGGTTCATTCATCTTCTATTCTAAAAGGCCAGGAGGATGATGAGGATGATGTTAGGGTTCATTCATCTTCTATTTTAAAATGCAAGGCGAATGATGAGGATGATGTTAGGGTTCATTAATTCTAACTAGAAGCAGTTGTATAATAGTATGCAACTGCTATACTATTATACAACTGCTTCTAGTAACGACTGCCTCGTTAGTCTAGTGGTCCCAATCGCGACTGCTACGCTAGAGATCTTGGGTTCGATCCCCAGGTCGAGCAAAGTGCTATTTGGGTTTTTCTATGAAATTCTCAGTAGCAGCTCGGAGTCTGGATTTGTGCCCGGTGAATGGCAATAGGCTCGCCTCCTATTACATGGGACCTAAACATACCGGCGAACTGTGGGTGTACATTAAGTGCACCTCTGCCTAACCCTTCATGGAATAGCGGCGTGATGGTATGTTTATGTATATGTATGTATGTGTATGTATAATAGTATTTTGCACGAAGCCACTGCCATCAGAACTCTGTATCATAATTTCTGGGTAATACCGCCGAGATTACCTACGCGTGATAACAAAAAAGTAAAACCGTCTTCAAATTGAGTGGTTCTTTTGTTTTTGCCACCGACTTCCCAAACTGTTTTAGACATAAAATTATTTTATTATTTTTTGAAGGCGGTTTTACTTTTTGTTAAAAGTAATTTTCAACCGACTTCAAAAAGGAGGAGGTTTTATTGATTATTATTTTTGTTTGGTAGGTCGTACTTCAGAGGTAGTCCCGTTCAAATTCTATCGAAATCGGTTAAGCGGTTTTAAAAAAATCAACAGAAATCTAAAAATTGTTTACATCGATGATATTATCGTTTACTCCGAAATATCGCTGTCTTATTAAAATCGACCCATAATTGACGGAGATATTGCGTAACAAACATCAAAAAAACATACAGATGAATTGAGAACCGAACCTACCAAAGAGGAGGTCTTTGAAGTGGGTTGAAAAATAGTGGGTAACTATACATATTTTTTTTATGATTATAACAAAATTACTTACTTAACTTTCTCTTGTCAGTAGGCTATGAACCTTTTACAATGTCAAAGATAGTTTAAATAAACTTCAATCCTTCTCTTACTTAGTAATGGATACGCTGAATACTCCTAACTTAATTAACGAAGACCCTCAAGTGGACTTCTAAGTTAAAACAAGTTTCGATTTTTAATCAATTGTCAGTTACAAATCTGTAGTAGTCTGTAGAAATAATTCTACTGCAATATAGACTTTACGTATATAAAAGTTATGTTCTCTTTTAAATAAAAAAATAGATTACGTAATCTGACTGCCTCATTAGTCTAGTGGTTTGAAGCGCGACTGCTACCCTAGACGTCCCGGGTTCGATCCTCAGGTCCAATAAAGTGTTATTTGGTTTTTCTAAGAAATTCTCAGTAGCATCTCGGAGTCTGGATTTGTGTCCGGTTAATGGCAATAGGCTCGCCCCCTACATGGGACCTAAAAACATACCGGCGAAATGTGGGTGTACATTAGTACACCTCTGCCTAGCCCTTCGGGGAATACAGGCGTGATGGTATGATAAGTATGTTATTACGAAAACTCGGAAATTTTTCAGTCAATACTGATAAAGAAATCGATGAACACATATATTTATTCATATTTATGTTCTTATGTATATAGGTCCGATTCCCCCTCAGTCCCCTTTCTTCTTCCTTTTCTACCGTGGTGGGTTTGGTTGTGTTTTCTTCGCATTGTTTAGACAATGCTGAGAGAATACAGCCAGTCTGTGTATGGCACTTACCATCAGGTGGGCCACTTGCTCGTCTGCCACAGTTAATAGGCTCGGCAACGCATCTGCAACTCCTTTGGTGTGACAGTTGTCTATGGGTGGCGATGACTTCTTACCATCAATTTACCTAAAAGAAGAACAACTGTCATTTAATGTTTAAAACATTAAGTCTAATTTAACCTGCGTCTTCTGGTTTACTATATATATCACTAAGCAACCGCGAGTCCCACCCGCCACGTCGAAATTTGTCTTGACATTTTTAAATTAAAGTCTTTGAGGTAACGTTAATTAAGTCTTCCTACTTTAAAATATTATCTGAAGGCTTGCTTAGCTAGAGGATGAAACACGGTGGCTACGAGTATAACTCAATCAAATTAATGAAGGGACCACTTCCTGGTACAGTTCGCTCGCTAAATCAATTTGTGTTCTACAGCAAAGTTGGGATAAAGGCTACCGTATGGTGTTACAGATATTTTATGAAGTTCACGGCCACCTGGGGTCTCCAGGATGTTTGTCTTGTCTCGAAGTTTAAGTACCACAAGTATATACAAACAGGAACTGTAAATATGCGAACATTTGTTATTGTAAAGCGGGGCCTCCTAGCACAGGTATGTACTTATTTATTTAAAACGAGGTCTTTCGGTAAGATTCACTGTAAAAGTTGTAGGTACTAGTTTCTTTTTTTATTTTATTAGAGTGTAGTCACTTATGTCTAAGTAGTCGTAATGAAGACACAGTTTATAATGTGTTTTTTTTTAAAAGAATCAGAAGTTTTTATAATAATCTATACTTTTCTGAAATTGTAAAAAAAGTGTGATCTTGTGTGATCTTCAATATACTGAAGTTATTAGTGGTATATTGAAGATATTTAAAAAAAACAAGTGTGTTACAGTAGGTACTATAAATGTCTCCGAAACCAAAAATGTGAATTTTGAAATTCTTGTCTGTTTGTAAGCTAGAGTTTGTAAGCGCAGAAACTACTAAGCATTAAGTTAGAACGCATAATATGCTTCAACTTAAAAACAAAAACTACGCTACATCATATCTCAATTAATTAAACAGATCAGATATTACTAACCCAGTTAATATTCGACATTATAACTCTTATACATAATATAATATACTATGAATGATAAACACTACAAATAATGAAAGTTTATCTTAACAAAGGGGCATAAATGTAGGGCTTGCCAATGTAATGCTGCACTTTTACCTTTAAAACCAAGTATTTTTTTTAATTGAACGCGATCTTCCGATATACTGGTGAAACAATCTTTATCTTTAATTTCCAGATAGCATTTCTTGTTCGGACATCCATTTCGAAATCGAATTGCTGCCAACTCTGTATCAATAAACGTAACCGACTTGATAATATAAGTTAGCAAGGAATTGTATTAGGTTAATGTAGCGTGAGCAAACTAGATACCTAATCTCTATATTTGTGGTTTATTTTCAGAATCAGTTTATTTGAAGGTAGACTATATTTTTGTCTCGTCGTCAAATTACTTGTACATAAGAAAACGTTTCCTATATAAACTTTATTAGAGCATCAACTTATAATAAATAGAGGACATAGAAAATCTTCAAAGTTTTGCAAAAATACTTTACCTATAAGTGATTCATACACCTTTAATTATTGTTTTGCAAACAAACTCATAGAATGATTACGTAATTTAGTAGTAGTGCCTGCTGGCGTGTCTACATGCCAGCATGAATGGGTCGGTACGACCGGGAAAATACTACCCTCCCACAGAATATCGAACAGTGTGCATACTGTTGCGTTTCGTTCTGGAACGCCCAATTCATCTCTCAGTCCCCTTCCTTGTCCTTTTCTCCTGTCCATCTATTTTCCTCTATTGGCTCAGTTGTATTTTCTTCGCATTGTTTAGACAATGCAAAGGAATACAGTCAGTACATATATGGGCAGCGATGACTCATACTGAAATCAGGTAGCGCGTTGTATATTTATTCTCAACCAAAAGACGTCGCTAAGCTATTAGAAAATACATAAATAATGAATGCAATTTCTCTTTTCGATTTACGTACCCACCTAATTAAAATGTCAATTGTCTGGTAGAATATTCAAAATAATATAGTCTTGCATACTCATATATATGTTTTCTACCACCATAATTATTTACCAAGTTTCGTACAAATAAAACATTTAATCTAATTTTATGGATGGTATTTTTTGGGTTTAATTTTTCTTGTTTTCACAAAGCAAAGCATTGAAGACAGCCCTGTCAACTTGTACTTAATAGAATGAAGTGTCGCAAGATGTTCTCAAGTTTGTGTCCTTCACTCGGCGCGGTGCGAAGTTTGCTAACTCAAGTAAGATGCACAGTGGCGCCATAATAGATCTGTTTGCCTGTGGTGGCAGGGCGAACTTTCCAAGCTGTTTTGATGACGTTATACCTTTTTTCTTATTGACTGCTTCGTAAGTCTAGTGGTCCCAAGCGCGACTGCTACGCTAGAGGACCTGGGTACGATTCCTAGTTAGCAAAGAGTTATTGAGATCTATGAAATTCTCTGTAGCAGCACAGAATCTGGATTTACCTATGCCTGGTTAATGGCAAGACTAATAATTATGTTTACATATGTATAGCATATCATTATTACTTTGCAGCCATTTGAATGCCGAAGCGGGTCGCTAGTATAAAAATAAAACAATTTTCTACAAACTTTTAAAATAGTTCCGATGTTTTTTTATCAGTAAAATATCACCATTCATCATGAATAATGGAAACTGTAGTCCTCAAACATCGGTCACGAGTTTGGAGAATTGAAAAAAATTACATTAAAACTTTCGGTGTTTGGCCACTGTACACATGGGAGGGACCCGGCCAAGTTTCGGCTAAGGCTGCAGTCACATGGCGCGATTTTTAGATACAACTTTTATTTTCCATTTCTTGTTATATTGTTCAAAAACGGAAGGTACGGAGCAGAAAGAAGGAAAAGAAGCAAGCACAATGATGTGTGTCAAATTCATTAATTATTTAAGATTACGAGTAATGTCGCACACAATAATAAAGATATACATTTTTATTATGTTTAAAAATGCTACTTATTAAAAGATGCAATGAACAAGCAACGACCCAAACGAAGAAAATATATATAATCAAGTACTAGCAATAATTATATAATTACTAATACTTTCCTTTCTGGAGTGCCGAAAACCTTGCAGATAATCTGCCACATACCGTGCCACGGTGGCAAGGTTGGTTGGACTCAGACTTACCTTCCCAATGCATTTTCAAAATGAGAACCTTTAGTGAGTTACTATCAGGCATGGATAAAAGTGATTCAGACAATATTTAGTACCAAATCGCGCGTCGTTGATCTTTATTTAAGCCGCGAATATCTGTCCGAAGCCTTACGTCAGCCCGACAAAGTCACAAACGTTCCTTATTCCCAATTCAGATGGCCGCGATTGTGTGGCTAGCGACTTTTCCTTTTCGGAAGACATTCTTTATTTTCAACTGGTGCTGCCTTGGGAGTGAGTGCTAGGGTTAAACTAGTATCTTCAATATAAATTTATGTGTATATCAAAGTTAAATATCATTTACCAAGTAATCACAAACATTTAGAAACTTTAGAGACTGCCTCATTAGTCTAGTGGTCCTAAGCACGAGTGCTACGCTAGAGAGTCTAGCGGTCCTGGTTTCGATTCCCTGGTCGAACAAAGTGTTCGAGCGGCTCGGAGTCTGGATTTGTACCCCGTTAATGGCAATAAGCTCGCCTCCTATTACGTGGAACTTAAACATACCGGCTAAGTGTGGGTTTACATTAGCACACCTCTGCCTAACCCTTCGGGGAATACAGGCGTGATGGTATGTTATGTTATGTTCTAATATCGACTTCGAATACGAATTCTAACGACTGTCATAGGTGTTCGTAAGCCAACCGGGATCGCCGGCTTTACATGCTTTTCGAGGCATGGAGGGATGTCGATGTGTTAAGAAAGGTCATCCATAACTGACCGAGGCAGACGCAGCTTAACCTTGGAGATCGTTGATTAGCTAGTTATAACTTAGCCATGTAATAAGTATAGTGCTAGACTAGACTGCCTCATTAGTCTAGTGGTCCTAAGCGCGACTGCTACGCTAGAGGTCCTGGGTTCGATCCCCAGGTCGAGCAAAGTGTTATTGGGTATTTCTATGAAATTCCCAGTAGCAGCTCGGAGTCTGGATATGTGCCTGGTGAATGGCAATAGGCTCGCCCCCTATTACATGGGACCTAAACATACCGGCGAACTGTGGGTGTACATTAAGTACACCTCTGCCTAAGCCTTCGGGGAATACAGGCGTGATGGTATGTGTAATAAGTATAATTATGGCATTTTAAAACGAAGTTAGTCAATGGTAATGACGTAGCGGTAAAACGTAAACTGGTTTGTTTTCTAATAAAACAAACCAATTTACGTTTTTTTACTATTTCAAGTTATTAAATAAATTATTTTGTTTATTTAGACTAGTTTTGATATTATAAAATTAATAAACCGTCGTCATATTCCCTCAAACACAAACATATTACGCTGTACATTATTATATCAAAGCAATGCGTTCATTGTGTTTTAATACACAATATATTAAATACACAATCATATTTACGGGCCAATGCATATTCTGTAATGGTTGATAACGAGTAATTTTGGAACTAATTACTATTCAGTGTAATTAATTTTGCTCAACATGATAACGTTATTAAAGCTTGTTATATTTTAACGAAGTTAGGAGTTATATTAATGGCATGTATGTTTGACAAACTTCTATCAAATAAAATAATTTATTTGCCTGAAATATGGTGCATACTTCACTTTTCAACCGACTTCAAAAAGGAGGAGGTTCTCAATTCGTCTGTATGTTTTTTTTTTGTATGTTTGTTACGCGATATCTCCTCCAGTTGTGGACCGATTTTAATGATTGTTTTTTTGTTTGGTAGGTTATACTTCAGAGGTGGTCCCGTTCAAATTTTATCGAAATCGGTTAAGCAGTTTTGAAAATATCAACAAAAATATAAAATTTGTGTACATCGATGATATTATCGTTTACTCCGAAACATCGCTGTCTTATTGGAGCAGTGCATTTAGTTGGCTAACAAGTACTTCTAAACAAACTTTCCACTAAAATTACAAAATAAAATTACTTTTAACAAAAAAGTCGGTGGCGAAAATAAAAAACCCACTCAAATAGAAGTCACCGACTTCCCAAACTGTTTTAGACAAAATTATTTTATTATTTTTTGAAGGCGGTTTAACTTTTTTGTTAAAAGTAATTTTATTCATTTTATATTTCTATCTACACGTTCTTCATGATTCGTTGTCATCCTTGCTGTAACTCAATTTTCTTTATGTCACTCGGCATGATACCTATAACTTTTTTAAGTCTAGCCTTAAAAATAAATTATGTTATTCACAGGTACCATTGGGTTCCTAGGCCTTCAATTTAGGTTTAGAACAGATACCAGTTTAGCTGGACCCGTTCCATTGCTATATTCTTTTTTTATTTTTATAAAAGCTAACTAGCAATGTGGGTCACACATTACTAGTATTTTTGTTAACACCTCATGCTAAGCTAAATATTTAAGGGTAAGTTAACAAGGCTTATTTGCATTGAAGATGTTGTTGACGTCACCCGAAGACGTAAAATGTGGAAGAGAAATTTGACATCACAGGTAGTGGTCTCGGTATCTTAGTTGGTAAAGTGTCTGGTGTACTTTTTGCTTTTGCGTTTGGCCGATTTTTTTTTTCACTAGTTAATTGTCTTTCACAAGAAAATTCATACTTTTGTGAACATTTCGCATTATTTAATGCTAAAATATAATTAAAAATTAAGGGAAATTGTACCAATTAAAATTTAGTTTGCCTCAAAGCAAGGAAGATTGCTCAGGATAACCTCTGATGAGACAGGCATGGCCTTCCAACTATCTTCTTTGCTTGGATAAAGTTCCTCGTTTCAGAAGAAAGTTTCGCCTTTCTAAGGAGAAAATTAATAATTCGTTCATAGTTTAAGCAAAAACTTATTTATGCGTCAAAGGACGCGGGTAAAATCAATTCTAAATTTAATTCCAACAAATTCACTTCCAATATCTCATTTTGCTTTCGGACAAAAAATTGTAAGTAAGAGCTGGCGCGCACTTGCTACATAAATTAAAATGTTTTCGAAGAATTTCAAATCCTAGTTTTTTAATTAAAAGAGCGAATAGTTTTTCAATTTGTTAGCTTACTTTGTTTTATATTTCTCAAGTGAATTTTGATTTAAAAATCATAATTTCAGCATAAAAGGTTTTCTTAGTAGTTTTAGTTATAATTATAAGATGTGACCCTACCTTACCCTACGGATAGGGTCAGGTAGAGGCAGTATGGTCTGCTTTAGCAGTTTACAACTTAAAATGCCTTGTGTGATAAATACCCAATCTTTTTTCTTCTTCTTCATCATCAACCCATTACATTACATTATCCCACTGCTGGGCACGGGTCTCCTCTCAATACGAGGGATTAGGCTATAGTCCGCCACGCTAGCCTACTGCGGGTTGGCAGACTTCACATGCCGTCAAGAAAATCTCTCAGGCATGCAAGTTTCCTCACGATGTTTTCCTTCACCGTTTATGCGCGTGATAATTAATTATTAATACACACATAACTTTGAAAAGTTAGAGGAGCGTGCCTTGGATTCGAACTCGAGACCTTTGACTTGGCAGTCCAATGGTCATATCACTAGGCTATCACTGCACTGATCTTCTTCTTCGTTCTATTGCTATCGTCTGAGGAGAATATTCACTGCTCTCTATTGTGCCTTCGTCTCTCACGCCTTTTTCCTATAGAGGTAGACAGAAATTACAGGACGCCATGTGCTACGATTCTTGCATACTTCTTTTGCTTCGTCAACATTCATAAATCTTGTCATACACATGCACCGGTTGCGGGTACTACGCACCTGACCTTTCTGAAGGATGTCACCAAAAAGGTCTTGGTTTAAATTTAATGTATGTATTAATTTAATTTCCAATTTTAACGGGTCGATTGGCTCATTGAGCAATCGCGCAATATACTAGGGCCTCATGGAGCAATATTTGTATGGCCTACAGATAGTTGTTCCGGGATCAGATGTTTCGCATGTATAATTTGTGTTGTTTTGTGTTGTTTGAGTCGGAATTGGGATGTCTAAGTATTTGTTTATAACAATTGGAGCAAAATTTAATATCCACCAACAGATTCCAGTCATATATCATTTAAAAAGTAATATTTTAAGATTATGGCGACATTCTTCAAATTAATTAAGTTCTAATTCACACAAGAACTTTAACATAAAGTATGTGCTATATCTTATATAGGAACGCAGCTCGATTTCCTTCACTGGGCACTAAAGTTGAAACGAGGTAAGTTTTGAAAGAATTTAGAGAGTGCGGTCCATGATTGCTTCTAAACTACTATAGTTAAAAGTACTAGAATACTAGTACCTTTTAGTACTTTACTCTAGCATCTAGTAAGTGAATGTTGAATTTCAATTAAATCATTAAAATAGGTTTATTCAAAAAAAATTTAGACTGTTGGATATATGCGGTTTTATTTAGTGCATTAGCTTAAAAACGTCTTCTTTATTTTGATAAAAATAAAATAAAAGAACTAATATATACTACTAAGAACTAACTATGAGATAAAAAAAAAATACGCTGTGCAAAAAATACTGGCTGTTGAGTAATTAACAAAATAAATAATATGATATTTTTTTAGTATATATATTTGTAGCATTAATTAATGCTAATGTCATCACTCAGACAAAAGTCGAACTTTTGTACCTCTGGTTAAGTAAACCGGACATTGGTCTCGGTAACTAAGTTGCTAAAGCGTCCGAGGTACCTACATGATGAAGTACAATAAGTATACTGTTGCGTTTTGTTCGGTGAGTGTGGCCACCGGAGGCCCAATTTCTCCCTCAGATCCCTTACTTCACCTAACCCTCCCTTTTTCCTAATCGTAGGCAGCGGCTAGCTTGTGTTTTCTTCGGATTGTTAAAATAATACTAAAGTCTATGGGCCGTTTTCTCTTTTACTACAGTAAATAAAATAGATATATAATAATTACATTCTATGGAGACATTTCCTAAAGCGCGCAATAAAATTTAAATATTGGTATGCTTTCAATCTAAACGTCTTATGGTACTCACAGACGGGGAACATAGTTGTAACGACGAGATTAGTTGAAACAAATTCATAGAATTTTGTCTTTGATAGTAGTGAAACCAGTCGATAGTCCGTCTTACAAGACCATTCAATTAGAGTTGCGTACAATGAAGCGCTGTCAGCTGAAAGACAAAGCGATGGCTTGGGGTTGCTTAGTGAAACCAAACACGAGGAATTTCCTGCTAAAGCATTTCGGCAGATAGAACAAACAATGTACCTACAGTTGTTTAGTGAAAACAATATTCTAAATTTATCTATTACTAGTTTCCTGATTGGACTATACGTTTGTCATTTTACGCTCAGGAATAATGTAGCTTTCTATTGGTAAAATATTATTTCAAATCGGTCGAGTAGTTTCAGAGCCTATGCAATGCAAACAAACAATCAGATCTTTCCTCTTTATAATATTAGTTGAGACAGCTGATGGCAAATTAGTACATACTTTTTTTTATTAACTAAAGGATTACCAAAGAAGTAACATTAAATAAAACACATAACAAAATTTCACATATTGTCAACTCTACAGGTAAACACAACTGGCATTACCACAGCTACATACATACGTACAATCACGCTTTTTTCGCAGGGGTAGACAGAAACTACAGATTCAAACTTTCTGCGATTCATGATTAGGGTCTTCCATATTCATATAGAAATATTTTCATGCCAAAATATTATACTTTTTTTATATATTATTTTATATATACAACAAACATAAACTTTTACATACTTTCTGTGTGAAAATTCATATTTTTGGACCCCGACCTAGTACCAACAAGTTGATCAACTGATAAGAACATTTAGTAAGTTGGATGTGTTGTACATGAGTGCTGTGGTGATTGTTTGCATGTACTCAGCATTTTCTCTAGTATAATAGTATAGGACTAAAATAGTTGTCTTTCGAGCGTATGGCTCCCGTGGGTAGCAGCGGAAAATCAGCGTCAGTGGTATCTAGCATCACCGACATAATGCTGAGCTGTGGCCCTTTTGGCACAACTAGGTACTATATAAAGCCATTTATCTTGTTAATTTGTGAGTCTTATGTAACTATAGTTAAGGTTTTATGTATAAGTTTTTGTGCCTATAAACACATTTTCTTTCTTTCAGATCTACAAGGTTAAGCCGCATCTGCCGCGGTAAGTCTGTGGACGGGTGACCATTCTTGACACATCGAGAACTTTTCGTGCCTCGGAGAGCATGTAAAGCTGTCGGTCCCGGTTGTCATACAAACACCTATGAGAATTGTTAGTGGTATTCAGAGGCCTAAAAAGCCTGTCAACCAGTCTATCCATCGAATATCGGTGTTACCCATAATTTGGGTTGCGGAGATTTGACGGCAATGACTTCCTGTAAAATACTGATACACAGCCACATCTGGTTAGACTGGAAGCGAGTGGAAGCGGTGAAGAAGAAGAAGAAATGAAGAATGAACTCTGTGGCGTAAAGAAGCCCACAGCCAGCAGTGGATGGATATGGGCTGATGATGATGATGATGATGAAACCTAAAGATACCACACTGAGGCAGTGGTATTGGCAAACCATCGGCGTTGTTCGTTCTAGCATCATACAACAAAACGAAAAAGTGTAGTATATCTCAAGGTGCTTCAATAATGAGAATCTACCATGGTATGACCCAATCTAAGGCAGAAGGAAGTTTGCCGGGTCAACTAGTAGGTAAAATTATAAAGAGGTAATGTTTGTGAGTTTGTGACGTTATAAGGGATAACCTCTGGATCTACTGAACCAATTTTGAAAATTATTTCACCAATAATAAGCTACATTATTCCTGCGTGACATGGGCTATATAATAAACCAGTAAAATGAAAAGATACGTAGATAGATAGATAGATAGATTGTTCTTTATTGTACACCAAAAAGAAAAGAAAAACAAAATCAAAGTTACATAATTAGGTACAATTGGCGGTCTTATCGCTAATGCAATTTCTTACAGACAACCGTTGGATGGACAAGAGTCGTATAGAAAGACGTACCTATAGTCCACGCGAGCGAAGCCGCGGGTGGAATACTAGTACAATACAAGATCCAATAATGAATAAGTAAAGGCCCAGACGAAACGTAATCAGGGTTTCGTATGTCTAACTTCACCTTTTACTTATCCACCTCCCACAATCCGCTTTCCAAGGATTAGTTCTATTCAGACCGTATATGCGACAAAATGTTCGTTACGCAGTGATTCTGTTCTAAGGAACTTAGGGTATAAGGTGGTATTAAGGTTGTAGGAGATAAAGAAAAGTAATTATGGTGTTCACATATAGGTAGTAGGGATATTGGAAGAGCTTCTACAAGTTATATAATTAATAATCATCATAATTTGCGGAAGCTCTTCACTACATAGTATAAAACAAAGTCACTTCCCGCTGTCTGTCTGACCCTATGTATGCTTAGATCTTAGAAACTACGGAACGGATTTTAATGCGGTTTTTTTTAATAGATAGAGTGATTCAAGAGAAAGGTTTATATGTATAATACATACATATTATAGTACAGAAAATCCGAGAAAACATGCGGGCGAAGCCGTGGGCGGAATGCTAGTAATTCATAAGTAAGAAAAATACGTATATCTTTTCGATTCAATTTATTTCTCTTCTTAAATGTCGTAGTGTTGAAAATGTCATTTCAAAACGGAAAAAGCTATGTAAATATCCATTCTAATATCCTTTAAAAGAGCGAAGTCTTCTGTCGATCCAACAAAATAAATAATCCTTTTTTTGTAACAAAAGAACTCCTTTTTCACGAAAATGTTTTTCCGTTCGTCCCGCCGTGAATACAATTCATGAGTCGGCGGCGGCAGGGTTGATTCGAATACGTATTGTGTGTTTTAACCCTTTTAATGCGATCGTAAAAGGATTCTTAATGTGTCTTCTTATAGATAGTCTCTTACTTAATCGTTTGGTACATGGTGATTGAAAATAAACTTTAATAATGTTGTATTTTGGATTTAAATTTATGTGTCTAAAACAATAATAGTAAGCTATTTAAGTGAGTTGATCACATGGCAAGATGGACAGACGACCTGATAAAAGTCGCTTGAATACAGATGGTATATAGCCAGTCGTTTTAAAAGATTATGACGGGGTCATTTTTTTTGTGGTGGATCTCTTGTGGCTGAGCTTTCTATGTTAAGTACGCTCGAGCGGCAATGTCTAATAAATGCGTGCATGTCGTCGCTGGGACTGGTTAACTCACAGCTGCTCTGGCTCTTCATTCAAAAAGCTATTTTAGACATTGCTCAGAACTTTGAATTAGAGCACTTTGAACTCACATATTTGTTACTGTTATGTCTGGGCTTTATTTATGATACATACATACCATCACGCCTGTATTCCCCGAAGGGTTAGGCAGAGGTGTACTAATGTACACACTTCGCCGGTATGTTTAGGTCCCATGTAATAGGGGGCGAGCCTATTGCCAGTAACCGGGCACAAATCCAGACTCCGAGCTGCTACTGAGAATTTCATAGAAAACCCAATAACACTTTGCTCGACCTGGGGATCGAACCCAGGACTTCTAGCGTAGCAGTCGCGCTTAGGACCACTAGACTACTGAGGCTGTCAGTTTATTTATGACATGATATGATATATGATATCGTATGAACCCTTTAAAAAAAAATAAAGTTCCTAGTGCGTGGAAAGGTTTACAGAAATGTGATCAAATAGTGAAGAGTTACGCTCGACGATGGAACCGAAATAAATCTCTCACTTTGTTCATTTTGCATAAACAATACTATTTTTTTTTGTTTTGCGGTCAAATAACTTGTATGTAAGACAATGTTGCCTGCTATAAAAACTTTATTAGTGCGTTAACGTTATAATAATGGAGGACATAAAAAATCTTCTAAGTTTCGCATTAAAGTACTTTATAGCGATTCCGATAAACCTTTACTTATTGATTGCAAACAGATATAGAATTAATTTATATAGAATTAATCTCCCATTCATATTTTTAACCGACTTAAAAATATGTTTTCAATTCAACTGTTGTTTTTTTCTCGAAAATCTTTTAAAATTCTTCTTCATCCTGGGAGTTTTCACGGGTATTATTTCGATTGAATGAACGCGACGGATTTTTTAGTATTGTACTCATTCAATAGCATCTTAGTAAATGCAGTATTTTATGATAACTCAATATTTTACGTGACTTTTTTATTCAGAAAAAGAATTATGATAGATCTCTAGAGAAATTATGCGGTTTGAGTTGAAACTGAAGTGGTAGAAAATTGAAACTGACAGTTTCAAAAGTTAGAAGTATTTTCAAGTCGAGGACTTGAGGTTTGTTTACTTCTTCGAGTCGTTAGTACGATTTCAATGCTTTTTTCGCAACTTGCAGGTTTCAAAGACATTCGAGGTTCATGGCAGCACTAATTGCGACATAAACTAACTATATTTACAACTGAGTGCTAAAAATGTAAAAAGGTTTAGTTCATACTTTTGAATACTTTTCCTTTTCCTTAATAGGCTCGGCAACGCATTTGCAACTCCTTTGGTATTGCAGATGTCCATGGGCGGCGATGACTACTTACCATCAGGGAGCTCGCCTGCTCGTTTGCCTAGTTAAGAAATAAAAAAGGGTGGTTTAAGTGGGTAGTGGGATAACACAAGCCGTGAATGATGATATTAATGTTGATAACTTTAGTAATGAGAACAGACCAACATCGTTTTCTAGTGCTGTATTCAAAGTTGTCATGTAATGCAAGCCATACATATATATGTTAAGCGGTGGTAGCCTGATGGTTAGGGCGTCCGACTTGCGATCATGTGGTTGCCGGTTCGAAACCCACCCATTGCACTACCGACGTGAGCCCACTCGTAAAAC
This sequence comes from Subacronicta megacephala, assembly GCA_958496365.1. Taxonomy (NCBI): domain Eukaryota; kingdom Metazoa; phylum Arthropoda; class Insecta; order Lepidoptera; family Noctuidae; genus Subacronicta; species Subacronicta megacephala. The sequence goes on along the minus strand of OY292531.1, from coordinate 2,565,232 downwards.
AAGCATTAAGCTTAGTACGGGTGGTTAACAAGATTACTAGTAATGTGTGACCCACATTGCTAGTAAGCTTTAAAAAAAAACAATTGAAAATTAGATGCATAAAATGGTACAATGGGCGGTGTTATCGCTAAAAGCGATCTCTTACGGATGACACAAGTCTAAACCACAGACTATCACCGTTTTCTAGTGCTGTATTTAAATTGGTAGCGTAATACAAGCCATACATATAAATAACTGATTGCCTCATTAGTCTTTGAGTGGTTCGTTAAGTAAAAGTCGAGATGGTATACGAATTACTTAGAATATATATTTGGCACTAAAACATTATAGTTATATTACAATAGTAAACCTTACAAGTAGCATAACAACAAGAATCTTCAAATATTATTTTGACGAATAGGGTGCGAGAAAGTTTGTACAGAGTTATGGTCTTAGAAACGCGCGTCATATAAATACAGGCGGCAGAGGTTTCACAGTCAGTGAACGATGGTAATCGACGCAGGGATGTTGTCGCTTCTCGATGTACCGGCCAGCGCAGCCGTAAATACTGCGGTCCTGACCGCGACTGCTACGCAAGAGGTCCTGGATTGAATCCTCAGGTCGAGCAAAGTGTTATTGGGTTTGTCTATGAAATTCTCAGAAGCAGTTCGGAGTCTGTATTTGTGCCCGGTGAATAGCAATAGGCTCGCCCCCTATTACATCGGACCTAAACATACCGGCGAAATGTGGGTGTACATTACTACACCTCAGCCTAACCCTCGGGGGAATACAGGCGTGATGGTATGTTAAATATAAATAAATTTTCACTCACAGGAAGTGTTTGCTATAAATTGGATTTACTCGTACACTAAACAAGGCCTCGACTTAGTGATGACATCACTACCGGTTAGTTTATGGTGTTGTGTTCCTGTTATTCCCACGGTGTTAGGGGAGATGAAAATATTTTTGTTGTAAGTTTAACAAGAGCAAATCCGAGGCTCGGATAAGTTTTCGCTTCTTTTCCTTTGGGAAATCCAACAGTGAGCGAGTGAGTCGCGAATGCGGTTTTCACATAAGCATCTTTTTAAACGTTGACTTACACTAAGATTTTCTTCTGTATTAAAATTAGCATTGAAAGTAGTTTATAGAGCGTCGGAGGCCCAATTTCTCCCGCAGTCCCCTTCCTTATCCTTTTCTCGTTCCGCTCCTTTTGTCATGGCTCGGCAACGCATCTGAAACGCCGTTAGTATTGCAGATTTCAATGGGCGGCGATGACTACTTATCATCAGATTGCCTGTTTGTTTACAGAGTCAAAAAATAAAGTATATTTACAAAGGTTACGCCTTCAGTCTTCAGAGAGATTCGGCTCATTATCATCATCATCATCCCATTTAGTGACCCACTGCTGGGCATGAGTCTCCTCTCGGAGTGAGAAAGGTTAGGCTCAAGTCCACCACGCTAGCATCCTGCGTGTTGACGAACTTCACACGCCGTCAAGAAAATCTCTCAGACATGCAGGTTTCCTCACGATGTTATTTTCTGATAAAATTATTACTACGCACATGATTACGAAAAGTCATAGCCTTGGACCTTTGGCTTCGAACCCAGGACCTCTAGCGTAGCTGTGTAGCAGTCGCGCTTAGGACCACTAGACTAATCAGGCAGTCTTCTTATACTCCTTTTCTTGAATATATTATCTCATATTAAATGTATAATAATTTCTAAGTTCTTTTTGTTTAATATGTCGTAATTGTACCTAACCTTAATAATATGACTTTCATCTTGAAACTCTGAAAAACTAGTTTAAAGTTTAAATTGTTCCATCTTAAGTGAAACAGTTTCAAAACTTACTATCTCGTAATATGTTGAGTCCAGGTGACTTTTTAACGTAGAATGTAAGTAGCTTTTTAGAGTTGTAAAGCTTTAACGTTAATATTATATCACAAATATTTAACGAACAAAAGTTTTCATAGTTCTGTATATACTACAATCTATACATATGTATTATATATACATACATATTGTCACGTCTGTCTCCCATGGGGGTAGGCAGACTATGGATTTCCACTTGCCACGATCCTGGCACACTACTCTAGCTTCATCTACATTCATTAATCTCTTCAGGCATGACTGTCGGTTTAGGGTTCTCAGAACCTGGCCTTTTTTAAGAACATCCCAATTTGGTTGCGGAACGTACGCCGAGGTCGTCCCCTTCCAACTCGTCCATCCGCACTCGCCATATATAGGTACTTGTTTCGTCAATCTCCGTTCATCCATTCTCTCTACATGTCCAGACCATCTTAACATACCTTTCTCAATCCTTGTTACTACATCCTCTTTTACTCCACAACGCTCCCTTATCATACTGTTTCTCACTCTGTCTTTCAGCGTAACACCAAACATGTCTCAAGCATTTATTCTGCTTTCATGTTTCGTCTGCCATACCCAACTTTCACTACCATACATTAGTGTCGGCGCCAACACTCCCCCAATCACAGCCAGTCGTGCCTTTTCAGACACTTTCCATGTATTATAATATGTATAAAATATACATATAATAAAACTGCATTAGGCCGATGTCTGTACGAAAAAAAAAACTATAATGAAGTCGTAAAAACTACTGTACAAATAAGGTAGAGGTTTTCACAGTTATATTATATTATATTAAAATTATTATATTATATTAGTTATATTAAAAAAAAAAAAAGAAAAAAAAAGAAAAAAAAAAAAAAAAAAAAAAAAAAAAAAATTGCTATGACAATCGTAAGAGGTTGTCAAGTGTCAAAAAAGTTAAAACCAGTCTATCCTTCGAATATTGGTGTTGGCTAGACTATTATTCTATTCAATTCAATTAATTGAATTGATTGTTTATTTGCAAAATATGGGTTTACAAAAGATGTTAGTCACATGATACAAAATGTTTCACCACATTTAGCCTTAGAGCATGCAAAAATTACAAAAGATCATTAAATAAATTACTACAATGACAAAGTCAAAGAGATTTAATAGTAGTAGTAATGTATTAAATGTCTTTGGACAAAGTAATACAAAAATTGACAATAAAAATAATGGAAAAATGTCAATAAAATAATGGAAAAAGTTCACAAAGATTACATAACGGGATACGATAAAAATAAATAAAAAATAATAGTACCTACAGTTACATTCATTTTAAGGTATGATCTTCTAAATATTCGCTAACGGAATAGTACACTTTTTCAACAATTCATCTCATTATCAATAGAGCGATGTAGATAAAGTAGTTTTCGCAAAGTTATAAAGACATTCGGAAAGTTCAATAAATGCAAAAAATATATCTAGAATGCACTTTTTCTTTTAATTCCCGATGGTCTCTTAGCGAAGTCGTTCAAAGTCTTTTGCTTACAAACTTCTTTTTTCCGAGAATGCAATTAACTTGGATTAATTGAGTAAAGTTTTTGTTGGCATTGTCGCTCGCGACAAACAGCGATGGACGAAGGCAACAGTGAGATTGAATTGTTGCTGATTGTGGATATTATAAGTAGTACCTAGTAGATAGTACAAGTATAAGTGCAGTGATAGCCTTGTGATCGTTGGACTGCCAAGTCAAAGGTCTCGAGTTCGAATCCATGGCACGCACCTCTGTCTTTTCGAAGTCATGTTCGTATTAATAATTAATTATCACGAGCTTAAACGGTGAAGGAAAACATCGTGAGGAAACCTGAATGCCTGAGAGATTTTCTTGACGGCGTGTGAAGTCTGCCAACCCGCAGTAGGCTAGCGTGGTGGACTTTAGCCTAATCACTTTCGTTCTGAGAGGAGGCCCGTGCCCAGCAGTGGGACAATGTAATGGGTTGATGATGTGGATAGTATATAGTCCTTTTTTTAATTTGTCGACGATGCGTCACCTGATGGTGAGTAGTCATCGCCGTTCATGAACACCTGCAACACCAAAGCAGTTGCAGATGCGTTGTCTGATACGAAATTATTAACTTCACTAACATAATATACCTACTTCATAGTTAGTTAGAACTGCCTCATTAGTTTAACAGTCTTAAGTGTGACTGCTGCGCTAGAGGTCTTATTCCCAGAGCGTTAGAGTCCCAGGTCTAATAGTATTACATATTGAATTTTATATGAAAGTCGGAGTTTAAATATATAACCACATAACATACCATCACGCCTGTATTCCCCGAAGGGTTAGGCAGAGGTGCACTTAATGTACACCCACAGTTCGTCGGTATGTTTGGGTCCCATGTAATGGGAGGCGAGCCTATTGCCATTCACCGGGCACAAATCCAGACTCCGAGCTGCTACTGGGAATTTCATATAAAAACTCAATAACACTGCTCGACCTGGGGATCGAACCCAAGACCTCTAGCGTAGCAGTCGCGATTGGGACCACTAGACCAACAACGCAGTCAATATATATCCGGTTAGAAGAAATAGACTCGCCCCTATCTAACCTCTGCCTTACCATTCGGGGCATACAAGTGTGATGACGCCATGTAGAATACAACAACACGTACACATTTTGCGCATCTATTTATATACCTATTTATAGCCTTAATAACTGAATACACACACAGCGTTACATAATTATCTAAAACAGTTTTGACCTCGTTGTAAAATCTATCTCCCTCTTTTAAATTAACGGTAAGCACAGCATTTAATACGTTACCCACGTGAGCCATTAGATTTTCAATTTTATAAATAAGGAGACAAGAATCTTAAATAAAATAAGACTAGAGTTTGTTGACATGATGCAACAATAAAAACAATTAATCCAAAGAAAATAGCAATCTAGGCTATCGTTTTCTGCACCATAGGAAGCCGGTTCAGTTCCCGCTCAACACAAATAGTTTTATGGCTTCAAGTGGTTGAAATCACCTTTTGCTTTGGTGTCTAATTTTGCGGTCTTAAGCACCGCTTCAAAACTATTACTACAATTTTATTGAATTGTCTAATATAATTCAATATTATTGTTTTTCAAGTTCATTGTACTTCAAACAATGAGACATTTAATCAAATCACACCTCCTATGTAAACTAAGTGTCAAAATCAAATTAATCAATCAATTTACTAACTGTTAAATTCACATCAATTCACACGAAGGAATTCGATTTCGATAAAGACATTGCCTTAACACAACTGATAAACGATATTAAACCTTACTACAAGGACGTAAGATGTAAGTTACCGTGCGTCGAACCGATAAGGGTGAGATCACAAAGAGGCCACACCTTTTAACGACGTCTTTACATCGTCTTTGTAATTTCCATTCGAGTTTCAACAGTTTAAGGTGAGGGTAATTTTGTATAAGGATTTAAAAGCATTACGTTTTGCCACCTTTTTGTTGACAAAACACATTTTAATAAGGAGAGCTTTTACGCTGGGTAATAGACCATGATATTTATATTAGTTAGTCGCGAGGTGTTCATCTGTACTTCACCTGATCTGACCTGGGTGTACAGGTGTACACCCACATTTTGCCAGTATATTTTAGGTGCCATGTGCTAGAGGGCGCGCCTAATACCAAACACTAAGTTGCAACCGCAAATTCAGAGAAAAACCTAATTACATTTGGTTCGCCTAGGCCTATCCAACATGGGACATCATTAAAAACGCTGCAAGAAAATGTTATTCGTCAATGGCAAAGCCCATTAGGAACATGATCACTGAGCGTTCTTTCAGATAAAGTAGCAAGTTCGGTTCTTCTGAGGATCTCCTCATTGATGCGGCCACGTAGAGAAATACCAAGCTCTCTTCATAGTTCGTAGACGAACTTAACACCCTTAAAATACCTATTAGTTAATAACTACCACAGAAACGTGGCCGGCATTTCAGCATTAAATTTTAATCTTTTATCATATCAGCTAAACGAAGTAAATGACGTATACATCAGAATATCGACGTCAAGTAGCAGTATGCATATTGTTGAATGTGGAGCGTCGGAGGCCCAATTCCTCCCTCAGTCCTCTTCTTTCTAATTTTCTCCTTCCCCTCCCTTTTCTTTAAATAAGCTCGGTAATGCATCTGCAATTCCATGGGTAGCGTTTGCCGAGTTATCTCATTAAAAAAAGAGGTCCACTGCTGAACGAAGGCCTCCCCCATAGACTTCCACAACGACTTGTTATATACCATGTCCATCCAATGCCTCCCAGCGACCTGTACCAATAAGACTCTTTACCTACTTATAAAAACCTTGGTTTAGACTTTATTGAACAAGAATTTCCTTAAAAGCAGACAGGATAAAATCAAGTTACTTGCGCGCACAATTAAGGTGTTCTTAACTGACTTCGTCTTCAGTCTGCACAACTTGCGCCCGCTCGACACTGCCTCGGTACATAATGAGAGTTTAATTGACAATAATGATTGCGGAAAAGTGAAGGTTTTATCATCTTTAGATTATAAAATTGCAAGTAAAAAATTATCTTCTCTATAGGAAATCTTTATAGCAAAAGGCGGAAGTACAATTTCCATGGTTAAAATGTAATAGTGTCACAATTTAGTTAGTAAGGAATAATTGTTGGGAAAGTGAAGGTTTTATCATATTTAGACAATTAAATTTTTTTTTCTTCATATTTTATGTATCTTTTATTAATATTTTTTTGTTTAAGTTTAGTAAGTTATTAATTGGTATTTTTACCATTGTTTATTTTTTTGTACCCAGGTATTTTGTTTATCATTTTAACCCGAAGGTTGACTGGTAGAGAATGCCTCACGGCATTAAGTCCGCCTTATGTACCAATGTGCATAAATGTATAAATAAATAAATAAATTGCAGGTGAAAATTGCTCTTCTATAAAAGTAGAAGGTGAAAGGAAGGTGGTATTATAATCCCCATGGTAAAGATGTTATAGTGTCAAAATGTAGATAATTAGGAATTATTGTTTTAATAAGGTGTTAAGGTCACTTTTGATGGTATTTAACTATGGTCTTTACAACTTATCCAAATGTAACATACCATCCCTCCTATACTCTCCGAAAGTTAACGAAGAAGTGAACTTAATATACATCCACAGAATGTTTAGGTCCCATCTAATAGAGGGCGAGCCTATTACTGAAGTGGGCATAAATCGAAACTCTAAGCTGCTGTTGAGTATTTTATAGAAAACCCGTATATCGTAGCATAATAGCGTAGCACATGGCGTAGCATAATAACGTAGCACATATCGTAGCATAATAGCGTAGCACATGGTGTAGCATATCACGTAGCACATAGTTTAGCACAAGTCATCTTGTTCAGGCACGGGACTCCTATCAGAGAGAGAGGTGTTAGGTTACTGTCCACCACCTTAGCCATCAGCGTGTTAGCAGACTTCAAAAACTGTTGAGGTTTTGTCACGACGTTTTTCCGCACAGGATTTTTCTTTCTATCCTATCATATCCAGTTATCATTCAATAATTATTGTATTGTGTTAATGGTCCAAGTAACAACTGAGTTCCAATATGCATCTTAGTCTTAGTCCTGGCGCATTACTATAAACGCCTAGATAGATATTAAACTAAGTAGGTATGGCTATATAGGTATTATTGATTTTTTATTAAACTTATTTTCATTATTATCATTTTCAATATACTTATTTTTGCTTTTTTTTATCATTATTTGTTTGAAGTTTATAATTTCAGTCACTATTTCAAATATTAATATTTTTTACCATGTCCGGCTGTGCTGTGTCACACTGAACGTTGGGCAACTCAACTTGTCTATACTGATAATACTGGGCCACCAAGATACAGGCTGTGCCTAGTTTGGGGCTGACGGCTATTTCTAAGTTTGTATTGCAATAATTTTCAATGTACTCCTATGTCTGTATTTTACCTAACTTGTGTGTGTAATTTTTTTTTATTTTTTTTATGTTATAAGACAAGTCGAGGATTGAGTGAAATAGCGTAAATTAGGGGTTGCCTACATACAGCAGTGGACGTGATGATGATTTTTATTATTTAGAAATCCGCACCCAAATGCAAATAAATCCCAATTGCTTGGTATTTTGTAGATAAGCAGATGTTTTACCAACACCTCATTCCATGAATGAAGAGAAAGTCATATTTAACCAAGGGTAGTAAATCATACCTGCAATCTAACCGAGACTCTCGGCAGTTATCTCGTGCGGTTTAACCGCAATGTTTCCGTTATAATGGGACATTTATGGAAGAAATCGTTCTACCTGACATTACTTTTTGATCATAATCTAAACGCGAGTACAGCTTTGTTATTAACCGTGAATTTTGATTGTGGGGACCGTTTGATGTTAATAAAATATTATGGGGTCCAAACTGCTGGATAAAGGTAAATTTTTGTGTACAGAATAAATCCATAATGTATATACTTTTTTATTTGTTAACTTGAATGGGTTTGCCTAGTTATTGTTGATGGAAAACACCTATATGGACTAAAATAGAGCTTGCAATGTGGAATATTCAAACACTTTCGGCCTCTGGCTCTCTCTCCAGTCCAGAAAGAGCCTAATACAAAATACTCTTTCTCTCTTTTCGGACATACACATGATGGAGAAGTTTGTTTGGTGGTGGTCTTACATGTGGTTTTGACTAAATAGGGTATTCTTTATCATATATCAAAGGGTAGAGTGAGAATATGTTTACAAACGTTACATGAGTAGGTACAATTGGTTGTCTTATTGCTAAACTAGTGATCTGCCTCGTCTTCGCACGGTTGTACAGTGTGTATGACGTAGGTTATATAAAAATTGTATTCTCGGCTTTTCTCTACTAAAACATACATGTAAACCTTACAAAAAACCCCTAAATTATAGTAAAATTTGTAATAAAATGCGTGGTTTAGAAAAATATACCGGAGAAATAGACGGACATGGATGGAATTACTTACATCGATGTAAGTCCTGGCTTGTCCATTTAATGCATAAGGGTCAAGTTAAAACATTTTACTACTAAAATCTTATTGCCGCGCCAGGGTTTTCAGCTTACGGATGGGAAGAATTGTATACTTGCCTGTGCGCACGGGAAAAAACTTGGTGTACATGGATTATTATCTCCTTTATCCCAGGAGTTTCTATCGTGATAATATTTCACTATCGAATAGAATCAACAAAATTATATCAATGGCACATTCTAGTGTATTTCAACTGAAAAGGCAGTCGGCGACTTGACCTTAAAAACCAACAGTTCAACTATACCAGCTCCTTTTAAATGTCTAGAGGACCAACTTTCAAACTTCTATTTCACTAAAATTGCACTAGCCGATACAAAGACCAATTTTCGTGTCACTCATTCTCTCTCTCCCTTTGAGCAATCTTGTCAAAGTCACAATTTTCATTTAACTTTCTACAAAAGTTGTTGTTTTCTCATTTGAAATTTTTTAAAAGTAGATCGGTCTGTTATTAAATAAAAATTATTTTTCCCTTCACACATGTGCGCATATGTTTTATTGAAGATACATCATAAAGTTAGATGTGAAACGGATTTTAGTTTTAGAATTGGATTAATATAGGCGAAATGCTGTGTCGAATTAAATTAGTTTTCATTTTGAAAACAAAGCACGGACTAGATTTACATAAAACGACTGTCGCACCTGTGGTTTTCCAAAGGGTTAGGAACAGTTATGTAAGTCTACTATTGTTCTTTTTTTACAATAGGCTGTATTTTATCATTATAGAGCCGTTCAACAAAAACAAGATTAATTTTTTTTCAAAAATAAGAAAGTTATAGGCATTATAATTGTATGCTAAATAGAGAGCGAATTATAACGGCTTGTTTCATCATAAACCGATATGCCATACAAATTAAATACCACAACTTATTTTGCGGAAAAGGGACAGAGCATCCGCATCTCTTTTCAAACCCCACAAAAAAATTATAATTCTTGATATCTTAGAACTTTTTTCGTCGATTAAATTATTTTTTACTATACGTCTTTTACAATAGGCCTAGTCTTTTCAATAAATTTAACTCCGGTCAACTACCCTATTAAATAACACCAAGTGGGTTAAAATAACACTATTTCATTAAAGGCAGAAGTGAAACGACTATTTTTTTAAATTAAGTTTGAGTTTACGAAGCAATACCCTTAGGATAGCCTATTATATTTCTACGACCGTATATGTAAATATAAAAAAATACTATATCTACCTACCGATACCTACCGATTTCTCAGGGGATGAGCGGATGAGTTTGGGTACAAAAGTGCGGGTCAAAGGTCCAACAAGAGTCCCGTAAATGTGACAACAACACCTGTGTTTGAGGTACACGTGTGTTTGGACAGTTGATAAGATTGTGGGCTGTGAATATAGTAGAAAAAAGAAACAGATTACTTAATTTAGTGAAAATTAATCAACATTTATTCTGCAATTTATGCGTGAAAACGTAAAACGTAGACCGACGGACAGAGTTGGTTTTGCATTTATAATATATTAGTAGGGATAATTGCTTATGTATGATTTTATGCATTTGAGATTTTGATTTGCACCATTATATATATGACATTATCTTAGAGAGCAAAGATTCGACTTAAAATTCTTAATCAGTTGGGTACTTTAGGTACATAACTGCCTTATTAGTTAGTACGATTTCTAAGCTAGAGGTCTAGGCTTGAGGTCGAAGCGTCGGTAGCCTAATGGCTAGGGCGTCGGACTTGCGAACATATGGTTTCCGGTTCGAACCCCACCCATTGCCCTACCGACGTGAACCCACTCGTAACACAAGCATTTAGCTTAGCACGAGGGGTTAACAAGAATAGTAGTAATGTGTGACCCACATTGCTAGTAAGTTTTTTTTTTTTAAGCTCCAAGAACTAACTTAGCCGTGAATAGGGATACTGGATACAGGCTACTATCAGTAGTAGCAACTGCCTGTCTGTTAATAAGAATAAGACAAATAATATATAAATCATAAAATGAATATTGAATGTGTGACTGTATTTTTTTTTGTTAAATGCATGAAATAAAAAGCCTTTTTTTGACGTAATGTTTACGTACCTACCTAGTTTCTTTAAAACGTAATGCATGCCTTTGCCCTTCGGGGAATACAGGCGTGATAGTGTCATGTAATATATACCTACATTCAACGTATCTGCGTTCATTTTTTAAATGTTAAAGAAGCCGTCAAAACTAAGACAAATAATGAAGAAATCCTGACAGATGACAGCCCTATTTGAGGCTAACGGCGGCCTATACCTGTTCGTAACATAAATTGATTCAGGGTAATCGCCACGAGAATTTCGTTGAAAGGCTTGATCCATTAGATAGATATGTTCGTCGCACCTGAATCTAAATGTGGATCATTTTTGTTAGTAGTATTTCGCTTACATGTCTATATGTCAGCATTAATTCTATAGGTCGGCTCGACCGGGGAAGTATTACCCTCCCACTGAATATCGACGTCAAGTAGCAGTATGAATACTGTTGCGTTTGCTACGGTGAGTGTGGAGCGCCGGAGGTCCAATTCCTCCCTCAGTCAATTTCCTCCTCCTTTTCTCCTTCCCCTCTCTTTTTCTTGGCTTGGCAACGCATCTGCAACGTCTTTGGTATTGCAGATGTCCATGGGCGGCGATGACTACTTACCATCAGCCTGGCTCGCCTGCTCGTTTGCCGAGTTATCACGTAAAAACAATCGAATCAGAAAAAGCTTTCGCTTAAATGTTTAGACACTGATGGCGATAATATATCACGCCTATTTTCCTTGATAGGTTAGGCAGTGGTGTAGGTAATGTATATTCACAGTTCGCCAGTACATTTTTTGATCCTATGTAATAGAAAGCGATGATTGCCATTTTTCGGACAAGATGTGAGCTGCTCCTGAAAATTTCATAAATAAATCCCAATAACACTTTACTGGGAAACGACCCCACGACCTCGCACTCAGTTGCACAAGGTCTAGCCTGCCCGATTATCGTATAAAACATGTGTCAGTTCTATGAAGCACGTAGGAATGGGCACGCCTCTACGTGCAAAATAAGTCTTTAAATTTAAAGTGGCGAGCTTGTCTGTGCTTCGCACGTGGCCGGTCAAATACGTAAAATATCTGAAGTAAAATGTGATTTTTATAGATGCTCGGCTTTTGTGATCGTTTTATAATACTTGTGAGCCTTTAGAAAGGATTTTGAGAAGCTTTTTACTTTCTTACTTTGAATAATGCTAAGGATTTTGAACACTTAAAGTTCTTCAATTGATAGATAACCCTTTATTATATACAGTCAAAGAGATAGTAGGATAAATCAAAATACAAAGGAAAACCTTTGCATGCAAATAAATAGATATATATGTAGTAATAATAGCAGGCACATGGACAAAACCGCAAAAGCTCTGGAAGCATATTATTATGAAATCCAAACCATCAAATTTCGACTGAGGTATTGAACTTTTTCGTACCATGAAAGTGTTTCCAACCCGCTTTGAGTCGCTTAAATTCTTGTCTTAAATTAAATAACAGTCGTGTCTTGAAATCAAGTTGCTTAAATTCTTTTATTGCTATTAATTAAATTTGTATCTTGAAAATATAGCTTAAATTCTTTTCTTGTAATTAAATTAAATTTGTTCCTACAATTTTCAAAGAACAAATTTTAATTTAAGCTACTTATTTAAGTAGCTTAAATTCTTGTCTTGTAATTAATTAGATTTCAATTTAAATAGCTGAAGTTCTTGTTTTGTAAACCAGTCGTTAAAATTCTTGTCTCGAAGAAGATGACTCTGCTAGTATGTCAAACGTGTCATCAATTTGACGTTTAGTACTTTATTTGACAAAATATCGACATTCAAAGCGAAAATTCATACTTCGATTCTGTTTAATTTGGATCGGAAACTTGACGTCATAATATGTGTGCAAGGACCACTGTGTTTGTATGGTTGATTTGATTTTGTTTTATCATACTTGTTCCCCAAGCGCGTTTGTAAATACGGCGGCTCGCATTTACGTCGCTCAAGCTGTAAGTCAATTCTTAACCAACAAATCCTGTCCTGTGTTTATTTTCCCTACCTATACAAGATAAACCCAACAAAAAGTGTACAAATAAAAGGCCAATTTAACAGTCGGCTGGTGGATCCGTCGATAACTGACGAGGGTACCAGTAAATACGTACTAAAGAGATTTTCATTATTTGCCTCACTTCTCCTACCTACGTCACTCGCAAATAAATGCGCCTTGAGGCTGTTTAAAAACGTTCCTGCTCATAGTACCCGTCGGATTTGTATAATTCTTAAAATTTTGGTGGAGATGTATTCTAAAAATCTAATCAAAAATACGTTCAAAACTTATTTCGTGTCAGCCATAAATTTAAAATTATTTTGGTAAAATAATGCGGCTTTTTTTTATAAAGTTATTCTTGTTACCCACTGTATATAGTAACTTGAATGCGTTTGACCATAGTTTTTACACTACTTCAAATAGATTGTCTTATTAGTCTAATAGTCCTTAACTACTGCTACTCAGGAGGTCTTGAGTTGAATTTCAAGGTCGAGTAAAGTTTTATTGTTTTTTTTTAAAGCTTACTAGCAATGTGGGTCGCACATTACTAGTATTCTTGTTAACCTCTCGTGCTAAGCTAAGTGCTTGTGTTACGAGTGGGTTCACGTCGGTAGTGCAATGTATGGGACCAGAAACCACATGATCGCAAGTCCGACGCCCCAGCCATTAGGCTACTGCCGCTTCAAATTGTTTTATAGGACTTGGGCCTCTGGTACTACACAACTAAAATACAACGTGTCCCATTTATTTATGGGGTACTTTCTCGTATAACACAACAAAGGTTATCAAAACCCATCTATCAGAACAACAAAAGCATCGGGTTTTACAGCCATAGCGAGAGCAGAACGATACTAAATCTGAGTCGTGGAATTGCGGGTAGAAATTAAAAAAAAGTTAGTTGAAATACGGCTAATGGCTCACGTATGGGGACGTGCACAGAAATACAAATGTTTGTTAATCGTTCCTCGTGTTATGCTGTGACGTCGCTTGCTTTTTTAATAGAATCGTTTTTGCCGTTTGTCAGAAAACTAAACTTTGGAAGTCTTATAGCAAAATGCTAGGAGGTGGTGAAGGGTGGGCGTTTTGAGGTCGTCTTTTTAGACGACCTCAAAACGAAACCTCAAATCAATATAGCTATATAATTCGATTAAAGCGACTCCTTAAGAGGAGTGTCCCTCGCGAACGCAACAATGTTGCACAGTTGTCGCTGTCTCTATCCCTCGCGATGCGAACGCGTGCCCGAGAGGAGAAACAACAACATTTTCACGCGTATTTCGTATGTTCCGAATTTTGGAGATTACTCGTATAATATTGCTAATATGTAAAAAAAAAATCTTGTAAAAAAATATTCACTATATTATCTGGGTTTCCTTCGAATCAGAATGTTTCTGTATTGATACATTGTCGAGAAATACTAGCATAAAGTTGGGCCGTTTTTCAACGAAAATTGCCAATCTTTGAGCTCGTGTAACTTTTTAACCGTATATTGAAATGAAATTTTATATTACAGAAACACGTATATTAATGATAAGATTGTTACTGCAAAATTTCAATGACTTTCATTGTTTAAAATTCAAGCAAGGGCCAAACTGCGTTTGTATGGGGCGCGAAGCGGATACTATCCTCTTAAAGTAAGCACAAAATAACTGTACATGTGTTACCGTGTGCACCCGTTACGAAAGGCTGCGCAGGTAAAATGACAAATTATAGTGTTTAAATAATATTTCCAATTACGAACCATTTATTAGCCTTATTAGTCTACACCGTGCTGTTTTATTAGTGCAAAACCACTTGTGGGTAACTTTAAACAAAAATAATTATTTTCGGCGTACTGTGCATAAAGATATGAATTTTCTAATAAAAGAAAATTTCCTCGTAAAGGAAATATTCGGCCTCATGTTAAGTACACCAGACGCTTTACTAACTAAGCTACCGAGACCACTGCCTGTGATGTCGAATTTCTCTTCCACATTTTACGCCTTCACGTGACGACACATACTGCGACTAAAAAAATTTAAGAACGGCTCTCGAAGGGTCCTTTTCGCTTTTAGACACATCTTGGCCACTAAATTTCGAACCTCTGTGACCTCAAAGGTACCCATAACTGTTGTTACCTTAGTGATTTCTTAGTTAACTCAAAAGAATCTATCCAGGATTGTCACCAGCGGATTTCTAGACCCATATATTCTTGCAGGAGGCCAAAGCCCTAATACACGTACGTATCTCACAAGTACTGACTTCCATCTACAATATCCGACGAATTTATCGACTAGCAAAGTATAGAAACCAATTTCCTTTCTTCGATCTTAGAAACGAAGTTAAGCGCCACATACAATGTGTTTACTTTAATATGCACTTTAGAGCAGAATATAATATGTTCGAGAATATTCTACAAGATACTAGAAATGTTATAACGTTCGGTGATATTAGAATAACAGCTTTCTATGGTAGCAATATGAGTAGAGGAAATTAATGTTTATATATGAAATGTTTGCGCGTCCAGGCTATAAATATCTTTAGACTTTGATTTTAAGATTTCAAGCTATATTATTATGAAGTGCTGCCATCTAGGTTTCAAGAAAGAGTTTCTAAGATTTTAAGAAGGTAAGAGCTTTCATGGATTTCAACTCGAGGTCTTTGAAAGGAAGTTTGAAAGGAGTTTATCGTAAAAACTGCCTCATTAGTCTAATGATTCTAAGCGCAACTGATCGCTCGAGGTCTTGGGTTGAATACCCAGGTTGAGCAAACCGTTATCGGGTTTTTCTATAAAATTCTAAGTGCAGCTCGGAGTTTGGATATGTGTCCCGTGAATGGCAATAGGGTCGCTCCTTTTACATTTTACGTAAACATACTGTCGAAGCGTGAGTGTATTAAATAGGTACACCTCTGCCTAACCCTTCAGAGAACAGGCACGATGGTATGTAATGTTATCGTAAAAAAAACGTTATCATTTGTCCTACTTTTATAAAACCTTTAAACGAATTGTTACCATCGACAACTCACGTCCATAATAAAGTGGAGCGTGGCTTGTATGTGTGAGCGAGCGACGCCATCTGTCAATATCACTTGTCAATAGAGCTTACAATAATACTGACAGTTTTGGTAGTGAACTATTTTATCGGTGGATGGAAAGCTGCCGTTTTGCATATAAAAGAATTGCACGCAGTTGGGAAATACAAGGCAATAGCAGCTGTTTTGAACTTTCAATGGATTATTTATTGCCTAAATAAAAAAAAAACTGCACGAAATGTATTAATTTTATACCAAGAACTTAACGTAACATACCATCACGCCTGTATTCCCCGAAGGGTTAGGCAGAGGTGTACTTAATGTACACCCACAGTTCGCCGGTATGTTTGGGTCCCATGTAATAGGGGGCGAGCCTATTGCCATTCACCGGGCACAAATCCAGACTCCGAGCTGCTACTGAGAATTTCATAGAAAAAACTCAATAACACTTTGCCCGACCTGAGGATCGAACCCAAGACCTCTAGCGTAGCAGTCGCGATTGCGACCACTAGACCAACGAGGCAGCCTACCAAGAACTTTTAACTACAATATAACCTATATTGTAGTTATACTTTCAAAATGCATTAAGGTTAAACGTTCAGCTTGGGCGCCAAATTCAATGTTTTGGTAACTAATTCACAATTGACTATTAAAATTTTGCTTCAAAATCGTTATCGCTGAAGACTATGGTGTAAATTATTTAAGCGGCGGTAGCCTAATGGCTAGGGCGTCGGACTTGCGATCATGTGGTTGCCGGTTCGATAACCAACCATTGCACTACTGACGTGAACCCACTCGTAACACAAGCATTTAGCTTAGCACGAGGGGTTAACAAGATTACTAGTAATGTGCGACCCACCTTTAAAAAAAAAAATTTGGTCCAATCCTCTACTTTACACCAAAATTTTCTACGATAACGATTTTTAAGCAAAGTTTTAATATGTTATAGACGAATAATTTGTGAAAATCCAGTTTTCCAGTTGTAATTTTCACTGGTTTAGGTTAGTGCCCGGTTAATAGGCTCTTTTTTACACGGAATCTAAACCCATTAAAAAGTTATTTCTTTAAAGGCTTTAACTCAACAAAAAAACAGCCTCCTTTTAAAGCCATGGAATAGAATTCTCACTATTTTTAACACAACACTCCCACTGGGAGCGTCTACTAAAGAAAATTGTGTTTGAAATTATCTATTTACAAAGTTAACGAGTTTAACTCTGACCAACGCCGAAGGTAAAAGAAATACTATTCAACTTTCTATTACGCGTTTGAGGCGGGCTATTATTTAGGTATTAAGGATTCTGTAAACTGGAGAAAAAAAAGAATTATAGCGCGTAATATACCTACCGCGCCTACCGCGCCCCGCACCCCTCGCCCCTCAACCCCGCAGCCGTGTCGCCGCTCCGCGCGCGTCGCTGCGCGCGCACGTTCGTTACCTCTTACCGGCGCTCCCGCGCCAGCGTCTCATTAGTGTGCCGAGAATCCCCGACCGAGCGAGTCGCGCGCCTGCGTGGTCGCGTACGTGTAGTCTAGACTTCTAGTGTTCTTTCTTTGTTAACTTGTACCTACTTTGTTTGTAATCCAGTGTATTGATGTGGATATCAATAAATTACTTTGTCCTTTCTCTCAAACAACCGTTTTATCATTGCACACTCCCCTATAGAATAACTTAATGCGCGTCGACTCACGCGCAGTGTTTGGTTTCGTTGTTACAATTTATAATCGTTTTTTTTTCTCCTGTAAATAAAGCTTACTAGCAATGTTGGTCACACATTGCTAGTAATCTTGAAAATCCCTCGTGCTAAGCTAAATGCTTGTGTTACGAGTCGGTTCACGTCGGCAACCACATGATCGCAAGTCCGACGCCCTAGCCATTAGGCTACCGTCGCTTTTACCTTAGAAGAGGCCTCTTTGTTACTATGAAATTTCATCACTTATTGGATAAAATCTATGGAATTAGTGCGTATTGGACTGTCAGTCAATTCCAACATATGTATTTGGAAAAACGCTACGATGATGAGGATCAAGTTTCTGTTCCAGCAGTTAGTATTTGCTTACATTAGTACATCTCTGCCTAATCCCTACAAGAGTGATGGTATGTATTACTATCGAGGACGCCTATACAGTTCTCACCACAACAAAGCTGAGCTTCTATTAATAAACCAGCGAGTTTTGTAACAATCGATAGTGCTGCCAAATATAGACAGACAATGCCTTGTTAAGTACATATGATACTTATGTTTATTACATAAGCTTCATTCAGGAAACATTACATGATTATAAAAAAACAACATATTATAACGTCTGTATTCCCCGAAGGGTTAAGCAGGCGTGTATTAAAAGTCCACAGTTCATTGGTATGTTTAGGTCCCATGTAATAGTGGGCGAGCCTATTGCCATTAACCTTGCATAAATCCAGACTCCGAACTGGAATTTTCATAGAGAACCCTGGGTTTAGACAATGTCACATCTTCATTATCGATAACGAAGTTAGATATCCGAAATTTACAGATTTGACATAATTTTATCACGTGACATATCGAAAGATTATGCCAAATCTATACATTTCAGATTTATCTAACATCGTTCTCGATATGGAAATGTAACATTGTCCCCTAGCGTAGCAGTCGCGCTTAAGACCACTAGACTAATGACGTAATGATGCAGTCTTTAACGTTTCAATCATTAAAGAACTTTATGCAAAGCAGTCTAATATTTCTCCAGTCCTATCTCCCTCAATTGCCTTTCATAACATGCTAATAAGGCACGTTATCTCCCTTCCTTTCGAGCATAAAAAACAAACAACTTGATTTCATTAGAGATACATTTGCAAAATGATTTCAGAATTCCATTTTTCAAACTCTGAATGGCGCAAAAAACGACGTTGATGCCAAGACAAAGTTGAAAAGACGGAGGCGTTTCATCCTATCGTTGTCACAGATAAAATATCCATTTTAGAAAAAAAAAAAAATAACAATGTCACCCGAAAAGAGGTGATAAAAGCAACTGGTAATAATTTACGAAGCAACCGTCGCTATCTTTATTAAATTTTTAATTCTACATTCACAAAACCTTTTCGCTCAAAACGATAAAGTTCGTGAAAATTTGTAAGGAGCATCTGTATTTTTCCATTGTGAAGCTATTAAGCTTTTTAGATGTTAAATTCTTACGAACTACGGAACCTCTTTCAAGTATATTTTAATGTGACAAAGGGTGTATTCTTTGGATATTTTTGTTGAGTTGTTGTTTGCAATCACAGAAATTTATGAATTTTAATGAATTACATACCATTACAACTGTATTCCCCGAAGCGTCAGGCAGAAGTGTACTAATTAACATCCACAGTTCGCATAGGGGGCAAGCTTATTGCCATTAACCGGGCACAAATCCGAACTTAAGGATTTCATAGACATATTCAATTCAATTCAATTCTTTATTGCGTTCCATAATGTAGGTATACAGGTGGTCAACTTATCTATTAGAACAGTTTTGGACCCTGTCGGGCACAGCAGTAATTCATAGTTAGTATTATAGGTTTATCCTTTTTTTAAGTCTTATCTTGCGGTAATTATATTTTTTATTTCACTTTTTATACGGAGTCGATGTAAACAGTGGCACAGTTGCGCCCTCTCTCCTCTCTTTAGTAAAGCTCAATAACACTGCTCGACCTGGAAATCTAGTTATGACATAGCTACGAGTAGGTATACTAATACATAAGGAACTTCATTTATACATGTAATGATACGAATGTTTTGGGCGTGAGTAAGCAACATTATAACGATTTTTTACAACAGCAATATAATATTATTATTTCCTAATTGACTTTGGTCTTAACAACAAGGTAAGAACAAGAAATATACTCTACCGAGTAAGCAGAAAGGAATATTAAAGGGGAAATTGGTATGAATACTGAATTTATCAAAGTCGCAGATATTTATGGGTGTTTAGCAAAATTTGGTAGGTAAATTTCAAAGCGTATCTTGGTCGTATAAATTCTCATTTTCCTGTAGTCTTCTAGATCTTAATTTGATATGCGATAACTAGATACTGGTTTTATCAGTCTGCTAGTTGTAAGCGCGGTTGCTGAGCCGGGGATCCTGGGTTCAGTACATTCCCAGGTTGAGCAAAGTGTTATTGGGGAATTCTTAGTAGTAGTTTGGAGCTTTGATTTGTTAATTTTCACCGTAACCTTTTACAAAGTTAGTATAAGAAAACTTAAAAAAAAAGTCGTCGGATTATTTTTTATAGATAACATACGGCGATGGCTTTGGGGTACATCAATACACCTCTGCCTATCCTTTCATGGTTAAATATGATGATGAGACTCTCTTCTGGGGAACTAAAATTGCGATTATTACCTGTGATATCGAACTTTTCTTCCACATACTACGTCTTAAGTCGATGTTAGCGCCATCTATTAATGAAACATAATTGATATGTTCCTTAACTGACATGATTAACTTTCGAGTTCAATGCCGAACGATATTCCCTTACCTTTTTATTAGTTTTTTAAAGGTATGTTTTGTATTAACTAATATTAAATATCTTTAAAGATCAAATAGTTATAACAGTATTATAGTTTATCATAAGCAACGATTTCATGCATAAAATCGAAGTCACGTCGCAGTTATGTTCGAGTCGCGGTGAAACGATGTTATGAATTACTTAGAACTTACGACACGGATACGATACGATTGTTGACTACAAGACAGAGTAGTGATATAATGCATTCTCATGTGTTTTTTTTTTATATATTTTTGTACATTTGCGTTGCATTCATATGGCCCCATCAAAAAACCAGACATTTTGTATCTTTTATTTCATAATACATACACTTACGCCTTTTTCCCACCGGGGTAAGTAGAAACTACAGACCGCCACTTGCTAACATACCATCACGCCTGTATTCCCCGAAGGGTTAGGCAGAGGTGTACTGATGTACACCCACATTTCGCCGGTATGTTTAGGTCCCATGTAATAGGGGGCGAGCCTATTGCCATGCCACCTCCACATAATTAGTTTTTTAGCAAATCAACGTTCT
The DNA here is from genome assembly GCA_958496365.1 of Subacronicta megacephala. NCBI lineage: Eukaryota > Metazoa > Arthropoda > Insecta > Lepidoptera > Noctuidae > Subacronicta > Subacronicta megacephala. The sequence continues at coordinate 2,544,285 of OY292531.1, read as the reverse complement.
TGACTGACTAGAAAAAAAAAGTATTTCAATGCTAAAATCTTTTTAGACCAATAGCCAAATATGTCGTAACAATAAACGCTACAGCCGCTATCTCAATTTCGGATATCATTGACAAACATGAACACATTTCTCTATGATTAGATTGGACTGGGCTGAACCGTACGAGGCTGACCTCATTGTTGGTTCAATCACCCTTCGTATTTTGCATTTTGATAAGCGCACAGCCTTAGCCACGAAGCTCTCTATATAAATGGTTAAGCTACACGACGACTGATGTATGCTTGCCGTAATAAACGGCACAGGACAGGACGGACAGGTCAACTCAAAGCTGCTATAGTTCTTTGTTCAAAAGACCTGTTCAGATATTGCCATATATTGTAAACATCGCATATCTGATAATACTACTTCTGTCTGGACTTTAAAAGAGACCATTGTTCTTTGAGTTTGTTTCGGCCTTTTGTCGAAGTCATCAGATAGAAAATGTTTTGTTTTATAAAATCGTCTATAAAAGATCTATTTACAGAAATAAATGTTATTTTTAGTATACACAAAAAAATAGTATACACAAAAGAAATTAGTTTTTTGATTAGTAGGTATGAAAAGTCGGATAAATATCCCAATTTGTCATATAATAACTCTGCAGATTTAAATATCGTGAGCTGTAAAAAGTAGTCTCATGTACTTGTTCTTTTAACTGCTACAATTAAGACTCAGTACTTAACTCGGCTTTTATCTAGATGTAGAAGGTGCTTGTACTATATGCGTATTTACTTTAACATTCCTTTTAATAGTTTGATTAGTAATACAGGAGCATTTTAATTTGATTGGCTGCAATACGATTTTATTATCTCACCGTAGATGTAAGTACCTGCTTCTAGGAATATTACCTTTAGTTGCCTTACAATACTGAATTAATTATATTAAAAGGCCCGACCAACCGCGGAAAATATGTGAATAGTATGAGGTATCCTTACATACCATCATTGATCCCATTGTTCACCTTCAAGAGCATTAAAACGTAAAGTGGTAATGAAAAGCAGTCACCATAACCAACATCTGCGTGACGGGTACTTACGTACGTACCCAATACCTATCCGATGGATTTGGGCAAAATAATTTTGCCTCTGAAGCTAAGTCTGGTTAAAAGTATCTATCCATCATTATCATTAACTCATTAACTGTCCCACTGCTGGGTACGGATTTCCTCTCAGAGCAATAGGGGCTAGCCTACTGTGGGTTAACAAACTTCTCACGAAGTCTAGAAAATCTCTCAAGCAAGCAGGTTTCCTCCCAATATTTATCTTCATCGTTTTAATCGCACATAATTACGAAAAGTCGTGTTTATAAGGAGAATATTATATTCATCTTCCCTTTTTGAAGTTGATTGTAAAACAGGGATATTCTCTACCACTTCTCTCACTAAAAAGCTAAAAAGTAAAACTATCGAAGGCTATAAGAAAAACCCTAAATCGAAAATCAATAAAATAAGCATCTACGATAAGATCATAAAAGAGGATCCTCTATTCTCTTGTATCCTTTGAGGACTTCCGAATGACTTACGGGCAGCCTGGTCCGGTTCAAATAGATGTATAATTTATCAACATCCATTGATTTATACGACTTATACTGCGGAGGCACCAATGTACGCATAATAAAGGATGAGGAATGTGAAGAGGCCGACGGATTATGTAACCTTGTATTGTAGTACTGACTTATCTATTTCTATTTATTCAAAGCAATTTAGGGCCGCCATTAACCCGTCTAGCGCCATATTGAAGACACAATTCAAAATTTATTATTTTGTCCTCATGAGTCCATTACGTGAATCAGTGAATTAAGCAACCTTATGACTAGGGCATTGAACTTGAGATCATATGTTTGGCGGTTCGAAACCCACCCATTTCACTACCGAGTTGAACCCACTCGTAACACAAGCATTTTGCTTAGCACGAGAGGTTAATAAGAATACTAGTAAAGTGCGACCTTTAAAAAAATTGCTATTTATTATGATTATAAAATCAACTCTGACTTGGCAGTAATAGTTGAATTCGCAGGCTGCTATTGATGCTCCAGAAGTTTTAGTACCAAACGTTCTAATTTGGGTCTTATTACATACATTCAATTTTAAAATTTATGCATTGATAAAAAAAAATATATATCAATTACCTTTAAATTGAAGGAGAATGCAATTATTAAACCTACACTAATACCAATTCTGCAAAGAAGAAGGTTCTTTAATTTTACCTCAATAATGACTATTTGTGTAAATGGAAATCAGTAATTGTTACCGAAATCTTTTTAAGAAATTATAATGTCAAATCAATGCACGCACATCAAGTTTTAATACATGATAAAATTTACGGTATTCTTAATTTTCAGTAAGGCCCATAAAGATATTTGGTATCCGCCAATAATGTTTACTACAATTCACGCTCAAACATTGAACTGTAAACACAAGTTTCGGTACAATCCTGCTTGTACATAAATACTCATCTATGCGACAATACAGGCTGACAAACATTGGCAAGACTTCAAGACAATTATAATTTGTACGTATGCCAATGTTTGTCTCTACAACGGACGGATACGGGGAGAAATTTTGAGCGGGCGCGTAGGTTTTGTATTGCAATTGTTGCATAAATTCTAATTAGCTAGTAATGTGCTTCACTATCCCTACACAGTATAAAACAAAATCGTACCGCTGTCTGTCTGTCCCTATGTATGTGTAGATCTTTAAAACTACGTAACGGATTTTGATGCGGTTTTTTTAATAGATAGAGTGATTCAAGATGATGGTTTATATGTACATGAATATTTTAGTACAGAAAAGCCGAGAAACCACGCGGGCGAAGCCATGGGCGGAAAGCTAGTTTAAAATATAAAGACAGGATTTTCTTTAAAACTAAAAAATAACTTGATGAGCTTGATATTATTATGATATCGAACGCGTGCTGTAATGTTGTGAATATATGATTTAAAAATTCCGCACTGCCGTTTTCCTTTTGATGTTTTTTTATTAAGTGACAAATATTGGGCAACTTAGGATCTTTTAAAAGCGCACCCGTTCATAATTTCAATAACGCGTATGTTTTCATCAACTTAACCCAGATATCAGCACGTTACAGCTTATCTGTATAATACAATATCAAGATTTATTCTGTACTCGTTTGACCCGTGGATTCACTTGAAATTCTGACCATGACTGTGAAATATGATTATAAATAAGCTAAGCCGTATAACAGCTTTAGTAGCTTAGCTTTAGTTCGTTTTTTATATTGAAATATATGACTGTTACGGCTATGATATTATAACAAAAAATCTGTATTAAGTTTACTTTATTTATGATAAATTATACCATGATAAATATACGGCGTAGCGACTGCTACACCAGAGGTCCTGGGTTCGATTCCCAGGTCGAGCAAAGTGTTATTGAGTTTTTCTATGAAATTCTCAGTAGCAGCTCGGAGTCTGGATTTGTGCCCGGTTAATGGTAATAGGCTCGCCGCCTATTATATGGGACCTAAACATACCGGCGAAATGTGGGTGTACATTAGTACACCTCTGCATAACCCTTCGGGGAATACAGGCGTGATGGTATGATGATTAAAATACCAGCCAATGAGAGGACTATGGTGGCATTCCAAAGGCTTATTACCAGTTTGAGATGTCAACATAAATCAAGACTGAAATCACCTATAACGGACATACCTACTTACAATCTGTAATACATCAAAAATATTATCAAACATTTACAAACAATCTAGATAGGATTAACATCTAATTATAACTTTATATTCCATCTTGCGTAGGTAGATGACTGTGTAATCTTAAGTTGCGTTGAAATATAATATCATGATTATGCTGATATTCTATTTAGAATAATATACATTTATATATTTACTTTATTAATAAATTGGAAAGGCTGCCTCAATAGTCTAGTGGTCCTAAGCGCGACTGCTAGAGGTCCTGGGTTCGATCCCCAGGTCGAGCAAAGTGTTATTGGGTTTTTCTATGAAATTCTCAGTAGCAGCTCGGAGTCTGGATTTGTGCCCGGTGAATGGCAATAGGCTCGCCCACTATTACATGGGATGTAAACATACCAGCAAGATGTGGGTGTACATTAGTATACCTCTGCGTAACCCTTCGGGGAATACAGGCGTCGGGGTATGTTTTATGTATGTTATGTAAATTCGAAAGCTGGTGTCTTAATGGCTAGATATCCATTGTGCTTGATTATCTTTTTATTGTGCGGGAAATCTTCAGGCATCATCTGGTTCTAGGGGAGCGGCAGAGTGGAACTTCATCATATCAGCCAAAGTCAAAAAGTCAAAGCCATGAAGTCCACTGATGAACAAAGGCCGGGGTAGGTCTTGTACAGACTTAAACCACTCCAGCCAGCTTTTACCGTAACTATAGTCGCCACGGAATGATTCGTGACATTTGCCATGACTGGTACTTAGTTACCTGTCTCCATCAGGTCATCGAGTTGAACAACAAAGTTATTTTTACCAGTTCACCCGTGACCATGGATGCTGTAAAGGATCCGAAACGATGAGAATTAAATATTATCAATGTAACGCGATGTAAGTGCAGTGATAGCCTAGTGATATGACCATTGGACTACCAAGTCAAAGGTATCGAGTTCGAATCCAAGGCACGCACTTCTAACTTTTCGAAGTTATGTGCGTATTAATAATTAATTATCTCGCGCTTAAACGGTGAAGGAAAACATCGTGAGCAAAACCTGCATGCCTGAGAGATTTTCTTGACGGCGTGTGAAGTCTGTCAACCGTCAGTAGGCTAGCGTGGCGGACTATAGCCTAATCTCACTCGTATTGAGAGGAGACCCGTGCCCAGCAGTGGGACAATGTCATTACATTGTTCCACTGCTGGGCACGGGTCTCCTCCCAATTAAATTCAATTGATGATGATGAATGTATCGCGATAAAATCCGTAAAAAGTAGTTTTGTTACAAAAATATTTACTTTTTAAAACTCGTAAAACTTTCATCTTCAGTTGTACTTAATTAAAAAGTTTCAGATATCTTAATTTTAGGATGAAAAAAACTTCTAGACTTGTGAAACTAAGTTAAGTAAGTCGTTGCTTTAGTTTTATAAAAAATAGGCTTATTTGTGACTTATTATTCTGTACAGAGATTCTATCACAAGGATAATGCTCATCATTAATAAATTATCTAAATAGATCAATGAGGTAAAAAGCATTTTCCTAGTCGGGCAAATAGTGCTTTCGTAGGTGCTATTGGGAATTTTATAGAAAACCCTATTAACTCATTACTGACCACTTTCCTTATTTTTATATAATTTACTAGCTTTCCGCCCTCGGCTTCGCCCGCGTGTTTTCTCGACTTTCCTGTACTATAATATGTATGTATTATACATATAAACCTTCCTCTTGAATCACTCTATCTATTAAAAAAAACCGCATCAAAATCCGTTGCGTAGTTTCAAAGATTTAAGCATACAAAGGGACATAGGGACAGAGAAACCGACTTTGTTTTATACTATGTAGTGATATAATTTATATAATTTATTGTAGAAAATAATATCATAACAAATATTTTTTACAATAACTTGTTCCCAATAGCTTAAAAGAAAATAATTTATCGTTACTGGTTTTGACAAAATATTTCAGCCTCCTATATTTTTTAAATAAAAGTTCTTCGCCATCAATAATTAATTCCCTCGGGGAGGAAATATTCATAATCCTCTGATTGAGAACCCTCAGATCGGAGTATTGTTACTAGGTAAAATAGGGGAGGAAAATTGTGTCCCTAAAATTATTTTAGCGATGAAATATTTAAATTAAGAATCACAATGTAAATATAAGGTTATAGTATAGGTTATAGTAAATTATTACAGCACGCAAACCTGACTGTAATCGAAAAAAAAATTTGTGATAATGAAATACGACCCTTTTGTTAATTATAATTTATTTTATTTTATGGCTAGGAGGACGAGGAGCATGATGAAATAAATCTTTTAAAGATGCTTTTTTATGTCAAAGTTTTTATAATTAGGTGACGCCGGCATTTCTTATCTGACGAGATGAAAAGAACAGTCAAAACAAACTCTGAGACTCATAGTCTCTTTTAAAGTCTAGAAAATAGTAGGTAGTATTATTTTATGTGCGAGTCCTAAAATAAATGAAACTGCAAAGATAATTTCTAGTGATAGAAGTCTAAAGAGAGGATGGAAATTAAGTTCGTTTGGAATACCATCGCATTCTTGTATATTTTGCCACTGAGCAATAACATTATTGCTTTAGGGCATAATTTATAATAATGTTAACACAATCATGTTAGCTCATGCTTACATAATTGTGTTCCCGTTTGAAGGGTAATGAAGCCACTGGAATATGAGACTTAACAACTGAAGTCTTTCTTGATAACGCGCGAGTACCTAATACCCAGTGTATTGTGCGACGGGTCGTTGAGCTCCCTTTAATGGTTGAGCTACACGATGACTGATGTATGCATGCCGTCAGTTAGGACAGGTCAACTCAAAGCTGCTATGGCTCTTTCTTCAAAAGGCCTGTTCAGCTTTTGCCCTACATTGTTAAACTCGCATATCTAATAACATAACTATAGTCTGGACTTTAAAAAGAGACCATGATTCTCTGAGTTTGTTTTGACGTTTCTTCTCAGAAGTCGTCAGATAGGAAACGTCGGCGCCATCTAGTAAAAAATAGGCGCCATCTACTTGTAAAAGTGTATTTAAAAGATCTATTTTACAGAAATAAATATCATTTCATTATATTGTTGTTGTTGTTGTCAAGCGGTTGGGGCTTATGATCAGGTGGCCCGTATGCTAAAATAGCCCGTTAATACCGACAACGCACTTGTAACCTCTCTTATGTTGCAGGTATCCGTAGGTGATAGTAGTCGCTTACCATCAGACGATCCGTTTGCTCGTTTACTTTTTTTTTATGGGATAACTCGGCAAACGAGCAGGCGAGCTACCTGATGGTGAGTAGTCATCGCCGCCCATGGACATCTGCAAAACCAAAGGAGTTGCAGATGCATTGCCGAGCCTATTTAGGGAAAGGGAGAGGAAGGAGAAGGAAGGGGATTGGGGGAGGAATTGGGCCACCGGCCCTCTCGCTCACCGAACGAAGCGCAGTAACGAAACGCTACTACTCGGACGTCGGTCTTCTGCGAGAGTGTGGTACTTCCCCGGTCGAGCCGGCCCATTCATGCTGCGAACAGCGTGGCCCTAACACAACAGAAAAGTTAGCCCCCTATCCCTATATAATAAAAAATGCTATTATTTGAGATCTTATTACAATAAAAAAACAGTAGTAGTACCGTCTTGCTGGCATTTCTACATGCAAGCATGAATGGACCGGCGCGGCCGAGGAAGTACTGCCTTCACACAGAATATCGACGTCGAGCAGCAGTATAATTATACTGTTGAGTTTCGCACGGTGAGTGCCTTCACGTTTTCTCCTTCCCCTCCCTTTCCTTAAATAGCCTCGGAATTGCTTTGATTTTCCAGATGTCTATGGGTCTATCGCTTGCTTGTTTGCCGAGTTATCCCATAAAAAAACAGACGCGAACGCGTTAAAATTTCTATCTAATTTCTTTCTGTTCTTCCCAACCTAATCCGCTTATCCCCAATTTTCTCATTTCTCTAAGTTGAGCGCAACCATAGATTAACGCATGCAGGCATTGATAAATGGGGTATGCAGGGACAATCTTAAACGTCGTCTTATATTTCCTGCTTACCGTGAGATAAGGGATGGACGGCCGGGTCGGGCCAAGTGACTTATGGTTAGAAATATGTTTACTACGTATTAAGATAGGTGCGCCCGCTAACCGCTTGTTATGAAGGACATGAAAATTTGTGCCCGGATATTGGTAAAAGGTTCGTCCTTTATGGGATTTAAGGCCCCGCTGAACTATGAGTATGACAATCCTTATGTCACACAACGTTTTTTAACATTATAATATATTTTTTATGCAATTAGTTTCCATAGGTAGAGACTATGTAAGTATGTATAAGTACACTTGAATCATTGCTACAGTTTTTCAATATCTTTTGTAAAACATCCTTCCTGTCGTATTCAGAAAAAGAAATATCCTACCAAATATTTGTCCGTCCGGAGGATCTTCCCTTAGATTTTTTTTGCAAAAACCTTTGAAACTAAAGAGGTCAAAAGCAATTTCGTATAAAATTTCAGCCTGCCACAAATTCAAAAATAGAACATTCATCGTTATTCCAAAGACAATACATATTCTAATCTATATAAGGTTGGTACACAACAAAGGCGTCCCTCGAAATGACGTCATGTCTCAAATATGACGCGGCACTAAGGTGAATTTCTAAAGAGATAAAGCCGCGGCCACACGAGCGTAACAATACAAATTGCGGTATTATGTTGACCCTTGTCATTTGTCGCTTAGTCATCGATATAAAGTAGCATTTTGTCTTGTCTTTGCCTTATGGTGCGTGGGAGGCTGTAAATCTGTAAGGGTACATTTTATCATCACACATATTAACAAATGTCATTGTAGAACTAAAATCGGCTATGTTTAATAATATACTTTAAAAAAAACATATATATTCTCTTTGAGCGAATCTAAATTTGATATTCCACCTGTACTAAGAATAAACTGAATAAGTAAAAATATGTTTAAAAGAAAATAATAATGATTACAAAAATAGAAATAATAATATGATCTCTGATAAGAAACACCGAAACAAACTCGGTAAATCATGTTCTCTTGTAAAGTCCAGAGGGTAATAGAATTATCAGATACTTATGCGAATTTTAGAATGTAGGGCAATATCTAAACAGTCCTTCTGAAGAAAGAGACATAGCAGTTTTGAATTGACCTGTCCTAAATGACAGCACGCATACATCAGTCATCGTATAGCTCAACCATTATATAGGGAGCTCAACCCGTCGCACAACGATATCGGATCAGCAAGACTTTGCAGGTCAATGTATCAGCCATTGCTTAGCCACCTTTGTATTAATATTATAATAAAAATGCTTCACTGTCACTGCAGGGCAAAAGTCTCCCTACTCTTCTTCCACTTCTCCCTGTCTATTACTGTTAAGAAAAAGTCTTTAAAAAAAAGTCCAGATGACTCCGCCATATTCGTCTGGGCATGCCGCGTTGTCATTTGCCTTTAAGTGGGACCCATTGGGTTACCAGTTTGGCCCAGTCCAGTTCCGTTTCGTTGCAACGAATGGCTGTATTCCTACCCTGGTCCATAACTCACTTCTACATGTAATACTAGCTTTCCGCCCGCGGCTTCGTCCGCGTGGAGTATACTTTTCTTGTCATTTAACTGAATAATATATAGCTTATGTCACTGAGGAATAATGTAGCTTTGTACTGGTGAAAGATTTTTTCAAATCGGTCCAGTACTTTCAGAGCCTATTCAATGCAAACAAACAATCAAATATTTCCTCTTTATAATATTAGTTAAGATTATTACAGAAGATTACCTGACGTTATCAATTCTAACCAATGCAGAATATACAATGACATGACAAAAAAAGTCAACCGGTGCTAGGAACCGAACGATTTATGAATGGGTGCCCATAAAAGGCCGGCATCGAAACATGTTCACGACGTCTTCCGGGCACCAAACCTATATATCGTGGGTTCAATTATCCGATAATGGTTTTATCTAACCGTCAGCGAATTGTGGTCAGCTTCCGGGATTTATTTGGTAGATTTTTTGCGTTCCGTGCAAATTAGGATCTTAATAGCTATTGGGACACTATACACTTATGTATGTCTATCTCCTATACAAGCCTTGAGCATAATGTATAATTTTGTTTATATCTATGAGTTTTTTTTAAGCTTACTAGCAATGTGGGTCGCACATTGCTAGTATTTTTGTTAACCCCTCGTGCTAAGATAAATGCCCACTCGTAGCACATGCTGCTGGGTTCACGACGGTAGTGCAAGGGGTGGATTTTGGATCAACAAACACATGATGTAAGTCCGACGCCCTAGCCATAAGGCTACCGCAAACAATCAGACAACCAGAAACAATACATGTATTTTACCATACCATACCATCACGTCTATATTGTCCTAGGGTTAGGCAGAGGTCCACTAATTTACACACAGTTTGCCAGTAGGTATGTTTACATTGCTATTTAAATGTGTTTTTTAATAGATATGTATAAATGGAGCTCACTAGGCAAAGGCCTCCTTCCAAGTTGCTTAAAGTACCTTGGTGTATTTTTCGACCGTTGCACTGTCTTTGCAGCAAAGTTCATCCTCGGTTGCTGCAGCTCGGCAATACATCAGCACCTTTGCAGATGTCCATGGGCGGCAGTAACTCCTTACCAAGGAGCTGCTCGTTTTCCCAAATAAAAAAATATAATGTTTTTTTTTTCATCTATACTAAAAATAGATGAAATAAAATAAAAATAAAGGCCTGGGAGATTTTTTTGACGGCATTTGAAGTCTGCTAACCCGCAGTAGGCTAGCGTGGTGGACCATAGCCTAATCCCTCTCGTTCTGAGAGGAGACCCGTGCCCAGTTGTGGGACAATGTAATGGGTTGATGAAGATACTAAAAATATGATCCATAAACCTGTGTGCACGCCGCCCTATCTGTTCTTTGACACCGCGGTTTCTATCCTAGAGAAGACAGAAGCGTCATTAGATAGTAATTTACTAAGACCGCGCAAGCTATTGCGTCAGCCGCAAGCACTCATTTGACACAGACTAAACAATGTAGTGGGATAGGCACAATAATATGCGGTGTGTAGAATTATTATGGGGACGGTATGTACAAGGGCGTTAAGTCTGTTTGTTTATCAAGATCGTTATTAATTAAATTACTTTGGAATTGATGTCACTATTATAAAACAAATCTGTCCAATTTGTCATTTTGTGTAATTAAAAACGCTCGTATTAGTACAATAGACTAGTTAAATGTTAGTTTTTTTATGGTTTCTTTTAAGGCCCAAGGCTGACGCGAAATTAAAATGTTCTTAGTTTTTTGCAAATTATTCGGCTATAACACATTCAATTCAATTCAATTCTTTATTGCGTTCCATAATGTAGGTATACAGGTGGTCAACTTATCTATTGGAACAATTATGGACCCTGTCGGGCACAGCAGCTTAGGTAGGAGAGAGGAAGGAACTGATATATATTTTAGGTGCATGGCAGTAGAAATTGCGACATGTAAGCCTTTTTTATAGTACGCAAAAATATCATGGGTCGTCCCCCACCTGGGGAGGGGGCAGGGTATGGACTCATACTGACTCAGAACCGCACTTATCTTACCTTGCTCTATAGTCCCGGCTATGGGATTCGTGACATTTATCACGACCATGACGGGAATAGGGGGCAAAACTACAAAAATACAAATTCTGATCTCCTTTTGAGAATTTCATACAAATAGAAAAACCTAGTAACACTGCTTGTCCTGGGAATCGAGGGGTTCCTCAGTTCCTCAGAAAGTTCAAATATAAATAAACTATAACAATCCTTAGAGTTTTATTTGATAGATTGCTGCCGTTCATAAAGCTTTATAACATCCAACAGGCAAGTTTTCGAAGTTGAATGTTTTGAAATATGCATCAGGCCGAAATACGAGTAACAAACAAAAACTTTATTTAGTTTCTCAAGTCCATTAAGAAATCGATAATCACTTAAAACATAAACTATTTGCAAAGCAAATATTACCATATTTTACCATAAAGATACTTCACTTCTTACAATATTATTTGGCTACTTTTATATGTATCTATTAGTTCTTTTTACAATATCTAATACAAAGCGATGTCTAGAATAAAAAACCTTTCAGACGAAGGTTTTTTTGTACAGAATAATATGTACTAAAATTATATTCTAATACTTTGGTTTTCAGACTATATTTTTAATGTCTTTATAGAACTATTTTATCAATATTATAGATATAGGTACATAGTCATTAGAAAAAAATCTCGCAAGATTTTTAAGAAATTTCAGTGTTCTAATCTTAACTTGAGCTTCATAATTTGAATCTGACAAATTCAATTATAAAAAACTTGAAAAAAACTTACTCATTCCATTCTGCAAGATATTCTTTGAACTCTAAACGAGGTCAAAAAGAGCGGGTATCGTTAGAGTACTGCATTTGGTCCGACATAAGCTCAAAATAGCTGAGCTCACGGAAACGACCGCTCTTTACCGACGTCCGGCTGATAAAACGGTTGGTATACTACGGCTGAGGTATCATAATGTACTTGTTAAAGTGAAAAATAAGACTCAAAATTGGTTAGCAACTTTGGATAAATATGAAAGCATTGTTGATACCTAAGTTAATAACGGCTAAACTGATTTTGATGGGCGGAATAGGCAATTTGCAATCGATGAATGAATTTTAACTTAAAGTATAGAAATGGCACTTATGAACGCTCCATTTATTGAAAGCTAATGTCAAATCTTACCATAGGTATAAGATTGCCGCCCGTACAAAGAAATAATTAGAAGCCAAATCTGCTGTCTCATACATTTATGATAACTAAACGCGACAAAGTATGTAATAGCAGATTTTTGTGATTTCAGTGTTTTTAGTACATATAGTAAAAGATTTTATAATAATGAGTGCAATGGGTCCTTAAATTTAACACGATAAGAATATGAAAATAAGATTGAAACTATGATGCTCGTATTAATGTTGGAATACATTTTTGTGTACAATGTGTGTGTTTTGTGGGTGAAAATGTGCAGATAATCCTCATGGATTTTCAATCACCTGGGCAGGTGGCAAATATGTCGGACAGCTCAGACATAACGACTGAAAAATGTTGATGGGTGTATGTAGGGAGTTTTGTTATAAAAAAAAATTTTCTTATTCCTCCTTTATTTATTTTTTATTGTTTGATTTAACATACCATCACGCCTGTATTTCCCGAAGGGTTAGGCAGAGGTGCCCTAATGTACACCCGCATTTTGCCGGTATGTTTAGGTCCCATGTAATAGGGGGCGAGCCTATTGCCATTAACCGGGCACAAATCCAGACTCCGAGCTGCTACTGAGAATTTCATAGAAAAACCCAATAACACTTTGCTCGACCTGGGGATCGAACCCAAGACCTCTAGCGAAGCAGTCGCAATTGAGACCACTAGACTTACGAAGCAGATTGTTTGATTTAATTCACAAAAACTAGTAATATAGGATACAATTATAAATGTTTTAGTAGAAAAACAGACTAAGAGAAGCATGTTTATTTAAGTCCGGGTAGTAGTAGTACTATTATAAGACCAACATTTCCATGATCATGTAGCTTATTAAAAGTTTTACCAATAACAATACATTTCGTTTACCAGAGAATTCACATAAATAGCTCGCAGTAAATTTAAAAATATAAATTCCATTTCATATAACCCGATCTTAAATGATTTACATGCTCGCAGGTGAATATATTATCAATGCTTTTGCTAATATAACGGCTACATTTTACCCACAGAGAAATAAAAACTAAAATAACACTCTACTTCGCCGAACAAGGTAAATAGAATTATTATCTTTATTAAAAAAAATAACAAGACAATTTGCAGCTTCGCGAAGTACAGTCGCCAGCACATCATCATACAAAACTGACAAATTTCTCCAAATGATTTTAAACCATGACCCGTCAATGCATACAGTTTCCTCATGAGGACATAACAATAGATTTTGCATTGTGTCTACAATATGCCGCTTGACGGGTTAAAACGTTGATGATTAAGTTGAAAATCGACTGAGAAAATTTGACATTTCGTGGTAACTTCATGTGCACCGTACCAAGATATTACATCATACCAACAAACTAGAATAGAAAATACAAGTAATCTCGGTCAAGAACTAGTATTTATTACGTAAACTGTAATGTTCTGTGGATTTATACCGACGTTTATTTTTGTTAGCCAACGTTTTTCTATCATCCACAATTTTCTTTCTGAAAGCGCTTGAAATCTCTTTTTATAAAGTTAAGGAGCTTACACAATTTTCAGAATACTGTTATCATTGGATTTTTCTTCTTTCTTCGTTCCTGTGGATGAATAGAAAGAATTTATTAAAAAACCAACAGTGATGATCTCTTCTTTATATGGATCTGCATACAACCGAGAGCTCGATCTTAGGATCTGTTTAACTAATTAAGAAAAGATGTAGATATCTACCGGAGATTTGAACGCATTGTTTTTTAACTGTGAAAACAAAGTTTAAATCTGTTCAGTAGTTTTTGCGCTGACCCCTAACATAATATTTACGTTTTTTTTCTTTCAAATAATAAATTTATTTATTTCCTATTACATACATACATTATATATTTCAATAAAATTTGGGAAAGATTTTAGCTTACTTATTGTCTCAAAAATCCTTTTGGAGTGCGGCAATATATCTATTTATTTATAACATAAGTCACAAATGTTAAGAAATACTACTATTAACCCACTCACTGCTACGGTGCTATAAAATACTCGTAGAACAGCATAGCTCGTAAAAATAAAATGGTGTATTATACTTATTTTTTATTATTTTTTCGAAATTTTCACAAAGAAATGAATTTTCTAATTAAAGAAAATTTCTAGTGAAAGAAAAATTCGATCTCAGGCAGGGTTTGAACCTGCGTCTCTCTGGTTAAGTACACCAGACGCTTTGCCAACTACGCTACCGAGACCACTCTGGTGTACTTAACCAGAGAGACGCAGGTTCAAACCCTGCCTGAGATCGAATTTTTCTTTCACTAGAAATTTTCTTTAATTAGAAAATTCATGGTGTATTACAGTTAAAATTTTATGTAGGTATCCATTCAAACTAGAAAATCGAATTTAACATCGAAGTGAACTGGGAGTGAAAATGAACAGTGAATCTGAATAAACAGTGAACAAGAATGAATGACATCGAATGAAAATGAACAGAGTCGATTTTTTACTTCCTTATGCTTACAAAGCAATTTTGATAAACTTCATCTGTGTATTTTTTTATTTTTGACGTGTAAATACACTATTACAGTAAAAAAAATTGGAACTGCGTGTCACGTCGAAGTTTGGCAAAACTCACCTTAACCTTGCGTCTATCATCATACTTTATAGACTATTATTACTTTACCCCATTTGTACACCATTTAAATAAAATGTGAACGAACGTAATGATCAGGTGGCTTGGTTGGCGTTTGTATTGAACCAGAAGATGCAGGTTCGAATACTGTTCGCAGTAGAATTATTACTTTTCTAAAATAACTTAACTAAAGATACTTTATCGAACGAATTCTTAATTGTAGGGACACGATATAGTAATTTAAAGAATTTTGGGGCCCACAAAGATAACTAAATAAGTATTTAGTGGTATTTTTATAGTGTGGGGTTTTTGGATGGAGACAAATAAGAAACCTCCCGCTTTTTTATATTTTACAATATCAAAACAATATTTTCTAAGTACAAGTGTGTACAGTCCATAACAAAATAGATCTCGAATACAAGACTAGGGATCGCTGTTCAACAAAAGAATAATATATGTGCATTTTACGCGTGATTCATCGAGTTCACTTTGTATACGTCTGTACCACCGGATTTTTATGTTGAGACTAGTTGGACGCAACTGTACATCTCGTAAGTACAAAGTTTATAGTATAAAGGATAGCATTGATCTAAAAATTTTTGTGTTGTGAGTAAAAATCTCACAGAAGAAGCTGTAGCAATAAAATATCTATGAATTTATTTTTACTTATACATTTTTTTTATAGTCATATTATATTACATACAGACTAATCATTGATACTTGTTCATTTATAACTTTGTTCTCTAGCTTAATATATGAATGATATATTAAGCTATATAGGAATTATTGTATATATTTACTTCATTATGTATATAGTCGATGACAATGATGAATGGTATAACAACAGCAAGTTTATATTTGTATAATTTAGATTTTACTATTTAATGTATTTCTTTCATAATATTGAAACGATATATGAATGGGATGAAGTGAAAGAGGTATGCCAGAGTTGTAGCAAGTGGCGGTGTATAGTTTCTACCTACCCCTGTGGGTAAAGGCGTGATTGTATATATGTTCGAGTAAGTAAAATGATAAAACTATATGCCAAGGCACCGTCAGCTAGTCGATTTTTATATTTTAATAAAAAAATTACTGGGTATTTTCAAGACTATATTTGGAAATCCAGATAAAAACCCGAAGTCTACTATCCTGAACGACCTAGAAGTCATATGATGAACTAAATCAATCCCATCATCATCGAGCCATATTGTCCCACTCCTGCGCACCGCATGGGTCTCCTCTCATAATGAGAGGGCTTAGAATACAGACCACCACGCTAACCTACTGCGAGTTAGCAGAATTTTCACGCCGTCGAGGAATTCTCTCAGACATTTCCCTTCACTGCCTCATTAGTCTAGTGGTCCTAAGCACTACTGCTACGCTAGAGGTCCTGGGTTCGATCCCCAGGTCGAGCAAAGTGTTATTGGGTTTTTCTATGAAATTCCCAGTAGCAGCTCGGAGTCTGGATTTGTGCCCGGTTAATGGCAATAGGCTCGCCCCCTATTACATGGGACCTAAACATACCGGCGAAATGCGGGTGTACATTAGTACACCTCTGCCTAACCCTTCGGGGAATACAGGCGTGATGGTATGTATGTATGTATTTTTCTTCACCGAGCGAAAAGGTCAGGATTGCGTGCCTTAGATTCGACTCCTGTGCATCCAACACTCATGTCACTTGATTATCACTGCTTATAAATATACCTACACACAAAGAGGAGGTTAGACAGAGGTGTAATAATGTACACCTACATTTCGCCGGTATGTTTATGACCCATGTAATAGGAGGCGAGCCTATTACCATTAACCGGGCACAAATCCAGACTTCGAGCTGTTGCTGAGAATTTCACCCAATAACACTTTTCTCGATCCAGGGATCTACCCTAGGACCTCTAGCGTAGCAGTCCCGCTTAGGACCACTAGACTAATGAGGCTATCACTAATTATAAAACAGTCTACAATTACTGAAATATCCCCAAAAACAGTTTCTCCCTCCAATTTATTTCTCCCTACAATTTGAAACTACAGAAAGTTAAAAGTCCCGCAATCGGCTTTCAAACACTTTTCATTTTCCGTCTAACGTCAAGGGAATACCGCAACGTCCATTACGGGGTGTCCATAAATACGGGATTTGAGACGAAGCGAGGTGTGCAGAAATGTATGTCGCATACGGGATAAATGTCGCAGTATCTCGACTGTGTAAAGTGAAAAGGGTGTTTTAATGGACGTGTGATGTTTGGATTTGTGTTTCTTGATTAAATATTTTTCTAGTTCTAGATATAAATAAAAAGAAACTTGGAGAGCCGAGCAAAAGGAACACATCCAATAGAAAACATATTATCACGCATGTATTTCTTCAAGGGTTTAGCAGAGGTGTCCTATAAAATTTCACATTTCACATTTCGGTATGATCCTAGATCCCATGTAATAAGAGGCGAGCTTATTTCCATTAACCGGGCACAAATTCAAAGTCCGAGCTGCTACTGAGAATTTCATAGAATCCCAATTATACTTTGCTTGACCTGAGAACCGATCCCAAGGCCTCAACCGTAGCAGTCACGCTTAGGATCACTAGACTAATGAGGCAGTCTTTTAATATTGTTGTAGCAATTATGTATAGCATTTTATTTTTGGATAATTGTTTTTTAGTTATTTATATGCATTAACAATTAATGTTTATTTAATTGAGTGTAGTTTATTTAATAGTTGTTAGATTTATTCTATTTATTTTTGTTTCTGTTTATTTATTAAAAAAGAGTGAGAGTGTGTATATATTTGATAAATTATATTACTTGATTCATAATTTTTACATAGATCTATATTTTTTACATGATTTATTAATGTAGTCTTCCTTATTATTGGAGTACTTTTTTTTATATAAAAGCTTACTAGCAATGTGGGTCTCACATTACTAGTAATCTTGTTAACCTCTCGTACTAAGCTGAATGTCGGTAGTGCAATGGATGAGTTTTGAACCGGCAATCATATGATCGCAAGTCCGACGCCCTAGCCATTAGGCTATCGTCGCTTCAAAACTTAACTAGGTACACTAAATTCAAAGGTGTCTAGTTCAATTCCAGTTGCTTTGAGGTCTCTCTTTACGATCCCGCTGCGGTTGGCAAAGACAGCATACAGTCGCGACATATATTTCATATTAACTTCACTCGAGTGACATAATGTTCACGATGCGATGCTCAAAGCAACGTGAGAAACAAACATGATATACTCGTACATGCTTGACAAAGAAGAATGGAAAAGCTTAGCTTAAGCTAACATATCGTTATTTTAGTGAAGTAAAAATTCGACTGCGGGTAGGATTCGAACTTGCTTCTACTGGTTAGGTAGACAGGTGACGCCATCATCATCGAATATTTCCTTTATTAAGAAATATACTTACATATCGTGTAGAAAATAATTCATTTTAGCAATTGAGAGAGAAATTTTGGTACCATTATTCCCGAAGGGTTAGGCAGAGGTGTACTTAATGTACGCCGGGATGTTTAGGTCCCATTTAATAGAGCGAGCCTATTGCCATTCATCGGTCATATATCCAAACTCCGTGCTGTTGCTGAGAATTTCATAGAAGAACCCAATAACACTTTGCTCGACCTGGGAATCTAACCAAAGATTAGCATAGCAGTCGCGCTTAGGACCGCTAGACTAATGAGGCAGTAAATTATGAAGAATGAATTATTGAAAAAAAAAATGATTAAAAAATAACAAAGTAAAAAGTATTTTAATTTTATGCTAGCTATACAGAGAGATGACCGTACATAGTAATGTATGTACTCGTTTTGCGTGAAAAGGACAGAGCATCAGCTATGGGCTCCTGTTTCATTGATCAATCTTTCTCACAGTCGGCATCAAATATATCTGCGCGTAAAAACTGCTCAAAATGATTTGAGCAACTAAGGAAATTAAACTTTATCTCAGCGACACAAAGTATATTTTAGATTGACCACTGTACACGACAACTGTCATTCGGAAATTTATTTTATACCATTGAAATATTTGAGATATACGATTCCCAGGTCGAGCAGTGTTATTGGGTTTTTTATGAAATTTCCAGTAGCAGCTCGGAGTCTGGATTTGTGCAGTCCGGTTAATGGCAATAGGCACCTCTGCCTAACCCTACGGGGAATACAAGCGTGATGGTATGTACCATCGAGATAAAGTTAAATTTCACTAGTTGTTCAGCTAATTATGTAAAGAGTTTTTGCTTCTATATATTTGATGCTGACTGTACAAAACTTTATGACCTATAGGTAGTTATTTTATCCTTAGCCTCTGTGTATACATTTGAGAATTAATATATTGTAAACATACCCATGATTGAAGAAAAAATTCTAGAGAGAAAACTTTAGAATTAAACTCGTATGTACGCCAGACATTGCTTACATACGAAATTTGTAACGCACAAACACGTCTTCATACGTAACGTTAAGATATATATAATAATATATTATATACATATAGTATAAGCCTGATTTATGTGGGTCCAAGACATCATCCGTCTGTGTTTACAATACCCATTTATATATTTCTAGAAGATTCCATTCTGTGTGACGTAGTCTGACAGTTTCTAAATGCTGGCCGAATACAGGTGACTTAAAATAAGAAGCTTTTAAGTTTAAATATAGAATGGTTCAGTTATGTCAAGATTTTTATAAGTAGACACCTGTAGACATCTGTAGACACTTTCGTGAACACTTAAGACGAAAATAGGTGTTATTCTTTTCAACCTTTTTTTATTTGAGTGTTTAAACCAAAACACTGCTTTTTTTTTGGCCCCGCATAGTAATTACCTGACAAACTCAGCAGTTTAATTACTGATTTTTAATATGACCAACAAGTTCAAGTTAGGTATAAGTTGAGGTATAGAGGGATACAAATAGAAAAATTGTAAGAAGAAGTTTATTTTTTATTTTTAAAAAAAGCTTACAAGCAATGTGCGTCACACATTACTAGTATTCTTGTTAACCCCTCGTGCTAAGCTAAATGCTTGTGTTACGAGTGGGTTCACGTCGGCAGTGCAATGGGTGGGGTTCGAACCGGCAACCACATGATCGCAAGTCCGATGCCCTAGCCATTAGGCTACCGCCGCTTTCTACAAAACTATTTTAGAATTGAATAATTTTATACGGGTTGTTTGGCTTTAATTTTTAATAATAAACACATAGGTACTTTTCTGATGGCCTTTGTAAATAATTTGTTTTGTATTATTTAGAAGTAACATCAGGCATAGAATACATTAGAATGTTTTTTTATTTGCACAGAAATAGGTACAAAACCGCAGTGGGAAACCGTGTGTCAGACTGTACCAGACAGTCTGCAAACAGAGAGAGATGGCAGGAGATTGTGAAGAGAGCTGTGTCCGCCTCTAACACTAAAGTGGACGCCTCAACGTGACCACGACCGCTCTGCTAAGAGCGAAACGACTGAGAAGAAGAAGTACAAAACATAATGTTATCTAATTTTAACTTATTTAAATTAGATCCAAGTATCATATTCAAATTATTGATTCCAAGTAACACACAAAATTTGCAAGTCACTTGCCCACCAATAGTGTATAATAAATTTCTCCCTCAGTCCATATCCTTCTCCTTTTCTCCTTCCCCTCCCGTTTCCTTAAATAGGCTCAGCAACGCATCTGTAACTCCTTTGGTTTTGCAGATGTCCATGGGCGGCGATGACTACTTACCATCAGATAGCTCGCCTGCTCGTATGCCAAGTTATACCATAAAAAAAATGATACAAAGAGAATCTATAGCCTTTTTATATCTATCTATTATGATCACTTTGACAAAAATCTAGGTACGTTTTTAGTCGACTTAAAACGGTAATATATGGACACTATCCATCTTTGTGTGTGATAAAAAGAGATCCGTTTTTTTGATGAAAAGAAAAAGGTATTTCGTAATGTTAGGTAAAGTATTTCTTTTTGAAACACTATTCTGTGTCGTGCCAATAAAATTTGTGAAAGCAAAAAGGGTTTTTCGATACGTTGAAATAGTATTAAAAACTATAAAAGTTGCACCGTATTGTAGATTTTAATGTCAGTTAACCTGATATTGCAGTATGTATATGTTTTAAAAATATTCATTTATATTATTTTTTATTTTAATGGCCATTTTAAAAATTGAAATCCATTTTACTTTAATATTTTTGTTAATGGATAGCAAAAATGTCGGCTTGATAATAATACAAAATAAAAAGTTACAACGAAATATATTAATCATTTCATTTTCATCAGCTCGCTAAAGAGGGTAAAATAATGCAAATATTTTATTTTATGCCAATATGCACGGCTACATCACGGATGCACCATCAAGCTATACAATTTCCAGTATAAGCTGACATCTCGCTTTTTAAAAAGTCTATACAATGCATCATCCTTATCATCCTCTACTTATTTGTTGTGGTAGGGCCACGCTGTACACAGCATGAATTGGCTGGCTTGACCGGGGAAGTACCATACTCTCGCAGAAGACCGACGTCCGTTTTGCTACTGCGCTTCGTTCGGTGAGCGAGAGGGCCGGGGGCCCAAATCCTTCCTCAATCCCCTTCCTTCTCCTTTTCTCCTTCCCCTCCCTTTCCCTAAATAGGCTCGGCAACGCATCTACTATACCTTTAGTTTTGTAGATGTCCATGGGCGGCGATGACTACTTACTCTCTAGCTCTCTAAAAAAATGCTCCTAGTCTTTTCCGAAATATGTTGGGGTTGACTTCCAGTAATAATTAATTACCACGCGCTTAAACGGTGAAGGAAAACATCGTGAGGAAACCTGCATGCCTGAGAGATTTTCTTGACGGCGTGTGAAGTCTGCCAACCCGCAGTAGGCTAGCGTGGTGGACTATAGCCTAATCCCTCTCGTACTAAGAGGAGACCCGTGCCCAGCAGTGGGACAATGTAATGGGTTGATGATGATGACACAAAGTGACTGCCATCAACCAACAACCTCTGCAACCCAATTCCTGGGTTATACCGATAACTGTCGGGCGGAAAAAGGCGTAATGGAATGATTCGTGTACAATTTATATGGATAATACTTTTGTGAGATGAGACTGCCTCATTGATGGCGCCGGGTACGATCCCCAGGTCAAGCAAAGTGTTATTGGGTTTTTCTATGAAATTCTCAGTAGCAACTCGAAGTCTGGATTTGTGCCCGGTTAATGGGCTCGCCCCCTATTACATGGGATCAAAACACCGGCGAAATGTGGGTGTACATTAGTAAACCTCTGCCTAACCCTTCGAGGAATACAAGCGTGATGGTATGTTTGAAACTTTTTTGGATATTAGAAAGAATAATGTTGTCTTTGATGTATTAAGCCGTTTTATCTCCATCTTAAAGAAATCCCGTCCCAAATGTTGAGATCCGATTTATTTCTTACAAAACGATGCATTTACCTTTGAATAGATTCGCGAGGATTTTTGAAGATGCTCTTTTGAAACAAATTGTTTGGAAAGCTCAAACATTAGAATGTCTTTGCTCTAATGCCCATTTAGCATTATCTTCTTGGGATTTTCGTCCATCAATCCCCATCCAATAGGTTCGCCCCCTATTTCAAGGGAACTAAGAATATACGATCTATGTATTTGTTTGTAATCAATTAACTCTGAAAGTACTGCACTGATTTTTATAATCTTTCACGAATAAGAATATACACATAATTATCAAAAATTTAATGTATGTAAAATACAAATCCAGCAATAATCAAACAATAACCAATAGTCTAGTGATTTGACCATTGGACTGCCAAGTGGTAGGTCTCAAGTTCGAATCCCAGCACCTCTCACTTTTTATAATCATGTGCGTATTAATAATTGATTGAAATTGTGTAGGAAAAGAGGAAACTTGCATGCTTGACAGATTTTGTCGATGGCATGTGAAGTATGGCAAATCACAGTAGGCTAGTGGACTATAGCCTTACCACTCTTACCCTGAGAAGAGACTCTTGCCCAGCAGTGGGACGGTAAATGGGGATGACTGGTGCGTGCCTTGGATTCAAACTTGACCTTTGACTTGGCAGTCCAATGGTCATATCACAAGGCTATCACTTCACTTCGTTTGTTTTGTTGTTACAAAGTTATACACAAAACAAAAATTATGGATAAAGAAATTATAAAAGAAGACGAAACACAGAGAATTTCTTTGAGCTAATAATGTAAACAAAACACAGACTTTGGCGGCCATATTTTTAAAACCAGCTTAAGCTAATTAAGATTTTCTTCTTACAGTTTTTATACGACGCAAAAGGAAATTAATAACGTAGAAAGCAGACTTTCATTAGGTTCAGAAAAATAATGCTAAGTTTTTCACGCCTTGTTTTTATTGTGACGTTTTAAATTTCATTAAAAAAATATCATACTTTATTAGCAATAGACTCATTTAGGCTTATACTAAAATATATCTGTAAACTGGTACTGTATCCGGGTAATTACCAACATACATACATACCAATACGCCTTAATTCCCCGAAGGGTTAAGCAGAGAAGTACTTATGTATCCTACAGCTAGCCGGTATGTTTAAGTCCCATGTAATAGGGGGATGAACTGATTAACCGGGTCAAAGTCCGAACTGCTACTGAGAATTTCTTTCTTACTTTTTTATTTGAGAATAGAAAAGCTTATGAAAAATTTGCTTAACCTGGGATTTAACTTAGGACCTCCATTACCTTAGGCCCATGGGACTAATAAAACAGTATGTTTGGAGTAGTGACTGCCTCGTTGGTCTAGTGATCCCAATCTCTTCTAGAGGTCTTGGGTTCAATCCCCAGATCGAGCAGTGTTATTGGGTTTTTCTATGAAATTCTCAGTAGCAGCTCGGAATCTGGATTTGTGCCCGGTGAATGGCAATAAGCTCGCACCCTATTACATGGGACCTAAACATAGCGGCGAACTGTGGGTGTACATTAAGTACACCTCTTCCTAACCCTTCGGGGAATACAGGCGTGATGGTATGTGTATGTATGTATGTAAAATATATTTGTAACTATTTTTCATAAGCTTTTCTATCTTTTTGTATTTAGTAGGCACTTTCCATGCAATGATTATATCATCATAGCAGTAGCTTAGGCCTAATAGACTATTATCACAGTCTTTTTGGAGTAGTGAAAAAAGTCACTAGGTATATAAAAAAAAACTTTAACTCGCTATTAAAAAGGTTATTGTGCACACGGAACATTTGCAGGATCCAGTGAAGCAATCCCAGCGAACCTTCCCTCAAACTCATTTTTAAATCCATTACGTTTCTACATAAAGGTATTTTGAGACTGTCTCGTTGGTCTATCTAGTGGTCCCAATCGCAACTGCTACGCTAGAGGTCTTGGGTTCGATCCCCAGGTCGAGCAAAGTGTTATTGAGTTTTTCTATGAAATTCTCAGTAGCAGCTCGAAGTCTGGATTTGTGCCCGGTGGCAATGGCAATAGGCTCGCCCCCTATTACATGGGACCCAAACATACCGGCGAACTGTGGGTGTACATTAAGTACACCTCTGCCTAACCCTTCGGGGAATACAGGCGTGATGGTATGTTATGTTATGTTATGTTATAAACGTATTTTCTTTCTTTACATATTTCGCTCTAGTATTGTGCAATTTCTGAGAAGTTAATTCTTTGCGTTATTTTTGTTTACTTTGTATTTTTACGTAGTAATAAACGTTATGTTTAATAAACGTTTAATTGCAAAGGTATTAAATCTGTTTACTATTAACAACCAAATTATTTAAGAACCGGCGGTAGCCTAATGACTAGAGCGTCGAACTTGCGATCATGTGGTTGCCGGTTCGAAACTCACCCATTGCACTACCAACGAGGACACACTGGTAATAACTACAAGCTTTTAGCTTAGTATGGACGGTTAACAAGAATACTGGTAATGTGCGACCTACATTTCTAGTAAGAGCTTTAAAAATAAATTAATAATCTTTTTGTATTTTTTAGGCATTTTCCATGCAAAGATTATTAAGTTATTTTAGTGAAGGAAAAATACGACCGCGGGCAGGATTCGAACCTGCGTCTTCTGGTTAAGTACACCAGACGCTATGACCGCTAAGCCACCGCGACTCCCACCCGCCATGTCGAAATTAACTTAATTAGCGAAACTAACGTCGCCTCAAAGACGTAAATTAAAAAATGTGAAGGCAAATTTCGACATGGCACACATTAATTTTGTAATTACCTTGACTTGTAACGTGTATTGTTGAGCCTCTTCTTGTTGATCGGAATCTGTAATAAGGGATTTGTATTGTATATTCATCATCACCATGGATGATCATCACATCACATCTTTCCACCTGGGCACTGCAATTGCAAATGACTCACTTAAACGAGTGAATAAAAAGTCAAATTAAAGGCATAAAGTTATTTTAGTGAAGGAAAAATACGACTTTTTTTAACATAACATGAACACGATTTGGTCCTGGCTGTGATGTGATGTGTGGTCACGGTTTTAACTTAGAATTTTGCTGCTCGATCAGTTATTTTGTCGCTCAATCAGTATTTTTGATACGCGGTTTATTTTATTCCATTGCAAATTAATGTGTAGGTATTTCTACATAAATAATTACAATAAAGTTAGTAACGTTCAACCTCAACGACTGGCAAAGCGGAGACAAAATAGTTGGCGTGGTGGGTGCGGGTAATTACAATATGCCTTACACTTTAGAAACTACTAGCGTACACACGGGCATCTTGTTTGGCGAGCTGAGCGAACATTTTATTATCTTAGAACCATACAAAAAAAATTAAGGATGATTGTTTGGTTTTTTACTGCTCTTATACTGCCTCATTAGTCTATTAGTCCTGAGTGTGACTGCAACGCTAGAGGTCATGTGTTCGAGTAAAGTGTTATTGAGATCTTTTATAAATTTCTCACTTATAAGTTACTGGCAATAGGCTCGCTCCATATTACATGAAACCTAAACATACCGGTGAAAACAATTTTATAATATTACTATGATTTGTAAATTACCGGTCTATTTTCTGAAGCATAGGTACAATATAAAGTTCAAAAAGTATTTTTGAAGTCTCAAAACAAATAAAGCTTCACACAAAACTAGGTAAAACACTACGAATAAATAATACTCAGGAAGCGTAACTCGGAACAAATTCCGCTCAAAAAGTGGACGTACTTCAAACCAAATGACGACGATTCAAAATTCGAATCACTTGCGATGTTTCAAATAGACATGCTTGGTAATTGGTTTAAATTCAGAGAAAAAACAGGGATTGGTTCGCACGCGTGCTGTAATGTCTGTTATGACATCTGAGTCAAAATGGCGTGGACGATATTATGCAATAAGTAGACCGGACCAAGTCAATAATAAAACAATATTATAATTATATTAAATATTTTATACTATTGTGATTTTTTTAAATTATACTATATTAATACAGGGTGGAAGGGACATCTACGCACAACCACTTACCATGAATTCAGTACATGATTCTGGACCCCCCCCCCGCTTAGATATTTTTCGTCGGTTACTAAAAAGCCTTAGATTGGGTACTTTTTCGTTTTGTTGTATGGTGCTAAAACGAACAAAGCCGATGGTTTGCCAACAAGAATTGCGACTTAATCTATTGTTGGAACGTTGAAATAGTGTTAGTGTATTCAATTGGGTCGTTTGTTTGCTCTGATCATAACCTTGGCAATAGGTCACCAGGTTCCTTTAAGGTTTCTGTTGACCTGGTACTTCAGTTGTGTGTGGATATTTGTACAAACTGGTACTGCAGTTTTGTGTAACATGGTATATCCCTTTAATTATTTGTAAAAATATTTTTCATCTAAATGCATGGAGCATACTCTGCTAGTTTTCACAGGCATCCAGTCATACTCTCGTCTTTGTTATTGAACTGCAGCTATCCACTTATTTTGCCGAACGGGATCGGCAGGGAAACTAAAAAAAAAACAAAATACATTAGTCTTATAAAAATATCTAAATTTTATCGATTTACTTTTCAATATTTCATCTAGAAAAAAATCTTTCTAAATTAGGTAAAAAATTTACTGACTTCATTTTGCATAATATTGACCATCTCGTTTTGATAACGTATTTGAACAACTTTGAATATAATTATAATTAAGCTACTACTTACAAGTGAAAAGTGATCTCTGGACATTTTAATCTTGTATGTCTCCTGCACCACTTCACAACACATGATGGCATGATGATTCACAATGATATTAAGCTAAAACGTTTGACATATGCTCGCTTGCAAGGACAATGTCCGACTGATGGCGCGCTGGACACAACTTTGAAGCCCCTCCTACTTGGACACAACTTTTGTTGGGTCATTTTCTTAACGCAGTTACATTTCCTGAGTATTATTTATTCGTAGGTAAAACATTATATTTTCTGAATTCCGAATTTAAACTCCGAAGTTTGAAATTCAAAATTCGAAGTTCTAAATTCACGTAAAAATAAGTTTTGTTGTTCAACTTTGTTGTCTGTATATCACGATTTCACGTTTAATCCCGAAGCGTTGGCAAAGCGAGATTTACCTACTTAGTCAGAATTTAGCCGCCATACCTGCAGTCTAGATATGCGCTACAAAATGTTACGTGTTAGGAATATTCTCGTGAAGTCTCAGTTATGCAGTGTTATTATTTTGGTATTATGTTGCCTAAGAAGCTTAGATTTAATAGTCTTAGGTTATGAATAAAAATCCGCGGGTAAAATTCGGAAGAACTTAGTATAGGTCAAAGTGGTAGTCAAAGTACCTGCTGCCAACCCTTACTTACGAAGTCATACTACCTACAGGTTAGCCACCACAACACTTAGGTGTCTGACTTAATAAAGTTGGGACTCAAATTAATGTACATAGGTATACATTAACAACAATTGAGATTCAACTTCTTTTTTTTAAGTCCATTAAAAGGCGAAACAACTTCAATCACATTGTAATATTTAAATTAAGAATTAAATTCGTATTAAATTAAAGTCGAGAAATGGTCAAGATTTTAAGAAAGTGTCGTTCAAAAACTTTAATGCTACCAACCCTAAAAAACTCAGCAACAATAGAAAAACAAAACAAATGCGAACATGATACTCAAACTCGACCCATTCTCGATTGATTTATCGATACCATTCGATCATATCCGTATCGGATGACTGTATAACGAGTGATGTACGGTTCTCATTCGTCATAATGTCCGATAATATTTATTTTACGCTGATCGGAATTTTGTCAAGTGCAGTGTGGAGGTTTCTGGGTCGATTGTAGTTCTTTGTAGGAAATGTTGTGTAAGTAAATTATGTTATTTGGGATTTTAAGGGGGAGAATGGTACCGGGGAGAATTTACAAAACCGATCAATCGATTGGTTCATTTGATTAATGTATAAATAAATATATAATCAACAGTGCAGTGATAGCCTAGTGATAAGACCATTGGATAGCCAAGCGAAGATTGCGAGTTCGAATCCAAGGCACGCACCTCTGAGTTTTCGAAGTCATGTGTGTATTAATAAATTAACTATCACGCGCTTACACAGTGAAAGAAAACATCGTGAGGAAACATCCCTGAGAGATTTTCTTGACGGCGCGGCGTGTGAAGTCTGCCAACCCGCAGTAGACTAGCGTGGTGGACTATACCCTAATCCCTCTCGTGCTGAGAGGACACCTGTGCCCAGCAGTGGGACAATGTAATGGTTTGATTTAATATCAGCCTTTAAAGGTTTGCTTCTGACTGCTATATAACGAGTGTACATATAAATACTTATAGTATTTGTATGAGATAGGAACCGACCAATTAACGTGCTATACACGAATGGTCACCCATCCTTAAATTGACCTCAGCAAGCGTAGCTCAACCTTGACATAAATAGATCGGCGTGTGTTTTACTTAGCTACTGTCGGTATATATTTTTTCCTTCCATATTGGCAAATTCCAGAATAAGATGACTTTTTTTATTTCGCTTTAGATTGGTTCGGATCCGATAAAAAAAGAATTAGGTTCTTTGAAATTATTTTCACTAGGCAATCGAAATATAATTGAAATTCTGAATTAGCATAGCCTATAACCTACCCTAGAACTCATTTTAATTAATCCTTTGTTAAGAAGGACAGGAATTAATAGTACCTACCTATATATTTTTTTAAAGATATAAAGTTAAAATTTACAGTCAACTTCCCCAGTTATGACGGGTGTGATAAAACATCAATAGATTTAGGAAGTGGTCTGTTTGTAGGCGGATAAATTTTTACTTTTTTTTAAGCAAGACTGCCTCATTAGTCTAGTAGTTCTAAGCTTGACTGCTATGCTAGAGTCCTGGGTTAGCAACATGTTATTAGGTTTTTCCATAAAATTCTCAGTAGCAGCGTGGAGTTTGGGTTAGGACCCCGGTAATGGCAATAGGCCCTCCTACTCTTACATGGGACTTAAACATACCTACCGGCGAACAGTGGATGTATTATAGTACACCTCTCCCTAACTCTTCGGGAAAAACAGGCGTGATGGTATGCTATGAGAAAATACGCCGGTGGCGAACTTTTCAGCTATGAATATACTTTGGCAGTTTCTCCATCCGGACTGAGTATAGAGTAAGCTCAGCTTCAATTTGCGTGAATTGAGAGTTATGCCAATTTTCCGCCATTTTACTCTTCAACGTTCCAATTGCAGGGGTTCATAAATTTGGGTTGTGATTGTCCAGTTTGAACAAAGGCGTCTTGTAAAGAGATGAAGGAGGATGATGGAAAACTAAATGGTAGAAAATTAACTATCTCATTCCTATTATAATTTCTCCACATGTAACGTAAGTGATTGCCTCGTTAGTCTAGAGGTCTCAAACGCGACTGCCACGCTAGAAGTTTTGGGTCGAGAAAAGTGTTATTCAGTTTTTCTCTGTAGCAGCTCGGAGTCTGGATTTGTGCCCGGTTAATGTCAATAGGCTCGCCTCCATGGGACCTAAACATACCGGCGTGGGTGTACATGAGTACACGTCTGCCTAATCCTTCAGAGAATACTGGCGTGATGGTATGTTGTGTATGTTGTAACGTGAGTGAAACTAGATTATTTATTTATTACTACGACCCGATAGATGTTTTCCTGTCTTAGCTATGAAAACTCAATTGGAACTGGAATAAAAAAAAAATACGCGCGAAGTTAATTAAAGTAGTAGTTAATTATTCTAATAGTTAAATCATTTCAAACACATTCCGACAATTATATCGACACGTAATAAAAGATAAGTAGAGTCAGATAGATATAGACAGGGATAGAGTAGATTAACAAATTACAAAACGTAGTTACGACACTGAAACTAGCTAAAATGAAAAATTTCCGTGACAAAACTGGCCTTGTATCATACATAATATATATAGAAGAAAGAAATAATATATATAAAAAAGAAACATACTTATATTGTTTCGACAAATCTGTAAACGTAAACGTGTTCTTCAAAAATCTTCCCAACCCCACACATGCTAGAATGAGCATGGATATTTTGGACACATTGTAACATAGTGTGTATTGTGTGAATTGCTGGTCGTTCGCGCGTCCCATTTGATCCTCTTAACTATTGTTGAAGAGGAGTCCACTGCAGTAGTTTACAATACATGTTCCGTTTGAAGGAACTCTTCAGTTAAACTCTTGTGAATGTATTTAGGTTGAGTACTTTGGTAACATCATTGCGCAAACATTCGGCAGAGAATTGTTATCTAACAGTATTCAATGTTAAATTAATATGTACTTGAATAAATATTTGTGTATCGTTATATAAATGCTGAATTGAGAGAATTTCAGCTGTAATATTTGATCTTTCAGAGCATATTGGATCCAATTAGCTTTTATCAGAATGTTTTTTTTATGATGTTTGTCGAAAAATAAACGCTGGGAATAATTTTGATTTAGCTACATTCAGTAATAGCCCAGAGTTATAGTCCTGGACTAACAAGTAGAAGGTCTTGGGTTTAAATCCAAGTCACTTGAGATTTTTTGGAATCTTGTGGGTATTAATGACTAGCTGTGCCATTTAACGATCCCGTGATAATTTCCAGAACTCCTTAATAAGCAGGGGCAACTTACATGCCAATAAAAATGTTCTGAGGAATTGTTTGAAATGATGCCTACGCTGTGGTGTAGCTACTGGTGGGCTAGATGGGGCAGTGCCCTGGGGCCCCCAAGCTCAGGCGGCCCCTCGGACTCTCCCCGCAACGAACGAACGAACCTACGTCGAATTCGGAAAACGACAAATACGGAACAAACCATTTTAAATAGTTTAGGTGGCCCTAGTTGATTTTTTGTCCCAGGGCCTTTGGTTAACTAGCTACACCACTGTGGCTACGGCTACTTTCTATCAGCGCACCTCTCGCCTTCGGCGTGGAGTTCATTCAGATACCTTAGAATTACTCTGGTCTCATACATACGATTTTAGAGGAATTTCTAGAATGGGAATGGCTGGGAATAGATGGGAAGAAGGGATTACAGCACGGGGTCCTTAAAAAAGGCCTTGAAAAGAGTTTTTCAGGGTCGGTAACACGCGAGTGATACCCCTGGTGTTGCAAGCGTCCATAGGCAACGGTAACCACTTACCATCAGGTGGGCCGTATGCTTGTTTGCCATCTTAGCGGTATAAAAAAAACATAACATACCATCACGCCCGTATTCCCCGAAGGGGTAGGCAGGGGTGTACGTATTTACACCCACACTTCGCCGGTATGTTTAAGTCCCATGTAATAGGGGGCGAGCCTATTGCCATTAACCGGGCACAGATCCAGACTCTGAGCTGCTACTGAGAATTTCATAGAAAAACCCAATAACACTTTGCTTGACCTGGGGATTGAACCCAAGACCTCTAGCATCGCAGTCAAGCTGAATACCATTAGACTAATGAGGTAGTCAAAAAAATATATAGACTTTTAAATTCATGATTACCCTTCCTTTTCCGTAGTCGGGTAAAAATAAAACATTGGTACTTTGAACGACTTTTTAATTCATACTCGCTAGAAAAGCGACCATATTACAAACCGGGGCTGAATTGTCATCCAAAAATATCTTAAAACTCTTCGAGCCACTTTGAAGAATTCATAAAGATTTTAAAAAGTGATTTTATTTATTGAGGCGTCGCTTTTTAATGTTCCGTCTTCTATCTGAAGGGTAATTCTAGTACCTACTTAAAAACTGTTCAAAATATAATTTCACTTTAGTCTCACAACATATCACGCTTGTATTCCCCGAGGGGCTAGGCAGATGTGTTCTAATGTTTGTAATTCTAAGGCGTTAGACGTGCGATCATGTGGTTGCCGGTACGAACCGCCCATTGCACTACCGACGTAAACCCACTGGTAACACAAGCATTTCGGTTAGCACGAGGGGTAAAACAAGAATACGAGTAATGTGTGACTCACATTGCTAGTAAACTTAAAAAAAAATTACACCAACACTTCACCGGTATGAATAGGGTCCATGTAATTTGGGGCGAGTCTATTGCCATTCAATATGCATATATCCAAAATCTGAACTGCTATTGAGAATTTAATAGAAAAACCCAATACTTAAACTTTACTCGACCTGAGAATCGAATCGCGTGTGACTAATGAGACAGTTAACATACCATCACGCCTGTATTCCCCGAAGGGTTAGGCAGAGGTGCACTTAATGTACACCCACAGTTCGCCGGTATGTTTGGGTCCCATGTAATAGGGGGCGAGCCTATTGCCATTCACCGGGCACAACTCCAGACTCCGAGCTGCTACTGAGAATTTCATAGAAAAACTCCATAACACTTTGCTCGACCTGGGGATCGAACCCAAGACCTCTAGCGTAGCAGTCGCGATTGGGACCACTAGACCAACGAGGCAGTCTAATGAGACAGTTGACTATATAAATATGTATATATACATTAATTTAGCCTTTTAATTGTTGTTTTATGGAATGCACTCTTTCCACTTCTGTTGTTTGCACTAAGTGACTATAAATTTCTAAATAAGAAATCCTTCTTCATTTTACAATTTTCTGAATCACTATCAGACGCAGTTTCATTAGTCGTTCCATTGGGCCGTGTCTGGGGCATTCGTCCGAACACCCGGCTTCCGTTTAAGCGCCGCGCAACTGTATCGATACTATCTAATTATAGGATAGTTACTCTATGTCCTAGAGGAATTCGAAGGGTACAGTTTGTAGTGAGAGCAAATACAGCTAGCGATCTCCGAGGATACTTAATGGAATTGATTTAAGTGAGCCAATATCCTCACATCCTCTTATTGCCTTAATGTACCAGTGAATAATGTAATATTAATATTAGTAAATAAGTGCAGTGATAGCCTAGTGATACTACCATTGGACTGCCAAATCAAAGGTCTCGAGTTCGAATCCAAGGCATGCACCTCTGTCTTTTCGAAGTCATGTGCGTATTAATAATTAATTATCACGCGCTTAAACGGTGAAGGAAAACATCATGAGGAAACCTGCATGCCTGAGAGATTTTCTTGAAGGCATGTGAAGTCTGCCAACCCGCAGTAGGCTAGCGTGGTGGACTAAAGCCTTATCCCTCCCGTTCTGAGAGGAGACCCGTGCCCAGCAGTGGGACAATGTAATGGGTTGATGACGATGAATAATATATTAGTACCTAATAGTAATGGCAGCGCCGGGAGAGGTCGCCCTGTGTATGAAAACCGGCGCGTGTGCATGTAAAGATGCATGAATGTGGAAGAAGCGAAAGAGATATGCAAGAGTTTCTGCCTGCTCCTGTGGGAAAAAGGCGTGAGTGTATGTATGTATGTATAAATAATGTTACACTTTTTATTTTAAAAGAGTGTCCATAGAGTTTCTTGCCGGATTCTTCTCCATAGGATCATTTTTTTCGAACCGTGCAACTAGATTAACGTTTCATAATAATTGTAAAAGCTTATTTGAAATAAAAACATTTGAAGT
Source organism: Subacronicta megacephala (assembly GCA_958496365.1). Taxonomy (NCBI): domain Eukaryota; kingdom Metazoa; phylum Arthropoda; class Insecta; order Lepidoptera; family Noctuidae; genus Subacronicta; species Subacronicta megacephala. Next base: position 2,510,383 of record OY292531.1, on the reverse strand, counting down.
TAAAGTTGAACTTGTGTTTAATATAGGTAGGTAATTTGGAGCTGAAATGAGTCGAGATGGCAAAAAAAATATGTTAGTTTTATGTAGAAGGGTAATCTCTGAAAATAATAATCCGAGCAGTTATAGCCTGGTGATTACAAACCTACATCAAAGGTCACGAAATCATGACCTTTAACAAGGTTCAATTTATATGCTATATTTAGCGAATTGTCCTAGTGCTTACTTAATTTGAACCAACTGTAATTTACTATAATTCTTACAAATAATAAATTTCATTTCATTTCAACCTTTGAATGTTCGAATTAGTGAATGAATTAATCATTAATTATCACTCGCTTAAATCATTGCACGAAAACATCGTGAGGAAACCTGCATGCGTGAGAGATTTTCTAAACGGTGTGTGAAGTCTGACGTCCAACCCGTATTATGCCAGTGTGTTGGACTAATACCCTCCCCATTCGTTCTACCGACCAAGTCAATGGGTTGATGATAAATGATCCAATTTTGAAAATCCTTTCACTGATGGGTAGCATCATTTTCAGAATTGGATCATTTATCACATATAGACATAACCCTTCGAGTGATCCGCTATTTCACAGAAAAACATGTGAGTGGGTATCTAATATTACCACAACAGCCGTACTCGGTGTAAAATAATTTAAACAAAGTGCAGTGATAGCCTAGTGATATGACCATTGGACTGCCAAGTCAAAGGTCTCGAGTTCGAATCCAAGACACGCACCTCTGTCTTTTCGAAGTCATGTGCGTATTAATTATCACGCCCTAAACGGTGAAGGAAAACATCGTGAGGAAACCTGCATGCCTGAGAGATTTTCTTGACGGCGTGTGAAGTCTGCCTACCCGCAGTAGGCTAGCGTAGCGGACTATAGCATTATCCCTCTCCTACTGAGAGGAGACCCGTGCCCAGCAGTGAGACAATGTAATGGGTTGATGACATGACATGACAAAGTTTATCGATTCTCGGATATACACAACACGTATCTTCGGATTTCCTTGAGACCTGCAGAGAGCCCCGACCTCTTCGTATACATAATTTATATACCGAAGTACTGACTTAGGCGATCTTTAGAGTAGTATATAAAGACATTCTGATCAACAGTATTTATGACTGCCTCGTTGGTCTAGTGGTCCCAATCGCGACTACTACGCTAGAGGTCTTGGGTTCGATCCCCAGGTCGAGCAAAGTATTATTGGGTTTTTCTATGAAATTCTCAGTAGCAGCTCGGAGTCTGGATTTGTGCCCGGTGAATGGCAATAGGCTCGCCCCCTATTACATGGCACCTAAACATACCGGCGAACTGTGGGTGTACATTAAGTACACCTCTGCCTAACCCTTCGGGGAATACAGGCGTGATGGTATGTATGTAGTATTTATGATGAGTGTTCTTATCATACCTGGGTAAATAAGCGTAGTTCTGTGTGATTAACTACCTACCACTAACTACCTTAACTTTAAAATTTAGTGACTTAGACTGTTGTGCAAATGTAACCAAAAAAAATATATTCAGTGGCGAATAATTAAAGGTAAAACGTAGTTATTTCACAACACTATTGTTAAACGTGTCTCGGCCGTGATAGCAAGACTGACAATTTTCTCCTTTTTGAAAGTCGAAGTCAGAAAGGTTTAGTCTTAAGGAACTTTATTCCGAAACTAGCTGTCCCGGCAGACCTTGTTCTGCCCTATTTCTTTAAAACAAAATGACAACCAAGAAAATGCTACGCACCGAGGAAGTAATGATGACACGTACATTAGAAATATAAATGAAATGCAACCTCTGATCAACTTCAAGGCATACCAAAGATAATCCTAACGCGCCTTTGTTTTGTTTTGATTGACGTCAAATGATTGACACCTAGGGACAGAGTGGTTTGTATGGGTAAAAGAAAAGGGCTGTTTATAGGATTTTTCCGGCAATTATTGATTTTTTCTCGCCGTAATAACCATCTTTGAACTTCAACGAACATTTAAAAAAAAGAATTAGCCAAATTGGTCCAGGCGTTGTTGAGTTATGCGCTTACCAACACATTTTGCGATTCATTTTTATATAAGATGAGCTAAAATATGATAAGATAAAAGCGATCCTGAACCGTTTTCCAATTATGATTTACGGAACCCAAAAAAGAATACTAAAATATATAATAATATTGAATAAATCAGAAAACGAATTCATACACGAACCGTAACATCCCGCGGGATGAAAATATACTCGTAAATAATTTTGTTCAAATGTTGGCGGCGCTGGTATTGTGCACGGTTGTTTACTTAGGACCTTTGTTTGTTTGTTACTCGTATTACTGTACTACCAACATGACCACATTATTGATTCAATGTCGAAAAACAATATTTATGAAATGTAGCTGTGGTCATCGAATCCCAAAGATTTCGACAATAGTGCCATCTATTGGGTGCAACTGTAGTTAAGAACTATGAATTCAAAAAAACATCAAAATCGGTCAAAGTCGAAATAGTCGATGAATAACCCACGTCAGCTTCTAAAATGTGTTCCAATCATTCCACTTCATAGCTCTTATACTTTTCCTAATGACCCATCCATATAATGATCGCGGCAAACGCAAATCTTGAAGATCGATTGATCGACGCAGTTATTACTTGTAACATACCATCACGCCTGTTGTCCCCATCGGGTTAGACAGAGGTATACTAATGTAAACCCACAGTTTGTCAGTATATTTTGGTCCTATGTAATAGATGGCGAGCCTATTGCCATTATCCGGGTACAAACCCAAACTCCGAGATGCTAATGAGATTTTCATAGAAAAAATCAATAATACTTTGCTCGACCCAGGAACAGAAACCAATACTTTTAGGACCGCTGTTACGCTAGGGACCACTAGACTAATGAGACAGTCTTATAACATTGCTTCATCACTATCCCTAGTATAAAACAAAGTCGATTCCCGCTGTCTGTCTCTGTGAATGCTTAGATCTTGAAAACTACGCATCGGATTTTGATGTGGGTTTTTAAATAGATAGCGTGATTCAAGAGGAAGGTATATAGGTTTCATATGTATAAAACATACATATTATAGTACAGAAAAGAAGAAGCCGTGGACGGAAAGCTAGTTGCTAACCTCATATTATAAAATTCTCGTGTCACAATGTTAGTTACCATACTCCTCCGAAACGGCTGGACCGATTTTTATGAAATTTTGTATGGATAAATTCAGTAGGTCTGAGAATCGGCTACTATCAGTTTTTATACCCCTAAGTGGTAAACGTATACTCCACGCGAGCGGACAACTAGTATAATATAATATTACCTATGTACATCGATGGTTAAATAGCTGGATCGAGTGCGTCGGAAGTCGACTCGAGTGAAGCTAATTGCCAATATGTACTAAAGCTGTATCATGACGTAAATTACGTCAGTATCAAAGATGGCGGAGGAAGTTCATTTCATTAGATACAGTAATCCAATAGAAACTCAATTAGTTGAACACAAAATCAATAGATTACATCTTGCTGAACGCAAAATTAATAGATTACATCTTGCGATTTGGTAAACGTATAACTTAGAAAAGATAATGAATAATGATTTTTTTTATGGGATAACTCGGCAAACGAGCATGCGAGCTACCTGATGGTAAGTATAGTCATCACAGACCATGGACATCTACAAAACCAAAGGAGTTGCAGATGCGATCCTTTTTAGGGAAAGGGAGGGGAAGGAGAAAAGGAGAAGGAAGGGGATTGTGGGAAGAATTGATCAATTTATATATCTGTAAATACAGTATATCATATAAGGACACTTTTACAAATCATTTTTTTAAATGGTGGCTGACTGAGATGCATAGAACAAAGGGTAAAGGCAGGAAGATGAAAAATAAAAACAATGTGAATTGAGAACCTTTATGGTACACACGGCTACACATCAAGCTAAACACAACCAGTTTAGACTGACCTCCCATTGGTCCATTGGCCCGGTGGTCTCGGTAGTTTAGTTGGCAGAGCGCCTGGTGTACGTAACGAGAAAGACGCAGGTTCAAGCCTTCCCAGAGATCGAATATTTATTTCGCTAGAAATTTTCTTTAATTAGAAAATTCATATTTTTGTGAACATTTCGCAATATTTAATGCTAAAAAATAATAAAACATAAACATCTTATAACTAATTAACAGTTAAATCGACAAAGTGCTAGGTCAAACAGTCTCATAGCTCCTTTCGATGTCGGTATAGCCAAAATACTCTGAATAACACCGACATCCAAACGGTTCACATGTAGCTGCTCCAAAATTTCATTTCTTTTAGTTTGATTCTTGACGCATTCCATCATCAAGTGTTGAACATAGATTCGTTTGAAAACAGTTTTATTAATAGTTATTTGTGCAACAAGAGAGCAAAGTCGTTTTTTGCTGCGAGTGCTGATTTTGAATCCTGAGCAAGCGAAGGATTCAACAATTGAATCACGAGCGTAGCCAGTGATTCTTCACGTGAACTTTGTTCTCGTGTAACACACATAACTTTTCAATTCAGCAGCGAGAACACTTTAGGAGATAATTAATATTTATTTAAATAAAATTAGGTTAAATATCAGTATTATTTGCAGCAAATAATTATTTTCGTTTAAATACAACAATAAGTTAAAAATTCAATAAATTACATAAAAAGACAAAATTTTCTTTTTGCAAAATTTCTTTAGTACGAAATTCCGAACGTGTTTGTCTTTGAGGGCTAATTCAAAATAGGAACTACGAAAGGGCTGGTCTTTGACTCTCTCTCTTTCTAATGGCGGGAAAGAGATAGAGTGTGAATGTTTCGAATTGTATGATTAACCCAAGGCTAAATAAGATATTCGCGGCTTTCTGAAAAAAATATATGAAAAAGTTACTTTGTCTCACTCAGTTAGCAAAATCGCATTTTGCTCACTGATTTCAGGCAACAAAACCTACATGTTTGAGCTACTGAAGTGAAAAAGCCTTTATTACATACAACTATTTATGAAATAATACCTGATGGAAACATCTAAATTCGCAGCGCCTAATTGTTTGGCGGACGTAGACAAATGACCTTGCTGAGACGTCCGACAGCCATCACGATGATAACGATGTACGAGGGGAACAGAAGTTTTATTGATGATATAATTGAATTAAACATATAAATGAAAAAAAGAACACTAACTCGGGTAGGATTCGGATCTGCATCCCTACGGTTAGGTACACTAGACGGTTTAGGCAACTAAACTACAGTTATCAGAAAATTATGTAACAACCTCTAGCTAAGTCTAGTGGTCACAAGCAAGTCTGCTGAACAAGAGGTCTTGGGTCCGCTTCCAGGTCGAATAGTATTACTGGTTTTTGTATGATATTCCGAGAAGTAGCTAGTCGAAGTTATTCATTCAGGGAGACAGAAAGTGCAGTGACAGCATAGTTACAAGTGCCTGCATATGGCCATTAGACTGCCAAGTCACAGCTCTCGAGTTCGAATACAAGGCACACACCTCTGTGCGTATGTGCATGTGCGTTTTATTACTTAATTATCACGTGCCTTAACGGTAAAGGAAAATATCGTGAGGCAACCTACATGTCTGAGAGATTTTCTTGACGGCGTGTGAAGTCAGCCAACCTGCAGTAGGTCAGCGTGGAGGACTATACCATTGTCCACCTAATGGTTGTCTGGAAGAAATTGCTTTTAGCGATAATTCCGGCAATTGTACCTACTTACTACGTTTGTTTTGTATTTTGTTTCTTGTGTACAATAAAGAATAATCTATCTATCTATCTATCTATAGCCTAATCCTAATCCCTTTGGTTCTGAGAGTAGACCCGTACGGTAGCGGTGGGACAATATAATGAGTTGTCTACTGTGGAATAAAAGTGATTCTCCTTGGCAACTTTTCTGATGTAGATGCAGTTTAGATCCGCTCCTGATGTACATGGGCGGCACCACAAGCCGGCAACTACTTACCACTTAGGACCCAAGTCTACAATTTTTTGTGTCATAGTCGCTAATGAATGACTTTGACATTAACGTTGACCATTTTGATATAATTGACATTTTTTTTCTCTAAATAACTTGGGCCCCAGGTTAATAAAAAAAAGGTTAATAAAACCAATTTTTTTCCTCCACATATCCGTTGTTTACGGCAATATCGAAAATGCAACAAGAACATCTCAACATTATCAAGGAATTTTCGTAGTGAACCTTCTACAACGTAATTTAGCATTGTCATCAAGAAAAATAGGCCTTCAATTTCACCGGGCGGGATCGATTCGTTCAGAATTCACTGGAAATGTCTTTCTTCTAAAGATTCGTAAGTTCCTGTTATTTGAGAGTCTCGGTGCAAGAAAAGCATTTTTTTTCTCCGTAAAGATGCTAGAATATTTGTGGGAACTTTTATTTAAATGCTTATTAAGAATTACTTTAGAAAATATATAGGTATTTTATTTGATGTGAGACGCATGTATGAAGAAAGTGGACGAATCTCGGGGAGAAGGCTGGATGGGTCAACGACGCTTTCCGGTGTCAGTGCGAAAAGAGGTACACGTTGGTTAAGATTAAAGAAATAAAAGTTAGTTTTAATAGTTTAAAAAAATATTAAAACTAACTTGTTAAAGTGTTTATTTACAGAAATAAATATAATTTACCATCAGGTAAGACAAGGAAAACTTAGTAAAACAAAACTTTCCTTACTACCGTTGAGACGAGTATTGACGATAGTTAGATTTAGATTGCGTCGCTCCTTCAAAGTTATTACACGTACGAATGTCAACGACTTTGACATCTGTCGTCTGAATAAATGATTAGAATTTGAGTTGGAACTCGTGTTCCATAATTCCGTTTGGAAGAAATACTTTATCCATCATTTTAGCCTTTTCCCTGCTATGATAGAATTGGCTTCCAGTGTCATCATCAACCCATTATAATTATGTCCTACTGCTGATTAGGATGTAGTCCACCACCCTAGCATACTGCGGGTTGGTAAAAAAACTTTGACGATGTTTTCCGTGACCGTTTAAGCGCGTGATAATCAACTATGAATATGCACATGACTTCGAGAAGTCAGAGGTGCGTGCCTTGGATTCGAACTCGATACCTTTGACTTGTAGGTCTATTGGTGATATGACTAGGCTATTACTTCACTAGTCTAGTCCACTCTATCACATTTCAGTAATTTACAAGAAGTGACTAGCATCAGACCTCCGTTATCCACTTACCATCTAGTGGCTTTTCTGCTCGTATTCTAAGACAAGCCATCCTTCCCCCCCCCCCCTACTATCTCCCACTTAAACTATAGATAGGCATGGAGTTTGTTTATTACTCAATTAACTTAACAAGATAAAACTGAAATAAAAAATTAGGTACGGTAAATACTGTTCAGGATTGTATTTTTTAAAAACGTATGGTTTTTAATTGTTAGGAACTTATTATAATTATTAGTTGTTTGTGTTATTGCAACATTGCCCTTCGGCTGGCAACTCAACCATTTATTTATTTTTTCTGTCAATTGTTTTTTCTTCTTCGAATAACAAACCGCCATTATGCATCATATTTAAATTTGGGAAACGAAATGTAATTTTAGAAATATATTTAAAGTAATATATTCATCTCTACATCGTTTTCATTACGAGCCCAAACACCAACACTGCTGCACGTACAATACAAAAATAAATTATCAAGCTCAGGCGTCGAAGTACTCCTCCACATCGCTGTCATCTGTTAACTTGCCCAAAAGACTAGCAGCATTGCCACGTTGAATGGCAATACTAATTCTTTAACCTAAGAATAAGACATCCTTCTCGTCACGCGATGAGTCGACAAGTTTCTTGGAGATTTCCTTAAAAAATAGCGAGCTCTCGTACCCCATGGCAAGACCGTTTTGACTCCAGACAGCTCAAAAATATTACCTTACATTAAGGGGATCTGTATTTCTACCGCTTGAGAGTTTCTGTGCCAGCACAGCCTACCGAGCTAAGTAAGCATTGCAATAAATTTTCATCTAATATTGTTGTTGTTTCAACGTTGAATGGCTGGAACTTAGAAATGTTTTAATCAAGAATTTTGAAATGCAAATTAGTTAGCAAGAAACGCGCGGTGCATCTATGCAATAGGAATAACTAAGTATCTCTTCAATCAGATGCGGTTAACCACAGCTCAAGAATGCAGATCACTAGAGTTAGTGCTAATGTTATGTCTTGCTTAAATTAACATCCTTATAATCCCCCTAGCCTTTTCCAATTATGTCTGTTAATGTATGTGTCAAATGAAATGGGATATCAAAACATATTATATTTCAATTAGACCATTATTACAGGCCTAAGTTTGCCTAAGTTTTTCAAAACTTATTTTCTTTCACCAAATAAATGATATCTTTGTGGATATTTGGCATTATGCTTATTTTTTAGCATTAAATATTGCGAAATGTTCACAATGATATGAATTTTCTTTCACTAGAAATTTTCTTTAACTAGAAAATGCATATCTTTGTGGATTTGGCATTATTTAATGCTAAAATGAAAAATAACTATTTAGTTTAATGTTATAATTTATGCATTTTCTTATGATTAATATCTATTTACAGATTCAGCTATTCTATTTTAGGCTTGCAAAGAAATTAATTAAATTAATCTGGTTTCGATTAACCAATATTACTACGTAGGTATCCTAAAATCAGATCCAGGCCAGTGCGGTGTATTTTTAACCTTACTTCTAAAATGTTCTATCAGGATGAACCTCATTGCGGAATGCAATAAACCTTAATTATAGAGCGCTTGTGTCATTTTGACATGAGTGACGAGAGGTCACCCGTGCCAGAGGTATGATAATGAATGGGATGATAATGGTAGAGGTCAGGTCAAATGGACCGTCATCGTAATGAACCCGTGAGGGTCGATCGTTCTTTAACCTAAACTGATTATGACAACCCTAATTTTAGCTTATCTCAGAATTAATCACCTATATCTTCATTGTTTACAATGGAGATTGAATTTTGACAGAAGCTTCATAAAGATAAACAATCTTTGGTAGAACAAACAACCGAGAGATAAGTCAAATTTTGATGGGTTAGTCTCAAATTATAAATCTATTTATTTTTAATGATCGTCTCATTTGTCTAATGGTTCGTAGCGTGACTGCAACGTTAGAGGTCAGGTGTTCGATTACCAGGTCGAGCAAAATGAGCTCGTAGTTTGAATTTGTGCCCGGTTAATGACAATGGCTCCACAGTGAAATGTGGATCTAGTCAAAGTCAAAGTATTTACTGCTTACCAAGTGTTAACATTGATGGTCTTAATATACTTACTTAGATAAATTACTTACTACTTAGGAAGGTACTTAATACTTAGATGCCTTTTTCAAGCATTGCAATATTGTAAACAAGTTGACAATAAGCTTAAAATAAAATCATGCATTATAATTAATACATTGATATTGCATTACGCAAAAAAATATTATCTATTAATAAGTAGGCATGTCGTTTCACAAAAAAAAGGAATACAATAGAGAATATTCGGTCATTTCTTTTTTTTGTACTGGGACACCTCCGAATACAGTCATGATGGTTTACTGTATTTTTTATTGTTGGCTTAAATATACCTTAGTATTGTCTGATGAAAGCCACAAACAAGTTCTAAGATGGAGTAGCCTTGACCTAATTGGGTTTGATTCCCATAGCAAATATTTGTGTCATCATGGTCATATTCAGCCCGCATTCGTCCACTTCTAGACGTAAACCTCTTTTATTTAAGCTGCGGTAGCCTAATCGCTAGGGCGTCGGACTTGCGATCACACGGTTGCCGGTTCCAAACCCCACCCATTGCACTACCGACGTGAACCCACTCGTAACACACGCATTTAGCTTAGCACTAGGGGTTAAAAAGAATACTAGTAATGTGTGACCCACATTGCTAGTAAGCTTTTAAAATAAAAAAAATAAAAAATTGAAGGCCACAGATCCAGATATTTTCTCAGCATTTACCCATTTACTGTAACCTGTCAGAACAAGAGGGATTAGGCTAGAGTCTAACACGATAGCCTGCTGCGGGTTGGCAGACAAGGCACCCATGGGAAAATCTTTCAGGCACGCAGGTTTTCTTACGAAGTTTCTCTTCACAAATTAAACAAATGATGATTTGAACCCGAGATCTTTGACTTGGCAGTCGAATATGTTCATATATTTAGACTATTTAGAACTAGTATAATATCAAAATAAACCTAACGACCATTTTTAAAACATTGTCCTCAATATAACAAGTTTCTTATACAGACAAACGGTTTTTCTACAACATACCTTATTTTCGCAACAAAGAAATAAAACAATACACCTTTCTAGTGACAAATGAGAGCCATCGTTTATCAGGTTTTTCTAAGCTTACCTACTCAAAGAAACTGAGACAAGTACACGTCGGATACAGTGGGTAACTGAGATTGTTGTTATATGTATCAAGCGGTACTTGCGACGTCTGTATGAAATATGGGGCGGACTGTACATAGAGTAAAAAATTACTTGACCAACGTATTATGTAGAAATGAAGATAATTTAGTGTTTTGAAATTCAAACTGCGACGCAAAGTGCGTCATCATCACCCATTACATTGTCCCACTGCTGGGCACGAGTCTCCTCTTGGTGCGAAAGGGATTAGGCTATAGTGCGCCATGCTAGCCTACTGCGGGTTGGCAGATTTCACACGCCGTCAAGAAAATCTCTCAGGCATGCAGGTCTGTTTTCCTTCACCGTTTAAGCGCGTGATATCTAATAAATTATTAATACGCACATGACTTCGAATAGTTAGAGGTGCGGATTCGAATCGAGACCTTTGACTTGGCAGACCAATGGTCATATCACTAGGCTATCACTCGTCAAATGCGTCAAATCATTACTTATTATAATACAAAGTCCCTCGACGAGTTTGTATGTCTTTCTCTTCCTCGATAAACTCAAAAACTACCAAATGGATTTTCATGCGGTTGTCACCAATAGACAGAGTAGTTCATGAGGAAGGTTTAGGTGTGTGATTCGTTATGGTGTTGTGTGTGATAGGTCTACTACCTGTGCGAAGCTCTGGCGGGTCGCAAGATTAAAATATTTTAAGTATTCCCCGTTGCCTTTTATTCTCTGTTAGATTAGTCAGAGATGTCCTTTTGGTCACCCACAGTTCGCCGGCGGAGGCAGATTTTACGGTATCTAATAAAAAACTCTGCCACTAAACTAACGACTGCCTCGTTAGTCTAGTGGTCCCAAGCGTGACTCCTACTACTACTGCGCAAGAGGTCGTGGGTTCGATTCCCAGGTCGAGCAAAGTGTTATTGGGATTTTCTATGGAATTCCCAGTAGCAGCTCGGAGTCTGGATTTGTGCCCGGTTAATAGCGATAGGCGCGCCCCCTATTACATGGGACCTAAACATACCGGCGAAATGTGGGTGTACATTAGTACACCTCTGCCTAACCCTTCGGGGAATACAGGCGTGATGGTATGTTATGCTAATAAAGAAAATATGGTGTATATTATGCATGTAAGTGTTACACATAAGTGTTAACGAGGTAAACAGGGAGACATCTTTACTTAATTCCTAGAATGATGGCAAACCCTCTCCTTGCCCGTGTTCTATTTTTAGGCCCTCAAATATTTGCAGGCCTAAAGATATTTGTTCGGACCTTGGGTGTTTGTGCAGGTGGCTTCTTTGTACCACCGTAGTCTGCGGTAAGCCTATTGTATGGCCGCGAGTGGGTGGCGTTTTAACTTCCTTAGGAAGGGTTGAAATATTTACTATCGTCTAATGCATAGATTTGAGCTTCAACTATGATGGAGATTCTGCAGCCTGAATTTTAGTAAATATAACGTAGTATAAAATACCATCACGCCTGTAATCCCCGAAGGGTTAGGCAGAGATGTACTAATGTACATCCACATTTCGTATGTTTAGATCCCATGTAATAGGGGGTGAGCTTATTGACATTGACTTGTAAAAGTGTTCTTAAAATAGTTATTTACAGAAATAAATATCATTTTATTTACAACCTTTAGAACGACACTAAAATGCTAGTTTTATCGGTTAAAATACATCAAAATAATCGTTCTCATAATGACATAAGTCTCGTTTTGCTTTGAGTACGTTTAAAATTGCTCTCAAGCACCTTTCATTTCGTCGCTAGCACTACTGTTAAGGACCATGTCGCACGAGATCCTTGTGTTTTCCACTAGACTTTCACAGCCTTAAGAACATCCGTACTGAGGGAAAAAACGTGTGGCACGAGTTTGTGTACGTACAGTCAGAGTCAGAAATATCAAGACGTTTTTACTGCTCAAAATAACCTGAGCAACTTAGGAAATTAAATTGTATCATAAATGGCACAAACGATATTTTAGAATGAACACCATACGCAGCAGCTGTCATTCTAAAATGTATTTTATCCGATTGAGATAAAGTGACATTTCTTTAGTACATAATTATGAATAGTACGTTCTTCATCAGCCCGTATTCATCCACTGCTGAACGTAGGCCTCCTTAAGTGAACGCCACAGAACCCGATCTTCAGCTCTTTTCATCCAGTTACTGCCATCCGCCTTCGGCAAAACGTCACTCCACCTATCCAGACGCGGTCTCCACTCGAGAACTCGTTTGCTCCAACGTTTGTTGGTGCTCCGAGTGATGTGACCGGCCTATTGCCACTTCTGTCACCTAATCCTTTGAGCTATGTCGGTTACTTTGGTTCTCTGACTGATGACTTTATTACGGATTCTATCCCTCAAAGAGACTCGCTGCTCGCTGTTCGGCTTTAAATTTGTGAATAGTCTCGTCGTGAGTGTCCCTCATTTCGGTTCCGAAGGTCGTAATTGGTAGGACGCACGTTTCGAAGACTTTTGTCTTAAGGCGCTTAGCTTTTAGATTTTTTGTGCATGGCAATATGCTCGCCCTCTATTAGATGGGATCTCAAGGGGGATTATGGATCGTAAATATGAATTGGAACCAATTCAAACTTAACGTGTTATTGCGATTATTTTAGGGTTTTATAAGAAAGCGTCGGCGCTTTTTAAAGACTACAACGACATCCCTCTCTCTTAATCGTAATAACATGCTGTGGCAGCCTCTTCTCGCAAAAGATCGCTTAAAAAGATAATATCACAACGTATTTCACCTTCAAGAAAAATACGGTCCAATGAATTACAGGCTCAACACATGTTCTTCACTATACTTATACCTGTAAAGGTACCTAAAAGGTACACAATACTGTCCTTAATTTTCTTTTTGTGTGACAAGGGTGGGTTTCTTCGGCGCGTCAATTGTCAAAAGTGTCAATTCATCCGTCAATTGGATCGTAGTAAACGCTAGAGTGGTATTAAGGTCGTTTTGTGATGTATTTGGGGAATTTACATAAAAGCTTAGGCTTTGGCGCGGGTAAGATTTTTATTTTATTTTATACATCACACCTGCATTCCACGAAGGGTTAGGCAGATGTGTACAATGTACATGGTTTGTAATGTACACCTGAAGTTCCAAACTCCGAGCTGTTACTGAGAATTTCATAAACCCTAATAACACTTTGCTCGGCCTAGGAATTGAACCCAGGACCTCTAGCGTAGCAGTCGCTCTGAAGACATAATGAGGCATATACAAAATGTACACAATACAAAAATTAATTGTCATGCCCAGGCGTTAAAATACTCCTCCAAATCGTACTGGCAGCATTAACACGTTGAATGGTAATACTAATTCTTTGAAGAATAAGTCAGCTCTCTAGTCACGCGATGAGGCGATAATTACTAATAACTATAATAAATACTATACAAATAAGTACAATAAGATGATTACCAAAAGATATAGGTGTTAATCACTAGGCTATTGCAAATTTAGAAGCAGCGATAGCCTAATGTCTAGGGCGTCGGACTTGCGATCATGTGGTTGCCGGTTCGAAATACCGACGTGAACCCACTCGTAATACAAACATGTAGCTTAGCACGAGGGGTTTACAAGAATACTAGTAATGTGCGACCCACATTGCTAGTAAGATTTAAAAAAAATGCTTGTACCTCTAGGTATTTATGCTACACATACAAAATTCTTACCTCAAAACGACAGTTGAGTAAGTATGAAACTATATTTCATACTTACTCAACTGTCATTAATATGTATAAAGCTGACGATATCAGGAACTTAAGAGGCACTCTTGAGCTTAATATATTCTTACAAATCCCTAGGCAGTCATAGAAATAAATACATAAAGCCTATCTTACGTTCCAAGCTATACGAAATGTGATTATTGGAAAACTTTTGTAATAAATTGTAATTTTAATATGGATTCAAGAAAGGGTTCGTAGAATATTTCTAACTAGAGCGTTTCCCGCGGTTTTCCTTGTAAATCCTTGTTATCCAGCGAGGTAATAAATAAGAAATGTTAATCAGCAATAATGTAGATTCTTATGGTGAAAGAATTATAAAAATCGGTTCAGTAGTTTCAGCGTTTATTGATTATACATAAACAAACATAATTAGGTATCTTTCCTCTTTATAAAATTTGTATAGATTTAATGACTGGTCAACAAGCGGCAAATGAGGTTATGGGTTATGTTAAGTTAATTATTTTATTACTTTAATAATTATATTATTACATCATTAATTATATTATTACTTTTCTTACGTTCATGCAAGTTAAAAGTTGTTTAACATGGTTCATTGAAAAACTCCCGCGACTGCTATGCTCGAGGTCCTTGGTCGATTCCGAGGTTGAGCAGTGTTTTTGGGATTTTCTATGAAATTCTCAATAGCAGCTCGGATATTGTAGTTGTTACCGGTTTAAGGCTTAAGTCTCACCCCCTAATACATGGGGCCTAAACATACGGGAGAAATGTTGGTGTAGGTACATTATTGCATCTTTGCCTAACCCTTCAGGGAATATAGGCGTGATGATATGGTTCATCCATTATTGTGTCAGTCTATTCATTAGAGCATAATTATAATCTCGATATATATTCATATGATTACTACATGCAAGTTCGCGTTAATACCATTAGCAAGATTTATTCGGGGGCTCGTGTTTATGTATAAAGTTTCATTATGAAGAGTAAGCAGGAAACATATCTGAAGTTATATAATGTCATTCTGTGACATTTGGGATAGGGGACAAACACGGGACTTGTTTATTTGTGCCAATCTATCAATATTGAGGGAAGGTTGAGTGACAGTATTTTAGGCAGAATGAAATCGTCTTAATCATCTTCATTTGTAGGTTATTGTTTGCAATTTAATCGGAAACTACTAGACCTGTCTTTAAAATATTTTGTGATATTATTGGCGCAATTCTTTCATTTCTCAAAAAGGTTTTAATGTTATATGTTCATTGGAGTGTCAAATCGTGTACAAATCCAAGTCATGCAAGAAAAGGAACGAAGGAGAACATCGTGAGGAATCCTTATGCCTGAGAGATTTTCTTGACGACTTGTAAAGTCTGTCATTTCAAAGGAGACTAGCGTGGTGAACTCTCGTGGAGTCCGTCTTATTCTTAAGTGGAGACCCATGCCCAGCAGTGGGACAGTGAATGGGTTGATGAAGATGTTTAAGATTATGTCATTTTAGAGAACTATATATTCTGGCCAACCCGCAGTAGGCTAGCATGGTATGTATGATAGCCTAATGCCTCTCGTTCCGAGAGGAGACCCGTGCCCAGCAGTGGGACAATGTAATGGGTTGATGATTAAAATAATGGATTATATGGATTCAAATTTAGACAACATTAACAACACCTTTGGATAATTATAACCAGACTATACTACAACTTTGTCTCATTTATACCTAATCATATACTGCCAAGAAGTTTGGCAAATTGGTGACCCCGACGAACGAATACGCAGCAAGAAACATGGCACAATCACCATGCAAGGCGAACATAAATCAGCAAGGAACACTTGAAGTAGCTGCTGGCACCTCGGTTTTATCTCGCATTCCGGAATTTTGGAAAGACCAACCAAGATTATGGTTCACGCAACTAGAAGCCATTTTAGCACCACAGAAGCAAGGAGACGAATACAAATACTGTATAGTAATAGCAAAATTATCCAAGGAAGAAATACTACAAGTTAGTGACCTAATCACTTCACCACCGACTACAGATAAATATAAAAACATCAAGGAACGTTTAATTGATTGTTACGAAGAAACAGAACAGCGACAGTTTCAAAAATTAATATCAGAGACAGAACTCGGTGATCAAAAACCTTCGCAGTTATTACGTCAAATGCGAGTCCTCGGGAGAGGAAAAATCAGTGACGAAACAATTAAACTACTATGGTTCAGGCTTTTACCAACATCAGTTACTACGGTTCTAGCAGTTACGGAAGACATGGAAATTGACAAACTGAGCCAAATTGCAGACAAAATAATAATGAATTCAAAAGTAACCGAAATATCAGCTGTTAGCAACGACACTTCAAACGACAACAATACAGCATGCATTTTAGCCCAGCTAGCAAAATTACAGATAGATATTGACGCAATTCAGCAAGGTCAATATGGCTATCGACTCAGCACGCACAATCATTTCAAGAAACGTCAACAATTCCCGATTATGAGGCCGAGAACAAACTATAGAGGAGCAAATCGATTTTGTTACTACCACGAAAGATTCGGAAAATATGCAAGGAACTGCATTAAACCATGCGGTTGGAAACCAATGACTTACGTACGGAACCAGGGAAACAAATAAGAGCACAGACAACGGCGAAACTCTGTGCAATCCACCCATCCAATCGCCTCACCATTACCGACCGAAAAAGTGGTATGAAGTTTTGTGATTGACACGGGCGCAAATATTTCAGTCATTAGCAAGCAACAGAGATATTCAATTTTACAAAATGAACAATACACACTATACGCTGCAAATGGGACTAAAATTAGGACTTACGGCGAGAAGACGCTTACCTTGAATTTAGGACTACAACGATGTTATAAATGGAATTTTATAATCGCCGATGTTACACAACCAATAATTGGAGCAGATTTTCTAGAGCACTATAAACTATTAGTCGACATAGCAGGTCGCAAACTTATCGACAAAGTTACAGAGCTGACAACGCATGTAACTTCAGAAAAAGCGACACAACAAACAATTCGTACTATAGCAGTGGGAACGAATTCACGTATTACGCAACTTTTAAACAAATACGAAGACATCACGAAAGAGTCCTCTCTACGCAATGCGCCCAAACATAAGATTGAACACCACATTATCACTACAGGACCACCCGTCGCAGCTCGAGCAAGACCATTACCTCCAGAAAAATACGACATAGCCAAAAAGGAATTTCAAAATATGATAAAGCTCGGAATTTGCCGACCGTCAGATAGCCCATGGGCAAGCCCATTACATATGGTAAAAAAGAAAAATGGCGAATGGAGACCGTGCGGAGACTATCGAATGCTCAATAGCACGACAGTACCGGACAAATACCCACTACCAAGATTAACTGACTTTACATACATATTAGAAAATAAGAAGATACTAAGCAAGATAGATATACGCAAAGCATACCACTGTATTCCTGTTAAAGATATAGAAAAAACAGCCATCATCACACCTTTCAGACTTTTTGAGTACTTAAGAATGCCTTTCGGATTACGCAATGCGGCACAAACATTTCAACGATTCATGGATTCCTTATTTAGAGATTTAAACTTCGTATTTATATTTGTAGACGACTGTCTCATCGCATCGGACAACGAAGATTTGCATTATCAGCATTTAGAAACGGTTTTCAAACGTTTACACGAGAATGGAATAACCATTAATCTCGAAAAATGCGAATTTCTCAGAAGGGAAATAGATTTCTTAGGTTATCATATAACGAGCCAAGGAATACAACCTACCGAAGAAAATTACAAAGCAATCATGGAATTTCCCAAACCGAAAACAATTCAAGAATTAAGACGATTTTTGGGCATGGTCAATTTCTACAGAAGTAATATTCCACGCGCAGCGGAAAATCAAAGAATTTTAAACGAATATCTACATGGTTCAAAAAAGAACGATAATTCACCTGTTCCTTGGACAACGGAAGCAGACAAAGCTTACGAAAAATGCAAGGAAAGCATGAAAAACGCAGTGTTAACAGCGCATCCTTCCCGCAACGCATCACTAGCGCTCATGACCGACGCTAGTGCTACTTGCGTTGGTGGAGTTTTACAACAAAAATCCGGACGCAATTGGGAACCATTAGGTTTTTTTTCACAAAAATTGAGCGAAACTCAACAAAAATATTCTACGTTTGACAGAGAGCTGTTAGGAATATACATGGCCGTCAAACATTTTCACAGATTAATCGAGGGAAGAGAATTTACAATATTTACGGATCACCGACCTTTGACATACGCATTCTCCCAAAAACCATCATCAAACGATACACCGCGACGGGTCCGGCAGTTAGATTTCATTTCACAATACAGTACCAACATTCAACACATAAGCGGACGTGACAATATTACCGCCGATGCCTTATCTCGAATAGAGGAAATATACGTGCCATCACCTATCGATTACGCTGAATTGGAAAAATGACAATCAACAGATAATGAACTAAGTAAATTACGTGACAATAAAAGATTAAAATTCAAAAACATTACGCTTCCGGGTTCCACAATAAACATCACCTGCGACACGTCTACTGGAAAAAGCCGCCCCTACTTACCAAAGCAATTTCGCAAACAAATTTTCGATACCATTCATGGTATGAGCCATCCAGGAAAAAGAACTACGAGAAAAATGATAACCCAAAGGTATTTATGGCCGTATATGAACAAAGATATCAATAATTGGTGTAGATCATGTATAGCCTGCCAAAAATCAAAAATACAACGACATACGATATCACCTCCTGGTACATTTATGACAGCGCAACGTTTTGAACATTTACATATTGACATCGTCGGACCACTTCCGATTTCACAAGGGAAGAGATATTTAATCACAATCATAGATCGTTGTACGTCATGGCCCGAAATATTTCCGGTAGAAGATATAACTGCAGAAACAGTAGCCAAGACACTTTTCGAAGGATGGATTACTCGTTTTGGATGTCCATTGCGCATTACTACGGATCAAGGCCGACAGTTTGAATCAAGAATATTTGAGTCACTCTCACAATTTTTGGGAATACATAAAATTAGGACAACACCTTATCATCCGCAATCCAATGGAATGATAGAGAGATTTCATAGAACTTTAAAGGTGGCGTTAATGACAAGAGAATCCAACGAAAATTGGTTAAAAGAAATTCCAACAGTTTTACTCGGGTTGCGGAGTAGCTTGCGAGAAGACACAGGTTATAGTTCAGCAGAGATGAGATATGGAACGCCAATACGACTCCCTGGAGGATTTTTTGAGTCATCAGCAGCACAGTTATCAACGTACGAAGAGTTTGTAAAACAAATTCAAAAGGACATCACACAAATGACATCAATTCCGAAAAGAAAAAACCACAACCAAGCTATATTTGTGCATCCCGAACTCAAAGAATGCTCACACGTATTTGTTCGGTGCGATAGAATTAAGAAAGCCCTGACACCGCCGTATGAAGGACCCTACCCAGTAATTAGTAAAACAGATAAAACATTTTGCATTAGAATTAGGGATAAAGAGACAGTGATATCAATTGATAGATTGAAACCAGCATTCATGATCAATGACGAATCAAACTACGTGCCAGATTCAAAGGATTTCTACAGACATTCACACACGTACACTACACGATCGGGACGTAAAGTAAAGCCAGTAGTACGTCTATAAAAATCGCTGATATAAGCAAGCTATTCGTATATATATTAACATAGATCTTAACATATACCATTAATTCACAACTACTCGTAACAACAAGACATCTAAAATGGGAAATCAAAGTTCTAAGGACCAGATAACATACAATACGGACAGTTGCCTCAATCAAAACGAAGCGGACAAACTCCGTAACCTGATCCAGGAGGACTTACGGTGGACAAGAAATGTTGCAATGGGACAGATTATTTTAACAATCGGCGTGATCCTACTTTACGGCATAATGAAAACACTGGACAGAAGAATGAAGAGTTTAACGGAAAAAAATAATAAACACTCGTGCAACAGCTAAGTCAAAATTACATACGTCAGCAAATCACACCACAACAGGCGTCATCAAATTCCACCGCGTACAATAGCATTATTATTTATATACATCAGCAAATAACTAGTAAGGTTTAGGTCAAATTTATATTGTAAACACTATTACCATAATAATTTTTTTTTTTAAAGGGGGGTGTACTGTTACAGTACAATATCTTTGTGCTGTATCTACAATCTACATCGCAATCTTATGATCTTTATCGCACGTTCAATATCTATTAAATGTTTCTACTATCCGTGATCAACACGTAGTCGTTAGTATATAAGATGCACCTTTGGATAATTATAACCAGACTATACTACAACTTTGTCTCATTTATACCTAATCATATACTGCCAAGAAGTTTGGCAAACATAGAAATAAGAATTTACATAAACAAAGAAAATATATAACATCGTTTTTGGTACGCATTTTTTTTTCGCATTGAAACATTATCTGTCATACTCGTAATTATGGCAGGTGCTGCATAAAAACATAACGAGGGTTATATTTTAATATTTTAGTAGATCTCAACTTTATATATAAAGTTGAGATCTACTAAAATATTAATAAAATTTGGCCTCATTTATACAATAAGCACCTGATAATGGATCATGACGTTTGATTGACATCTTTGCATTAGTAAAATGAAACAGTTGTCTTTACTTAGGATTGGGGCACACGATCAAACCACAATTTTTGGAATATTTTAGGGTTGACTTGCGGAAGGAAGCGCCAAGGACCTATTAGGCTTTATAGCGTTGACTCAAAGAGGCCTCTACATCTAGCAGTGGATGAATATAGGCTGATGTTCTTAGCTTGTCGATCCCAAAGAATAAAAAATAATCCTTACGCCTTCAAAACACGAGGCAGAGCCTTTGAAGGAGTCCAGTGGAAGCTGGACCACCCATCTGATTGGTCTGTTCAAGGTTAATGTTGTGAATCTCATAGCCTTGACTATAAGGCAAGGAACTCCACATACCTTGCCTTTATTTCATGGCATATCTCGGCAAACGAGCAGGCGAGCTATCTGATGGTAAGTAGTCATCGCCGCCCATGGACATCTGCAAAACCAGAGAAGTTGCAGATGCGTTGCCGAGCCTATTTAGGGAAAGGGCGGGGAAGGAGAAAAGGAGAAGGAAGGGGATAGAGGGAGGAATTGGGTCTCCGGCCCTCTCGCTCACCGAACGAAGCGCAGTAGCGAAACGCTACTACTCGGACGTCGGTCTTCTGCGAGACTGTGGTATTTCCCCGGTCAAGCCGGCCCATTCATGCTGAGAACAGCGTGGCCCTACCACAACATAAAACCTGGACCACAAAATAAGTAATAAAGAAATCAGTAGGCCTTTAGCCATAGAACATTCATATTTGTCCTAAAGCCAGCAAGGTCCAATTTCCATGGTCGTGACGTGGTTTTTAGTCGGTCCTAGTTTTTTTTTTAAGGCTTGACATGCCTTGCCTCCCCAAGTGGCAGACGATCCATGACGATTTTTCATAAGTACTATAAAACAAGGGTTTCTAAGGCTATCTTTTTAAATTTTCATAAGGATTCAGAAAAACTGATGCATGAGTATCAGTCCTAACAAATATAAAATACCAATACATAAACCATTTTATGGTGACATCTGTCACCAGGATATCCGATATCAGGATATTTTGATTACGGAAATTGGGTGAAATACTTTTTGTGTTAGATTAACGTAAATTTTATGACGTAATTAAATTTTTTATATTATATTTTCATTGACACCGGTTTTTAGGTATCTCTGTGAGAATTTCAATTATTATGAGGAGATGATATCTTAAAGTAATTTCTTTAGGAAGATAATACCATTTGCAATTTCCTTCTGTAATCGGATTTAAGTACAAAAGGTTATTGTTAGGTACCTACAAAAAAAAAAAAACATCAACACACCCTATACACCCAAAGTTCTTCGGTATATTTAGGTCCCTATGTAATAGAAGGCAAGCCAATTGACAATATTTATTTTTTTACCACCCATATAGGTATCTATTACCGACGGTCATGCATGAAGAGATTAATGAATGTAGATGAAGCGAAAGTAGTGTGCCAGGATCGTAGCAAGAGGAAATCTATAGTCTCTATAGCCCCATGGGAGACAGGCGTGATAATATGTTTGTATGTATGTATTACTTCAATTCAATTCAAAACTATTTTGTAATTTCATTTTCGTTATAACCCCAGCAAGCTAAATCGATACGTATATTATATCTTTTTAATCGACGCCTACTTTTTAATCGATTAACTGTTAGTTATAAAATGTACGTTGTTGAAGTACATTTTGATTGATCACATCTAGCATGTCATTTTGATGATTGATTGATTGATTAGGACGTCACTAGTCAGTTGAGTAACAGAATTTGGTGTGATATTGGATATTATTTATTTTGATATTTAGCTGACTCCGAAAAGAGAAGACAAAATACATTAAAGCTACACTCAGGACTTTTTTGTTGGACATTATATATTTTTAACCAACTTCAAAAAGGAGGCGAATTTTTCTATATATGGTTTCTATGTATGATAATTCTGTCAATTACCTAATTGACAGAATTATCATACGGATATCAACGGATTACCTAATCCGTTCTATAGAAATGTAAATGTGAGTAAGTACTATGTTGGCTCACAAGATTCATAATTGAGCTTTCTGAGTATTTCACATTACCACAAATGTCTTGCTGATCTGGTATCGTCATGTGACGGTTCGTTGGGCTCCCTAAATAATGGTTTGAGCTATACGATGACTAATGTATGCGTGCCGAAAGTTTGGACAGGTCAATTCAAAACTGATATGGTCCTTTCTTCAAAAGACCTGTTAAGATATTGCCGTAGATTGTAAAACTCGCCTATTTGACAATACAACTACAGTCTGGACTTTAAGAGACTATGATTTTCTGAGTTTGTTTCGGCGTTTTTTTAGAGGTTGTCAGATAGGGAATGCCGGTTACATCTAGGAAAAAAAAGTAAAACATCGACTTGTCAAAGTGTAAAAAAAAAAATTATCAACGTCGCCTGAAGACGTAAAATGTGGAAGAGAAATTCTATACCGCAGCCAGTGGTCTCGGTAGCTTAGTTGGCAAAGTGTCTGGTGTACTTAACCAGAGAGACGCAGGTTCAAACCCTGCCTGAGATCGAATTTTGCTTTCACAAAAATTTTCTTTATTTAGAAAATTCATATCTTTGTGAATAATATTTATCATTTAACAATTGCGAACGGATTTTTAATTTTCTTCCTACATGAAAGAACATTTAATTTAAACTTAAAATTACCGAGAAGATGAAACTTTATAATTAAGCATGCTCTTTCTCTGAAGCGAAGTTTCATAATAATGATTCAAAAATATTTTAATTACACAACTGAGTACTTAGGTTGAAACGGAAACCAGTTGGAAGTAAAAACACATTAATTACGCCTGAACCAAACAAAAGTAAGCTCAGTGCTTGTGCCTTTTGAAATTTAAATATTCGTTTGTACAACATTTAGTATCATACTTTGTCTGCAAGTTTTCTCTAACAAAAAGACTTATGGGACACTCTAAATTGGACCTTATTATTATAGCACTAATGCGCAAAATCATTTGCGATGTTAATCACAAGAAATACTACAACATTTTCTACAGTTAAAGTAGGTATCATGTAACGTTTGGTCTAACTGTGTGTGACCAGGGTATATTTAATACCCGCGTTGCCAATAATTGTGAGGACTGTTGACGTTGTGCCAATTGTTGTGGCAAAAGTGGCAATTCTGCCAATTAACTTGCCTCATTGGTGTATTAGTCCTTAACGCGACTGGTACGCTAGAGGTCCTGAGTTCGATTCCCAGGTCGAGCAAATTATAATTGTGTTTTTTTATGATATTCTCATTAGTAGCATCAGCACCTGGTTTTCCCGAAAGGTTAGGCAGATACACATTTCAAGTCTATTGCCGTAGTATCAAAATGGCACAAATCAAAACTCCTAGCTGCTACTGAGTTTCATAGCCGATAACACTTTGTTCGATCATGGAATCGAACCCAGGATCTCTAGTTCTAGTCCTTTCCTCTACTTTACTCTACTTTCTCATTAGTGTAATGTGGTGCATTACGCTAATGAAGAAAGTCTCTAATATATAATAATTACAGAACTAAAAGTATTTATTTTAAATGATGTCATTTTGATGAAAGTCATACATAATGAAAAATACTATTAAAATATAATTATTTATTTCAAACCAAGATCGTTTTTTTTCAAAAATATTTGTATAAGTAGGTACAGTCGCCAGCAGGTCAAGGTATACAAAACTGTCAAATTTCTCCAAATGATTTTAAACCTTAAATCATTCAAAATAAGGTTCAAAATTAACTGAGAAAATTTGTCATTTTGTGGTAACTTGATGTGCTAGCCACCGTACAAAGAAAATCAATTAAATTACCAATAGGTATACATATATTATTAATCTTACAAATTTTTTATACGATAGGTACATACATTGAACTCAAAAACATCAATCACTCATACTCCATATTTTAATGTCATTGAGGTAATATTAACTAGATATTACATATTATATTATATTTAGGTATAACCCCAGAATCGGGTTATACCTAAATATAATGCCTCGTTGGTCTAGTGGTCCCAATCGCGACTGCTACGCTAGAGGTCCTGGGTTCGATCCCCAGGTCGAGCAAAGTGTTATTGGGTTTTTCTATGAAATTCCCAGTAGCAGCTCGGAGTCTGGATTTGTGCCCGGTTAATGGCAATAGGTTCGCCCCCTATTACATGGGACCTAAACATACCGGCGAAATGTGGGTGTATTTACATAAGTACACCTCTGCCTAACCCTTCGGGGAATATAGGCGTGATGGTATGTTATGTTATTATAATATAATATGTAATCTCTAGTTAACATTTACATTACATTGAAGATACTAAAAAAAAATAAGTTAGGTTAGATTATATCCGCAATAATCTAATAGATAGCGAAATATCCGATATGGCCTATAGCCATTAACTGGGCACAAATTCTTTACCTACTACTGGGAATTTCATAGAAAACCTCAATAACACTTTGCCCGACCTGGGAATCAGGACTATTCAGGACCTTAAGCAGTCGCACTGAGGACCAGTAGACTAATGAGGCAGAAAAAATGTGTACTAAATACAGCAAAAAGATTTGTAGAACAATAAAAAAGTGACTTTCAACACTTTACATAATTTTGTAGGTAAGTACATAAGAATTTTTAAAAGCAACATGGCGGGAATTATCGGCTGTCAACAGAACTGTCATTAGGCATTTTTGTGGCGATGAAGCGATGTCATTCTAGAAATTGTTATTATAATAATTATTTCGACAAAAATGTACAGGCCTAATGATGTGACTTCTCTAGTGTGTTATCTCAATGTTTAATACAGATAATAAATGTCAAAACGTCACTTATGCCTGATGAAAGTATAATTACGAAGTGCCATTAGAAGATAATTTATCAATTTGCTACAAGATATGACAAACGGACCCTCTTAATTTCATAACGGTTGTGTGGGTGGACTTTGAGATGATAGATGTTCTATTTTATAAGGGTCATTTGAAGATAGGGATGGGACAACTGTCTTTATTTTTATCGATTCGCACATTGACCGGTCTACGAATAATATCAAATTAACCTTTTGAACGCCAGAGTATAAACGTATCGCCGTACCCCTGACGCCAGGCCACTTTTTCTGTCAAATAACACAAGGTAGTGAAAACACACTAAATGATTAAATTGTTTATTTCATAATATGGTGCGACGTATATTTTGTCTTATATTTGTGACGTTGGCGTTCAGGGTAAGATTTCGTTTGTCACATATATGTGACAATGGCGTTCAAAAGGTTAAAGAGGGATTTATGTAATTAACTATTTAAAAATAATCATTAATATAGAGTCATTTATATAATGAATGTAACATTTGAATGTAACACATTCATTGTTATACTGCTGGACGTAGGCCTCTCCTAGTGAACGCCACAGAGCCCGATCTTCGGCTTTCCTCATCCAGTACTGCCAGCTGCCTTCCGCAAGTCGTCACTCCATCTGACCGGGCAGGAGAGTAGATCTACGTCCTGCAGAGGACGAGTATAGGTTGATGTTGATGATGACATTAATACTAATTAATATTGTATTTTTTATATCTGTATATTTGATCCTACAGTCAAACTGTATAATTTTGTGGAATACATTATAAGAAACACAATCTACCTTATAAAACATAATAAATAAATAAAACATTTAACCAAATCACCAACGAATATCGATATTGCTAAGAAATATAAGCGCCTCACTATAAGAGACGCTTCGACACAAAATACTTAAGACAGTCCGTTAAATAATTATTTTGTCAATGAATATGGAGTTTTTTCCGTCGTTGAACAAATAATATTTAGGATATTGTGGTAGGTACTAAGATATAATTCATTAAAAAATCCAATGGTACCGATAATAATAATAGTATTAAATGGACACAGGTTTTACCATAATAATATCATAACATACCATCACGCCTGTACTCTCCGAAGGGTTAGGCAATGGTGTACTAATGTACACCCACAGTTCGCTGATAGGTTTAGGTCCCATTTAATGAAGGCAAGCCTATGACCATTATTATTAACCTAATTTATAAGGGTTAGTTATAAATATTAACGTCAGCTCTAGGATCAGTCAGTTTAGATATTAACATGATATAATGTAGCAATTCCACAATGTTAAATGGAAACTTTTTTTATAGTTTTTTTATTAGGCTAGTGGTCCTAAGTGCGACTGCTACGCTAGAGCTCCTAGGTTCGATTACCAGCAGAGTGTTATTGAGTTTTTCTATGAGAATTTGCCATTAACTGTCGACAACTCGAGAGTTGTTACTTAGAATTTCTTTGAAAAATCCCAACGACATCGCTCGACCCTCTTTTGAACTTTCTAGGTTAGCCGTCACGCTTAAGACCACTATACATATGAAAAATATATCAGCACCAAAGTCCATTACATCCTTGTTGTTCCAAATAAGAAAAAAGGACAAGAAAATTATCCGAATTGTCTATGGCCAGTTATTTCCAAGTAGGATGAATGTCAACATACGTTTGCCTCTCAACATACATAATCTCAGTTTACTACACTACCCTTCATCCAAAATGATGACGCGTCAAGTTATGACGTAAATGCTATTGTTTATGGGAACCCATACACTACAAAGGGAATTATATAGTATGTGATTCTAAGATGTTTAGTTTGATTGCGAAAGGGAATTTTACTAAACAATAGTTCACAACTAAGTACTACTGGAGGGAAGTGATAAATATTAATCAAAATGAATTGTAAATTGCCTTATTAGTGTAGTAGTTCTAAGCGACTGCTACGCTCTTAGAGGTCTTAGGTTCGATTCTCAGGTTGAGCAGTGTTATTGGGTGTTTCTGTAAAATAGTAGTATAGTAGCAGTTTGGATCTGGGCACGGTTAATGGCAATAGGTTCGCCCCTATTGCATTGGAACTAAACTTACCGGCGAAGTGTGGGTGTACATTATTGCACTTCCGCCTAACCCTTCGGGGAATGCAGGCGTTATGGTACAGAAAATATAGTGAACTAATTACTTTCAACAACGTTTCTTGCATAGAAGATTGTATCACATAATACGATGTTGCCTACAAATAAAAAAGGGGTTAAATTTATACAAAAAGTAACCTCAAAAACACAAAGAGGTTAACACAAGCTGTCACATCATAAAAACACACGTTGAACGCATAAAAACCACATTTTTTACCTCATAATGTGACGCGATGCTAATCAGATTATACAGGGTGTAATCTAAATTACGCGTCCCTAATTACTGCCTATGTCCTCGCTGAATATTAACGATCTCACGTGTATACAGGGTGCCCTTTCTAAGTAATGTTTAACATTTATGTACAAGGAAAAGTTAGTGTTAAAAATATACATAGCCGTTGTAGGTACTTACAAAATTTCCAAAGGATATTTTTAGTCTTTCAGATTCAAGCAGGTTTCCTCGAAAAAGCCTCGGGCCCCAGATGGCTCATCTGTGTTTAAAAAATAAAAGGGAAGACTAAAAATAATATAACATACAATCACGTCTGTATTCCTGAAGGGTTAGTCAGAGGTGTAATTAAGGTACATCAACATTATGCCGGTATTTTTAGGTCCCATGTATAGGGGGCGAGCTTATTGCCATTAACCGGGCACAAATCCAGATAGAAAAACCCAATAACACTTTTCTCGATCGAACCCAGGACCTCTAACGTAGCGGTCGCACTTAGAAACACTAGACTAATGAGGCAGTCTTAACAACGATATGTATGTATTTAAAGTTATTTACTCAATAAATTGAATGCAAATACGTTATCAAACGAAATTAATTACTGTTATTCGTGCGTTTGAGCTCAATCAGGTACCTGATTCGTGTTTCATTTTAATGGCTTCGCAACGATATCAAATGGTATTTAATGGTTGTATACGTCACAGCGTAATTCAGAATATTGTAACGTAGTTTGTAAGGGTCAGTGCAGACGGTGTTTTGATGAAACGATTAAACTAAATTATTATATATCTTTTTGTTTTTTTTAAGTATTTTCCACGCAAAGATTATTAAGTTATTTTAGTGAAGGAAAAATACGCTTGCGGGCAGGATTCGAACCTGCGTCTTCTGGTTAAGTACACCAGACGCTATGACCGCTAAGCCACCGCGAGTGTGTATGGATGTGTTCGGTGTGTGTATGGATTATCCTTTTTTAATTTTGTTTATCCAATCATATAAGATGAATATAATGAGTAATGGGACATTTTCTTGTAACAAATAAAATATTTACGCATGATATTTTTGTTGTCTTGTTGTATTGGATTTTATTTACTTTAGAATATTTTTTTGGATTTACTTCAAGCTTGTATTCCTTAAACAGTTCGTGTATCGTGAATCTATTGTCACAAAAAATCTGAGCCGCTATTTTGAATAGCATAGAAAATACACCTTATCTAGGAAACAAACCTTAATTCTGCAGGCACTATAAATATTTATTAACAATACAAGAATCCAAGCCAGTTTTTTTTTCATTTTCAAAGATATTATTTTTGTTCTGGAAAACAATAAATCTCTCACGGTTCTTCGAAATGTAAATAAATAAAAAAACATCATAGAGTTTGATTATTTTAGTATCCCACAATTTATTTTGAAAATATTGTTTTAACCCTTTGTCCGGACTGTCAAAGCAATAATACTATAATAATACTTATATTGCCCACGAAAATAATTTCTCAAAAATACATTACAAACTCCAAAAATGCCTCAAGGCATTCCATTTTGAAATAACAAAAACAGAGATCTCTCCAAAAATAAAACAGTTGAGTTTGCAACTGATCCAAATTACACTGTTTGTCTAAAGGATGCCAAACGGGCTTGAAATACCTAACCCAATTGGAGGGAGCTAGGCAGAAACCAGATAATTACCTAAATAAACAACTGGATGGAACATTTTCTCCTTTGTGAAGCGGGAGCGCGTTCAAAGAGGTTGTCGTAAAAATCAAAGGCGAGCGTTTTGCTTAAAATTGTTTTTTAACAATTTTGGGAGTTAGATTCGAAATTTGAATTATTTCAACGATGCTGCTTTGTTTTAATCTTAAGTTCACAGTTTAATACCAAAACAATGCATATTTACGTCAATATTATTATTATACTAGGTGTTCCGGCAGACCTTCTTCTGCCCTATTTGTATAAAACAAAATGACAACGAAGAAAATGCTATGCACCGAGGAAGTAATGATGACAAGTACATTAGAAATAGAAATTACATGCAACCTCTAATCAACTTGAAGGCATACCAAAGATAATCCTAACGCGCCTTTGTTTTTTTTTTGATTGACGACAAATGATTGACACCTATACTTACCTTGTCCACCAGGTAAACCACTTTTTGACGGATGGAACTACTGATTGCAGGAACTTAATAATGCGATTATCGATCCGATTGTAGTAATTGAATCAATCAATTTTTATTTATTTTCTCACCACAATATAAACATGATTTACATCTCGGTTAAAACATAAATTAACATTTTTGATATTGTGGGGAGACTGGTATCTAAACTAGGCTCGAGGCCTGTATTTCAGGATACCAGGTCTCCACCCCTTATGCATTACATTTTATTATGTACTTAAAAGCGAAAGGTAAAAAGTGGGAAGTTAGAATAGTTAATAATTGTGTTTAAATAATATTAATATTGATTATCGATTGTTTGGTTGTCGAATCCAAAATGGTGCAACGACTTTTAAAGGATTAAATATCGATACATACCTACATAGGTCTTTATATTCTAAAGGTATTATATTGTTATGTTGTTATGGATATTAATCTATATTTCACTTATTGATAAGTTCTTAAGTTTTCCCTTATTATCCCTATTACGCTTGTACCTATTATTCTCCGAAGGGTCGCAAGTCCGACGCCCTAGCCATTAGGCTACCGCCGCTAAATCCGGTATTTTTAAGTCCTATGTAATAGGGGGCAATCCTATTGCCACTAATAAGGCAATAATTCGAACTCTGAGCTACTATATTACATACTGAAAATTTCATAGAAAAACCTAATAAAAAAACTTTCCTTGACCTGGGAATACCTCTAGCGTAGCAGACGCGTATAGGACCACTAGACTAATGAGGAAATATAGAAATAATTTCCTAAAAGCCGAATGTTTTAAAAAAGTGACAGTAGGTACATACGACATCATGTTGTACAAAACCGGTGTAAGCTTGTCTTGCATTGTAAAAAGTTTCTGTACAATTTGGGACCAGCCTATACTGGATTTGTATAGCCTGATGTCTTGTGTAGACGAACTCCAGTTAACTCGATGACGCTCTACTTCATAAAACTATCTAGCTATTAATCACTGATGTATGCGTGCCGTCAGTTAGGACAGGCCAACTCAAAGCTGCTATGGCTCTTTCTTCAAAAGGCCTGTTCAGATTTTGCCCTACATTAATAATATTACTACTGTCTGCACTCAAAAAGAGACCATGATTCTCCGAGTTTGTTTTGGCTCTTCTTCTTAGAGGTCCTCAGATAGAAAAAGCCGGCGCCACGTAGTTTAAAAAAACTTGAGAGGTGTCAAGGGACACCCGGATGGAACGAAGTTATATATATATATATCGCCATCTTGGATTTCAAAATTAATGTCATTTTCGTAATTAGCATCCCGATAAACCTTGAAATTGACACCCATATCAATTTATAAAGAAAAATAATGTCCGCCATCTTGGATTTCAAAATTAATGTCATTTTCGTAATTAGCATCCCGATAAACCTTGAACTTGACACCCATATCAATTTATAAAGAAAAATAATGTCCGCCATCTTGGATTTCAAAATTAATGTCATTTTCGTAATTAGAATCCATATAAACCTTGAAATTGACACCCATATCAACTTCGACTTCGACTTCGACTTTCGACTTTCGGAACTTTCTGCATTTCATGCATGTTTTTTCTCTTAACGAACATGCATGTCGTTACAACTTTTTCGTCTTATTTTTTCCGTCTAGCCCCCTTTCGCAACGCGCGATAAGGTACTTCGATCCAAAAAAGAAAAAAGTCCACTTGTAAAAGTCTTTAAATGATCTATTTACAGAAATAAATATCGTTTCATCATTTCACTATCCCAAAAGCGTGTAACAAAAACATCTGCCATAGGAAAGCAATTAAAAAAACTGCTGTGAACGCATTAGGCGGGTAGCTCTATCCACAAGTTTGCTCAGGGAGCTACTATAAAAATTCAACTACGATTTGTCGATTGACGAAACTCCCTTTTTCCAACGGAAATTGCAAACCCAACCATCCATTTACTGTTCGCGATTTTATTTATATATTATTTCACTCGCATTCCATAGGACTTTTTAAGACAAAGGCAGCCTATGGTCACGGACCAGGGTCTTAAGTATCTCCATACTTTAATTCACATTTCATCTAAATCAGTTAGGAATAAGTTACTAAAAAAATACTTTCGCATTTATAATGTTAGTATGAATTATGTATTAATTACTTCAAAACGTAATTTTATGTCTAATACTTCGTTATGAATGATACTAATTATATTCATACTAAAATCGTGTGATTATTGTTCGGGGCAGCTCTAAATTTTCCTGGTAGGCCCCCAGATCTCACGCTCGAATCAACTGTGTTGACGCAATCATACGTCACAATAGTATGGCCATGTGTTTTGTGTGGAGAAGGATAGTTTTCCACTAAAAATAATATCACCCTACAGGTAATTGTTAAGCGAGAGGAGTACTGGTGATACTAACTTACCATACATATATTTGTACGAGGAATTTCTAAGCCACACTCAAACCCAAGAGGTTTAAGTGGCACTATGTATCATTTCTTTTTTGTGAATTTATGTTTATGAAAAAAAAATATATCATGGGATTTTAAAAAAATTGACACCTACTCTGCTTTGGACTGCCTCATTAGTCTAGTGATCCTTAGCGGGATCCTTAGCGGCAAAGTATTATTGTTTTTTTTCTGTTCAATTCTCAGTAGCAGCTCAGAGTCTAGATTTGTGCCCGGTTAATGGCAAGAGGCTCTCCCCCTATTACATGGGACCTAAACATACCGGCAAAGTGTGGGAGTACATTAGTACACCTCTGCCTTACCCTTCGAGGAATACAAGCGTGATGGTATGTTAAAATACACTAGTTTTTTTACGGTTGATAACAAATGCCAGCATAAAGCTACAAACCCACTCTTCAAGCTTACTTTTACAACCAAATAAAAACAACGCACATTTAGTGAAACACAAATATTGTTGTTACCAAGTTTAAGCTTAACATTCCACCGTTCCCCTGACCATTTGCTTTGCTTTTCAAAATAAACAAAACATTGAAAGTTAAAGGCTTATTCACTTTTGATGTTTTGATGCGTTTTCGTTTGTAGAGAAAATAAGATTGTGTTTGGGACTTTGCGGTCATAGGGTATATTTTCGGGTGAGTTTTATCCCTAAATAATTTTAGTTTGTAGGATGTAAGGTCAGTAGAAGCCGAAAGGACAAATTTACTGTATAAAAGAAGGTAGAAGATAACAATATCACAGAAGAAGTACGTAATAAAATGACCGTTAACAAAGAAATTAACAAACATTTTTTTTATAAGAAAAGCTTACTTGCAATAGGGTATGGGTCGCATATTCCTTATATTCTTGTTAACCTCTCGTACTAAGCTAAATGCTTGTATAACGAGTGGGTTCACGTCGGTAGTGCAACGGGTGAGTTTCGAACCGGGAACCAATTGATCGGAAATCCAACGCCCTAGCCATTAAGCTACCGCCGCTTATATTTACATAACTAGCTATCCGCCCACGGCTTCGCCCGCGTGTTTTCTCAACTTCTCTACATACATACATACATACATATATTGTCACGCCTGTCTCCCATGGGGGTAGGCAGAGAATAGTAGTGGAAATCTATAGAGATTTCCACTTGCTACGGCACATTACTTTCGCTTCATGTACATTCATTAATTACTTCATGCATGATCGTCGGTTTAGGTTGCTCGGAACCTAGCCTTTTTTAAGAACATCCTCAATTTGGTTTTGGAACTTCTCTGTACTATAATATGTATGTATTATACATATAAACCTTCGACATGAATCACTCTATCTATTAAAAAAAACACGTTGCGTAGGTTTAAAGATCTTAGCATACATAGGGACAGACAGACAACGGGAAGCGACACTGATTTATACTAAGTAGTGATACCGAAAAGAGTTATATAAGCAAAGGAAGTTGGAAGGTGTACGTAGATAAGAGCTGACGAACATGACGTTGAAAGAAGTACAAAAGCGAAAGGCACATTACACCAATCCAAACTTGATATACAAGCAGGAAAATAAATGAATTTATGAAAGCTTGTTTATCTAGATTACACAGACTAGATACAAGAATGAAATAAATAATAAAATATACTAAGAAAGAATAAAGAAAATTCTCTAATTGAACTCAATTCAAGACGAATAAGCTCTTATATACACAAATTGGCTAGGCTATTTAGGCAGGCGGGACACATAATATTATCTAAGCAGTTTTATTGAGCACTAGTTTTTCCCCGACGCTTCGCTCCCGCTGACGACAGAAGTGATGATATTTTTCTTTTACACGGGATATTAGAATTTATTCAACATAATTTAGAGGGCGCTATGTCCAACCAAAAATGGTGTACTCTAAATATTTACTTAATAATTAGTTAGCTATTTAAAATCTGCCCTGAAGGTCAGTATCCAGTTTTCAATTGGTTTAAGAAAAGTAATCAAATTAAAGATCTTATTTATTTAGTCTCCCGCCGTCTTTTCGAATCGGTTTTAGTAATAATATTGTGTGATAATCATCAGTGATACTAAAAGCTAGCCCTATAAAAGGAACATCAAATAATTGAGATAAAATTTATTTAGTGTACTGCAGTTTTTAGTTTCGAGCATTAACATATATTCAGAAACTGCTTAATTTTTATTATATTTCAGTATTAAATAATGCGAAATGGCGTCACCTAAAGACGTAAAATGTGGAAGAGAAATTCGACATCGCAGGCTGCGGTCTCGGTAGCTTAGTTGGTAAAACGTCTGATAAACATAACCAGAGGAACGCACGTTCAAACTATGCCTGGGGCCGAATTTTTTTTCTTTGAAAATTCATCTAATCTGTGAGATTTGCGCCAACCCGAAACAGACAGAAAAAAAAACTATTAGGTTTGGGGCCTTATATACTGTAACGTAATCTAAGTACAGAATTAGGTTTTTTACAATTTTACTATAGTACATATTTCTTTAGATTACATAGGAACAACGATAATTTGAAAATCATTTTTACAGTCACAAATTTTGTTGTCACACCATGACTGTGGACGGTTAGAGTAGTAACTGTATTAAAATATAGCAGTAACTTATTAAAATCATGAAGATTTTAAGATTCCACAGCTGTCGTAACTATAAAAAAAAATCCTTCCATTTTCTCTACTTGATATTCACCTCGGCTACATAAAATCTGAAGGCTAAGGAGTTTTTCTTGAGCATTTTAATAAAAAATAACAACACAACAGCTTATTTTCTTGTTAAAGTAACATTACCTTCACAATGAGCTACAATAAACTTAAGTAAGACTTAAGAACATATAGGTCCTATTACCTTGTACCATATTACGGAATATGTACCGAGTACATTGAGGTATAAATACTCCGTACCCCAACATGACGCACTAGAGTCAAGTTAATTGTGTTAGATGATTCTGTTGATGATTTTGTTTTTGACAATATTAACGATAATTTTATAACAAAGGTGACGTTATGTGCTACGAATTTGGCATTAAAATAAACAACTTAAAATAAATATCCCCAGAATTTAAATATTTATTGATAGCTTACCATTACACTTTTATTACACACTTATTTGTGAGATGGAAATAAATGTTTTTATAAATTTTACTTACTTTGAATAATTTTAACCTGTGTTTACTACTTTATAATGTACCTAATCATGTTTTCAAATTCAACATTCTTTGTCATCGTGAGCATTTGCGACACACCGAATGAGGTGTCGAGTAAAGTCCTTAAGTTATGAAATATTCTACCTATCTTCAACGGTTCTTAATAACTCAATGATATTATAGCATTACTTCTTGGCTTTAAAAAGTCACGTATAGGTCTCTGAGACTCCCGGATTACTCTTAAAGGCATCATGAAAGCAGCAGGTAATATTGTTTATGGATGAACATGGAGATTTTTTACAATTTTCCTTCTTCAAAGATAAGTGAAATTGTACGATGTGTATTAACATAAATACCTTTAAGCCTTTTGTGTGTGTTTATTTTACGTTTCCCCTTTGTTATATTTGGGTTGATATTTATGCTAATTATCTGAGTTGTTCTTTTTTAAATTATTATTGTTTTTATTATCTCATTGGAGCGTGCCTTGCTGCTCAAATCCAAGGCATGTTGCCTTCCCAAAATCGGATGACGTGTTATAGTGGATTCTGTCAGAAATTTCTCAGGTGAGCCTGGGATTTGGATTTTTGCCCCGATAACATATAAAAGCTTGCTTCTCATACATCAATAAGTTTAAGAGGCGGTAGCCTAATGGCTAGGGCGTCGGACTTGCGATCATGTGGTTGCCGGTTCGAACTCCACCCATTGCACTACCGACGTGAACTCACTCGTAACACAAGCATTTAGCTTAGCACGAGGGGTTAACAAGAATACTAGTAATGTGTGACCCACATTGCTAGTAAGCTTTTTTTTAAAAGCGCAACTGCTACGCTAGAGGTCTTGGTTTCGATGCCTAGGTCGAACAGCGATATTGGGTTTTTCTTTGAAATTCCCAGTAGCAGCTCGTAGTCTGGATCTGTTTGATTTGTTCCCGGTTTATGGCAATAGGCTTGCCCCCTATTACATGGGACCTAAAACGTACTGGCAAAATGTGGGTGTACATAGGTAAGTACTACACCTCTGCCTAACCCTTCGGCGAATTCAGGCGTGATGGTATGTTATACCATAGAGAATCATAGTCATACTCAAATTGCAGTGTTTTACCCAATATTAAACAAGTCTAATGAAACTACGTCTACGACTAATACTACTGCTTCTATAGTCACGAAACATTTCGTCAAATTCCTAACTGCCAAAGAGAAGAGAACACAAAAGCTAGCCTAGATTAAATTCTCAGCTCGAAATCTGTGACTAAACCTTATAGTCTAGCTTCCACAATATTCTAGATATCTTCAGTATGTTAAACCTAACTGAAATTGAGACTCAACCCGCCCGTACTGGCTTGTGTATATTAATGAAGCATTGCTACATAGTTTAAAAATAATTTCTAGATCTTGTTATTTTTGGCACGCAAATATTAGATTAGACGTTGCAAAAGTATTTAGTATTAAAGGTTTTTTTACTGAGTTTTGTTGTTGTTTTTTTTATAATACTTATCATGCTTGCTAAACATTTTTAAAGACCTATACAGTGATAGCCTAGTAATATGACCATTGGACTGTTAACTAATAGATCTTGAGTTCGTTTCCAAGACAATTATTTTTCGAATTATTAATAATTATTAATTATCACGTGCTGAAACGGTGAAGGAAAACATTGTGAGGAAACCGATATGATTGAGAGATTTTCTTGACCCTGTATGAAGTCTACCAACCCGCAGTTGGCTAGCGTGGGGGACTATACCCTAATCCCTTTCGTTCTGAGAGGAGACCCATGCTAAGAAGCGTGACAATGTAATGTGGTCGATGATGACGTTTAGACTTTAGCGAAAGGAAAATTAAGTAAAAATTACATTTGAGTTTGTTTTTGTTGTTGCCTAGCAACAAGGAAAAAATTATATAGCTGGATGAAATAGTTCTAAGAAATAAGATAAAATAGTTCGTTAGTTCAAATAAAATATAGTTCAAGATCAATCTGGTTTCTTTACAAATTAGTTAAGTTCAGTCCCAAACATTTGGTCCATCGGAGCCGGATTTTTTGGCTGGCCATATCGGTAGGAGAACCGACAACCGTTGGGGTAGACGTGTTCTAGAGTGGAGACCGCGACTCGGCAAACGTAGTGTAGGACGCCCTCCGGCAAGATGGAGTGATGATTTGCGAAAGGTGGCTGGCAGAAGCTGGATGCGAAAAGCGGAGGACAGGGTGAAATAGCGCACACTAGGGGAGGCCTACGTCCAGCAGTGGACTAGTATAGGCTGATGATGATGATGATGATGATGAAAGGAAAATTCAGGTAGGTACACAAGGCTACAGGTCAACCTATACATTTTCAGTTTAAGCAGATCTCCCATTGTTATGCTTTCCATACCATACGAGGCCAGTGAAATCTGGATACGAATAGCTGTAACTTGTAGCCGTGCGTACAAAAAATTACCATTTAAAATCTGCTGTTTTTTTTTCTATGAAAATTTCATTAGCAGCTTAATATGATTTATAACTTGTTATTGGGAATGTCCCCCCTATACGTGGGATCTAAAACCGCCGAACAAAGGGTTACGCAGAGATATATTAAAGTTTCCTTACCATTAACCTCTTTATGAAGCGGCGGTAGCCTCATGGCTAGGACTTGCGATCATGTGATTGCCGGTTTGAAACCCACCCGATTGCACTACCGACGTGAACCCACGTATCATAAGCTAGCTTAGCACGAGGGGTTAACAAGATTACTAGTAATGTGTGATCGACATTGCTAGTACGCCTTTTTTTTAAAAATAACTCTGCCTAATAGAGAGAGTCAAACAGAACCTACCATCTCTAGCTAATCTACTTAATATTTCCTTCGTGCACAAAAAAAAACATTCATATTTCCGAAAAAACTTTCTGTCATTACAATAATTTGACAATCATTTTTATGATCCCGGAAAAAATCAGTATAAGAAATTATGACTGACAATTCATATCAAGCTACTTCCTTTTCCACTATTTTAGGTTACCAATTTACTGATTGCGGTTATCTTAAACGCTATGACTGAGAAAATAAGGTTGGTTTTCCTGTAAATTATGCAGTGGGTATGTTTGTAGGGTAGTGTGCCTCACACGATTTTGTCGACCTCAAAAGTAGGACGGAATATTGCAGTATTTTGTTCGAATTGCGTATTAGGAACACTTTATGGTACGAAATGGGATCTTTATGATTATAGATACTTTCATTGACATGGATGTCGTGATTGCTAGCATCATCTACTATATTGCGTACTAGCATCCCACCCGCAACTTTTTTTTTTCTTTATTTAAAAAAAATAAAGCTTACTAGCAATGTGGGTCACACATTACTAGTATTCTTGTTAACCCCTCGTGCTAAGCTAAATGCTTGTGTTACGAGTGGGTTCACGTCGGTAGTGCAATGGGTGGGGTTCGAACCGGCAACCACATGATCGCAAGTCCGATGCCCTAGCCATTAGGCTACCGCCGCTTAAACTTAGTCCACGTTTTCACACCTTGTGTTATATATGCATTTTGATAAGGGATTCCTATGTTTTTTGAAAAAACAATATAGCCTATGTCGCTCAGTGAAGATGCAGCTATTTAATGGTGAAAAAAATTTTTAAATCGGTCCAGTAGTTTTTGTATGAAAACATTATAAACATTCATACAAAAATACAAATGTTTCCTCTTTATAATATTAGTTTAGATTGTGAGTGGTCGTCAGCGCGGCTACTAATCTAGAAGTCCTGGATTTGATTCCCGGGTCGAGGAAAGTGTTATTAGGTTTGACTGTGAAATTAACAGCAGCAGCTTAGAGTTTGGATGTGTGAAATAGCCTTGCACACTATTAAACATACCAGTGAACTTTGGGTGTGTGACGTCATCTCATTTGACTCATTAACCACCGTTTCGTAGGCATGTCGACTTGCCAGCATGCATGGGTCCGCACGACCGGAGAAGTATTGCCCTCCCACAGAACATTGAAGTGGCAGTAGGTATGCATACTGTTACGTTTCGTACGATTCCTCTCTCAGTCCACTGTCTTCTCCTTTTCTTCTTCCCTCCTTTTTCCTTGGCTCGGCAACGTATCTGCAACTCCTTTGGTTTTGCAGATTTCCATGGGCGGCGATGGCTACTTACCATCAGGTAGCTGGCCTGCTCGTTTAACCAGTTATCCCATAAAAAAAGTAAATCATACGGGATATCTGTAATCACAAAACTAAAATTGTTTCCATGGCGCTTGTTTCTTCAGAGAAAAACAGGCGCATTATATTAAGGTGGATGGTCTCGCCTTGGAAGCTAAATTCATATTTTTTACGCAAGTTGTACGCCTATATCACAATCTTGGTTCATGGCATTAGAAATGGCGACTTAACTATAATATACTCTTCTTATAACTGATTACTAATCTTTTGTTTAAAAATCGATATCGTAGTAGTATTTTCAATTTAGATTACCACCTATATGGTGGTAATCTAAATTGAAAATTCTGCCAAAATTATCAATTCTCAAATTTATTTGGTATCAACAATAGATACGTTACCCGCTCTCTAAAATGGCAACAAGAAATCAAGGCAATTGCCCGGATCGCGTTTAGTTACGCACCAACCAGCGTTGCGCATGGACCAATGTTATGTTGTAACGTTACTAAAGATGTATATAGTCTCTCTCTAACGACAGGTACACCGTGAGGTGGCATTTATTTTCTTTCTCTTTCTTTGCACGTATTAGTCGCTATCTAATAGTTGTGCTGTTTTTGATAACCGTAATGTTCGTGAATAACACGTCTATACGTCTTTGTTTGGTACTCAGTTATTTATACATTACAGTATATGTAACCTTGAATGTGTTTTAGACGCAAAATTTACGAAAATAATAATAATTTAGCGAATAAGGTGAGACAGTACACCTTAAGTAAGTTATAATTCTTCCTCATAAATCTCTCGGCACAATTGCCGCCGTGTCCGATAACCAATAAGTGTATAAACGAAGTCATTTTTTCTGAAACTCCTCACCAAACTCTATTATAAATGAGGTGTGCTAACGACCTATTCTTGACTAACACTATCTAGAATAACGCTCTAATGACACTAGATGAAGTGTCTGGAGGCTCGTCTGTAGGGTGGATATGATTTCTAACTTTGAGAGAATTATTAATTTGCTAACTTTAATTTGTGTTGCGGTTTGAAAGGTAATTGTAGCTATTAATTTGACAGTAATTTGTATGATCCCGGAAAAAATCAGAACAAAGTGACGCTTCGCACAGATGAAACTGTTTGCAATTATTCCCTTGTTTTGCTGTTTATTTATGTAAACGCGGCGGCAGCCTAATGGTTAGTGCGTCGGACTTGCGATCATGTGGTTGCCGGTTCGAAACCCACCCATTGCACTACCGACGTGAACTCACTCGTAACACAAGCATTTAGCTTAGCACGAGGGGTTAACAAGATTACTAGTAATGTGTGACCCACATTGCTAGTAAGATTTAAAAAAAAAGAAAAGGCCGACGAGTCTGTCGTCAATATTCATAAATATTGTGCCTTGGAGTGGAGGATACGTATCCGTTGTGTCAACGGAGTTAGAGTAGCTAGCCAACAAAGATTACAAGATTAATTACTAATTTTCCATACAAACCAATTCTATTTACAACTAACAAGACATTGTGGTATTCCGCTTCAGAACAACTAAAAAAAACTTATGTCCCAAATTAAAAGTTTAAACTTATGCGACCCCTACATCTACACAGCGTATTGGAACCGTGAACACCTTTAGTTATAAAGGTGTAGCCACATCAGCGTTTATCGGTCGCGACTCATCAATCTTGCTTTCGCTCAGGTGATATGTCACGCGTCCATTCAACACGATTTGTGTGAAGCGTATTCAACTAAC
This sequence comes from Subacronicta megacephala, assembly GCA_958496365.1. NCBI lineage: Eukaryota > Metazoa > Arthropoda > Insecta > Lepidoptera > Noctuidae > Subacronicta > Subacronicta megacephala. The sequence goes on along the minus strand of OY292531.1, from coordinate 2,468,912 downwards.
GTTACAAATGATATTTTTCTGTTACGTAAGCAGGAGCGGTTTTTCTACTGTATGTACAGGGCTTATGAATTTTCTTTTGTTTTCTACTATTAGTAGTTAAAGTCTAATGTACAGGTTCTATCTCATTAGTCTAGTGATGCGATAAAGGTCCTTATTCGATTTCTAGGTCGAGCAAACTATTTGTTTAATAGTTGTTTGTCTGTATGTTTAAGTGTTATGTAATAGGGGCGAATCTATTACCACTAACGGGGTACAAATCTAGACTCCGAGTTTATAATGAGAATTTCATAGAAAAACCAACAATTCTTTGATTGACCTGGGAATCGAACCCAGTACCTCTAGTTATCACTGGAGTAGGTAATGCGGCTGTCGACTTAGCCTGTGTTTGTTTGCCAGTTTTAACAAAGTGTTATGCTTTTTTTTCTAAGGTTAGAGTTATCAGTTAATCACTATAGGCTTGCTCCCTACTTTTAGAAATACTGACGAATTGTGGATGTACATAATTACACCTCTACTGACCCTTTGAGGAATAGATACAGGCGTGACGGTATGTTTACTACTTACATAAATTAACACAAGTTTGTTTATCAGCTAAGCATCGATCTGCCAAAGGCATGTCCGTCCTATAATCGTTAAGTTAAAGTAATAGTTTAAGCTATATCATAACAGATAGATATGACGTCGTTATTCCCATATGGTGAACATTAAGTCGTATACGTTGTACTAAGCACCGATGAGACCAAGTTAGCGATCAATACTGTATAGTATACGATATTGCTTTCATATGATAATCATAATATATGATACCAATATCGTACTTATCTATACACAAGTAAAATTTTGGCAAATCTATAATATTAAATGAACAATTATTGTGTCCAGATTTGAGCGACAAAAATAACATTTAAATAAATGTTTATGTAACTTTTACAATTTATTTATTTTAAACATACCTCACGCCTGTATTCACTGAAGGGTATACTTAATGTACAGTGGGTTATAGCTGTTACCTGACCCACCCTAGGTGGGCCGGGGTCTGAATGGGTTAGGTAACAGCTATAACCCACATTTCATGGGTATATTAATTAGGTCACATATATTAGGGGTGTGCCTTTTGCCATTCATATCCAAACTTTGAGCATGAATGAACCCATAACCTCTAGCGTAGCAGTCGCGCTTATGACCACTAGACTAATGAGGTAGTTTGTATTTTATTCATTTTTCTAGTTTCTGTGTATTATTTATTCCATACAAACTAAATAATACTGAGTGATTAAACGAACTTACCTGTAAGTGAAGTTCAATCATCATTATATGAAGACACTGTCCTTTAATGATTGACCAATATGTAGTATCCTCTCTTTCATCCATATGACGCACGATTTTTAAAGCAATGCAAAAATCCTTGACTTTTCATGTATGATGTGTCAACCTGCTGTCATTGTCACCTGGAACGCATTTTATTGAAAGCTACACAGTTTTTACAATTTTATTTCGGGAAGATAAGAATAGATTCTTTCGAATGGGTATGGGTGGGTTGCTACAATCATTAAAGGACAGTGTCTTCATATAATGATGATTGAACTTCACTTACAGGTAAGTTCGTTTAATCACTCATTATACATCAGACAGTCCTTTAATGATTGAGCAATATGTAGATGTTTAAAGCTAAAATAACTAAAATTGTAATAAAATGTGTAAAAATAAAAACATTATTATGTTAATGTAAATTCAGTTTCATTACTTTATATTGTAAGATTATTAACTATATTTCACCGTGTATTTGAATACTACAGATTATTTTATTGTTAGTATAATTATAACTAATTCAGTCTTATTACGGTTTTAATTTATTAATTAATTTATAGATCACATTACTATGTTATGATATATTTTTATAGTAATTTAGAGCCAAAAGGCTATTCATTTCCTATTCCTTCCTTTTAAGTTGAGCAAGGAAATAAAATTTCACAAAATCTTGAGTGAGCCCTTCATTGATTAGGTACTTTCTGCTCTTGTAAAATTAAATTTATTTAATACAGCATAATTATTTCTGCGCAGTTAAAGATGAAGTCTATCTTGCAGATCTTTGAATTTATCGTTATATTTACTTTCGGCATCTGCGACTATTGTACTCTGCGACTGCAGGACTAGTAGGTACTGTAAGTAATTCAATACTTACATATTATTGAATTTTTTTTTTTTTTTTTTTACTTTTACTTATTTTTGATACTGTGGCCTCTCTATGAAGGCTTTTATAAGTTCTGGAAATCGTTTTTTAATGCTCTCTCTATGCTCCCATGTGCTATGCCTGCAGATAAACTACAACCTTCTAGGATAAATCTTAGGCTTATCTTGACGAAAAAATTAGTGAAGGATAATTTAATTTGGAATTTTATAAATTTGATTTATGATTGGCTTTTAAGCTAAACTAGGTATTGAGGATTGAGTAATGAGCTAGTACGTCAGTAAGAATATTTAGTAAGATTTATTAAACAGATGTTAATGAGAGATTTTATTTATAGTTACTATTTTCTTTGTCCTAGGTTCAAATTATTCCTAGCTTAAAGGCTATTCCTAGCTTAATAAGGACCCACATAAACATACCATCAAAGTCACATTTAGTTATTGTTGGTCTAGTAATTTAATCTAATATGGGTATTAAAATGCCAATGTCTCAAAGAATCTTTAAAACTTATAATTATCAGAATTTGTACGGAGATACCTATAAGCACCTATTTAAGGAATCAGTGTGAGCACACATTTAGCTTAATTAAGCTTTTATTATGAAACAAAGGGCAAGAAGATATAATTTTAAGAATAGGATCAATCTTGTTTGGATCAGGACTCACACTAAACCGTAACGGGTGATTAGGATTGTTTTAGTTATGAAATCCATTATAATAGCTGTGAAGGTCATGATTCCTCTCATGAATGCTAATGAGCGATAACGCACCCAGTTGCGGACTCTTTGAACACGAGATGTTATTTTACTGAGAAAAAATCATAACTTGTGAGACAAGTATTGGGTACTAGGATTGAACAATCCAATAAGGCACTCATACAATTAATTTCAGTTACATTAAGAAAAATTGCTGAGAGGGCCTAAAAAGAAGAATGGCTACTAGTTTGTAAAAGTATCTATTGTATGTGCTTCTTCCATATCACCTAATATTTAAAATTTTAATTTCAAATAATGTTGGTTGTAAATATTATTATTATAAAATCTATTATTATTTCTGATTCTTTTTGATTTATATTTAATTTTTATATTAGTCATAAGTAATCTCGTACAAGTTATTCCTAATTAAGTTAAACTTTGCAGCTAATGTGTGAAGTAAATATTTAATTATTTATATTTTCACATTTCCATACCATATACAATTCTATTGCCATTGGTACTTATTAAGGAATTGATTGGAGAATATATAAATGGTCACCCGTGATTCTACATAAATCAGAACTATAAATAACACAATGTAATGTTATCATTAATGATATGATAATTCATATTTAAGATTTTATTTTAATATTTAATCTCCCAATATTACCTATATCTCTTGATGGTTCCTACCTATTAAATTACCTCATTTGCTTTTCTAGCATAATATGCTAGAAAATTAATTATAATTCATTAATATTATTAATTATATTAATACATTATAAAATTAATTCATTCTAATTAATTAGTAAGATTGTAATGTTAGCATTCCAATCCAAAGGTTACATTCTATAATAGGTATCATTGATATAATAAAGAGAAATGGTGTTTTTTACATTAGCCACAGATTCATGAATCTAAGTATCTTGTTCTTTATTTTATTTTATTTTTTGTTATTTTAAGTACTATGATTCAATTTTAGGTTCAATTTTATATTTTAAGGGACCTAAACATGTCACCGAACTGACACTGGTACACCTCTGCCAACTCTTCAGGGAATACAGGCATATATGTATGTATGTATGTAGGCAGGTGTTTTAAGCTCTGAGTATAGAGACTTTTTATAATCACTTTGACATGTAATGCAGGAACAGTTCCTCAAAAACTTAAAACCTCTAATCAATTACAATGATTAGGTATATAAGAGGTTAGGAAACTTAAATCCTTACCAAGTTGTTTGGCAGTGTAAGAACTGTTTTGGTAAATGTCAATTAAATAATTAAAATTATGATTTCTCTTTTGTGCAGAAATTAGTACATATTGTTTTGAATTAAATATAAACCTGATAATTAGTCATTTCATGGTATATAAGGCAATTTTTCTGGTTACTTTACAGCACTGGCATTGTTGCACTGGTAAGTTGAATTAACTATTTAGATAAGGTGCTGATTTATAGCCTTAGGATCTCAGAATAGTACAATTTGTTTTAGAATTTAAGTGAAGATGCAGTTGTTCAATAGATTAACAGAAGCTAAACTATTAAATTTGTTTTGGTTCTAAATATAAATATTTTGCATCTGTATATCCTGTGATAGGTACTTCCTATTATCTTTGATTATTACCATAAGGCAGACATACTTTTCATGTAAGTTATAAAATAAGTTTCTGCAGCGATGGTATTTAAAACATAAGCATATTATTTTAAATATTCTTATCTAAAACGCTGGATAATTAATTGACTAAACATAATCGATACTCTGATGTTAAGAGTATTCTGGTTGCTTACTACAATTCCATGAGATCCTCATCCTTATGGATTCAGATATAACAACCCGCTGTAACAAATTTTGTTTTACTTTGTTTTTTCTCCTTCCTGAGGAGCTAGGTTGGTACCAGATGCTTATTATAACCAAACTCGTTTTTGGCAAAATGATAGGTATATCATTCTCCTTGTCCAAATACATTGGTAGAAGGTCTTCAGTGATTTTCTGTTGGTTATAATAAAATATTTATGTTATACCTGCCAGTATGTCTGTGATGATACTGATCACTGATTGCTGAAGTAGGTATGCTCCCCGGGAACCACCTGGATCTGCTACTGGTACTGCTGCTATTGACTACCTTCTCTCCTTGTTGCATCTTGATTTAGAGATGTAATTCAATGTGCCTGCTGCAGTTCTAGTTAGTATACCATTCAGTAAACATTTAATAAGTTTATGATATTACCTTCTGACTTATGTTTCCTATAGATTTAGCCACTATAGAGAATTTGATTTTGTCAGGGAGGTTATCTCCCATTATATGTATATTAGTAACATAATTACCAACAATATTTTCCAGTGTTGTACAATACTACTAGAAGTATGTAATGTTGCCTCTTCCGTTAACACTTTTTCAATTGTATGCATGCCCAGCATAGATTAGGTAAAATAAATGCTAAATATCCTCGTAGTTGATGCACATTCCATGACCAAACAAGATACAAAATAGGTTATAGAGATAAGTAGTTAATTGGGTGATTAACGGTGTAACCTTATAATGACCGATAGAAGAATGTGTTGTCATTCTTGTCAGTGCACATTTGTAAGATGTTTTCCTGCCTCTTGACCATCTCAACATTTAGAGTACTTAGGTATTGCCCTTAGGGCACCACACTGTTGGCCTATTTCCTGGTCATTTGTTCAGGTTTTTAACATTATTTTATGAACCAGGCACTTTTAGTACTTTCATATATAATATTTTTTCCTCATCTGAAAAATAAAACTGTTTTCTACTTACATACCTTGTTATCCCTGGACTGGTGTACTCCCCCCCCCCTTTTTCTTCTCTTCACATTGTAATGGCACGAAATCAGAACACTTTTAGTGTAGTGTGCACCTGTGCACCTTGTTGCATCAAAATATTGCCATCGAATGGTCCCTCAGTACCAATCCTAGGCAGTGAACAGCGCCGTGAATGACCCCACAGTGACAATCCTTGGCGTGTTAATGTCTTCGAACAACCCCACAGTGTTGGTCCCAGACATGGTAACGACCATTAAACGAACCCACAGTTTCGATCTTAGGTCTTATTGTTTGTTTCGTGCATTGTGAATCAATAGCAACTGTGTTGCATGTTCCATGTAGGAGGTTATCATCTACCTCAATAAGTATCTTGGATCCTGCAAAAAAACCTCTTCTTTGGTGATACTAGGTAAGTATCTGTATAATAAATCACCACTGAAGTAAGGAACAGTCTTCTTTGGAGGGAGAGTGTAACGATATTTAATTAATTTACGTTGTCGTATCTTCAATCCTTGAAAACTTCTTCAGAATATACACATCACTATTACTTTGCATTTCGGCATTATTGTTAATGCCTTTTATTGCTTATTTTAATCGTAAAAACATTTTAAATCCTGTAAGAAAAGTTTTTACGGCGTGCGTCGTTGCACGAAAAAAAGGAATGCGTTCCAGGTGACAATGACAGCAGGTTGACACATCATACATGAAAAGTCAAGGATTTTTGCATTGCTTTAAAAATCGTGCGTCATATGGATGAAAGAGAGGATACTACATATTGGTCAATCATTAAAGGACTGTCTGATGTATAATAATAATAATTTATTCTTTACAGTTTACCGAACCTCTTTACAATATATACGAGTACTTCTAAGAATGTTAAAAATGTTTCTCCTATCCTGTAAATTATGATAAAATTATACAAACAGACAGGCGATAAAATTTTGAAATAATGCCTCAATTTTTTATTTCTCGATACAATTTTATCTTACGATTTATTTATTAAATTGGGAGCTTTAGGGTCCGAATTTTCCTGTGCCGTGTAATTTTAATTCTGTTCGATCGACGTCCGTCTTCAACTATGCAAACACTTCTTCATTAAGAGGGTCTTTGTCTACTCGTGTGGGGCTCCGAGAATTATTGGAAGCTATTTTAAACACGCTTTTATTAACTTCACCTGCAACTAACTAACTAACAATGTAATCTACTTATTTTTTATAATAGTTGATAGGAAGATAGTTTATAACATTATTTTTAAAGTAGCACTATCACATAACATAATTATGTATTATAGTATAGTACAGTAGTACTTATATACATTACAGCCAAAATAGGGCCACAGCTGCATAAAGACCTACGTTATATACTTCGACAAGCTTCGGTAATACGTCATCTGCATTCAATGTCCCTTAGCAGTGACCTTAATAGGTCATCAGTCCGTGTCGATCCAACCTATATGACTAGGTTTACAATATAAAGCTTCCTTTAAGAGAAAAAGGTCATAATCCACTGACGTCACAGTGGGGTGACGGTATATGGGTTTTGCGTAATTGAAAATTAATATTTATAAACACACTCACAACACCGAAGAAAATTATTTTTTATTTGGGGCATTAGAATTAACAAGAAGGTTTTGAATAAATCCGCTTTCTTCTATAATTATAGTTCGCTGATCTTATGGCCCCGCCAGGTCTCACATCGAACGAGAAAAATCAACAGCGAATATAAATATTTTTTCCACGTGACACCAATGAGTAATGACTGATTGAACGAACGATAAAGAATGAACCGCCTCAGATCGCAGGAGAAAGGACGATGTGACGTCATCAGTAGAATTTAATAGATGTTTGTGATAATGCATCCTGTCTTCGAGAATAATTCAGAGTTTTAGAGTTGTGGTGAAAACTTTAGTGTACTATTGTCTTAAACGAGGTTTAAGAACGGTGGTTTTTACTATGGTTAAAACAAAAAGTGACTAATAACATGATAACATAATGACTGCTTGCTTTCCTTGAAGGGTTTAGGCCGAGGCGTGCTAATTATTAAGTATGTTTAGGTCCCTTTTATTATTGTGAGCCTACTGCTATTAAACGGAAACGAATCCAAACTCCGAGCTGCTATTGAGAATATTTATGAAAACTCTATAACACTTTGATGGATCTAGGACCTTTGCAGTAGCAGTCGCGCTCATGTAGATCACTGGCCTAATGAGTTTGTTAATACAGTTTTTTTTATGTACTGATATTGAGTCTATTGACTGCAATTGCTCGCCTCTTCTCATCTCTTGCCACTCATCAGGTGACTCGTTGTTTGTTTATCATCTTATAAGAATAACAGAAACAATCGATTCCTTTGACAGTGGTGTAGCGACATCTAGCGCGCTACAGAGTAACTACGTCGAAACAAATCCTGAATCACGCAAGCAGAGTTTACTGCGCGACTAGCTTATAAATTCCCAACATCAACGTTGGGCCGGGGCTTGTCAAGCAAAACAATCCGCCGGTTCGGGGTATCCTGCCTTTGGTTGGAGGGGCATATCTGCCATTTTTCCAAAATCTAGTGAAACACCAACGGAATTTTATGCCGTACTAATGATCAATGAGCTTACGGGTCGCGTTTTATCTAAATTTGTTCCCTTTCAGTCGTAAATATGCGCTGAGATTTCGTCTATATACGTATGTGATAAAGTTTTTTATGCTCGCCAGTGTTGCTTCCCTTACTTTTTGAATATGGTCGTATGGTTGACGTGTTTTATGTTTTTATACCGTGTTTATGTAGCTCGTGGTAGAGTTATAACTAGGCTGATCAATCAAGCTGCAAGGTTAAGTAGCGTTCGTCGCGGTATTATTTGGATGGGTCGAGACTAGTCCTTGCTTTGGGAAGAATGTTTCATTTATTCTCAATACTCAATACATTTATTCTCCGCAAGTTAAAAAGATGATACAACGGTTTGAACGGTTTCAACGGTGATGATACGACTGCTACACTCGAGGTCCAGGTTCCCAGGTCCTGGGGTTTTCTATGAAATTCTCAGTAGCAGCTCGGAGTTTGGAATTGTGCCCGGTTAATGGCAATAGGCTCGCCCCCTATTACATAGGACCAAATATTCAAGCGAAATGTGGGTGAAATTAGTACACCTCTGTCTAACTCTTCGGGGAATACAAGCGTAATGATATGCTATGTTATATAATTCTCTTTTTGCAGCAACAAAGACCAATAGATAAAATAATACTCATACACAAACAATATTACACTTATACATAAAAACACATTAAAATCTATTGAATATTTACGGTGTCTCGTAGCCTTGACCTGAGAATCGAACCCAGGACATCTAGCGTAGCAGTCGCGCTTAGTACCACTAGACTAATGAGGCAGTCAAACGTCATCTAACGTTGTATGAGTACATTCAAAGCTCAGAACATCGCCATAACAGAATCTTTTGTCTGAATAATGATTTACGAACATTAACCCTTAACCACCTACCTCCCGTCTCCTAGACGCAAGCAAAACTGTTATTGTTAATATTTCAATTTGAACGCGTCGCTGTTGCCCGTGCGCTTGTATACCTTTCAGCCGCGCCCCTCGGTACGCCGCCAGCGTTTGCAGAGATCGCACGTGCGCGCGTTTGGCTACGGTGAGTAAAAAACTATTGTCGAGTGTCTCAGAGACGGGAGGTAGGTGGTTACGTAATTTTTATATTGTTGCATTTTTGTTTTGTTTTAGTGAAATATGGCATTAAATAATGCAGACATTGAGAAGTGGTTAGAACGAGATGTGTCAGATAATGAGGACTTGCCAAACGATTAATGTAGTGAGGTGGAAAATAACGTTGGAGTAGATGATGTAATAGTTGACAGTTGCGAATCAGAATCCGAAATTGAAGCGGAAGAAGCGCCATCTACATCAGTATCAAGCGGAAATCAACCGCCGGAAATTTCGTCACCTATTCCACATTCACATATTCCACATCCACGTATTTACGTTTTGATTGCAAGAGACCAATTTGTCTAGAATGGTCATCCAAACTTTGCGTGAATTGTCGAGAAAGACTGTAAGTTCAAGGACTGCAATTTTGTTATAATTTTTTTTTTTTAATAGAGAAAACTATTTAGTTTTGTTTGTTGATTATTTAATAACGTAAAATAATTATGAAGAAGTTCCTATTTGCTTAATTTGTTTTTTAAAGATCTCGTTTTCATTAGATTGTAGTTTCTAAGCCAAAAATTAGTGTCATTGACGAATTTGTGATTTTATAGAAAAAGTGGTTAATTTTTATAAGTTTATTCTTTGTAATAAAAAGTCTAATATGTAAATAAACTGTTTGTTATTTTAATAGCCCTATACACTTATAAAATTTTACAAAAAACTACACTATCGTCATGACGTCTCAGAGACGGGAGGTAGGTGGTAACGTGACGAAAATAGGAGGTAGGTAGTTAAGGGTTAATCTTATAAGTCAGGAATTAATCATACGCTCTACACACACAGTATGTCTTCAAAATCACATAAAATGATTACAAGCGGAGGCTTACGAAGTCGGTGAAGGCTTCTTATTGCATTTATTTATGGACACTTAAACATTGTCAGTTAAAGAAACAGACTGTTTGGGCATTTGTTGTTTATGCCTAAATAATTAAACTGACGATCCTAAGCTCGACTGCTATACTTGAAAGGTCGAGTAAAGTGGAATTGGGTTTTTCTATGAAATTCTCAGTTGCAGTTCGGAGTCTGGATCCGTATCCGATTAATGGCCATCGGCTCGCCTCTGTATGGACATTCCGGCGAATCGTGGGTGTTTAACTGCTCGGGAAAAATAGGCGTGATGGTATGAATAATTAAAAGTTAACAATAATTTCTTTTGACGTTATTTTGAGTAAGTTATTAAGCTGTCTATTTGACCCAGTGGCGGCGGAATCATCGTGTACCATAGGCTGTAGTTACGACTCTCGCACGGCACAAGAACTTGTATGGACTATAGGTAGTTTGCATTGTAAAGGGTATGTGTATGTAAGAATTGTATTTCTAAATTAACCCACAATCTGAAAAAAATACCCTAGTAGTGTGACGCGAAGTATATTACATAACAAAATTATATGAATCTATATCTAATGATAAGGTTAGCTTGTAACTTTTTTCCAAGGAATTTAAGAGATACATTAATGCAGATCAATTAGCCGACGAAATAAACACATCTTATAAGTAATACTTGTAACTACATACATAAACATACCATTACGCCTGTATTCCCCGAAGGGTTAGGCAGAGGTGTACTAAATGTACACCCACAGTTCGCCGGTATGTTTAGGTCCCATGTAATAGGAGGCGAGCCTATTGCCATTCACCGGGCACAAATCCAGACTCCGAGCTGCTATTGAGAATTTCATAGAAAAACCCAATAACACTTTGCTCGACCTGGGGATCGAACCCAGGACCTCTAGCGTAGCAGTCGCGCTTAGGACCACTAGACTAATGAGGCAGTCACTACTTGTAACTAGTACTACAATAAAAAAATGCAAGCAATGAAACAAGATAATCTTGTCTACATAGGTAATCATAGTGCTACGACCCGTCGTAGCAAAAGCGTAGCGTATCGACCGCCTTCTACGAATTTCGTAGCACCGTAGTCGATTGATCGTAGTACCTATTTATAATGTTTCTATGCGACGTTATTTGAAATAGTTCAACAGTTCGGGTTTGGAACTTATGGCCTCGTATTTATAGCCTAATATTATAAATAAAAACTTTATTTATAATTGAGCCATTGAAGAAGACTGGGCAGAACAGTGGGGGGGGGGGGGGGTTAATCTTGAAATTATAGACCGACATTGGACATGCCGGTTATCAGGTCAGTAGATTTTATGAGCTGTCTAGATTATCAGTCATTGTATAGCTCAAATTGATTGAATTGATTGCTTGATAATTAATTTCACTGCCTCATTAGTTTAATGGTCCTAAGCACGCTAGAGGTTTTGGGTTCGATTCCTAGGACGAGCAAAGTGTTATTGGGTTTCTCATGAAATTCTGAGTAGAAGTTCGGAGTTTGGATACGTGCCCGGTGACTGGCAATAGGCTTGCCCCATTTACATGGGACCTAAAAACATACCGGCGAACTAAGGGTGTACTTCCTCGGGGAAAAGGGGATAACCAGACGGGGATTTTTTTATTGAGACAACTCTTCAGACGATCAGGCGAGCTACCTGTAGCCGTCGCCGCCCACGGCCATCTGCAGTACCAAAGGAATTGCAGATTCGTCACCTAGCCTATTAAGAAAGCGGACGGAGAATAGGATAAGGAAGGGAACGCAGAAAAGGAGAAGGAAGGGAACTGAGGGAGGAATTGGGCCATTGGCCTGAATCGGAATATAGGCGTGATGGTATGTGACTTTATTGGATGAGTGCACGCGGTATGAGTGATTATCTTGTACTAAATGCAGACAGTTTGGTATTAACTAGGCGAGCTCAGAGCAGGCAAAGAGGTGACATAATGATATGATGAATTGTACTGTCGCTAGCACATCAGGTTATATAAAACTGTTAAATTACTCCAAATTATTTAAACGCTAAAAGGTTGATGATTAAGTTCAAAATCGACTGAGAAAATTTGACATTTTGTGGTTACTTGATGTGCTGGTGACCGAATATTGTTAACACTGTACAATAAGAATCTTTAAATCATAATTTACTTGATTTTTTTTTTTTTTTTATAGGATAACTCGGCAAACGAGCAGGCGAGCTACCTGATGGTAAGTAGTCATCGCCGCCCATGGACATCTGCAAAACCAAAAGAGTTGCAGATGCGTTGCCGAGCCTATTTAGGGAAAGGGAGGGGAAGGAGAAGGAAGGGGATTGGGGGAGGAATTGGGCCTCGGGCCCTCTCGCTCACCAAACGAAGCGCAGTAATGAAACGCTACTACTCGGACGTCGGTCTTCTGCGAGAGTGTGGTACTTCCCCGGTCGAGCCGGCCCATTCATGCTGCGAACAGCGTGGCCCTACCACAACAAAACAACATTTTGATGCCAAAAGCGCCCCCACCTCATAGCAAATTTCGTCCTTATTTATGAGCTAAGAGTTTTCATCAAGAAACAGTTTAGCTAGCTTACATTTTGAAATTAGATAATTATTTCAAAGTGACATAGAAATTATTTTAAACAAGTTAAAATGAAATATCTGCCTAGTCGTTTAAGTTGTCGCAGATTTGTGTAGTTTTAAGTGATTCTGATTTTAAGTTATTAAAACCTAAAATTTCTAAGGTTATTCAGTGACTTATTGGTGTGGTTACAAGCGCGGCTATTGGGAGATCGCCAGTTGCATTCCCAGGCCAAGCAAGGGGTTAGTGGGAGTTTATCATTCTCCTAGTCTTATCCTCAATCACGTTGGGGTCGGTCTCTAGTCTAACCAGATAGACTGAATATCAGTATTAGAGTATCAGAAATGCCATAAGACCTCCGCAACCCGATTTATAGGCAACACCCATAGTTGAAACTTATACTGGTATATAGTTCTAGGTGCTCGTATTACAACCGGGCTTCACGTTCTCTCCGAGGCCCGAATGGGTCGTGAAAGAACTTTCACCCATCCACAGAATGACCGCGGCGTGCGTAGCTTAACCTTACAGACAAGCGAGCTATTACTTAGTTATTTGGGGTTTCTATGAAATACAAATTTCTATGAAGTACATACATACATACACTCACGCCTTTTTCCCATAGGGGTAGGCAGAAACTACAGAACCCCATCTGCATTATTGCATACTTCTTTTGCTTCGTCCACATTCATACATCTTGTCATATACATGCGCCGGTTGCGGGTACTACGCACCTGACCTTTCTATGAAATATAAAAATACGAGAAGAATAGACCAATTTTAAACCTAAGACTAGAAAATGAGCTTGGCAAGTAAATTTTAATACGGACATAGGTTAATACATTTAACCCTCTACTGCAATACGGTGGTATATAATACCCGGATAGCTCATGGATTACGCGACCAACATAAAATCTCGTCAGGGCGGCTTATAAGTGAACCTGTCAAGCACAAAGCCTTAACCCCTTTTTAAGGCTTTGTGCAGACCTGTTGTATGTGGTGTCGTTAAAATGAGGTAAAATGTTTTGAAGAACTACTTTTGTGTATTTCTTTGGCAACTTTAAATAAAAATCATGATGATTTTCATTACATTTCGTTGCTAGGAAATACCTAATATCAAATATATGTAGAAATCTATCTATCATATATTGATTTGTTACTTTTGTATTGGGACGGAATTGACCTTCAAGATACAGTTTTTTACTAGTTTGAAGGCCTAGGAATGCACATGTAACTGGTTTATAATTAAGAATAAGCTAAATGCTTGTGTTATGAGTGGGTTCACGTCGGTAGTGTATCATAATACATACTAACACCTCCATATCTACATCCTGAATATGATGATTAAGACGCTTATTCGCGTCGGCGTCAATGCGCTAACCCCCTTACGCAATGGGGGAATAAATCATGGTGCGCGGGTACAAATGACCCTAATGTGCCGTGATGTTCAGGTACCCCCAGTAACGAAGGGGTTAACGAGTTTTAGTGATGCATATTAGATTAAATTTTATGTTTTACATTTAAAATGATTCGTCGTATTTTATTGGATTTTGCCAAATTGTGTAGTGTGCGACTGCTGACCTCTTCCAAGATCTTGAGTTCGAGTCCTAGGAAGTGAAATGAGGGCTAAAATTTATGGTAAACTTGCATTACGTACATCTGTATACCTCCGTCAATAATTTAAGATGTTTGATGGTATTTTTTGTACCAAAATATACACATTAATCATAGAAAAAATAACATAACATCACGTATCTATTCCCCGAAGGGCTGGCAGAGGTGTAAGGTGTACACCCATGCTTCGCCGGTATGTTTAGGTCACAATAACACTTTGCTCGACCTGGGAATTGAACCCAGGACCTCTAGAATAGTAGTCGCGCTTTTGACCACTAGACTGACGGGGCAGAAATTCTACTATTTAATTCACAAATTTATTACATAATGTACAAAATACAAGTCAATAACTTACTTATATTGTCGTAATATACCCATTATTTTCCTAAACACTGTTAACTTACAAAAAAAAGCTTCAATAAGTCGAGCCACCTCGTTCAGTTAACAGATCGATCGCGATATGTTCGTTCATTTGTTATTTAGCTCGGAGCCATACGCGCATGCATGCGATAAGCTTCGTATATTTTTGTAAAGCTTGTTCCCATCAGCATACAAATAATTCGTTCTATGGATTAAAATACATTCCTTCGTTCCGTTCGTTTGTAGTTCGGTTGAGATGTACAAACAGATCCACGGAACATATTTACTTTTGCCATCACAATTTATAGTTGAGCTTGCATCAGTTTTATCCGTGTTTGTACTCGTAGTTTTTTTCATTTGTTTCATTTCATTTCCATTCATTTTATTTGTGAACATTTATATTAAAACTAGCTTTCCGCCCGCAGCTTCGCCCGCGTGGACAACACGATTTTGCCGGTTTAGGTTTTTCCAAAATAACATGTACCTATATTTATTATTAAATGTGCAGGATTCGTATTTTTTTTTTATGGCTTATCTCGGCAAACGAGCAGGCGAGCTACCTGATGGGAAGTAGTAATCGCCGCCCATGGACATTTGCAAATCCAAAGGAGTTGCAGATGCGTTACAGAGCCTATTTAAGAAAAAGGGAGGGGAAGGAGAAAAGGAGAAGGAAGGGGACTGAGGGAGCCCAATTTCTCCCTCAGTCCCCTCGTATTCTAATATCTATCTATTCATGGTCCATCATTCTGGAGTTCTCGTAGGATCGATTTCCACGGGGAGGTACAAATAGTAGTAAACAACTTTGCTCATTGGTTCTTTTTCTGTCTGGTGTCAAAATGACCGGACTGCTATTAGTACAGACTCTGTAACAGGCAACGTAGAATTGGTCATGAAGGAAGCAATGTTGTCTTAAATGTATGCCTGCCAACCTTAATGAATCACCCTGTATAATTTTATGGGCATTGCAAATCAGAAATCGTACTCATAAACATAGTCGGATGGTATCAGTGGTAATTGAGGTAGGAAAAGTGATTCCCCCGAAGACTCTTTAATATTTTTGTGCAATGCGGTTACTCGCAATCTAGTCCCATTACATAGTTTAAATGGTTTAATGAGACGCAGCAGCATTACAGGTGTCCCAAGGAAGGTTAACGATGTTAAGGAACTCTACATGATAGTAAATTGCTTCATCCGCTTGTAGCACTGAATCGATAGACCTGTTTTAAATTTCTGAACTCTCCAACGACTTAAGAAGTTTGTCATTAATAGCAGCTGCATTGTTGTTTTTCGGAGTTAGTATTGCACGTTTGCACAGCCAATCTATAAACTTGTTTGTATATTAGAAAAATCAGGCTACACTAACTATTAGAACTATCGTAGCCACCTGTCATTACTGTATTCAGCAGAGATGGTATACATATTTTCCTTTCGGATTCGGGATAATCCGCATTTCCTATTTTAAGTAATAGCTCTGAAAACTTTCCAAGAACCATATCTCTCATATTTCTTTTTACAGATAATCATTATGTTGGGTATGGCTATAGGTATGACGATGTTAAGTATGCTCTGATTTCATCTGCTCGGGTTCCTCTAGGTATAACAGAATCTGGCGGCATTCCCCCGCCTGCAACACAGGAACTCCACCAATCGCTCTATTGCTGATCTGATATCTATAAGAATCTAGTGTGTGCTTGAATTCCACCTTTGTGTGCCTTAGTTATCTCATCCCACACGATAAATCTGCGATTTCGGAGAATTTGAGCCATGTCACTCTGCTAAGATATTATTGCACAACGGAGTTTCGACACGAATAAGACTAAGCAGAATTTTTAAAGGCAGAGTGAGCCGCTTTCCCACCTTCCCACCAAAAGAGGTACTATTCCAGATGCAGCTACAGCTAAAGCAAAACCCCGATTACTTTATAGTTTAGCCAAAAGTAAGTGCGTGACATAAAATGGTTAATGGCTAAATAATAATATGGGCAACTTTCATATGATTTTCGAATATTGTGATTCTCGTATTTTTTTATTTTGAACGTTATGCATAACGTATTCCGTTTTAAAGGTAATAATAAAAATTAGGTGTTAATACAAATGCCAGATTTCTTTACTTGCACTATATAGGGGCAGTAACTCTTTTCACGCGGCTAAGGGGTGAAATTGAAATTTTGTTGCTTTAATTGTATTGTACAGCTTAATGCATAAGTTCAAGCACGATAATAAACAATTTATTTTAAAATACGTGTTTCTTTTATTATAATGAAGAGTTTGAATACTTAATCTCAAGTGATTTTGATAATAAACAACTTATTTTCAGTACAAACTTTAACACCCCTTTTTACCCCTTTAAGGGATGAAATTCAAAAAATCCAAAAATAAATGAGTCTTTAATTATATTGAAAAGCATTAATATTAAATTTCAAGTGATTATGATAAAAAATAATAATAATCTATACAAACTTTAACACCGCTTTTTACCCATATATGGGATGAAATTTAAAAAAAAATTAATAAAGTATTTTTTTATTTTATTTGAAGGCTAAATACCAAATTTCATTCAATTCAAATAAAAAATGACAGAGTTTCATACAAACTTTAAACCCCCATTTCACCCCTTTAGGGGATGAATTTCGAAAAATCCTTTCTTAAATGACGCCTAGAGTATAAAAGCAATATCCTCACAAATTTTCAAACTTCTATCATTAGTGGTTTCGGCTGGGCCATGATATGTCAGTCGGGACATTGCCTTTTATATATATAGATAGATAGGCGGTAGTTAGATAAATTATAAAATACTAAGTAAGTTGTACGTAATGGAATTTTCTTTGAAATGTAGATTTTTTAAATGTAAAAAGTTCGCGGTGAATATTGATAGTTTTAAAGTTCATTAATCATTACTTCTTTAACCTATCGAAATCTTATATATTACTTTCATAAAAAAAATATATAATTTTTTTGCTTATGTGAAAGATTTTAATGGATTGTCAGTGGCTGCCTGGGGAGTATCCGGGTATGTGATAGAGACGTCAAATTAATTATACCTACACGTAAGCGGTGGTAGCCCAGCGGTAACGGCAGCGATTTACGAGTGTTAAGTTGTAGGTTCGAACCCAGACACGTGGGTTACTTTGTGTACATTATTTCATCACCACTGCTCCAAAAACCGTGAAGGAAAACATCGTGAGGAAATCGGCATGTTTTAGAACCAAAATATTCGAAGACATGTGACATCTTCCAACCCGCATTGGGTCCGCGTGGGAGATTACGGCCCACTCCTTCTCACTGAGAGGCCTGTGTCCATGTGGGAACATTATTAGCTGATTAAGCTATGCTACATGTTGGCATAATGTATGTTCAAATTATGGCCAACATTTCAGTCAGCTTAATCCATATTAGGATTAGCAGTGATCGTAAAACAATGACTACAAAAACTATTGTATGTAGCATTTTATCTTTAGTACTGTTACGCCGAGTAACTAATAGAAAAACGTGGATAGGCCACGAAGGTTCTAGATCCGTCATAGAAGCACGTCGAAACATAAAAGAATATACCCGACTACACCGCGCGCAAATAATAACCGTTCAAGGCCAAGGTCACGGGTCAACGCCCGGAAACAATAGGCGGTTAGGTACTTACACGATATTTATCGACTTATCGCGACCATTCGACTCTGGAATCTTCATTGCGCGTATAAATACCGGTCGTGAGGGCTAGGCAGAGTAGTCTTGTGTTGGAAGCGAACAAGTGAAGATCGAAGTGAGTTAACAAGTGATTAATTGTGCGATATTGTTGAGTGTAGTGTACAACTATAGTGACGTTGTGGTGATTTATTGTTGTGTTTTAGTGTATTTAATTAAAGTGTTTGTTTGTTTATTGGTAAATTGGTGTTAATTAATTTATCCCGAACCCCAGCTCGTAACAATTTGGTGTCAGAAGTAGTGGGATAAATTATGCCAGTTTTACCTAAGGAAGACACTGACGGTATTCGTACCAGAAGTCAGCGGCAGCAGGAGATGGACCAGAGACGTTTTGAAGAGTCTCCACCACAACCTTTGGTCCGTCAGCAACCGCTGGAAGATCCAGCTGCTGGACCATCTGGAGCTGCTCCTGCACCAGCACCTGATATGGCGGCCTTGATGGTAATCCTGCAAGAGCAGGCACGCCGTCAGGAGGAGCAGGCTCTCCGTCAGGAGGAGCAGGCTCGCCAACTGCGGGAGCAGCTGCAGCAGGATAAGGAGGAGCAGGCCCGCCGGCAGGAGGAGCAGGCCCGTCGGCAGGAGGAGCAAACGCGACAATTGCAGGAGCAGATACAGAGTGCTAAAAATGACCAAATGCTCCTTATGAAGGACATTCACGCCACATTTAGCAAGGAGCTCAAGGTTGTGAAAGATCAGGTTGAGCTACATGATTGTTGGATTTCCGAAGCCAAAGTTGAGATGGCCGATATGAAAAAGGCTTTAGGCGATATAAAGGCAGGAAACGGAATTGTGGCTCCTGTGGTTGCGGCTCCCATGACCACCTCACTACGTGGGTTTAAAGTGCCACCTTTTGATGGAACCTCATCATGGTCAGCTTACAGGATCCAGTTTGAAGCTTTTATGAATTCAAATGGATGGGATAAAGGACAGGCAAAGACGGCACTCACCTTAAGCCTTCGTGACCAGGCTTTATCAGTTCTGGAAGCCCTTGGTAAGGACATGACCTACGATCAGCTGCTGGAGGCATTGGACTCGAGGTACGGTGACGCTCACCTTGAATACGTCTTTCGTGCCCAGTTGAAGGACCGCGTACAGCGTAGCGCCGAAACGTTGCAGCAATGGGCCGTGGAAGTCGAAAAGATGGTCAGAAAAGCCTATCAGTCCACACCTGCGCAAATCGACGGAAATCTGGTCCAGGCGTTTGTTGATGGAATTCGCGACCTGGAAGTCAGAGCCGCTGTGAGACTCGGGCACCACAAGAGTCTAAAAGACGCCTTGGCCCATGCCTTAGAAGTCGAGGCAGTCAGACAGGACCATCGGGCCCACCGTATCCGGGAGGTCGTGCTGCCTACATGTCACCTCTGCGGGGAAAAGGGTCACTTCCAGGCGGGTTGCCCAAAGCGCGGCGAGGGTCGAAGAAATGGTGTTGCATCACCTAGATGCTACATTTGTGGAGAAAAGGGCCACCTCCGAGCTAATTGCCCTAAGGGAACCTCGTGGCGCGAAAAGAGTCAGGGCGATAAATTAAGGGTGGTGGATACCACCACCGAGGAGCAGCAGGGAAACGAGTGAAAGCCAGGACTGCGGGGCGGGTGCTGGCTGGTGTGGAGGGAGCCCCAAGAATTTCGATTTCGCAAGCCCATGATGGGAACAGCCTGATCATCAGAGGCGAAGTCAACAGAACACCCTGTAAGCTGACACTAGATACTGGAGCTTCTCGCACGGTCGTGAATTCTCAGGTGGCACGTCGGGTTCTTGGGGACTGCATCAGTGACCGTGATTGTATACAACTGGTAACAGCTACTGGTCAGCACATACCCGTCCGAGGCGAGAAGGAGATGGAATTGAAACTTGGCAACAGATTATATCGGCATAATGTCATCGTAGCTGACATAGTAGATGATTGCATCTTAGGATTGGACTTTATGAGAAAGCATTGTTGTGAGATTGATGTGAATCAGGGAGTATTGAAGTGCGGTTCAGAAGAAGTGTTTATGGAAGGTGCAACACCAGGGAATGTGTTCTGTCTGAAGAAAATTGTTCTTGCCCCTAGGTCGGAAACTGTCGTCCCTGTCACTCTTACAAAGAATGCTGATGCTGATCAGAAAAATCGATGCGTTCTCATAGAAAGGGTGGACGATGATTTCCCATGGAAGATGGCACGAACGTTGGTAAGGGCTACCAATGTTACAGCAGTACGCATATTGAACCCAAGCGATAAGGAGCAAGTTATCAAGAAGGGCACATTGATGGGTACTTGTGAAGAAGTAGCCTGGATGCGACGATGCAATGATCAGTGTACTGGCAAGATTTTGCAAAATCCAAAGTTTAACGTGGCAACGCTCTTAGAAGACTCTCGGAATGATTTGTCTGAAGAGGAAACAAACAAGGCCAAGAAGATGTTGTTCCAGTACGCTGACATTTTCTCTACAAATGACGCGGACATAGGTAAGACTGGATTGGTTCAGCACAAGATTAATACTGGCAATGAGTTACCAATTCGTCAGCGACCCAGGAGGCTGCCAGTTGCACGAGAGAAGGAAGTGGAGACCATGATTGAAGGAATGGTAAAGGATGGCGTAATAGAGCCTTCGTCTAGTCCGTGGTGTTCTCCTGTGGTGCTGGTGAAAAAGAAAGATGGCAGTATGCGCTTCTGTGTTGACTATCGACGGCTGAATGATGTCACGAAGAAGGACAGCTACCCATTGCCAAGGATCGATGACACGCTGGATACATTAACTGGAATGAAATGGTTTACAACCCTGGACCTAAAAAGTGGCTACTGGCAAGTGGAAATAGACCCCAAGGACAAAGAGAAGACTGCATTTTCTACGGGAAAGGGTCTGTGGCAGTTTAAAGTCATGCCATTTGGACTGTGCAATGCTCCTGCCACGTTCGAGAGACTCATAGAATTAGTGCTCACTGGCCTAATTGGAGATGCGTGCCTGGTCTATTTGGATGACATCATCATTGTGGGCCGTACGTTTGATGAACACCTTAAAAACCTGGAACGTGTGCTATCGAAAATTCAAGGAGCCAATCTAAAGTTGAGTCCGAAAAAGTGCTCATTTTTCAAACACCAAGTAAGTTTTTTGGGACACGTAGTTTCTGAAAAGGGTGTTGAAACGGATCCAGAGAAGATAGTTGCTGTCAAAGACTGGCCAGTTCCAAAAGATAAGACGCAAGTCAGAGCGTTTTTGGGCTTGTGCTCCTACTATCGACGGTTTGT
This sequence comes from Subacronicta megacephala, assembly GCA_958496365.1. NCBI lineage: Eukaryota > Metazoa > Arthropoda > Insecta > Lepidoptera > Noctuidae > Subacronicta > Subacronicta megacephala. The sequence goes on along the minus strand of OY292531.1, from coordinate 2,447,263 downwards.
GAAGAATTTTTCGGACATTGCGAAGCCTTTACACAAACTGACTGAGGAAAAGTCGCAGTTCCGCTGGGATGCAAACTGTCAAAGTGCTTTCCAGGAGTTAAAGGAACGTCTTTGCAATACCCCTATCCTGGGCTACCCTGATACCGAAAATGAGTTCATCGTGGACACCGACGCAAGTAATACAGGAATTGGTGGCGTCTTGTCACAGCGAAAAGGTGATCAGGAGGTTGTGATAGCCTACTTCAGCAAATCGTTGTCAAAACCAGAAAGGAACTACTGCGTCACAAGGAGAGAACTGCTTGCAATAGTTAAGACATTGCAACATTTTAGCAAGTACTTATTGGGACGGAAATTTCATCTGCGAACTGACCATGCTGCTCTGAAGTGGCTATTACAGTTTAAGAACCCGGAGGGGCAAGTAGCAAGGTGGATTGAGCTACTACAGGAATTCGACTTCATAATTGAACATCGCAGTGGCAGATCTCACGGTAATGCCGATGCGTTATCTCGAAGACCTTGTCCGGAAATGTGTAAACACTGTGTCAGACAAGAAGCCAAGGAAGCAGTTCCTGTGAGGATGCTGAAAACAGACCTGAGTGATGAATGGAAGGAAACCTTACAGAAAGCTCAGGAAATTGACACGGATATTAAACCGATTCTTGAGCGGATGAAAGCTGGTGCCTCGAAACCATCATGGAGTGATGTTGCGGCATTAAGCACTGTCACGAAAAGTTATTGGGCTCAATGGGACAGTTTATTGATACAGAACGGTGTCTTGTGCCGTAAATGGGAAAATGCTAAAGGGGACAAGTGTCACCTTCAGATGGTAGTCCCTAAAGCAAAGGTACCAGATGTCCTGCGACTGTACCATGACGGATGTTCAGGAGGTCACCTAGGAGTCAAAAGAACTTTGTTGAAGATTCGAGAGCGATTCTACTGGATCCACTGTCGGGATGACGTTGAAGACTGGTGTCGTAAATGCACTAGTTGTGCTGCTGTAAAAGGGCCGCATACGCGCAGCAGGGGTGCATTGAAAGTCTACAACGTTGGTGCACCCTGGGAACGAATAGCTTTAGACGTTGCAGGACCGTTTCCGGAAAGTGAAAGTGGGAACAAGTATTTCATGGTTGTGATGGATTACTTTACCAAGTGGCCGGAAGTGTTCGCCATTCCTAATCAAGAAGCTTCCACAGTCGCAGATAAGTTGGTTCATGAAGTCTTCTGTCGATTTGGAGTACCCTTAGAGATTCACAGTGACCAAGGAAGGAATTTTGAGTCTCAAATATTCCAGGAGACATGTCGGGTAATGGGTACTCATAAAACCAGGACCACCTCTTGCCACCCGCAATCTGATGGAATGGTTGAACGGTTCAATCAGACCTTAGAGAGATATTTGGCAAAAGTCGTGGGAAACCGGCAAAGGGATTGGGATAAGCACATCCAACCGTTCCTTCTATCGTATCGGAGTGCAGTTCATGAAAGTACGACGGTAACGCCAGCCTTCGCGAACTTTGGAAGAGAACTTCGGTTGCCTGCGGACCTACTCACCGGTATTCCCCCTGATGCTCCCAGATGTGTGACTGACTATGCGAACGACTTACGCACCAGAATGGATGACATATATGAGCATGTCAGGCAATCAGGCCAACAAACGTCCGAGAGGATGAAGACCCGCTACGACCGCAAGATGAACAACAAGGGTTTCGACCAAGGTTCACTAGTGTGGCTGCATAACCCGGTGCGCAGCAAAGGAAAGTCACCTAAGTTACAGGCAAAATGGGACGGTCCCTACAGAGTCGTGACTAAGATTAACGATGTCACCTACCGTATACAAAAAGGACCAAGAGGTGCCCCGAAGATCGTTCATGTGGATCGTTTAGCGCGGTATCATGGATCTAATGATGCTCGAGACGAGCATGTCTTAGGAGGGGGCAGTGTTACGCCGAGTAACTAATAGAAAAACGTGGATAGGCCACGAAGGTTCTAGATCCGTCATAGAAGCACGTCGAAACATAAAAGAATATACTCGACTACACCGCGCGCAAATAATAACCGTTCAAGGCCAAGGTCACGGGTCAACGCCCGGAAACAATAGGCGGTTAGGTACTTACACGATATTTATCGACTTATCGCGACCATTCGACTCTGGAATCTTCATTGCGCGTATAAATACCGGTCGTGAGGGCTAGGCAGAGTAGTCTTGTGTTGGAAGCGAACAAGTGAAGATCGAAGTGAGTTAACAAGTGATTAATTGTGCGATATTGTTGAGTGTAGTGTACAACTATAGTGACGTTGTGGTGATTTATTGTTGTGTTTTAGTGTATTTAATTAAAGTGTTTGTTTGTTTATTGGTAAATTGGTGTTAATTAATTTATCCCGAACCCCAGCTCGTAACAGTACCATAGACGTTCATACATATGCCTTTTTTCACAGGGGTAGGCAGAAACTATAGATCGCCACTTGCTACGACTCTTACATACCTCATTCCCTCCTTACAGATTCATACATCTTTTCATACGCACTGGTTGCGAGTAATACGCACCTAAATTAGTACCAAATTGCCAGTTAATTGACAGTTTACACCAAGTGAAACCATACAATACTTATGAATACGGTATCAAAGGATCCCTTCACTAATCGTAAATCTAATATCGATATCGCTTACTTAGTTTCACTTGCCACTCACACTCCCACTATTTCCATGTAAACACGCCCTTAATTTCGGTATAATATGACGGCATTAATTATCGGTATATCGGACTATGAGTATACCGATACCAGATGGGATGCCCGGATATAATGTAATTACCACGGACTAATGACAGCCTCATATCGTATCGTATATAGCCTGTAGCTTATGTGTTCCTGGGAATAAATGTTGACCTATTTTTTGTTGCTACTGCTCGACGGTTGGTCGAAAATCGACCGCGATATTTTTTTGCACTCTTTTTATTTAACTTTAATTATGCCAAATATCACACTACTACATGCGCGCAATGTGCTCAAAAAGGGGTAAAAGGTTTTTTTCACAAATAATTATTCGTGAACATAATTCTTCATGAATAAACGATGGGTAAAATAAAAAATTTAATAACTGCCGACAATTGCATTATATCCCCACCGATTTTCATCAAACATAAAACAAAATCAAAATCGATTCATCCGTTTGGGAGCTACCAAGCCACAGACAGATACACACAAGCACGACCAACTTTCACATCGACTTTGAAATGCCTGTGCCTAAGTTAGAACATTATCGGCGAAGTTGCATTTACATGATACTAATATATTATAATGCCCTGCCGAAAGCTATTATTCAACTACCCTTTACAAAAATTTGTGCTGAATTAAAAAAGTGGTTGCATGAAGGTTTTTATTCTCTGAATCAGTTCTGCCATAAAAATTCATGTAATTTTAATACATATGACCTTACATCAAGGTATATTCACTAATCTACAGTACAGTGTTTTGTATTGTGTCCATTAATTTATCGTTCCGGTTATATGTATACTCGTAATATATTTTTATTATTATATTATGTTTGCATGCCGCTGTGCCGGCGAAACTTGCTGAGCTAAATGTTTTAAATAATATCCTTTTATGTACCATGTTTTTTCGCTGATACGACGCACGTCCCTCTCTTTTATTTGGTAGCACTATTAATAGATCGTATATTTAATTTAAATTACCTATCCACTTTGCTACTATTTGTTATTTGTTGATGTTTACAGTGTTTACTTTTATTTTATTAGGGGAGCGGGGGGCACGTTGTTACATGGGTAAGAAGTTACACGCATTTTTTACCAGGATTTTGAACTCTTTGATAGACGTAAGTGGACTCATTTGTTGTCCGTGTCGTGCGTTGCATAAAAACAATCAGTGACCCGCCGAGCGGCAAGCTGCTAGGTTCTGTGCACGTGTCTCGATTTCGATCAAGTAAGTAACAAAATCCTTTACGAAATTCTTGATTCCTGCTGTCTATATTTGTTATTCTCTAAAATTTTTTAACCTCGAACGTTCATAATGGAGCGTCGGTAGCCTAATGGCTAGGGCGTCGGATTTGCGATTATATGGTTGCCGGTTCGAACCCCACCCATTGCACTACCGACGTGAACCCACTCGTAACACAAGCATTTAGCTTAGCACGAGGGGTTAACAAGAATACTAGCAATGTGTGACCCACATCACTAGTAAGCTTTTTTTAAAAAAAAAAAATAAAAAAAAATGTATCTAATTTTGATTTGCAACAGCGTTTTATTCTGCTATTGATATCCACTAATGGCGACTTTAATTTTAATTAAAAAACATACCCTGGGGCAGGTTGTTACAATTTTTCGGGGTAAGTTGTTACATGTAACAACTTTACGGTTCGAAACCCACTCACTGCACTACCGACGTGGACCCACTCGTTATACAAGCATTTAGTAGGAGGGTTTAACAATACTTGTAATGTGAGACCCACATTGCTAGTGAGGTTTTTTTATTAAAAGATATACAGACCCATATTTGTTGCGTGCGGAGACCGAACCCACGAGACGTCGAGCAGAAACTTACCTTAACTTTTAAGGTAGACTTCGAAGCAAGGGTTTATGACGCGGCGTTTGTAGTATTATTGACGCCGCGTGACTGTCACTGCGCGTCAGAGCGGCAAATTAAGTCGGAAATGTAGGAACGTCATTCGTCATTGATCGGCAAGTTCCAGGGAGCCTAGACAATGTTACATTTCCATATCGAAAACGAAGTTAGATTAATCTGAAATGTATGGAATTGGCATAATCTTGCGATATGTCACGTGATGAAATTACGTCAAATCCATACATTTCGGAACTTCGTCATCGATAATGAAGATATTGTGACATTGTCTACTGGCCCTGAGGTGACGCGAGAAAATTTGGGGCGCTATCTTTAAGTTGAACACATATCGTACAAATAAACATAAATACTGACATTGGCATGACATAATAATACTTAAGATTAATGTTTTATTCATCTAATGACATTGTAATTTCACATAACATACGATCACGCCTGTATCCCCGAAGGTTTTGGCAGAGGTGTACTAATGTACACCCACGCTTCGCCGGTATGTTTAGGTCCCATGTAATAAGAAATCCAGACTTCGAGCTGCTATTGAGAATTTCATAGAAAATTTGAAGAACACTTTGCTAGAGCATAGCAGTAGTGCTTGGAACTACTAGACCAATAAGGCAGACATTGTAATTTAATATTAATATTTTGTCACTTCTGTCTATTTCACATGTCTACCTAAGACAAAATAGGCTGACTCACGCAATAGATAAATACCATTTAATCTATTTTATGTGGAATAAATGAATTTGAATGATTCAGGAAATAAAAGTGTATTAACAAAGAATACCTACACTAAAATACTTTCAATGGAAAAGTGAAACATTATTTCCTTTTCTTTATGCAATAGCTACATAAAGTATCGAAACCACTCAATGTGTTCCGAGCTTTATTGGCAATTCACACTACAGAACCGATACGGGAAACCTAAAACAAAACAATCCCGTTTGACTTTGTCGCAGTTGAGTAAGGAGCGAATTTCCCACAGTTGCTGTGTGACAAAATCACAGAGTTAAGAATAACGAATACTCCTACGTTTTTATTTCAACTTCTTTTTACTTATTAGCGTTGCCCCCGGCTTTGCCCATAGAGTATTTCGATACGATTACTCGGCAATTACGTCAAGTGCTAGAGTGGAGACCGCATTTGGGCAAACGTAGTGTGGGACGCCCTGCGACGCGATGGAGCAACGATTTGAAGAAGGTGGCTGGCAGCGGATGGATGCGAGCTGCCCAAGACCGGGATGGTTGGCGCTCTTGAGGGAGGCCTATGTTCGGCAGTGGACGGCAATAGGCTGATATGATAATGATGACTCGGCAAATTAGCAGATGAGCTACCTGATGGTAAGTAGTCAACCGCCCATGGACATCTGCAAAACCAAGAGCAGCATATAGGAGAAGGAAAGGGACTTAGGGAGGGTTTGGGCCTTCGGCGCTCCACACTCACCGTACGAAACGCAGCAGTATACGTACTGCTACTTGACCTCGATATTCTGTTAAGTTATAGTAGGATTCGTTACCTCACAATCACTTGCTGTGCCATGCTGCTAGTGGAAGTAAATTTATTCTGGTCAAGTTAGTCTTGTACATGAAAATTTTGGGCATATTGAAGTATCTATACAAAGATAATATTTTCTATTTTCTTCGTAAGATGTTTCGCGTTCCGTGTCGTATTTTGTCGGTACGAATGAATCTGGCATGCCAAACGCTGCTATGTCTTTGTCATTTTAGCCATACTACACTGGCTGGAAATGCTGTGAATGACAGAATAGTGAAGAAATATTTTATTTGTTTTGAATATTTTCAACAGTGTGTGACGACCTCTAACGAGATGGACAGACGACCTGGTAGACGATGACCTTTTGTTTTGCATAGAACATAATTATTAAGGAACTGGTTTCACGTCCGTGCGTGATTAGGACCTGGTTGAAAACCAGCGTCAGGCAAATTTGTCTGGCATATGCTGAACCAGATCCCTTTCAGCGCAAATTTAGGCATAGTACTTAATGCGCTATTATTATTATTTATATATTTTTTTTTTCTTTTTTTTTTTTTTTTTTTTTTTTCTTCTCTTTTTGGGAGAGTAAAAAGGACCTCACATGCGGGCCGAAGCCAAGCTTGTGAAGCTTATATTGAATAGGTAGAAGATAATGAAAGATAAATGAAGTTAGGAACTTTCGGGTGATGCGACAGGTGTTAAGAATGGTGGCTTTCTGAAGCATGTGGAGTGTGTAGGTGGGCATATTTAAAATGTTGAGGCTTCGTGTAAGAGATTTGGGTATAATACCTGTAGATGAAAGGACGATGGGAACGATGTGTACTGTTTGTGCTTTCCATTGAGTTTTAATTTCTATAGCGAGGTCCTGATATTTGCTTAGTTTTTCCGATATTGTGCTTTGAATGTTGTGCGAGTTAGGAATGGCTATGTCGATTAAATAAACGATTTTATTGACTTTATCATGTACAGTAATGTCGGGTCTATTGTAGTGAATGGTTTTGTCGGTTATAATTGTTCTGTCCCAGTAGATTTTATGGTGTCTATTTTCTAATATGATTTCGGGTTTATATTTGTAATATGGGTGCATATCTGTTATTAGTTTGTATTTATGTGCTAGATGCTGGTGAATGATTGAGGCCACTTGGTCATGGCGGTGTTTATAATCAGTCTGGGCTAAAGATTTGCATGCACCTGTAATATGTTGGATAGTCTCGGAGGCATTATTACAGTGTCTACATAGGTCAGTCGGTTGGTTGCGATCTTTTATGATGAACTTCCTGTAATTGCGTGTTGCTATGATTTGGTCTGGAATTGCAAGCATAAAACCTTCGGTCTCAGGAAACAGCTCTCCTCGTTTGAGCCATTCGTTCGACTTGCTTTTGTCGACATGTTGTAGGCTCAAATAGGCTCTGTGTCTTCCGTGTAAAGCCTTATCAGCCCAGAGTGTAATTTTTTGTTGCGTGCTTATGAGTTGTTCCTGTGTTTGAGTGTTTTTGTCTTGTAGATTTAGTGGTGTGAGTTTTTTATCTACTTCTATTACGTGTTTGTGTAGTGGAGAGTGTAGAGATTTATCGTGAAAGTAAGTTCGGAGTGAAAGTATTTGTTTGTTGTGTAGATTGTGTACGTCTATCAGCCCTCTGCCCCCTTCTAGGCGTGGCAGGGTGATTCTCTGTATGCATGATTTAGGATGATGTTTCCTGTGTTTGGTGAGGAGTGTATTAATGGTGCGTTGTAGTTGTTTGATGTCAGATTTCGACCACTGTATTATACCAAAAGAATAGGTGAGGATGGGTATTGCGAATGTGTTGACTGCCTTTATTATATTTTTAGAGTTGAGGTGTGTTTTTAAAACTAAGTTGAGGCGATGTGAGAACTTTTTTAGCAGTTCTTGTTTAATAATTTTGTGTTGTATCTGTCTAGATTGTTTAAAGCCTAGGTATTTGTATGTGCTATGTTCATCCATTGGCTCTATAGATTCTCCGGATTCGAGTGTGTACCTATTGCTTTGGATTTTACCTTTATTAACTGACAGAATTTTGCATTTATCCACTCCGAACTGCATACAAATATCCTGAGAGAATTGTTTTGTTGTATCTGCTAATTTATATAAAGTATCTTTGTCATTTGCGTAAAATTTTATATCATCCATGTACATTAGGTGTGATAGAGTATATTCTGTGTCATTGTTTGTTAGTGTAAATCCTGCTTCAGTTTTATTTAATAGGTATGATAAAGGATTGAGTGCCAAACAGAACCACAAAGGACTCAGAGCATCTCCTTGAAATATTCCTCGTTGGATAGAAATAGGTTCAGTTAACAGAGTTGTAGAAGTTTGATTTATTTTGAGGACAGTTTGCCAATTCAGCATAGAAGTTTTAAGAAATGAAATGAGTGTTGGATGGATTTTGTAAAGATTTAGGACATGAAGTAACCAGCTATGTGGGACGGAATCAAAGGCTTTCTGGTAATCTATAAACATTGTATGGATATCCTTCTTGTTTTTAACTGCACTATTCATAGTAATTGCATCTATAGTTAGTTGTTCTTTGCAACCTTGACTGTTTTTGCGACATCCTTTTTGTTGTTCTGCTTATATGTCATTTTCTGTTAAATGTTTGGAAATCACTTCACTTATGCAGGCTGTAAGGATTTTGTATAGGGTTTGCAAACAAGTAATTGGTCGATATTTGGCTGGGTTCATAGTATCATTTGTGTCCTTGGCGATCATGTATGTGACTCCCTGTGTTATGTATGCTGGCAATGAATGTGGTGATTGTATGAATGTGTTTAGATGATTGTGGATGTACGGGTATAGATAAGTAAATTTTTGATACCAATAATTGTGGATGTTGTCTGTACCTGGTGATTTCCGATTGTGTGTGCGCTTGATAACGTCTACGAATGTTTCTATTGGTATAAATTCAAACTCCATTTCTGGTATTTCTGTTTCTGTTTCGTTTATCCAGTTTGCATGATGATTGTGGAGTACAGGATTCTCCCATATATTTGCCCAGAAATTTCGGAGTGTGTCAGCTGAAGGCGCCTCTATGTTATGATTGGAATTTGGTGTTGTCAGGTTTCTATAAAACGTTTTCTCATTGTTGGCAAATTTTATATTTTGGACTTTACGGTTTGTGCATGTTATGTACCTTTTAAGTCTACTGGTTGCTGCATTAAGCTTTTGTTTTAAAGTATCTAAGAAATGTTCCACTTGTGTGTTAGAGTTTTCATATTGTGCGTGTAATTGATATTTTGTCTTGATTGCTTCTACTGCGTTAATTACTTTTCTACTTCTGTTACCCCTAATATATTGTGTTAGTCTTCCTATATTTGCTCTCAAGTACCCTATTTTCTTTTCTAACCTAATTTGCCAATTTGGTTTTCTTGGTGTTCGTCTTTGGTGTTCAGTTTGTAGGTTGTATAAAATTTTTGCTCCATTACATTTAGCCGCTGTCCATGCTCCGCAATAAATAAGATTTTGTAAGGTGATGAAGTCAGTATCAATATTTGCGTACTTAGGAAATATGATAGTGTTAATATAATTTACAATGGCAGCAAACTTGCGAGATGTCTTTTGTTTAGGGATGTATGGTCTATTAGTCGGGTGTATATTAGTGAAATGTAAAAGAGATTGTTGAAAGTTATCTTCTATTTCTGGGTTGATTTCAGCAGTGTCATTATGGCTAGCTTGCAAGGAGTCACGCTGTCCAATATCTATGTTGTCCAGGAAGTTATCTTCCGTGTGTGTGAGTTCTGTATTTTGTGTGTCTATGACTGTTTGTGTAGCCATGTAAGTATGAGTGCTAGAGTTTAGAGGTAGATCTGTTGTATATGTGTTTGTTACTGTGTTAGAGCTTAGGTAAATATGGGTGTTATGTTCGTGTTCTTCAGGGTGTTCTATATTATTTCGTGTGCGTGTGTTTGAGTATTCAAAATCGGTATCTGACTGTGTTGTTGTATGCCTTAATTCTTCAGTTACTTGTTTTTTAATTTGTAATAGTCTAGCATCGTTAATGTATTTGTTATTAATAGTGGCTCTTCTCTGGTCTGATAATCTTTGTTCTGTAATGTGTGCTAAGTTCGGATAAAGATTTATAAATTCTTCGTGTAAGTGTTTTCTATAGCCTGTTTTATTGGTCTCGAGTTGAGTTATTTTGTAGTATATTCTAATTATAGCTTCATTATATTCGTTCGTCCATTTCATGCGATGCATAGATTGCGTGTTTACTGGTATTGAAGATTGTGTGGAGTGTTGTTGTATTTGAGTTTGAATTATTTGCAGCTCTGCTCTTACTTCATTATAAATCTGATCTATTGTCTCTTGTGGTAATAATTTCTGTCTAATTATAGCTCTTCGTTGGTCACCTATTCTTTGTCGGCTAACTTGCATACTTGGAAATTTTTCTAAGAATTTTGTGTGAAGGGGTAGAAGATATGCGTTATTGTCAGTTTCCATATTAGTTAGATGAAGGTAAGTTCGTAGAATGAATTTGTTCATTTCAGTACTCCATTTCCTACGAATAATTTCAGTACTAGTGGTGGGCACAGGTGTGTTGACAAAGTTTGTCTCCTGTACAACATCCGCTGACTGTAGCCTGGTTGTTGATGATGGCGTTGGAGAAATACAGAAGGATGGTGATGATGATGACATTGATGGAAAAAGAGACGTCGTGGAGGATGATGAGGAAACACGTGTGTGTTCGTCATCGTTATGTGGCAGATTAGCCTGTGAAGATTTTTTTGTCTTTGATCTAGTAATCATTTTGATCCCACGAGTAGCTAGGGACTTTATCGGTCGACCACGGCAGAGCCCTGCATTCACCGTAGCAAGGGTAGATTAAAACTGGATTTCCCCTATTGTCCAGAGTCCGCATACTAACGACTAAGCCCTCCCCTAGCCATGGAGCCCTCGGCGTACGCTGTTCCACCTTGGCTTGGAGTGTATCCCTCTTTGTCTGGCTCCTCAACTTAAACCTAACCGGCATGAGTAGCTCTACCGGCATAGCCTTAAGAATCATTGGAGCACGCAAGCCCCACCACGACGACGACGTGGAGATACGGCGGTGGGGTTATTATTATTATTATTATTTGTTATTATAGCTTATAATGATGTAGGTACTTGTCTTTACTGCAGCTGAATAAACTGTTTCTTTCTTTCTTTCTGGTAAAGGTCGCTGGGAGTCGTTGGATGAAAGCGGCTTATTACCGCTTGTTGTTGAAGTCTATAGGGGACGGCTTTGTTCAGCAGTAGACCTCTTAGCTGATATGATGATGATGATTAATATTTTGAATTTAATAAACATACCGTCAATGTATAATATACACATTACAAACACCATTATTATAATTCTCATTGGCAAGGTTCCCCAAAAAGATCAAATACGTAGTACTCGCAAATTGCACGTGTATATCACGTGACTAGATGTATGAATTTGAAAGATAGTGTTTTTGAAATTCTCTCTTTCTATGAAATTCTCAGTAGCAGCTCGGAGTCTGGGTTTGAGCCCAGTTAATGGCAATAGGCTCGCCCCCTATTACATGGGACCTAAACATACCGGCGAAATGTAGCTGTACATTAGTACGTATCTGCGTAAGTCTTCGGGGAATACAGGCGTGATGGATGTTAATGCTAAAATATTATGTACTAGCTTTCTGCTCGCGGCTTCGCCTGCGTGGAGTATATGTTTCTTGTCATTATACGGAATAATATATAGCCCATTTCACTCAGAAATAATGTAGCTTTCTATTGGTGAAAGAATTTTTCAAATCGGTCCAGTACTTTCAGAGTCAATGCAAACAAACAAACAATCAAATCTTTCCTCTTAGATAACAAAAATTAAGAATAAAAATATTGACTTTAATGGCCTTCAAAACCATTATCTAACTTAATGAATATGTAATTGTGACAGATGGATCCAGAAACAGACTCACTAAACTTGGTTTAGACGCAGATTTAATACAAACACATTAGTAAACATAACTTACGAAATTAATTAATGTTATAAGATTTTAGATAATTAATTTTGAGAGAAACGCGCCTGGTGCCTTGTTAGTGTTGTAGGGAATTCTAGAAACTAGTTAGATCTAAGAATACACTATGCAAATGCTGTATAAGCGGATTTATATAACACTAGCTCTTGCCTGCATCCCCAAGGGATTTTTGAGACTAAAATTTTTTTAAGGTATCCTATACCACACGAGATTAGCTAAAACTGGCACATAATTATGTTCTTCCCAGGGTGTGAAACTATCTTGACTCTTGTAACACAGGTTCATAACCTAGAACAAGAGTCAGGGATATGAGTAAGAAATGCACCCAAAAATTGTATGCCAGTAAAGATTATTATTACTATTATTTAAGATAGGTACCTCCACACCAAATTACCTGTTATTTAAAATATTGAGCTGAAAAAAATTGCATGTAATTTTTTTAACATACCATCACGCCTGTACTCCCCGAAGGATTAGGCAAAGGTGTACTTACTAATGTACACCCACAGTTCGTCAGTATGTTTAGGTTCCATGTAATAGGGGCCTACTCCCATTATCCGGGCATAAACCTAGACTCTAGCACTTTGTGCGACCTGGGAATCGAACCCAAGACCGCTAGCGTAGCAGTCACGCTTAAAACCACTAGAGTGATGAGGCAGTCAATGTATAAGTATGTATTTATTATAATTCGCACATGATTACGAAAAATCTGAGGTATGTGCCTTGGATTCAAACTCTAGACCTACAACTTGGCACCCCTGCGGTAGCACTGCGGGACTCAATAGAATTAATCATTATATTAAATATTCTATTGGAATCCGAGAAAAGTAATTTTATTTCAATAATTTAATTACTTTCGATACAATATAGGACCTACATCGAAAATTATTGCCATAAATTCATACAAATATGCAAACGACTACACCACACACTATTCAAATAATATTAAAACTGGTTCCAAAACCGCCCTTTCGTAATTAAAATAAATTCGTTAACAACCCTTAGAGTTCAAATCCTTTGAGAGATAACAATGTTAGAAAACGGGGGTAACAGTTGAAAGTCGATTATTGTAGTTAGCGTTTGATGGGACCGCCAGACGTCGATCAAAGGTGGTGCCATCTATATTGTAGATACATTTAATAATTTATCTCAAAGCAAATGAATATGCGTTAATTGGGCCCGATTCGTGAATTCTGTCTTGTTTCGATGTCAAAGTTAGATAAGTCTTTAACTTTATGTATTACTCAAAATAGACACTACCTGCTAACTGTTTAAATCTACGTTTTACCAATAAAATGAAATCCGTTAAATATATTGTTGACTGAATTTAATACCGCTGACTACATGTTGCATGTTGCGTATAAATTTATAGACAAAAATGTATTGAAACGAATACTTAAATGAAAAACCATGACACAATTACTTACCTAAGTAAGTACCTACTTAGCTCCAATAATAAGGAAAACTACATAAACATAATTATATATAAATCATATATAAATGTCATCATCACCAGCTCGTATTCGTCTACTGCTTGACGTAGGCCTCTATAAATCTAACAATAATCTGGATGGTTTTTACGGCCAGAAAAATTCAAATAATTGTCGGAAAAACCCTAAAAACAGCCCTTTTCTTTTTCCCATACAAACCACTCTGCCCCTAGGTGTCAATCATTTGACGTCAATCAAAACAAAACAAAGGCGCGTTCAAATCAAATCAAATCAAATGTTTTTATTTCAAATAAGCTTTTACAAGCATTTATGAAACGTTATTGACTCTAGTTGCACGGTTCCAAAAGGTTGATCCTATGGAGAAGAATCCGGCAAGAAACTCCATGGACACTCTTTTAAAATAAGATGTTACATTATTCACTTTACACTCTGGCGATAACAGGATGTGAGTACATCGGAGGTTTATGTCATAATTAGCCTGAAGTCAAGATTAAAATTAGAATAAGGTTCTCAGAATCTGAGAACTCAATGTCAATCTAAAACAGTTAACGTGAAATAATACACATCATCAAAATATATTAACTATAAACTACTTAGACATAAGTGGCTACAATGTACTCACATTTACAGTTCCTGTATACATAAAGTTCTAGTAAACAATACAAAAGAAAATTGTGAGTGACTAGGTAACCTCAGGGTGCCAGGGAGACCACCAGTGCATCTGTATTTTGACACCACACATTTTTATCATCAACATAGTCCTTGATTTTATAATATGCCTTCTTAACAAGAACAGATTTAACATAGTTTTTAAATTTCTTGCCGGTGAGATCGGTGCACGCAATTTCCTAGAAATGATTTATTTGTTTTAGTTAATCTAAATTAAGGTACCACTATTTTATGTTTATTTCTAGTATTATGGTTGTGAAAGTCGCTATTTATGCTGAAAATATGCAGATTTTTACGGATATACATGATGTTTTGAAATATATACTTTCGTTAGGATTATCTTTGGTATGCCTTCAAGTTGATTAGAGGTTCCATTGCATTTCTATTTCTAATGTACGTGTCATCATTACTTCCTCGGTGCGTAGCATTTTCTTGGTTGTCATTTTGTTTTAATGAAATAGGGCAGAACAAGGTCTGCCGGGACAGCTAGTATAACTATAAAAATGAATATATATAGATACAAGACGTAGTTTATGTAAAAAAAAAACAATTACAGTTACCCAACATTCAAATAAAATATATTTATATTATATGGGGCATGTTTCACAATAACCGTAAGAATTTCGTAAATACATATAGTAGGTATATGTATTATATATATAAATACAGAAAATCAGAAAAGATGTCAATTATAAAACATCTATATAATATTGTTATTTGTAAACAAATCATTTTATTTATTCCATTGGAATTTCTCCCGCTCCAGACGTTGTTTGAGAGATGGCATCCAAAAAATTGTAATAAGGCCATGACAAATAGGGAAAATGTTTGAAAAATACTTCGTATTTATATTAAAAATTGTAGAAGATGAATTCACGGGACGACAGTTTAAAATTGAGGTACTGAATCTGCTTGGTATTCTTTATTAAAACAAACATCTACATAAAATGTAATAGATTTACTTGGTAAAAAAATATGGAATGCTGTCTTCATGTATAATAAAATATTTTGACACTCTTTTAGTTGTTTCATATTTGTAAGTGTATATGTGTTTGTGTGTCTGTCTGTGGCATCGTAGCTCCCGAAAGGATGGACCCATTTGGATTGAGTTTTTTTTTGTTTGAAAGGTGAATTAGTCGGGAGTATTCTTAGCTATGTATGTCGGGGGTTATTTAATTTTTAATATAGTAGTTATTATTTATTTTTTATTCGTGTAGCAACGGGCAATGTCATTAATATCAATAAACGGGCATAAATAAAAAAAGGTGTTTTTTTAGAATTATTATCTTTCGTCCGTTTTTTAAGGTCAGCGAAAAAAATACTGAGCATTTAAAAAGTATGTAATATGTAATATTACAAATAATGAGAATTAAATATTCAACAAAATACTCATTTAAATTTTATTTACACTGTTAGAATATATATGCTCCAACTTGAAAACTGCGGTACTAATCTTATCTCAATAGGTTGAACAGATCTTGAGAAAGAGTTTGACTTTTCTCTTCACCATAGGAAGAAGATATCATCACCGGATTTCTTATTAAATTCTTTCAATTCGTCCACAAGAGCAAAGCCGTGGGCAAAAAGACTTATAAGATATTTCTTTAACTTGAAAATTCATATCTTTGTGAACATTTCGCAATATTTAACGATAAAAAAAAATTATATTATAAATATATACTATGGTACTCTATGTTTTGGCTGAGACCTAAAGAAAAATCTCGTTATAATCCGCTTAGTAAATTTTGATAGAGGGGGCAAAGAAAAAAAAAATGGCTATCGTTTTGGCTGCGTTCCTGAAGCGGAGAGGTCATTTTTTACGAATATTTTATGCATGCGGTGACAGAGGGTAGTATACATTTTTTATTTAGACTGTATGGTACATACGTCTATAGGTCAACCTATTAAAATCCAGTTAAAGCTGATCTCGCATTGTATTATTACGGGAATTGATATTGATTTTTGTAAGTAGAAATTTTTAAGACAATTATTTTATAAAGGTCATTTCAATTCCTTTACCTAACGGCTGTGTTTTGTTATGTGGCATATGGCGAAAGGGTTGGCAATAGGCTTGCTCCCAATTACATAGAACCTAACCATACCAGTGAACTGTGGGTGTACATTAAGTACACCTCTACCCAACCCTTCCGAGAATACAGGCATGTTATCTTTTAGGCAATAATTGTTTATTTTCGCTGTGGAATAAATCTTCTCAGAATACTTGAAAAGCCATCAAAACAATGGAATCGTTTCCCATTTTTTGAAGATCCTCAAAATATTCAAATTCAAGTTCTATTCAGCTTGCACTTGTGAGGAGACGAGTACTCTTCACTCGACAGCGCCTGTTTCAAGTGTACGGATGAACACATCCTCAAACGTTCCACTTAGCTTTTTTACGAGAGAGATGAGGCAAATGCTAATTCCGACTGCCGTGTCATTCTGCGACGTCGTTTAGGTAGCTTGAATATTTTAATCATTTTTTTATACAGGGTTGAAGGAACATCGACGCACAACCGCTTACCATGAATTCAGTACATGATTCTGGAATTAATTGTAGTTATTGCACTTTTGTAGGAATAAGGAGTTTTTCACAAAGATACGATTTTTCTAAGTGGACTGCACCTCTATTTAGAAATTTAAGCAAACAAAATTTCTCCACTATATTACTCACCGTAAAACAAAAATACTGATTTCCACACAAAAATTTAGTGTCGAGGGCCAGACACGACTTGCATTAATAGAAATAAGAAATATTTGGACTTAGCTATTTGCTTTTTCGTAAAAACTAGTCATTCAGAAAAACAGTTAAGCTTTAAAGATCTAACAGTATAGTATAATTGATTTATTTGATGAGCAAATTTAGTGTGCAATTTAGTATTTTTTGTGGTAATTTCGAATATTTTGATTGAAAAAAAGGGGATTTTCAGTTAAAGTATTAAAATTATTTTTGAAATTAATTTTCTAATCAAAGAAAATTTCTAGTGAAAGGAAAATTCGATCTCAGGCAGGGTTTGAACCCAGTTTTAACCTCCCTGAAAGACATTCCTTCACCGCTTAAGCACATGATAATTAATAATTACGTATTAATTATACTTCGAAAGAAGACTTCGAAAAGACAGAGGTCTTGGCCTTGGATTCGAACTCGAGGCCTTTGACATGGCAGTCCAATGGTCATATCACAAGGCTATCATCACTGATGTATGTCATGTATGTGATAATTAAAAAATGCGCAATTTTAATTAATTATGAGGCATCGCCCGCATCTGCTTGAAGACGCAAGTGTGACGAGTTCGCGCGCAAGTTTTGATTTGCCACTTTACTTCCTTTTAGCTTTAGACCCAATGCCTCCGTCAGCCCTCTTCCTTTTCCTTTTCTCCTTCCGCTGCCTTTTCCTTTGCAGATGCGCATGAACGGCGATGTCTACTTATCTCGTAGATCGAGTACTCGTTTGCCGAGTTATCCTATAAAAAAAGCTCTCCAGATAACAATATGCTATGATACTTTCGATTGTAAGTCTATCTCAAAGATATAGATGTATACCTAATCACATTCAATATTACTTGGCCTTTCTTTCCTAGAACAATACTGACAGAATCCCAAGTGTATCCAATTCCAATACATCTGACGTTCATAAGAAATGGCGAGTTGACCTACAAAGCAATAAATAATAACATATCGCTATTTGCTCATGGATTCGTCTGTTAGCACAAAATATTACTATTTGCGTTGTATTTAAATATTTGTTTTGTTCCATAATTTTCTAAATGTATGCTTCTTTCTATACTAATATTACAAAGAGGAAAGTTTGTTTTGCTTGTTTGTTTGTAATTGAATAACTCTGAAACTACTGAACATATCTTGGTGTTCCTTTCAGCTGACTTACCAATACCTCCTAACAATATCTACTTATTTAATATGAACAAATTTATTTGGTGACAAACGTATTGAAGTACCTACAACAAAATTCACTTAAAAACGTAGCTAATTCATAAATGAAAATGTTACGTAGATGACAAACCGTTGCAATTATTATACCTATAGCCATTATTATCACCATAGAGTGTAACAGTTTTTTGAGTCTTGAATCCAAATACAGTCCATCATCATCATCATCATCATCATATCAGCCAAATAAAGTCCACTGCTGAACGAAGCCCTCCCCCATAGACTTCCACAACGACCGGATATATGCCTGCATCGAGCAACTCCAAGCGACCTTTACCACGTCGTCTGTCCATCTTGTTGGAGGTCATACCGTCCAATCGACAAATATTATATCTCAAGAAAAAAAGCGTAAGCGACATCAATGCTAATTAAAATTAGCTTTTATATCGCTTATGCTTTTCTGATGTGATATTAATGAAGCTTAGGAGAAAGTAATTAGAATTCTTAAGATAATTCTTTAGCTAAATTATTATTAAATGATAGTGGTACGTTTCTGTTAATGCGTGAGCCAAAAGCTTTCAATTTGCAACATAAACCAACTATTCACACAGCTCCGAGCAATGTTCGGACGAAATACATACGTACACACAATATTTGTCGTTAATCATATAGTTATCAGATGTACACACGCTCGCATATGTCTTGTGATGGCAATTAAATTCCGGTGTTAGGTATAATTACAATTGGATGACAAAACGCTCAAGTGTCAGCTAATGGCGTTTACGGCATTTTAGTATCAGTGTGTAATAAAATTGTTATGGCAACAGTACCTATATATTTATGCTTTCATGCCATCCGCATTCTACCCTGCAGAGTTTTACAGAGGTTTTCATGTTATAATTATTTAATAATTTGATTAAATAATTATAACATGAAAACCTATTTAATAATTTGATATTTAATCATTCAAAATAATTTTCCTTTAATAGTACTAGCATATTTTACTATTTTGTTTAATATTAAATGGTAATTATAAATTCTTAAGCTTGCGACCAATAAATAAATCAAATCTGGTAATTATGTCATAAAGTATTGCAATGTGCCTACTAGAAAGAATCTAAAAAGACAGGAAATCAAAACCTTTTTCTACATAATAGACTTTTGATAACTCGAAAAAATTAAGAAGTAGTAGCGCGAGGAAGCGCGGCAAAATATTTAACCGATATTATACTTAGTCGGGTAACCAGACGCCATTCGTAACAGTTTGTACTTTCGTTCGTTTTTGTGTTTCTTTTGCCGTAAATTGTATTATTTAGTTATAGTTTTGTTTGTTCGTTGTTTTTATTGATTGTTAGATGTGTTGTTATTAATTTTACTCCCAATTCTTATGATACCATTGTAATAAAGGTTGAAGAGCCCTGAACGCCGCCATTTTTATTGTTTACCTTTAGTTAAGTACCTAACCAAATGGAGTATAGTCATCATCATCAATGAGACAATACTAGTAGTAGTGCCTGCTGGTATGTCTACATGCCAGCATGAATGGGTCCGCATAACCGGGGAAGTACTACCCTCCCACAGAATATCGACGTCAAGTAGCAGTATGCATACCGTTGCGTTTCTTACGGTGAATGTGGAGCGCCAGAGGCCCAATTTCTCCCTCAGTCCCCTTCCTTCTCCTTTTCTCCTTTTCCTCCCTTTTCATTAAATAGGCTTGGCAACGCATCTGCAAATCCTTTGGTTTTGTAGATGTCCATGGGCGGCGATGACTATTTACCATCAGGTAACTCGCCTGCTCGTTTGCCGAGTTATCCTATAAAAAAAGATATTGACTGGTGTTGAATTTATTGAAAAAAATATTTTAAAATATAATTAAATATAAGAGGTATACTGAAAAAATAATTGAAATCGACTAATTAAGTCGTAAGATAAGCGTTTTAAATTTTTGGTGGGGACTGAGATGTTTTATCCCTCTCTAACAAAATGAGAGTTTATAGTATTTGTATGACATATCGCATAAAATTTTAATGCTTATAACTTATAACAATTTTAATTCTGTTCGCATTTTTATGAAACTCATAAAAAATACTGTCATCTACCCTATTGACATACACTGCAATTGAGGTATTAAGAACATTCATTCAAATAGATTTAAGAAACAAATTATATATGATTTCGGAGACAGTAAAAGACGTAGTAGTAGCTTGTCTGAGATTGCCAATAGCTCGAGCTGTCTGTCTAGTACAGCATTAACTAGTGCTGCGACACAGACAAATTGAGTGCATTTACGACAAGCTCTGACACTTGAGTAAGTACATGCTAGTAGATAAATCGCTAAGCTTTTTCCAAAAATAAACAAGTCACAAATCTAGATATGCTCAGAGTGTCCTTCAATGAATTATTCTTCAATGTCTTAGAGCTTAGACGCAATTTAATTATTTTTTTATTATTGAAGCTTACTTGTGTGTCGCATATTACTAGTATGCTTATAAACCCCTCGTGCTTAGCAACGGAGGGAGTGATTCCTCGTGCTAAGCTAAATGCTTGTGTTACGAGTGGGTTCACGTCGGTAGTGCAATGGGTGGGTTTTGAACCGGCAACCACATGATCGCAAGTCCGACGCCCTAGCCATTAGGCTATCGCCGCTTCTAATATGAAAAGGTTTCTATTATTGCAGTAAGTCCCTGATATTTATTATGTAGCTCCATCAATTTGGTCCCATTTTAAAATGGTGTAAGGTTTGTCCTGATTTTTGTATTGATTTAGGTAAGACTTTTTTTGAAATAAAACTATTTACTACGTTTTTGTCTGGGTTGTTTGGGTTTTGGAATATTTTACACCTCTGCCTAACCTCTGTCTCCCTCCTGTTTCCATATAAAAAGTAAAGTAGAGGGGCCCACCATTTTAGTTAATGACTTTTGAGGTACCTACTCATTTTCATTTGAATGCCTTCAAGCTGTAGGTAGGTATTATGGTATACTTAAGGCCTATTTCACGGATTTCTGATAAGTTCTCAACAAATTAACTGAAACACAAATAAAATCAAGTTCCAAATTTTGAATTATAAATACTTACGAATTCTTTTCCAAATATTGAATTTCTCTGGTAGATGGTGATTATCCGGAGGTTGGGAAATAGGACCTGAATGACCTATTAAGGCAATATCACTTGCATAATTGGAAGATTCCCTTTATTGTGTGTAAGTTCTTATAGTAGAGATCTACAAAAAATATTCACCATTTTCAAAATACCACTAGAGTTTTTCTCATCAGAACAAATTCCACCAAATAAATAAAAAGAACTCCACTCCACAAATGTAAATCATTAAGATAAGCACCAATCGAGTCAGGGCATCCGATGGCCTGGCGAGGCCAATCGTCTGTAAGCGAGGATTTATGATGAGTGGCGGCCTCTGGCCTCACGCAGATTGTAAATTGTTAATCCGTGATAAATTGCACGTAAAATTGGCTAATACTTCGGACAGAAACAAGAGATTAGCCTGCAAATTGAGAGGTAAACATAGCCGCGATATGACGAGCCATCGGTAGCAAGTGAGCAAGAAATGTCACGTAAATAAGGGTATAAGAGTAAAAACTACGGTGTTTTTTTTTAAAGCTTACTAGTGATGTGGGTCATACATTACTAGTAATCTTGTTAACCCCTCGTGCTAAGCTAAATGCTTTTGTTACGAGTACGTTAACGTCGGCAGTGCAATGGGTGCGTTTTGAACCGGCAACCACATGATTGGAAGTCCGACGGTCTAGCCATTAGGCTACCGCCGCTTCTATTCGTGAACAGATAATATTCTGTTTAATGTATATAAACAAATTTATTGAGGATCTCCTACTCTTTGTATGTGGTAAAATATTTTACGGATATTTTGATTAACTATGTCTTCTTTGATTTGCGAAAGGTTGCTCTTAGCTGGATGTGAGAACCCGAGGATAGAGGCATACGTCACGTTATAGATATAGAAGAAAAACTATTATGGGGTCTTTAGTAGAGCAACAGAAGCCAAAACAACATTTTTTTAGAATTTTTGTCCGTCCGTCTTTCTGAACACGCATCACGCATAAACTACTGCATGGAATTGAATGTAGTTTTCACCAATATTGCTATTGCTAGAGGTCTAACTTGAAAATTGTGGTATAATTTAGCTTGATACGTTGCCTAAAAGTCGAGTAAATAAATCCTTTTATGAATCGAGTAACACCGCGGGCAACAGCTAGTATTCAAATAGTATTCTAATTGCATCAAACTGTTAATTAATCTATCAATGACGTCGTCGTCTTACTCGAGTTCGCTCCAATAAACCTCCTGTTAAACCTAGTTTAATTCATCGGGATGTCGGGCTAGAGCAGCATGGCACAGATTTATCTTAGAAATTCACTCCCCATTACTATTTTGTGATAGATAGTATGTTGAATGAGTGGCTGGGCCCCGAGTCTGCCATTTCAATGCTTTAAGAATTGACTTCCAATTATACTAATTGCCTCAAGGACTGATTATTTTGATAGATAGTAATAATAAATCCTTATTGGCAAACAAAAAAAAAAATACAACCTTAGTTATAAACGAAACTAACATAACTTACTCACAATAAATTTATTAATACAAGTATGACCAAGAAAAACTTAGGTTGTGTAGATTTGAAATAAATAGATTCGCTCCTGGTCCCCGTAATAATTTTAAACTGTATTACGGTTGATAGTTTTCGTCATTCCAAGTAAAAATAGCCGATTTCATTCCACATAACTACCTTAATTAACCATTCCTTTAGTAAGTACATCATAGTGAACTGATGAAATAATAGTGAAACTGTCAAAAACAAAATAACAATTCTGACGAATAAAGATTTAGACAAAAAAATATAGTCTTTTGACTTGAAGTCCCGGTTCCCCAAAACTTTTTAAATATTGCCCTAAATTTTGACAATAACATATCTGATACTGTGAAGTCTGGACTTTAAAAGAAACCAAGATAGTCCAATTTCGTTTCGTTTTCTTTCCAAAGGTCGATAGGAAACGCCGGTGTTATCTAGTACACATGGTAATACGTCAATCTATGCAATTACACTGCAAAAATAATGGCTATTGCAACGAAATACGAGCTGTGTAAGAGGATATCATATTGTAAAG
The DNA here is from genome assembly GCA_958496365.1 of Subacronicta megacephala. Classification (NCBI taxonomy): domain Eukaryota; kingdom Metazoa; phylum Arthropoda; class Insecta; order Lepidoptera; family Noctuidae; genus Subacronicta; species Subacronicta megacephala. Next base: position 2,424,045 of record OY292531.1, on the reverse strand, counting down.
TTTGATGTGTCGCTGCGTTTATTAAAAATGTAAAATATTGTTTAGTAAAAGTGTCTTAACATTAAACTTTTAAAGCCAATAGACATTTTGTAAGAGCTGAATTACTGTTCTTTGAAACCAGCACAGAAGAAATAGCTAGCAAAATAGCAACAGAAATACTACCTTTATTAAGTTCGAAGGTTCGAAACGAGCAATAAGAGCGAGAAACAAATTAATCGGATACGGTTACAAATAGAGCAAGGAGCTCAGAGCAACGAAGCGGAGCGACGCGACCGAAGCGTCCAACGGTGCGTGAACGACACGCTGCAATCGAAGCGGAGCGAGAGAGCTATTAAGTTGCAGTTGCAGTTGCAACTCGCAATGATTACATGCAGCCACTTAACTAATTACTTTTTACCTACATTTGCAATACGAAAGGAGTTGCAGATGCGTTGCTGAGCCTATTTAAGAAAATGGGAAGAACAAAAAGAAAGGGTACTGAGGGAGGAATAGGGCGTTCGGCGCTCCACACTCAACGTAGGTACGAAACGCAACAATACGGATACTGCTCTGCGGAAGAGTGTACTTCCCCGGTCGTGCCGACCCATCCATGATGGCGGGTAGACATGCAAGCGAGACATCACTATTACGTTTGCGGTTAGGCTACTGTAGCTTCGTAATAAAAAAATAGTGATGTGTAAATGCTATTTGAAAATCTCATCTAATCAAATAAAATCAATTCCTCTATAACAGTCCTGTTAGTCAAACATACCTTTGTTAGTACAAGTATTACTGAGTCAATTCTACCCTACATTTGTCCGCAGTTCACAAGTATTTGTTCCCTCAAATATTTGCTGACTTCCCTAACCGTATCTGACTAAAGGTGTTTACTATGCAGTAACTACGTATGGCTATATAACATACTAGCTTTTCGCCCGCGTGGACTATATGTTTCTTTTTATTTTACGAGATAATACTGATATAGCCTATGTCACTCAGGAATAATGTAGCTTTCTATTGGTGGAAGAATTTTCAAAACCTGTTCAGTAGATACAGAGATTACAACCTCACAAACTTTACCTCTTTTTATTAGAAGTATACATAAAGACATAATATATTTTCAGTATAAGCTGACCAGTAATTCTGCGTGACCCTAACAACAAATAATTAACAAAAATGTAATGTAGCGAAATGACCTCGATCGCTTTTGCCATTGTGGTTTAAAGAAGACCATGATAGACAATCTATCTGGGACGATTAGGGGAGGCCTTTGCCCAGCAGTGGGATATAAAAGGCAGCATAAAAAAACTGACCGTGACCATAGATTTTGTATAGGATCTATGTGGGTCCCACATGGAGATGGGCGTCTACCCAGTAAAAACCCGAACTTTGGGTAAATAATATTTTTCATAATGAATTAAAAATATAATAATTTTAGCATATTATTAAATCTACTTGCGCATATAAACTCACACATACACCCAGACCCGACACGAGTATGGTTCGAGTTAGTTTCGTACGATAATTTATGGAACTCTCGACCTTTTTAGGGAAGTGAAACTACTTTTAAATGGAATTTCAAAAATACAGAAAAATGTTACAGAATTGGTATAGCTATAAACAATACACCTAAGCGCGAACATGCAAATCTCCTCCTTCTTTATAAGTCGGCTTAAAAAACAAAACTGTTTACCCCTAAAACTGGTAAAAACCAAACTAAAGTTAAGTGTCAACTTGCAGATCGCTGAGCCATTTGTCTCAATAAATGTGAGCACCTGGTACGCGGTGAGTCGGTGTCGTAACGAATGGCGGGAACGCTTCGCTCATTCGACTTGTTAGCAGTTGGTGAACTCCATGGTCTTCGCACACTGAAGCGTAACAGAGGAAAATAAAAGTTTACTCAATTCCTCTGTTACGCACCGAGGAATTGGGTAAACTTTTCTGGATTCCTCAAAAATTTCAAATTATTGCTCTTCTTACTAAGTAAAGCATAGGTAGTACTGGTTTTTCGGTTTTCTTACAAGCGTTTTTGCTGTTATATTTAAGAAAAATAAGGTTTAATTTCATGTGGTAAAAACAATTTCAATATTAAGTATAATATCTATTAATCTTTCTACCTAAACATATCGGCGAACTGTTGGTATATATTAAGTACAACTCTACCCAACCTTTTGGGGAATACAAGCATTATGTATATCTATAAATTCAGCTACGCCCGCACTGGCTTCGTGAAACTTTAACAACAGATTTAGCATTGTGCCTAAATATGGGATTTGAAGGGATAAATATAAAAACTACGTTATGCAGTTTAAAAAAAATTAAACCCATTAACACTTTTACGGGAGGCGGTGGGGTATGTCGGACTCACACCGAGTAAAAGCTGCATTTATTTTCGCTTGCCTTTGGTTGGGTTACTTTTTAACCTTGTTAATACCATTAAAACACTTTTCCCTTGGAAGAGATGGTGATTTTTATCCCCAAAATTAATAAAAAATATCATCTTTTTCAACTAAAATAAATAGCAAGTAAAAACTTCAGTCAGATTAGATTTCCCTAGAAAGTAATACATTTCTCAGAAATTTTGTAAGTCATTTCCATGATTTTTTTAAATTGATATAGTGATCAAAGACCCTTACCAAACTTTTTCTTCACAAGCATTCGCGAGAACCTAACATACATCATAATGATGTATTATTATATCGTTGTCAATGGCGCTTTTTTACGTAAAAATGATGTATCTATTAGCCGTGAATTTATTATACATATAATGTTTGTATATAACAAAGATAAAATGCCTATATCCCCCAAAGGGAAATGCAGGTATACCTACTCACGCATCCACAGATCCACAGTTTGCCGGTATGTTTAAGTCCCATGTAATAGGAGGCGATCCTATTGCCAGTAAACGAGCACAAAAAAAAAGACAGAATATAAAGCGACTACCAAAAGAGATTTATTTATTCTATTTAAATTCCAGAATTTGTATGTCGAGTAAACTTCGAAATTAAAAATACAAACAATATCCTGAAAATCAAATCAGATCGTGTTGTAAAGATCCAAAAGCGCTGGTAAATTGTGTTCAAAAGTCAAATAAAAGCGTCACGTCTAGACGCTACAAACCCCTAAGGATAGCTTGTCTGATTGTGTATTTAATTTTTATACAGGACAGCCAATAAATAATGTATTGAAGAAAATCCTTACATTATAAAAGAAACCGGCCAAGTGCGAGTTGGACTCGCGCATGAAGGGTTTCGTACCATTATCTTAAAAAACGGCAAAAAAAATATGTCTTGTTGTGTGGGAGTCCCACTTAAATATTTTTTTTAGTATTTGCTATTATAGCGGCAATAGAAATACATCATCTGTGAAAACTTCAACTGTCTGAATATCACGGCTTATGAGATACAGCCTGGTGACAGACGGACAGATAGACAGACGGACAACGAAGTCTTAGTAATAGGGTCCCGTTTTTACCCTTTGGGAACGGAACCCTAATAAAATGCGGGTTGGTTTTTAATAATGTTCACTAGTTACCTACTTGGGGTAATTTTTAACTGCTTATCAACGGATATGCAAGGTTAAGCTACGTCTGCCGCGATCAGTGTATGTATGGGTGACCCTCCGTGCCTCGGAGAGCACGTAAAAACCGTCGAATCACGACATTCGTTTGTGGTACTCAGAAGCCTAAACAGCGTGTCAACCAATCTATCCTTCGAAAATACTGATGTTGCCCAGAAATTGGGTTACGGACGATGGCAGTCGCTTCTTGTAAAATACTGATATTCAGTTCCATCTGGTTGAACTGGGAGCCAACCCCAATATAATTGGGAAAAGGGATAAGAGGATGATGGATGATGGAGGAATAAAGGCTAGTAACAACTACTAACATAACTAACTACTAGCCTCATAACTATACTAATATAGGATAACTATACTACTAGCCTCACAAAGAGATTAATTTTCTAATTAAAGAAAATTTCTTAGTGAAAGAAAAATTCGTACTCAGGCAGGTTTTGTGCCTGTGTCTCTCTGGTTAAGTACACCAGACGCTTTACCAACTAAGCTACCGAGATCACTGCTTGAGATGTCGAATTTCTCTTCCACATTTTACGTCTTCAGGCGACGTCAGCACCATCAATTGAAGACATTATTATGTCTTTCAACCAACACGACTGCCTTTACAGGTAGTTCAATGTCGAACGATGTTGCCTAACCGTATTATGCTTATAAAATATAAGCATTAAATATTACGAAATGTTCACAAAGATATGAATTTTCTAATTAAAGAAAATTTATTAGTGAAAGAAAAATTCGATCTCTAGCAGCGTTTGAACCTGCGTCTCTCTGGTTAAGTACACCAGACGCTTTGCCAACTAAGCTACCGAGACCACTGCCTGTGATGTCGAATTTATATAATATAATATACTACTAGCCTTTTCCTATGTTGGGATCGAAGGCCTACGTCCAGCAGTGGACGAATACGGGCTGATGATGATGAAATGCTTCAACTTGCTACTGTAAACTAATACCATTGGTTGTTCAATCTCAGAATTATTCACAAGAACCCGGTTAACCTTTTGCACGCCAGAGTATAAACGTATCGCCGTACCCCTGACGCCAGGCCACTTTTTCTGTCAAATTACACAAGGTAGTGAAAACACACACAATTTAATCATTACTTTAGTAATGATTAAATTGTGTGTGTTTATTTCATAAAATGGGCGACGTATAATTTGTCATATATTTGTGACGTTGGCGTTCAGGGTAAGATTTCGTTTGTCACATATATGTGAAAATGGCGTTCAAGGTTAATGGCAATAGGTTCGCCCCCTATTACATAAGAACTAAACATACCGGCGAAATGTGGGTGTACATTAGTAAACCTCTGCATTACCCTTCGAGGAATACAGGCGTGATGTTATGTTGTTCACAAGAGTGCGGAAATTTAGATTGCTTTCATCTAATTCTGACTCAATATCAGATTAATAATACCAACGCCAAAATCTCATATCTATTGTTATCTATAATAGCATTTACACACGGGACAAAACTATTGTCTAAACAAACAATAAAACATCGAAATGGAATCCTTTATTGTGTCCCCACCTCAAACAAAGTTCAAACAGGATGGAAGCGACACCTAACCGTAGGTACAGTTGACAAAAGAGTAAGGTATACAGGTATCTAACGACATCTGACATGTAATGTGTCAAAAACCCAGGTGTTGTTTAGCTGCCTACAAACCGAAATCTTTGCTGCGTAATCGTATCGTATTTATATCGCAATCTATATCAAGTTTTAGATATCGTTCGCGGACAGTACACGTAATTGTTTTGTCGACTGTACATCCCTCGGGAGGATTGGCCGAACATTCTCGATCGCTCTCGAAACTTTTCCCCTTCGGCAAGTTTCGATAAAATACATTTGATATCCAACATTTTTGCTTATAGCTTCTTTGTTAGGATATAATGGAATTATCTTCAGTAGTTATGTGGAACTGTGTAGTTATTTTTATATTAGGAATGGATATTCGTTGGCACAAGTCCTATATAACCCCCTTCCAGCTTCTTCTGGTAACGGTAATATCCACTAGGATATTCCGCATATTACAAAAAGGGAAGGTAAAATTACCGTTATTCAAGTAATAACATTTTTATCTTACAGAGATGTTTCTGTGCACATAAATTTCTAATGTATTGTATACAGCAAAATGTACAGTTTTTTCAATACAGGCGCCGAAAGATCAAACACTATTTTTTTTAAAAAAGGTGGTTATGACACCTAAAATAACCTCAAAATATTGCCAGACTGTATGTCACAGTCCCCTTGCCTATAACCATTTTGACAGCTGTCAAATAGCTTAGACAACAATTACGGCGGACGTTTCGCGGCGCCAGTAAAGAAAACATTTCCGTTGAAATGTACAATTTATTTAATTTAAATACTTGTTGTGGACTTCTTGTTTTGTCTCTTGTATATTGAATTAATTTTGTAAGGCGATTGATTTAATTATTCTGTTTTAACAATGATAGAAACTTTGTTAATCATGTGTGTTAATAATGAAATGTGTCTGGTTTCGTTGATAAATATTCTATATATACTTCAGACTTTTCTTCTTCAGACTACATAGACTTCAGGACTATCATCATTGGTCATAGAGCCGACATTTTGGAAAAAAAAAGCTAAAACTTAGTCCGAATTCGATTTAATTTAATTCTTAGTGCGGTTGACGTAGGCATAACACAACATCTCATCTAGGAATTTGTTACCTATAGGTCGGTAACAATAAGTGTCGATTAGTGACGTTACGAATTCATTCATGATGTCCCATGTAGAACTTTTAATTAATGATAATTATTATTGGATGCGCCATGTTCATAATAAATTTAAAAGCGGCGGTAGCCTAATGGCTAGGGCGTCGGACTTGCGATCATGTGGTTGCCGGTTCGAACCCCATCCATTACACTACCGACGTGAACCCACTCGTAACACAAGCATTTAGTTTAGCACGAGGGATTAACAAGAATCCTAGTAATCTCTCACACACACACAATCCTAGAAATGGCAATTAAAATTGTGTCGCGCGACATAGCAATTGCACAGTTACGCACCTGTCCCTTCTGAAGGACCTCACCAATAAGGTTGGTGTATGTCTTTCTAGGGCGTCCCCCCCAGCGGCTCCACTAACATTCACCGTATAAATAAATCCCTTTCGTTAGTCGCCTTTCATCCATTCTCTCGACATGTCCAAACCATCTCAGCATATTTGTAGATACTACGTTTTGTGTTAAACTAGAATCTGAATACTTCAAAAAGGAACCCAGTTCCCAAGTTATGCATAGTAGTAAGCTTACAGAGAATATTGTATATGCATTGCATCGCTTAAGAGTCTGCTAACTTAGAGAATAAGTTATAATAGGACCGTAGGGATGCGGGGAGGTTTTGTCTTAAGTTCCAACCAAGTTAGAAGTGGCCATTCCTTCACAACACAGACTGGTAACTTAGAAGACATCTTGGAGTTGTTTGTGTGTGAATTTGAATAGTTCATATCCAAGTATTCGTGGCTTAGTAGTAGCTACGCTCATCAATTGATTTGGAAGGTTAAGCAGCGCTTCCTGAGGTGACATGTGGATGGGTGACAATTTTGTTTACAGATATTCCTCCATGCCTTGAGGAGCACGTGAAACCGTTAAGTTATAGTGGTAGTCAGAAGCACAAAAAGTCCTTATAGGACTACCTAATATTAATATTCCCCAGAAATTGGGTTGTGCGGGTGTGATGGCTGTCACTTCGTGTAAAATACTGATATTTAGCTAATCTGCTTAGACTGGAAGGCGATTTCAACACATACAAAGTTGGAAAAAGGCTAGGTATTATTTCATTTCTGCCTTTTCGAAACGGCTCACTGGTACATACTGTTGCGTATGTACCTATATGTTAGTTTAAAATCCGACGGCCAGTCCCCGTTAGATCATAAACTAACTAATACTAGTTGCCTGCCTCATTAGTCTAGTGGTCTAAGCGCAACTGGAACGCTAGAGGTTCTGGGGTTTTCTATGAATTTCTCAGTAGCAGCTCGGAGTCTGGATTTGGGCCCAGTTAATGGCTATTGCCATTGCCATGCTATTGCCATGCTATTTATTTCATGGGACCTAAACATACCGGCAAAGTGTAGGTATACATAGTACACCTCTGCCTAACCCTTCGAGGAATATAGGCGTGATGGTTTTATACCTACTAGTGGCCTGGTTAAGTTTACAATCTCGCTCATTTGTTAACAATTGTACGCATACAATTTATTTAGTGATACATTTAATTAATGGCTAAATTGGTATATGAACACACGAATATCATAAATATTTCTTCAGTAAATAGTTTCAAAGCTCAATAAATATTTCAAATTATTGATGTAGAATAAATAACATGACGAAGTACCATCTGCTTTAAAGACTGAATAGTCAAGACTGTCTGACAAGTCTAGACAATTATGATGTCGAAATAATAGACCTGTATTTTGGGGGTTTTGACCTAGAAATAGCAATGCTGGTTTTGTTTTACCTAAAGTCAAATAGGCCTTGTCTGGTCCAAACAATGAACGAGGCCGGCTTTCAGAGTAGCAGTAATTACACGAGGCCACTGATATACAACCTCCGTAAAAAATACTTTATATAAAAAAAAAACATTTTAAAATGTAAATGCGTTTGACCATAATGCCTGGTTAACACAATAAGAGCTTTTAACTAAATAGTAGACAGCTGTTCGCATTATTTGTCTATATATTATATCTACTAGAGTCTAGTATAATCCCTATCATTCTGAGAGGAGACCTGCTCCCAACATAGGACGATGTATTCGGTTGTAAAAATTAAAATCTGTGCAAAATAAGGAAATTACCGTCGGGGTTGGGCGGGAACATATTTTTTTTCTTGGCTTTACGCACTTTTTCATTTATAACACATTCTAGGTACATGGCAGTAGAAATTGCGACGGTAACTTATTCACATTTGAGTATTCAAACTTTTAATTAAAATTCGTGAACATCGAAGATTTCGATGTAAAGGATTAGGCGAAAAATGACAATTTACACCTAAATCTCCTCTTGAGAATTGGCAATTCTTTATATACCTGGTCTATTTTAAATCGGTTTAGTAATTTCAGAGTTTATTGATTAAAAACACACAAAAACGTTTTTCCTCTATAAATTATAATTAAAGTAGGTATAGTCAAACTAGAATTAAAAAAGAAAAGTAAAATAACAAATCTAGTATCTAATACTGGACCAAAAGCTCTCAATCCGTATTAATACCCCCATTTATCTAGTATAGAATCGTGTAGACCATGGCAATGGCTATGTATGCTCGGACATACATATTCATGAGATATCTGGCAGATCGGTTTGGATTCGGAGCCCGAACAGTGTCGTACAAATGATTACACAGAGCTTGGAATTTAGGCGATTTATATAGTGTTTGTGTATTGTGAATTATACACAGCATAGAGACTGTGTATGAAACCAGAGGGGCTCGCTGATGGAACTGGAAGCCGAAACCGACTTTAAAAAAAAAAAAAGCTTACTGGCAATGGGATGACAATTGGGAAAAGGCTAGGAGGATGATCTTTTAAACACAACATAGATTATAGTGATCAATCAATATATATAAAAATCAATGCCACTTTTCGTTGTAATTTTATAACTCAAGAACGGGCTCACCTATCCAAACCAAATGTTTAGGCTTTGTTCGGACTATTTAGTAGATGGTTTATGTGAAGTTTGCACAAAATCGGTCGAGCGGTTCTTCATTTATCACATTTTTTTACAAACATACTATTGTACGGGAAAGTCAAGAAAACACGCAGGCGAAGCCGTGGGCGGAAAGCTATTTTTTTTTTATAATAAAAGATTAAATAAATTAATTAATCATATCATCCTTTCTAGGTTTTTCCCAAATTTATTGGGGACGGTTTCCAGTCTATCGAGATACGGCTGAAAGAACAAGGGGACGACCTTTTTGTCACTAACCAGGCACAAATTCAATCTCTGAGCTGGTATTGAGAATTAAAAAGACCATTAAAACGACAGATAATTTCTTATTCATTTATGTAACGCTTTGCTGTAACTTGGACTCACAGCCATTACCTCAAACCAATACACAATCTACGATCAATGGAAGTATTCCTGGTAAAGTATGTCACTTCGAATAGTAACTTCCCTATTGATGTATTATTTATGATAAGTGGAAGGGTTAGCTATTTTTAGAAGGAACTTACACTGGTTTCTTTCTTCTTTGTTAAAAAACCAGCAGTCGAACCACCTGATGGTATGTAGTCATCGCCGCCCATGGACATCTGCAACACCAAAGGAGTTGCAGATGCGTCGCAGAGCCACGGAAAGGCGAGGAGAAGGAGGAAGGGAGAAGAAAGGGGACTGAGGGAGGAAGTAGTGGTAGTACCTACCCAGAAGACGCAGGTTTGAAACCTGCCTGCATTCGAATTTTTCCTTCGCTAAAATAACTTTATAATCTTAGCATGGAAAATGCATAAAATTACTAAAAGATAGTAATTGGTTACATATTATGGTCTTTTAAATTTATTATATGTTCTGCCTTTGCCATTTTGATGTCACTAAATTGAGATAACACTAAAGATAACAACCAAATCAGTGGTTTGGAATAAGAAAATAAAAGTGTCATGTTATACGTTAACCTCCATAAAAAGTCTAGATATCTTTACTTTATATCTTATAAAACTCTTTGGACCGACCGCCCCAAGCGAAACGCTCAAGCCAAATACGTTTCCACAGATTTGAATATGGAAAACTTTCATAACTCTTCCAATGTCCAGTAAAACGGCTTTACCCACGAGTGGCAGTTGATTTGATCCGTTGTGGCGGCGGTCATGAATTTTGGCCTCGAATTCGAAATAGGAATCAAATGGTCGATTTACTTTATGAATATCGCACGAGGTCCTATTTAGTTGAAAGGCATAAAAAGAGGTTTTGTTTGATTCCCAACCTTTGTGTTGATTTGCTTTTTTTTTTGCTATAGAAACTTTTTTCTATGTCGTTGCGTGTAATACTCTAGACTCAGTATGGTATTCATTTATTCACAAGCCTATATTCATTTCTTCACAAATAATTCAGCTTATTCAACAACAGCTTTGCCATCCAATCTGTCTATACCCACATATCGTCAATATCTTTCATTATCTTGCTAATCTTAGAGATTGGTCCAATATCTGTATAGACAAACATATTGAGACCAATAAAAATTCATGATGGTAAAAACAATCTTATACTTTATTCATTGCGAAATTTGATGCGTTTTATCAATGCGAAGTACCACGTATTTTTGATGCGAAAGTTTTGTAAGCTCAGTGCAATAGACACATAAATTATATGCATTGGTTCAACCTTATATCATGTAGTTGCTTAGGAATATAGAGGATTGGACATAGTGCTTAAAGGCAGCGATAAATAGAAAATGTGCAGTAATAGCCTAGTGATATGACCATTGGAATGCCAAGTCAAAGGCATGCACTGCTGACTTTTCGAAGTCATGTGCGTATTAATGATAAATCATCACGCGCTTAAATGGAGAAAGGATAACATCGTGAGGAAACCTGCATGCCTGAGAAATTATCTTGAGGGCGTCGGATTTGCGATCATGTGGTTGCCGGTACGAAACCCACCCATTGTACTACCGACGTGAACCTACTCATAACACAAGCATTTATGTTAGCACGAGGGGTTAACAAGAATACAAATAAAGTGCGACCCACATTGCTTTAAAAAATACCTTATTATTATTATCAGCCTGTCAATCTACAACAAAACGCTCCTAAAATCGCTGCCGCTTACGCACCATGCATATAACCACAATCGTCGCCACATTGTCTATCCTAAGCAGGGCGCGGATTTAAACGTCGCGCGGATAAACCCCTTCGGATATTCAAGGTACATCGGATATATCCAGCTATATTCCGTTTTACGGGTACCGTCAAGCCGCGGTATACTGCATATTGGGAACACATATTGTTAAACAAATATCCGATGCGACAGGCCGACTCTATTTTATGTGTTCTCATCTCTGCTACTTTGACTTGAAATATATTATAGTAGTATATTTTGTGCCTGTGGGTGTGGTTGTGTTTTTTATGATGTAATTTTTCTTAGCTTAAAGTTGGTTTGTATAAAAGGTTGTATAAAAGAAATTAAATTTATTATGAATCGTTGTAACTCTTGTATCAGCTAATTTTTCGTTCAAAGATGAAGCTTCTAGATGACACAAATAATATTATGTCACTGAAGCGTGTAGTGGCCTCATGAGGGTAAAACAATAGATTTTGCATTGTGTCTACAATATGGCGCATGACGGGTAAAATCCTTTTTTTTGTTGACAACAGACTGCCTCATAAGTCTAGTGGTACTTATCCTTTGGGGAATATAGGCGTGATGGTAATATGTAACAAATTGGCTTTGAATTTTTGACATATAATTTTGATCAGTAGGTATTATGGGCTCTTGTACATATACCTTCTTCATTTAAAGAAAATGCACTCCATCTTATGAGTAGAAGATTAAGCAAAAAGTAGCTACCTACGTCATTCAGTTTTTCAACTTCATTTCATTGAATAGAGTAATATTACAATAAAATACAGACAGACAGTCTCTGAAAGTATTTTTCAGTAAATAAAGTTCACATACTTTTTGACTGCACGTTTGTATAGACAATATATATAAATGTGTATGTTTAAATTTATGAAGAGCTTCTGTAAAGAACGTTGAGCAAAAAACGAATTGATGAAAATAAAAATTCTTTGGCTTTTGAACAAAGAATTTTATTACAGACTTCGCTCTGTACATCGTAAAATTGCATTAAAAGAGTCACTATGAATAATGATAGAGTAGGTTTGGATATTCAATATTATTGTCAATATCAGATTGCCAATATTAATGATATCTAGTTATTTTTTTATTATATTGCGGCATTCATAAATGTAAATATAAATTACTTTGTGAGAGAAAAAAAACGATCATTCGCATCCCCTGCATCCCTGCAGTTTAGCACCGAATAACATGTTTTAGCCACTAATTGCTACTAATTACTACTAATTTTTATATTTTTCAGTTAAATAATAAATATCTTTTTGTATTTTTTAGGCATTTTCCATGCAAAGATTATTAGGTTATTTTAGTGAAGGAAAATTACGACCGCGGGCAGGACCCTGCGAACCTGCGAACCTGCGTCTTCTGGTTAAGTACAAAAGACGCTATCGGACTCGCGGTGGCTTAGCGGTCATACGCATAAATAATACGTATTAAATTTTCATCTAGTATACAGCAGTGATAGCCTTGTGATATGACCATTGGACTGCCAAGTCAAAGGTCTCGAGTTCGGATCCAAGGCACGCACCTCTGTCTTTTCGAAGTCATGTGCGTATTAATAATTAATTATCACGCGCTTAAACGGTGAAGGAAAACAACGTGAGGAAACCTGCATGCCTAAGAGATTTTCTTGTCGGCATGTGAAGTCTGCCAACCCGCAGTAGGCTAGCGTGGTGGACTATAGCCTAATCCCTCTCATTCTGAGAGGAGACCCGTGCTCAGCAGTGGGACAATGTAATGGGTTGATGATGAATTTTCATCTTTACCGTACTAATATCATAAAGAGGTAAAGTTTGTGAGTTTGTAGTTCTCTGGATTTACTGAACCGATTTTGAAAAATCTTTCACCAATAAAAAGCTACATTATTCCTTAAATGAAAAGAAACGTTTAGTCCACGCGGGCGAAGCCACGGGCGGAAATCTAGGCAAATATATTTTAAAAGTGGTTTGCTTATAATTCGGATTCAGGAAAACTTATCATAATTACTACCTATTGTTTCTTTATTTTCTTACAATACAGTAGAAAATTGCTTTTAAATTAGACTTCCTTTGTCATTTTCCTCTGTAATCAATGAGCGAAAAATAAGTTCCTTTTTGTCGTTCGCTGGCTTCGAAGTAAAATGACGGTAGTTTTAGGTAATTTCTATCCCGATGCAGAGACGTGGTCCCTCACTGGGTCACATAAGAAACCTCATACATAGGGCATATAGCTTGCAGAACTAATGGTTTTAGCCTTTTTTCAGCAGTGGACTTTCTTTGGCCTACAGTAATCTAAATCTAAACTATTACTATAAGAGGAAAGATTTGGTTGTTTGTTTGTTTTTATTGCAGGCTATGAAAGTACTGAATCGATTTGAAAAATTCTTTCACCAATAGAAAGCTACATTGTTCCTGAGTGACACAGGATATATATTATCCCCAGTGGCGTGCACTCCATACAAGCAAATAAGCTCTGCATACCCTGTAGTCCCTAAATGTATTTAATTAATAATAAATTTATTCCCCTCTAATGATAAATAAATGTAATTAAAAAATGGTAATTTAGCTTGCGCACCATCTATTACTTTTTTTTAAGAACTAATTCGTTGAAGCGTCGATAACTTGCGCGCGCCGCGTCATTGAGCTCCACGCTGGTGGCGCGCTCTGCTGAGATAAGCAGTGCACCTCGCTGCTTATTCTTCATACAATGCATTTGGACGCATCTCGTGTAGTACACGGCAAAAGTGTGACTGTATGCGTGTAAATATGAGCGTGTGTGACAGATTTAGAAGCACTGCTTATTTGCTTTGCGCCCAAATTAAGAACCCGCAAAAGCAGCGCATATTGTTTATTGCAGAGGGTCAACGTTTTTAGTCGGATTGACCAATTGATCGACTATATTTTTATTATTTCCAAATTTTTTTCGCCATATTGTTTTTCTTGGCGCAAGTGATTGTTTGTCGAGTAATTTTAAATGAGTTTATTATTGTAAAAAAGTAATATTAAACTCGTAAAAATTGAAAAATATACCTGTGAGACCTGTGTAGGTGAAGTGTGTTTAAATAAGTTAAAATCTGGCGCGTTTTCGACATTATTTTTCTGAGGAAAAAGCTAAATTGATTTCAAAGTTAAGGTCAGTACTCAGTTTGGATTTAACTCAAAGAAAGGGTAATATTACTCGTCATTTTAATAAAACGTTTTATGATAATCATTACTGGTTAACTGGTTGTGTACATACAAACAAATTGTATTTTTTCCATTGTATTTTGTTTACTTATCGCGATAGTAAGAATATTTGCGGTAAGAGACAGGTAGGTGGGGAAGATACCTACAAAAAGCTGAAACTGGTCAGTTTTTTATTGCATACCCTGTCTGAAATCTCTGTGCACGCCACTGATTATCCCGTAAAATAACAAGAAACGTATACTCCACGCGGGCGAAGCCGCGAGCTGAACTTTTCAGAGTTTTTGAGTGTATCGAAAACTGCAAAAATGCCAACACACTGCCAAGATCTTAGAGTTTCATTAGGTAAACAATTCTTTTTATTTATTTGATTATTCCACCTTCAGTCCTTTTTACGCATGCTAATATTTTTTTTTGTGAAAGAGTAATTCCAATCCTGTAGTGTACGAGTCGAGAGTTTGGCACTGCCAAATATTTTGTGACTAAGCAAAAGTATGCTAACATTATTGTATTTTCGTTTGAAAAGAACTGTGCACAGAAAATTGCACGCCGTGTCCTGAATGTTCATATTTTGAAATAAAACGGGTGTTTTACATAACATACCCTCAAGCCTGTATTCCCGGAAGGGTAAGGCAGAGGTGGACTAATGTACACACATATTTCGCCGGTGTGTTTAGGTCCCATGTAATAGGGGGCAAGCCTATTGCCATTAACCGGGCACAAATCTAGACTCCGAGCTGCTACTGAGGAAAACCCATATATTTGTAACTTACGGGGACTGAATCCGTGATTCCTATCGTAGCAGACAATTTTTCGACCACTGGGGCAAACGAGCGGACAAAGTCAGTTTTCGAAGTAAAATAATGATAATAACATCCTGTATTTATTATAGAAACCGAGCAAAAACGTATATACTCGTACCTACTTAATTTACAACTCCATGGAACGAACCGAATTCGAATTGATTCCGACGAACTCAATACAATAACGATAATAAAGCCAATTTTACCCTTACAGTGTTACCAGGAAAATTCCGTGTATTGAAAAAAACGAATAGAAATGCAAATATTGTAAACAGTTATGTAGATTTTATTAACGGTTGTCAAAATATCGGATTTTTTTATGGACCAGTTATTTGGACTTGTTTTCATTTCATTTTGGGACACAAATAGGTGTACCTAATTGAATTTTGATCAAATAACTATTATATGTAGTAATTAAATAAGCGTCTGTCTATGTGCTTTATTAAAGGTGACCCATTCACAACTGACCATAGCCAATGCAGCTAAAAACGGCCGATCTGACAATCTTCGTAATTAACAGTAACATCTTCGTGTATATATAGCAAAACGACACTTAATTGCACAAATAAGACGTCCTTCGCTCAACATCTGAAGTATGCCAAATCATTTAAATCCCTCTAGTTTCGACCGAAAGGAAGCAAACTAGCGCCGAGAAAATACAGAATTTCTCCAAGAAAAGATTTTTAAGAGAGAGGGTTTCAAGATTACCCGAACCTCCCCCAGCATTTATACGCCCCTAATTAGCGTAACCAGCATTATTCTCATGAATGGTAAAAGCCAATTAAAACAAAATATACGTAATTATTTAATTATTTATTTATTAATACTTTATGCACCATTGGTACAAAGGCGGTCTTAATGCCATTAGGCATTTTCTGCCAGACAACCTTGAGGTGATGCAGAGAGAAATAATACAGTAGTGCACTCGTAAATTGAGAGCATTCCATAGTAAAATAGCCTGAACAAAGAAGGTAGAGTAAACAAAGTCAGAAGAGTGAGAGGGACATTGAAGGAGACGATTATTTGTAGATCGCAAATATTTTGTATGATTAGTACCTACATAGATACTGAAAGTGAGAAGTTAAGTACGAAGGAGAATTGGAAGAAAAGAGGAGAGAGAACAGCGTAGTCAGTGCTCTCATGTGCCTACGTTGCCGAATAGGCATCCATTTAAGGAACGTGCGGAATTGAGACACATGATCATATTTGCGGAGGTTAAAGACGAAACGAATGCAGTTATTGAGAAGGCGATCGAATCGAATTATTGTTGCAGTCAAATTGAACTTAAGGCCGGAACACATCAAAGCGGTGACAAGTTGATACGCAAAAATAGGAAACGTCCCCAAATGTACCGCAATGACTTGAAATATAATTGCATCACTATTATTATTATTATCGGCTTAAGTATGATCCATGATAATATTTTATCTAGGTATTCTTAGCAAGTCCTATGTTCTCGTATTCTCCAAAATGGCTGCTTTTAGCGTAAAGAGAACATGTTACGTTCATGTTATTGCTATCTAAATGCAGCGACAAAACGAGTTGCGAGAACACATCGCAACTAACATTGCCACCACACGTACACAAAACGAGTTTTGTCGTGGAGTAGGTATAATTATTAGATAAAGTCGTAGACTTTTACTAACAACCGGAGCTGACAAAAGCTATGTCTGTCTAATGACCGCTCAATGGTAGTTGAATGCTAGTTCAATGGCAAAAATCATTATGAAGCCATTGTGTTAAATGTCAAATTACGAGCGGAATACCAAAACTGCAACCATTGAGCGGCGATTTACACACCATTTTAGAGCAGACTACTAAATTTTTCAATGTCAATTGGATGCTAGTTCAATGAAAAGTCATTGGAGAGCCACTGGTCTTAAATAAATAGCAGAATACCAAATGCCAAAAACTTTGCCACTGACACACTATCAACACACAATTGAAGTGCCATTGTAATAGCAGAATCGAGCCCCAGTTCGCTTTGCTAAAACCACAGTTTAACCGTAGCGATTTCTCATCGCATCGCTTTAATATGTCTCGGCCCTTAAGGCAAGTGCAGACAGCGCGGGTGGTGCGATGAAAAGAAAGACGGCTCAATTAGTGGGTTCAAATGAGTGGTCCAATTAACCCCGCACTCCCGCGTGTATTGCGGCCCCATCTATTAGCCGCTTTGATCTATTGTTCTAAAGAACGAATTGATAGTTCAACCACCTTTAGCTACGGTAAAATAGTATAACTGACATGTAACTGGACTTGTAGTTTAGTTTTCTTTCATAATAAACCCATTTACATTATATTAGTTACTAAAGAATTTGGTTCAATTAGTTCGTTGGAACGAGTGGTCCAATTAGCCCCTCGGTCCCTCGTGTATTGTGGCCCCACTCTTAACCATTTTGATCTATTTATTCTGAGGAATATTTTATCTACTTCAAAGTCAATGTAATAGAGATGTTATTGGCAATTTTGCGTTAAAGCTGTAGGCATGTTTTAATTAATTTGGAAAATGGATTACTGGAAGATTTTTGACGTGCAATAATTGTATTGAAATGAAATGAAGTGATATTTATTTCTGTAAATAGATCTTATAAAGACACTTTTACAAGTCGATTTTTTACATATATTTTTTTAACTAGATGGCGCCGACGTTTCCTATCTGACGACCTCTGAGAAGAAACGTCGAAACAAACTCAGAGAATCATGGTCTCTTTTAAAGTCCAGACAATAGTTATGTTATTAGATATGCGAGTTTAACAATGTAGGTCAAAATCTGAACAGGCCTTTTGAAGAAAGAGCCATAGAAGCTTTGAGTTAACCTGTCCTAACTGACGGCACGCATACATCAGTCATCGTGTAGCTCAACCATTTTATAGGGAGCTCAACGACCCGTCGCACAACGATACCAGATCAGCAAGACATTTGTGTAGGTCATGTGAAATACTCAAAACTGTCAGAAAAGTTTATTATACATCTGATTCGAGTAAAAGCTAACCTACATAGTACTTCATTTACATTTTAATATCGTACAATTAACATTTGAAAACAAAATAATATTATGCATGATTATTAGGACCTACAAGGCCACCCAGTCAACTTTATTAGACTCTTATTAGAATGTATGTCATCGACGTCATCGTAGTCAACCCATTAATTGCCGGAAAATGTTTGGCACAGTTAAATACTACAGACTTCCGAAGCAAAGGAAGGTACAAAGGCAAAGTAAAGTTCTCTCACAATCTTTTCCTTCAACAATTAAACAGGCTATACTTGACTTTCATGGTATACTCTTCACTGGTTCATACCCTATGTAGGTAGTTGTTGAATTATTTTAATTTCCCCTAGCTGTGCCCAGGGGTATCTGGTTTTGGTTTATTTTGGTTCGGTTCGTAGGGGTCATAGCGACATGTTAAATAGCATAAATTCTATTCCAAATAGTTTCAACTATTCGCCAGTGAAAGTCTAAAGATTAGCCGGAATAAACAAAGAGACAAAAAAAATATAGTTTTTGTGCTAGGTGCACATGTATAAAAAACTTTTTTTATTTTTTGGTCTATATATTTTCATATTAATTAAGAAAACAGCTGATATTGTTACTGTTCAGATTTGTTCCTATAAATAAAAATTATCCATTTTATGTCTAGTCGTTGTCTGTTTTTAATACAAGCATTCACACAAAACTCTGTACTTAACCGTCTAACAAATCTTAGCATTTACTAACGAGACTAGACCGACATTACCATTCCCTTCGGCCTTAAAGGGGTAGGACACGCAAATTACGAAGTTCCAGCACAATCGTACCACATTTCACTACGAAAACCGCACGAGCGGAACAGCTGCCGATCATCCCACGATACTAATACGCTTGGGGTTGCCACTAATTTAAAGACCCCGTGTAGATTTTAACAACTGAAATAAAAACTTCTTTTTAGGAATTCCCTTTTTATTTTCCGGCCGTGAGACTTTACAGGTAATGAGGGGGTTATAAACTTACGGTTTATTTTTTTCCGAAAATATAATGATTAGTCAACTAGTGATGTGATTAAAGACCGCCAAGTCATAGATCTCCGGTTCAAAATGGAGGCCTTTGATTTTTCGAAATCATTTTTATTTTTTGTAAGTAGTCCGGTTCATCTGTCGCTCATGTGTATATTATCATTACCTGCATATGTAACGATTTTATTTATTTATTTATTCCCAGACAACTTAACCGATTATAAAGCATAACGTTGCAGCGTTCAGAATAATAATAGTACACGCAAAAAACGAATGCACAAAAGACGAATGCAGTAAAAAAAACTGTATATTTTACTCAAATTTGGCTTGCGATGTTTGTTAAACCATACTAGGCTATAGACAGTGTGGTGGACTGTACCCTTACTCCTCCCTTATTGTCAGATGTGCGTATATCGGTTTCAAACTCGAGATCTTTGACTTGGCAGCCCCATACTCTTTACAATTATTTTTCACATCAATCCGTTTACTGGTCCACTTTTAAGCACGGGTCTCTTCTCAGATTGAAAGGGGTTAGGTTATAAATTCAAATCAAAATCAAATGAAATCATTTATTTGCATGAAGTGTGGTACATGTACAGCTGTTATGATATGATTTAAGTTCTACACATTTCACCATTTTGGTGTGCAAATTTTATGAACTGTAGCAAACAAACATATAGTTAACATACAATAGCTACACTAAATCAATTCCTATCCTAGTCCTTTCAGTCATTACACCCAAATCCGGGTTGTCCTATTACGCGGACAACCTAATCTTATCGAGGTCTAAACCTCAACAAAGTGCGATAAACCCGTTTATCCGTGTGATGCGGCCCGGATATAAATGAGAGATTTTCCGGATGTAACGTCCAATCGGTAACCGAGTTTCCGGTTATAATCTAGGCTCAATTTTGACGGTTTAATGTTAAAAGTATTTACGTGACCCGGATAAGCCGATCCAAATGTTTTGTTTTGATATTTAAATTTGTTTCGTTGTTTTAATTTAAAATGCGGTTCTGTTTGTTAAATATGTAAAAACATAGGATTATGAAGGTTTTTTTATTAATTAATTACATTTGCTCGTTGGTTTAGTGGTCGCAAGCTCGGTTGCTCAGTTTGAGATCCCGGGTTCACCTATGTCGAATGGTATTACTTTTTTTTTCTTATGGAGCCCCAAGTACAGAGCTGCGAGCAATTTCGGTTATATATTTATAAAATTAATGCTATTAGGCATTATCTACTAGTCAACCTTAGATTGATAATCATTAGTCATTAGTCATTTATTCAATACATAAAAATGTGTAGAATTTTAAACTTACATACGAGATACCAGCAAACTAAACATTGGAGATGAAATTTTACACAACTACCTACAATTATTTTAATATTATACAATTCATTAAAGATAGAATCGATAAAGTTAAAATAATAATATATATATGTTTGACATGTTATCACTCCGAAACTCCTCTATGCTGTAGTAGCTCTTTTTCTAAAGAAATGCCCTTAACTTATTTTTAAAACTATTTTCGCAGCAAATATCCTTCATCTCTACTGGTTTATTAAAGATGGTTACCGCTTGCACTGCAGAACTGTACTGCACGACGTTTAATTTAGGCTGAACAATGCAAGTCAAAGCTTTCCTACGTGGTTTTTTCCTAATGTTTCTTTGTTCCTTGGTTTCAAACTTGTCCAAGTTTTTAATCAAATTAGTGAGAAGCACCAAAATATATAGGCAAGGAACTGTTAATATCATAAGCTCCTCAATATGACAGTTAAGGACACTACTTAGCAGTATGTACCTATATTTTAGAGTGCAGTGATAACCTAGTTATTATGACCATTGGACTGCCACATCATTGGTCAAAAGTTCGAATCCAAGGCACGCACGTCTGACTTTTCGAGTTACGTGCGTATTCATAATTATTACGCGTTTAAATGGTGAAGGAAACCATCGTCAGGAAACTTATATGACTGACTGATTTTATTGACGCCGTGTGAAGTCTGCCAACCTGCAGTAGGCTAGCGTGGTAGACTATAGCTTTATCCCCTTCGTCTCAGAGGAGACCCGTGCCCACCATCGGGACAATGTAATGGGTTGATGATGATGACCTATATTTTAGTTCAGCTGGTTTAAAGGATACAGCAAATTATGCCTTAAAAAAATTACGATAAGCTGTCCAACACTTTGTTTAAATCTGATACATCTACTTAACATTCTAATAATTTTCCAAATTAACTACAAAAAGCTTTAAAGAAAAAGCAATCGCAACTTTAATTAAGAAGGTTCTAAATTTAAATAGATAGCCGTTCGATAGCCGTTCGCGATTGTTTATAGACCCCTCAAGGGTTTATCGGTGCTGTTAAACGGGCCATGGCCTCATCCCAGTCTCAATCAATCAGGCCTAGATTGGACGTTCTTATAAAGGTACATCCACATTGTGAGCAAGCAAATACCAAGGAAAGAAGCATTTTACTTCTCAAAGCCGCTATGACTCTTTCTTACAAAAAACGATTTCATATATTTATCTACATTAAAGACAAAGACAATTCTGTCAGACAGTCTTATTGTCTTATGACACTTACATACTTAATTGTCTGGACTTGATTCTCTGAGTTTATTTTGACTTTTCCTCTGTCAGTTTTCGATTGTGTCCGGCTCAGTATAGCCAAAACCATCTAGCATAATCAGTGGCGTGCACAGAGATTTCAGACAGGGTATGCAATAAAAAACTTACCAGTTTCAGCTTTTTGTAGGTATTTTTCCCACCTACCTGTCTCTTACCGCAGGGCGCAGGCGCCATTGTTTTCGCATGATGTTTATTTGAGACCACCGTGAATATCTAAATAAGTGATTGATGATAACATAACAGGTCACTTAAATGATATCCAAAGTGGCCTTTAAAAAGGCCGTGAGATGTTATTATTGTTTTCTTTGCGCAAATTAATAAAAAATTAATATAAATGACTAAATAAATTTGAACTGATTATTTTCTAAAGTTAATGTTTGTAAATCAAATCGACGCGCCTATCTTTTTTCAGATAGTTTTGCAAAACGTCGTCATAAAAACTGCTACATTGTTTTAACATGACTAAAAGATCTTTTTCAATTGCAATCATAGACAAATCTGTGAGTCTGTTTTGGCCCTGTGTGTTTCGTAAATATGTATGAATTCTTTTTAGACTAGAAAATGATCGTTCGGTCGACGCGCTACTGACTGGAATCGTGACTATTAATTTTCCTAATTTGTAAACTTCAGGAAATATGGAAGTCAAAAGATTTGAATGTAAATTTTGAATGAGATCGAATATGCCGAAGAATTTTAATTCGTCAGATTTATAAACGCATCGGAGCTCATTCCTGAGGTGATCGACATTAAAAGAATGTTCATGCGCATTGATTAGGTCAACGACAGATTGTTCTGGGAAAGTCTCACAATAGGAAGAATAATTTTCGCAAGCAAGTTAAAAAAATTTAAGTCTTTTAAATTTTTGTAACGAGTACGACACTCGTTTAAAACATTGTCAATAATTTCGCAAAATACGCGCCTGTAATACTGTTGAACGTCATCAATACCGCGTTTACGTTTCGGTCGGTCGCAATTAGATTCTAAAACATAATTATAAATGGTAACAAATTTATTTCTGTAGTTTACCATGAAAGTTTCAAACTCTTTAATTTTTCGAACACAGTAAACAATGTCACAAGTCTTTTTCTGCAATATTTCATACAAAATGTCCGTCTCAGAAAATATTTCTGAAAATGTCTTTAGAAAAAAATAAAATTCAAATTCCTTTAAACTATTTAAAAAGGCAGAGACTTGTGTCAATGTTTCTCCGTCCCATTTATCGTCATTTTCCTGCATGTATTCAAACATACCTAGTAAGTTATCGAGATTTGTGGCAATTACATTAACAGTTCGAGAGTGATAAGTCCATCGTGTTTCGGCAACGCGAGGTAATTTACGCATTTGAGCATACTCGTTATAGAGCGCGGTTCTTTTTGTACTTGTATGAAAAAAATTTGCCAATGATCTAACTGTACCAAAAAAACGCTTGGTCTCAGAAACTCGTTCAAAAGACTTTGAAAGAATAAGATTGAGCACATGAGCTGAACACCAAACATACGTCGCGAGTGGGCATTTTTGTCTTATTATACTTTGTACCCCATTAATCTCTGACGACAAAACTGCTGCACCATCGTAAGTTTGGGCAACTACTTTATCTAAGCAATTAAATTCCTCTAAAACATTAATAATAAACGCGCTTAAAGTTACAGCGGTCCGATCCGCACTGACATCTATATATCTTATAAATCTATCAACTACTTCTGAGCCACAAAAATATCTCAAGATGAGGACCAGCTGTTCGCGGCCACTAGCATCAGGAGTTTCGTCAACCATAACGGCAACAAAATCGGTTTCAGAAATTTCTTTTTTTATCTTATCGGACATTACAGACGCAACACTAGAAATTAAATCATTTTGGGTCCTATTCGAAAGCCCCGTGAATGAGCTACCCGATGTTGATTGTAAGTGGGTTTCCAAATTTCCATCATATTTAGCTAACAAATCTACGAGTTCCAAAAAATTGCCTTTATTACAAGATAAGTTGGATTCGTCATGACCACGGAATGCTAATTCTTGTTTACCTAGAAAACAAACTACATCAATCAACCGTTTGAAAATATTTCTATTTCTGTCAACTTTCGCGTTGTGCCTTTCAATATCTAACTTTAACTGGCTATTCAAACTAGTCTCTATTCTACCTCTACCAAAAGTTTGTAACTTTAAACAGGATTCTAGGTGTTTTTCTGAAGAATCATGCTTAGCAGCCGCTTTGTGAAAATTATTTAAATCTGAGTAACCGCTATAGGTCCAAACATTCTTACTATCGCGATAAGTAAACAAAATACAAGGGAAACAATACAATTTGTTTGTGTGTACACAACCAGTTAACCAGTAATGATTATCATAAAACTTTTTATTAAAATGACGAGTAATATTACCCTTTCTTTGAGTTAAATCCAAACTGGGTACTGACCTTCCCTTTGAAATCAATTTAGCTTTTTCCTCAAAAGATAATGTCAAAAACGCGCCAGATTTTAATTTATATAAACACACTTCACCTACACAGGTCTCACAAGTATATTTTTCCATTTTTACGCTTTAATATTACTTTTTAACAATAATAAACTTACTAAAAATTACTCGACAAACAATCACTTGCGCCAAGAAAAACAATATGGCGAAAAAAATTTGGAATTTATGTTATTAAATTACGAATGAATGAATAAAAATATAGTCGATCAATTGGTCAATCCGACTAAAAATGTTGACCCTCTGCAATAAACAATATGCGCTGCCTTTGCGGGTTCTTAATTTGGTCGGAAAGCAAATAAGCACTGCTTCTAAATCTGTCACACACCCTCATATTTACACGCACACAGTCACACTTTTGCCGTGTACTACACGAGATGCGTCCAAATGCATTGTATGAAGAATAAGCAGCGAAGTGCACTGCTTATCTCGGCAGAGCGCGCCACCAGCGCGGAGCGGCGCGCGCAAGTTCTCGCCGCTTCAACGAATTAGTTCCAAAAAAAAGTAAATAGATGGCGCGCAAGCTAAATTACCATTTTTTAATTACATTTATTTATCATTAGAGGGGAATAAATGTTTTATTATTTAAATACATTTAGGGACTTCAGGGTATGCAGAGCTTATTTGCTTGTATGGAGTGCACGCCACTGAGCATAATCCAAAATAATGACGTTTTCTAATGTTGCGTCTTTAAAATATCCATGTACAGCTTCCTAGCTGCATTTACAGCAACATAGCATCAAAATATAATATCATCTTTAGTCTAAGTCTACAGGCTCGCTCGACCCCAATATCATGGGCTCGAAAAATACTAACGAACTAAGGGTGCACATTAAGTACACCTCTGCCTAACCCTTCGGGGAATACAGGCATGATGGTATTTATGTAAGTCTCATCCATTATGAACATGACGTACTTACATTAGACATTGTGTAATGCTCAGTTACCCATTGTGTAAAATGCTTGTAATCAAATGCTCATTACATGTAATGTAGACGCATCCTAAACTAGAATTGAAAAAGCTTTCCAGTGCTTCATTAGGAAAGACTTAAAATTCGGGTTCGGTTCCTTTAGGGTCAACCGTTTGTCGTCTAGAGGCCTGATTGTTTTTTTTTAAATATAGATTGGCCTGAATCCTTTCTCCTGTGCCAAATTGTTTGTAAAGAGCTGTGATTACAGTGGTACAAAAAGTAAAGAGTTAGAACGAGGGAGTGATATCAATAAATAAAACTAATGTTTTAATTTCATTTCATTAATTACAAATCATAGTGAACTTTGTTTAGCAAAAAATATATATAGGTCTCTCAGTTTTTCGGTAGCAGTAGTTCTCGCTTTACTTAAACTACCCACTGTATTCGAAAGAAGTCTCCAATCTTCCAATCAATAGGCTCGCCCCCTATTTAATGGGATCTAAACATACCGGCGAATAGTGGGAGTACATTAGCACACCTCTGCCTATCCGTTCGGGGAATACAGACGTGATGGTAGGTCTCCAATCTATCCGTCCATGTTACACTGGCTGTCCACGTAGCGATCTGAAAGGGCAATCCCTCATCTACAGCGGCACTTAATAAATTCTGTTCGCAAAACAAAAAGGTCGATATGATCTACAAAGGATAGCCGTTTCCCTCAATGTTGGGCGTTTACGCCAGCGATATGAATTTTTTGTCACAAAATTTTTCATGCCATGTTCGACATGGCGGGTGGGAGTCGCGGTGGCTTAGCGGTCATAGCGTCTGGTGTACTTAACCAGAAGACGCAGGTTCGAATCCTGCCCACCGCGGTCGTATTTTTCCTTCACTGAAATAATTTAATAATCTTTGCATGGAAAATGCCTAAAAAATACAAAACGATAGTTAAAAGGTAAGGTGGCATCGTACGGCATCGTACTTGCTGTAAAGTATGTCATGTCGGTCAAGAAGCAAATTTTCAACAGAAGTCACTGACGTCGCCTCAAAGACGTAAATTAAAAATGTGAAGGCAAATTTCGACATGGCGGGTGGGAGTCGCGGTGGCTTAGCGGTCATAGCGTCTGGTGTACTTAACCAGAAGACGCAGGTTTGAATCCTGCCCGCGGTCGTATTTTTCCTTCACTAAAACTAAAACTGTTTCTGATAATTTCATAGAAAAAACCAACCGAATTACTCGACATTTATTATTTCTTTACGCATACTAAACAAAAGTAGAGGTAAAGAAAACATATTTTTAAAAGCATAATATAGATAATATTTGTTCGAGACCACATACCTATATATACTTGAGAGATGCTTTTACCAATTTTTAAACCGATCTGACATCTAAGAAGTATTAAGTATGATTATTACCTTTTATTTATTTTTAAAATATCTGACAGTTAAATGACAGCTGCTCTCGCGGTCTCTATGGCCTGACGTCCACGTAGGCGGGGTGAATATGACAAATGATAGCTAACATTACGACGGGAATTTTTATCTTTGACAGATATAGGTGATCCCCGGTGGGCGAAACGTGATATTTCCAAATAGAAATATAATAAAAAATACCTTTTCGATGCAAGAATATTATCTAAAGTGTGTGAAAAGTGAAATGCTTTAAGAGATTTTGAAACTGAAATTGGTATTGATGTGACTTTAATTTTAATAAATGTTTATATTATTCCTTTGAAGTTTATGGATTGTTTTATCTAAACTATCTAAACTAACACCCATAATAAAGAGGAAAGATTCGATTGTTTGTTTGCATTGAATAGGCTCTGAAAGTAAGTATTGGACCGATTTGAAAAATTATTTCACCAATAGAAAGCTACAAATGTCATGTGAATGTCACAAAATGACAATAAACGTATACTCCACGCGGGCGAAGCCGAAAGCTAGTATTTATAACAATAAATTGTTATTACATGAATTTTGGGTGACGAATACTGAGTAATTAGATTGAAAAACTCTTAGATTCAATTACTTGATTAAAATTATACATTTTCCAAAAAAAGAAATCTTCTTGGAGGGGGTAGGACACCGCTGCTAGAGGTGGTCTGGAGTGGTACCATGTACCGTCGTATCGTCAAGTTCTTTCATTGTAAGCAGTGTATTTTGCCTAACACTATTATTGCAGTTTTAATGGCAATGTAACCAGTGATATTACTTAACAATTGAGATAATAAGATGACAAAGCTAGTGATACTACTGTTGTTGCTTGCGTCATGAGGCTGCGGTTGACACAAACATCGGTCCCGTATGTATTAGGTATTAATAAAAAAAGTTGAAAATGTAACATCGTGTTGTTTAATTCAGTAGAATCTGACATAAGCATCTTAATTATTATTATGCACCCCGCCTGCATGATAACTCCATTCTTATCATTAAATACACAATCAGTGGCAACTACAGCTGAAAAAACCTTTAAGCATCGAACAAAACTGCATGAATTATTCAATAAACATCCATTGAGGTACTAGGTATTGCTGAATGTGCTATGCGCCAGTGTGGCGGTTTTTTAATTCCAGTGTTTGCGTACGTTAAGCTTTCTTTTTATTAGAAAAAACTCGGATTAGAAAAAGAAAATCAATTTTCAGAATTTTGTGGTATATCTTTGAAACCGACAGTCAAATATAACTAATGGTTGATGTGATCAATAAGGAGGTATATTCTGTCCGATAAAAAAGAAACATTGAATGAAAAGGTTCACGATTGGCAAAGACTAAAAAGGTTACGTGATCGAACGATGAACGATGATAAGAAAAAAAAAGATGCATTCAAATTAACATGCCTCTCTTCTTTTGGAGTCTGTTACAACATTCCTGGGTAATACCTAAATATTTGTGACAGGCGTCGACTCGTCGATTAGCAATTGCGTCTCACTAAGCTGTTGTGGAGTTTAATCCACAATGTCGTGATTTATCTTTTCTACGTAGTTATTTAATAACTCAATGTAAGCAACATGGTATACGTAAGTAGTAGAAGCAAAATATTGCAGTGCATAGCATTAACATGCTTTAACATACATTTACAACATAATTTCATGTTGGAAAACACTTATTGTTAAACGGAACATGGTCGCGATGGAACTGACAGATGACAGCTCATTTTAATATTGGCGGGAAAATTGACATATTGTACTATCCAACCGAGACAGGAAAAAAATAGGGTCATGTTTTTCGGATGTATTCATATTACTTTGTTAAATTTAATTTAAACCATTTTTGCGACAAATTTTAAGCAAAATAAATATGTTTTCACCTGGCTGCTAATGCAGTTTGTATCATCATCATCATCCGTCTGTATTAGTCTTCTTCTGAACGTAGGCCTCTTTGACGCCACAGAGCCCAAACCTATACATAAAACATACAATCACGCCTTTATTCCCCGAAGGGTTAGGCACAGGTGTACTTAATGTACACCCATAGTTCGCCGGTATGTTTAGGTCCCATGTAATAGGGGCGAGCCTATACATAAATATCTTAAATCAATAAAATATTATGTCGAACAAGGAAACCAACTCAGCATCCGCTGTATGGAGGACACATTCGAGATCGAAGTAAATAGTACGGAACTTTCTTGATAATAATAAGATAAACATATGTGCCATCATGACTATATTTCCCGAAGGGTTAAGTAGTGGTGTACTAATTCCGCGTTATTGAAATTTCTAAAATTTACAAGATTACGTACCCATACACATTTATTCCCTATTGCCACGAATACTATTAGTAGACCTCTGCCTATCCTTACAGGCGTAAAGTATTTTTTATTCATAATTCAGATGATTTGATATAAAAATACTATTCGACTTGGGATTCGAATCCGGTACATCTAGCTTAGTAGTCGCGCTTGCAACCACTAGACTAATGAGGCAGTTTATTAAAGGTTTTAATACAATTTTCATGCGATATTTGTGAGAAACAACGCCTTTCCATTTGCAATGTGAAAACAGCATCGCATGCAACTAAGCTAGCAAGTGATTTGCTCTCGAAATATGCATAATAGACGCAGTGCTGTCACAGGAGTATTGAAGTAGCAGAGACAAACCTTCATACAAGCCGCGGTTTGATAGGTACCTACACTACTACAAGCTTAATGCGCGTGTGTGGGTGACTATTACCGGCCTCATCGCATATGGAGAGAAACCGGTCTATACCGGATCGGCCAGTGCTCAAACTCGAGGTTTAAAGTATAGGACAAGTGGTGCGTCGTATTCCGGCTACAGATTAAGTTATACAATTCCAGTGTAAGCTGATCCCGTATTGTACCTATTGGCTTTCTATACAATAATAGGACAGCGTAAACTGGATTTGTATTGTTTGACGTGTAGCCGTGCGTACATGAATATAACTTGCCTCATTGGTTAAGTGATCGTAAACGTTACTACAAAGCTTACAGGTCCTGGATTCAATTCCCATTATTGGGTTTTTCTATAAAATTCTCTGTAGCAGCTCAGAGTTAGGATTTGTGCCCGGTAAATGGCAATTGGCTCGGCCCCTATTACGAAGAGCTTAAAAATACCGGAAAACTGTGGAGTTTCCTTAGTACACCTCAGCCTTACCCTTAGGATAATAAGTACGGGCAATAATGCAATAATATCTCCAAATATTTTAATGCAAAAAAAAACATTGTTAATATTGGTAGTCCTACTGATGTTATACTAATACGGAAGCTATATTTTTTTAGTATTTTTTTGTCTCTGTTAGTTTCATTACTTCTGTGGCACAGTGCAGTCGTCGCTAACCTACTCTCTCTAATCTACTATGTATGCGTTTGACGTGAGTTACCCTTTATGGGACACTGCAGTCTCTAAAAATTGTCTGTTTCGATAAAGATTATATTTTGGCTAGAATTTTGTGGAGCGCCGGAGGCCCAATTCATCCCTCAGTCCCCTTCCTTCTTTTTACTCTCTCTTTTCCTTAAATGGACTCGGCAACGTATCTGCAACTCCTTTGGTTTTGAAGATGTCCATGGGCGGCGATGACTACTTACCATTAGGTGGCTCGACTGTTCGTTTGCCAAGTTATCCTATAAAAAAAACTGAAGCGTTATAACATACGCTAAGGTGCCTGATAATGATAGATTAAGCTACGCTTGACGCGGCCATAATACGGATGGATGACCATTCTTAGCACGACGATACCGTCCGTGCCTCGCGAAGCACGTATAGCCAGCGGTTAGGCCGGCGACCTCGCAAGCGGCTTAGCCGTACGCGCAGCTTTTAGTTGCCGGCGGCAGTTAGCTTGTGGTACAAAATGGAGCTCGACACAAAGTTTGCGGCATGTCAGTGTGAAAGCCGACGGTAAGCGGCATGTATGGATGCACCATTTGATTCCGAAGTATGTTTATTCTAGCTTTTGCCCGCGACTTTGTTCGCGTGGAATAGATTTTTCCGAATTCTGAGATCCGAATTCCGAGTCCCAAAATATCGTTATAAATTAAAGCCTATACATTATTCTGATGTAAAGTTTTATCAAAATCCGTTTAGTATTTTTGCGTGTAAGAGTAACAAATGTCCAACCATCTATCCATCCATTAATCCATCCTCACAAACTTTATAATATTAGTAGGATAGGCTAGGAAATAGAAAATAGGATGTATGCGTCCGTGTGTGTATGAATGTGTTTGTGTGAGTATACAGTCAAGATAATAAAAATTCGGACAGCAAAAGAAAACACCAAGGTGAGCTAGTTGTGAACATTGTTTAGGAATGGAGTTAACAAAACTTCCCTTCAGGTAAGACTAGGAAGAAACACAGGTCACAAGCGAGGCTGCTGAACGTAACATTTTCTTCGATTCTCAAATGGAGAAAAATCATAATTTCTGAGTTTGTTTCTGCTTTTCTTCTCAGAGATCGACAGACCGCGCCATCCAGTTTAAAAAATATATCTTCCTTTATAGTCCAAGCCTCACATCCGTACAGAAGTATAGGCCAGATGTAACACTGAAGCAGGCGAACCCGAAGTGAGATTCTGAGATTTCGATTGCAGAGTACCTTTTTCAATTTTCCAAAGGCACTGCGCGCGATTTCAATTCGCGTTTTGATCTCTACATCGCTATCCCAGTTTTGCATAAGCCAGGTTCCGAGGTATTTCTTCACCTGCTCCAGCTTTTGGTCTGCCACGAATATGCTTGGTTGGAGATTTGGATCGTTGGAAATGGTCATGAACTTTGTTTTGGATACATTCATATTGAGGCCAGCTTTAACACTACACTCGTTAACTCGATCGACAATTTTCTGTAGATCAGCTTCTGAAGACGCAATGAGAACTGTGTCGTCGGCATATCTCAAGTTGTTGATGAGACGTCCATTCACCTTAACGGCACAATCTAGTTCTTCCAGAGCTTCTGCCATGATTGCTTCCGAGTAAATGTTAAATAGAGTTGGCGATAAAATGCAACCCTGTCGCACCCCCCTTTTGATGTCGATCTCTTTAGATTCCTCCCCTTCAATTCTGACAGTAGCACGTTGGTTCCAGTACAGGTTCTGTATTACTCGAATGTCTTTCTCGTCCAATCCGATATCACTGAGGAGTCTAATTAGACGGTTATGCTGAACTCTGTCGAACGCTTTCTCATAATCTATGAAGCATAGAAAGACGTCCTGCTGCATGTCTCTACATTTTTGCACCAACCTGTACTGCAAACAAGGCCTCTCTCGTGCCCATTCCGGCGCGGAATCCAAATTGGCTATCGCTAAGTTGTTCATCACATTTTTCCTAATGCGTTCGTGAATTAATGAGAGAAAAAGCTTCAGGACTTGGCTCATTAGGCTTATCGTTCGAAACTCTTTACATTTATTAGCGTTTTTCTTTTTGGGTAGTGTGACAAAAGTAGATTTCAGCCAGTCCTCCGGTTTGTGACCCGTTTTGTAAATGAGGTTGAATAGGTTCAATAGTATGGCAAGGTATTCTTCATCAATAAGTTTCAGAATCTCTATGTGGACATCGTCTGGTCCAGCAGCTTTTCCAGTTTTAGCTCTCCGCATCATTTTTACAACTTCTTCTTTTAAGAATAAACGGGTGTCATCAGTTTGGCAAGCAACTGTGGATGCGTCAGGGATTGCCACATTGCCAGTCCTAGAATCGTCTGCAAATAGACCTTCAATGTATTGTTCCCATAGTGTTTTCTTCTTGGCGTTATCCAAAATGGGCAAGTTGTTTTCATCCACTAATTGATGATGTGTGTGTTTTCTTTGTCCAATTGATTTCTTTATGCAAATTGAATGCGTCATGTTTTGCGTGAAGATTCTCTACATATTCACATCTCTTCTCGTACCAGGAATTTCGGGCAAATCGCACTTCCCTCCGTATTTTCTTGTCCAAGCTATTATATTTCTCCAAATCTGTGGTTTTGTAGAGTCGCCGTTCTTCCATAAGTTTATAAATTTTATCAGTCATCCAATTTTGCTTCCCTTCCCAATTTCTAGGCCTAAGAAAATTTCTACTTATTTCAGAAACCTTGCTCTTTAAATCATGACATGTATCTTCCACAGTTTCTGGTATCCTTCTCCCATCACACAATGCCCACTCATTTATCTCATCCACCACTTTAGCTCTTATTTTCTCGTCATGAATTAATCTAATGTCAATTTCGGTCTTCTGTTTTTTCTTAATTTTCTTAAGTGTGCATGACAAGTCAGCAACTACGGGGTTGTGGTCAGACCTTATATCAGACCCAGGATAAGTCTTCACGCTCTTAAAGCAGTTCTTAAAACAACTGTTCACCATAGTGAAATCAATTTGATTTCTTATAATATGGTCAGGTTTGTGTCTAGGCGAAGTCCAGGTATACAGTCTTCTCGGCGGTAGTTGGAAAAATGTGTTCATAATGACAAGGTGTAGTAGCATGTCGCCCCTGTCATTCCTTTACCCTAGGCCAAATTTGCCTACGACTCCTTGAACTTCCCCCTCTCCTACCTTAGCATTTAGATCCCCCATAACTATATTGATTTCGTGCTTCTTAGTGCTGTCCATTAGCTGCCCCACTTCCTTATAAAAATCTTCCATTTCCTGAGGCGTTCCATCTTGAGTTGGTGCATAGACCTGGATGACATTTATATTTCTTGGTTTAGCCTGAATTTGGATCATCATGGCACGGTTAGACTTCGACACGAAGGTAAGGATGTGCTAATTTTTCTCGTACAGATGATACCCACTCCATGTTTATTGGAAGACTCTTCTGATCCGGAGTAATACAAGATATGGTCTTTATCAATTTGGTGGCTTCCACACCCTTTCCATCTCACATCACTAATTCCCAAAACATCAATGTTCAATTGTATCATCTCCTTCGTCACATTGTACATTTTGTCAGGGTTCTTGAGACTTCTAACGTTCCAAGTTGTAATTCTAAATGGTTTCCGCCCGGGGATTCTTCGCACCCCTGTCCCATTGAAGTGACGCCGGGCACTCGGGGCCATTGCTTTCTGAACTTTATTCATATGAGGCTGATTACTAGGGAAAATAGTGCAGTGGTTTCCCGTTGCCTTCTGCACCAGACGTTTTGGGGAGCATTTGACTCCTCAGGCCGCTGTAGCCTCTTCCAGGTGGTCGCCCACCTAGGTGTTAGGGTATACCGCCTATTCTCGGTCGCCAGAGCCTCGTTCGTTGTCTGGCAGGGAGCAGCACGGCAGCCCGAGGGCCACCGCCGCCAGCTTTTCTGTGAATAACCAGCGCGTGCAGGTGAGGTTGACTATTGGGTCGGATAAGATGTTATGTCCGTTCTCCCCTTACTCCCCCGTTCTCCCCTTACTCCCTAAAAATATATATAAACAATGTAAAACATTGACTTGTAAAAGTCTCTTTGAAGGATCTATTTACAGAAATAAAATATCATTTCATATCATGTCATTTCATTTCTTGTTTTTTTTTTTTAATTTTTGTTTTGTGCCCGCTTGTACAAAATACTTAGTTATATATATGCAAATAGAGAACTCTTCCAATGCGATTTGCAGTCAGATATAAAATACATATCTACTTACCCATCATGACGTCATTAAGCCGGATGTTAGGGTCTTGACACATCAAAGTCAGCTGGAAAGAAATCGCCGACATCAATTTTTAGTGTGCTATAAATTGAAGTATCGCGAAGTAGGTTTTAGGGTTCCGCAGTAAGAGAAAATACCCGGCCATCTTGTTTCTGGATTTTGATACAAGACATGCTCGCTCCTATTACATGAGACGAAAACATACAGGCGAAATGTGGGTGTACTTTAGTACATCTCTGCCTAACCCTTACTTTAAAAAACGTAAAAAAAAAAAATTAGAAATTTATTAGAAAGAACCGTTTTATTGCAAAAATCTTGCTTATCGATTTTGTAATCATCATCATCATCATCAACCTTCGGGGAATCCTACGTTCACTTCTGGACGTAGACTTACCTTAGTTCACTCCAATCCACCTTGTTCTCCGATTTTTTATTATTTGTACCTTGCTGAGTTTTAAATGGAAGAGCCTGTGACATAATTGAGTAATAATAATAAATATTTAAATAAATAATTCAAGAATTTTATTATTTGATAGATAAATAGATATTAAAGTAAGAACTTAAATAAATAATGTAATATTAATTTTAGCCCTCCATATTGCAATGCTTGTAAAAGGCCGCTAAGTAACAACATTTATGTAACACCTATATTTGTACACTTAGTATGCAATAAATCTTTGAATCTTGAATCATATTTCATCCTATTTTTATCATGAAAACTTTTACAAACTATGTTGGGGTTCGTTTCCAATCTAACTAGATGCAGCTGATCATGAGTATTCTATTCTGTGGTAAGTAATGTTAAAGTCTGCGTCTTTTTGTACCGTATCAAATAAACTTTCTATTTTTCTTCTTCTTTCTTCACCAAGAATTTTCATGGGTTTTCCGAGGTACGAAAGAGTCTCAATAATAATGTTAAGAATGATCACTCATCCGTAGACTGACTGCACTAAGTGCAGTTTAAGTTTGCACATAAATTTTATAAGCTACTGAGCCCTTCACGAGAAAAAAAATGAAATATTTTCAGTTTTTTCTTCAGAACCATAAGTCAACTCTAAGGTTCGCACTTGACCAATGTTTTATACCTCTCATGGGTTGCAGCCATAACATTCAACGGGGAGTCGTTAGTAATGTGTACCAAATATATTTTTCTTTTATATCCGCATAAATCATGGTAACGCATGGATAGGGACAATATATGTTTCTATGCAAATGTCGACGCAAAGCGTTTGTCAGGCGGCCATTTTGTTTGTTCTATACCTATTTGAAAACGATCATAAAATAAATATGGATCGTAACAGTAACTATAGACCATCAAATCTAATAGGTACCTTTTGACAGTTTTGACAGATTGACAAATAGGGATGGGGTCAATACGTTAAAGGACCTGACTCCATGACATTAAAATGAAGTCTAGGAAAAAATCTATCTATTGTATAAAGTGGTTATTTAGCCTTGTTTGAAAGATTTGAATTTAAATTTAGTGACTAACATTGTACATTTAGTGCAGTGATATCCTAGTGATATGACCATTGGACTACCAAGTCAAAGGTCTCGAGTTCGAATCCAAGGCACGCACCTCTAACTTTTCGAAGTTATGTGCGTATTAAGAATTAAACGCGCTTAAACGGTGAAGGAAAACATCGTGAGGAAACCTGCATGCCTGAGAGATTTTCTTGACGGCATGTGAAGTCTGCCAACCCGCAGTAGGCTAGTGTGGCGGACTATAGCCTAATCCCTCTCGTATTGAGAGGAGACCCGTGCCCAGCAGTGGGACAATGTAATGGGTTGATGATGATTGTACATTTTGTGATAAAATAAAAATAGCTTCATTCGTATGTTTTTACGGAGAAAGTTACTGAAATTGTGTGAGCTCTGCCTATGCAAAGTTATTTCTGCTTGAAAAGTATGAAACGTCAAAGGGTAGCTACCTATTATTTTAGATGGACTATACTTTTAGTTATAAGAACCTACAATAGGTAGGTACTCTTATTATTGCAGTCGCCTGTTGGAAAGAGATAATCTGCTAGATTAGCCTCGTAGAGCATTAATTTTGTCGCACGAAGCACGCAGAAGTTGCTTGATTTAAGCTTATTTTCAAATTCCTGGTCAAGCAAAATATATGACATTTATCTAACACATTCATTTTTCTTTAAAAAAAAACTTAAAGTTTGTTCGTAATAAGTGGGCTAGTCTTAAGTTATCTGCAAGTGGTTTTGCAGTGGTAAATTTTAATATTAAGATAATTGGGGTTGTTTTTTTAATGTTTGTTGTAATGTTTCGCATCCGTGATTATTTATTTTGAACAAACTGTATTACTGAATTTGTCAGTTTTTTTTAGAACTATTTCAGTGTGTAAGCTTAAGCTCGCAAACGTTTTGTATTCTGCTTTTGTATTTTCTCTTGTTTTAAGAAGCGCGTAATGACCGCGAGGCACAATAATAATAAATTTTGCATTGCGTCTGTAATTTGTTACTTGGGTTAATTGAACTGTCAAATAGAACTTTACTGTGTCAACTAGTTTTTGTTTTTAGTTGAAAATATTTTAACAAGGTTTGCATTCGTTACGTTATTTTACATACGTAGGTATCCGCTGAACTATGGGTTCCTATTTTGAATAGTTTTTTCGGCTTCTGTATTAAGTCGATGTTACCCCGAGCCGTTGGCCATCACTAGTTCTATTTTTAAAAAACAAAACGTTTTTTTAGTTCTATTGTCTTATAATTGTATTTCGAACTCCTTTGGATTCAAACGGTCGAGCTACACAATAACTAATGAAAGGGTTCTCTCATCAAAAAGTTATTTTAATAATTGCCCTTTATTGTGATATTCACATAAATGATTCGCGGAACTCATATTCCTTTTTTGAAATACAAGTAGAACTAATTACTTCTGATAATATTAGTTAACTGTCCCCTTTGTCTGTTTGTGTGTGAAAGTCCCATTAAAATCGGTTGATCGGCAAACTGTGGGAGCATGTTAGTAGTAGAATAAAATAGAATAGAATAATCATTTATTTTCTCTCCACAACATTATAACCAATGATACAGTCAATTGGCAGTACTCTAAGAAACCCTTTGGGGAATATGTTATGGGGATGGTATGTAACTACTTCCTTGAACACGAATATCCCATTGCCCACGCAAACACATTTCCCAACCCTTTCTAGCATTATACGTGAATTATCATCGGATATATTTACAAAATTCGAGCTCTGTTTGATGTAAGCGATGTCATCGGAGTGTGAAAGCGGGGCATTGTCGGTAAAATTGTCTTACAATTGAATTCAGCTCGCGGACGGCTCTCAGAGCTATACCATCAAGCAATATACAGAAATACCACATATACAGACCATCACGCCTGTATTCCCCGAAGGGCTAGGC
Organism: Subacronicta megacephala; assembly: GCA_958496365.1. Lineage (NCBI taxonomy): Eukaryota > Metazoa > Arthropoda > Insecta > Lepidoptera > Noctuidae > Subacronicta > Subacronicta megacephala. Next base: position 2,386,299 of record OY292531.1, on the reverse strand, counting down.
AGATGCGTAATAACTACTGTACAGGTACACACAGTTCACCGGTATGATTACGTCCCATGTAATAGGGGGTGAGCTTATTGCCATTAACCGGGCACAAATCCAAACTCCGAGCTGTTATTGTCAATTTCATAGAAAAACCCAATAACATTTTGCTCATCCCGGGAATCGAACCAAAGACGTCCAGCAGTGTAGCAGTTGCATAAGACTAATGAGGCTGTTTTCAGAATGACCATTGTACTGCCAAGTCACAAGTCTCCAATTCGTGTTAAAGACTCTGACTTTCTAGAGCACACTTTTGGGCACCATTGTCCCACTGCTGGGCACGGGTGTCCTCTCAGTACGAGAGGAAATAAGCTATAATATCCGCCACGCTAGCCTACTGCGGGCAGTTGCATAAGACTAATGAGGCTGTTTTCAGAATGACCATTGTACTGCCAAGTCACAAGTCTCCAATTCGTGTTAAAGACTCTGACTTTCTAGAGCACACTTTTGGGCACCATTGTCCCACTGCTGGGCACGGGTGTCCTCTCAGTACGAGAGGAAATAAGCTATAGTCCGCCACGCTAGCCTACTGCGGGCAGTTGCATAAGACTAATGAGGCTGTTTTCAGAATGACCATTGTACTGCCAAGTCACAAGTCTCCAATTCGTGTTAAAGACTCTGACTTTCTAGAGCACACTTTTGGGCACCATTGTCCCACTGCTGGGCACGGGTGTCCTCTCAGTACGAGAGGAAATAAGCTATAGTCCGCCACGCTAGCCTACTGCGGGTTGGCAGACTTCACATGCCGTCAAGAAAATCTCTCAGGCATGCAGGTTTCCTCACGATGTTTTCCTTCACCGTTTAACCGCGTGATAATTAATTATTAATACGCACATGACTTCGAAAAGTCAGAGGTGCGTGCCTTGGATTCGAACTCAAGACCATATATGCCTAGGCTATCACTACACTTAGAGCCATGTGCGTATTGATAATTGATTATCAAGAGCTTAAACGGTGAATGAAATCATTGTGACGAAACCTACATACCCCAGAGATTTTTTTGACGGTGTGTGAAGTCTGCCAACCGGCAGTAGGCTAGCCTGGTGGGCTTTAGTCTCTCAGGACCAGATTTCTCAGCCACTAGTATAAAACATTATACATTATTTAGTGAATCTTCTGTGTCATTTCTTTTCTGGCAAAACACCACAAAACGTTTTTCGCTTAGCAATGAAATGCGTGGCGATTTAAATGTGGTGTAATAACGTCGCCTTAATTGAAAATCTCCGTTTTATTTTTGGAAATTACATTTTAGTGTATGTATAATATGTTTTCGCGCATGCATAGTAATTTAAATAATCTCTGTGGCAAGAGTTTCTTTTTTTAAGTACTTTTAAAGATAAAGAAAAGGGGATATACATAAATTATATCTATTTGGCATATGAAGGTGTTGACATGTGGGAGGTGAATTCCGTAATCATTGTACAAACCGTTGTGTCAGCTAATAGCCTAACAGTCAAGAGCCTTTTTTTTTTTTTTGTGCGTGTGGAAAATCCTCATGGACATCCGCCGCCCGGGGAAGGCGACGGGGCGTGTCGGACTCCACCCAGAGTGGGTGACCTACCGACTAAAAACCACAAGGTGTTCCCTCCCGCACCTACGTCGGGGCCACGGGAACTATGCATTCGTCCGCGGCCCCCGACTGGTGATGGCCCGCCTCTGCGGGCCCCGCCGTGTACGGGGGAGTCAGAACTCCCCCTCCATCCTAGAGGGGCGCGCGTGGAACACTACGCGGTGCCGCCTCGGGTCCGGTCCCAACATGGAACGAGGGGGGCTGGTGGACATCCCCACGGCCACCGCCCCCGGAAACAGTCAAGAGCCTAGATCAACATCAAAGGAGGCTCCGTTGAGTGGCCGGATAAAGCGTTTCTCACACAGAACCGTATTCTTAGACACACCCTGTATTGTTAGGTCTCTTTCTCCGGGGCCCTGACTACCGGTAGTTTGATCCTGCCCCGATGCCGTTGGGTTCTCTTTCTTAAAAAAATATTTTTATATAAAAATATTTATACGCACGCTAACGATAACGATTTGAATTGATACTCACGACTAGGCTGTCCAATGGATCTTAGATACTTTAAAACTCATTATTTTAAAATACGTTACGAACCAATTTTGAATTCTATTCTGAAGCAATAAAATTGAATTTCGATACGGTATCGTTCTAGCAGTACCCACCTACATATATGATACCCTCAAATGTTACATTTGTCGTAAACGATCAGAGTACGATATTATGCCACTTCAATAGACCTGGGAATTCGCGTGAGGCACGCTAAACGTTCCATGTTAAGGAAATATACGGAATAAAATTACGTACCGGCCCGCTGCTTGTGACAATAAATGCGAAGAACGTATTAGGGAAAAAGAAAACAAAAGGATCGAACTAACAAATTTAATTACTTAGATCAATGATTAATTACTAATGAACTGAAAGTAATAAGATATTATGGAGTATCAAGGCTGTATGCGGTATTGCCAAATATAATGAAAAATGAATATACATAAATCATAATAGGTATTGGTCGTAAGCGCAATTGCAACGACACAGGTATGAAGCGGCGGTAGCCTAATAGCTAGGTCGTCGGACTTGCCATCATTTGGTTGCCGGTTCGAAACCCAAACATTGCAATACCGACGCAATATAATCATTTAGCTTAGCACGATGGGTTAACAAGAATACTAGTAATGTTCGACCCACACTTTAGACTAAGAATCTTTTGTAAAAAAAACATACCAGCAAACTGTTTATGTGTTTGTAGTTCTCGGTCTGCCAAATGTTTCGGGGAATTCAGGGCTGATTGTATGTATAAATTGTTTTATACTCATATTTGAAAAAAATAAACATACATTTCCGTACGCAAAATTCCACCGTATGTATCAATACGCGTGCATGTGAAAGGAATTCAGCAAAGTAAGTTCAACTTGTACGCTTTTGTGAGCGTGCCTGCCAACGCGTGGGCTATGTACCCAAATTACTCTGAATATTATATTTGGAACTAGTTTATATAACGGCTTTGCCTTCTATATAAAGTATCACGGGTTAGGTTAAGTTTCTAACTGCCATTCTGGCAGGCTTTTTTTTTGCAATTAACTGGGGCAGATGAGCAAGACGCCCATGATGGTAAATTGTAATTGGCTAGCTTAAACATGGCTGTGCTTCTTAGCATTATCTAAAGAATTCGAAGAATACACCACCAAGAGGGCTTGGTAGAGTGTCATTAGGAAAAAAAAGAAGAATAGGAGATAAGGAGAAGGAGCGAGCCTGAGGAAAGAATTAGGCCTACGGCGCTCCATACTCTCCAAATAAAACGCAACAGTATGCATATCGCTACGTTACGTCAATATTCTATTGGAGGCTTCTCCTAGAAATACAGGTATGTTTAATAAACTGTATCAGCCCACTGCAGGTCAAAAGCTTCCCTACTCTTCTTCCACTTCTGTCTATGTGTTGCTGTTATGGATAAGTCTTTTTAGAAACTGTCTATCTCGTACTGCCGTCACTATTTAGGCCTGCGATGGCGTTGGCGTCTGCGATTAAGTGGGACCGATTGAAATTGGATGGATCAGACACTCGCACATGCTACAGATGTGTTCAGCCCAGTTCCATTTCAGCATGGCAGCTTTACTAGTAACGTCTAGAAAGAAAGAATCAGAAAGAAAGTCTGATACTTTCGTCTTGGGAAGAACGGCAGCATTCGTGACCAGGTTCATAATTGTTATACCCAGAATTCTCCGTTTCATTGCTCTGGATATCATAAAAAATATATGTATGTTAATCGATATCGTAAAACGTAGCTTTAAAGCCTTAGCTTCTGAGTCAATCGTGCCAAAAATACAATTTTGTGCCAACTACAACTCTTACTTCAGGGTTTCGGCCAAATTATCCATTTCCATATATGTTCTTTGCCAAATTCAATGCGGATACAAATAAATTATTACCATACAGCAAGAATAAACAATGACATATTCGAATGCTGAAAACATTTCGTTTAAGGTCAGTGTTACTCATACATGGCATGGTATAAATACAGGATGTACACATTCTTTTAATCTGGCACGGATTGTCAAATCTAATAGAAGTGAATGGCAGTAGAAATTAACCTTTTGAAATTTAGACCAAGCGATGATTGAAACGCCTATTTCGATACCGACGCTGTAGAACTTCATTTATTTTGATGTGTAATTAATAAAAATTAAATGATTAAAAATATCATCTTTAATAAAACTAGAAACAGTGTTCCTCAATAATCGATCTTTGAGTTGAATTAGATTTTATAATCATCTTAAACTAAACTAGAGTCAAATTTTAGTGTACTTGCTATTTTCACAGATGCTATTGGGGAAGTCCATTGAAAAATACATCCTGTACATAAAACAGTACTAAGAATCGTACAGATGATTTAACATATTCAATACTGCTATATTTCTTTGAAAAAGCTATAAAAGCATTCGATTTACGAAATAATATATACGAAAAAGAGACGACGCTAAGTTCGCAATTCACTGTAAAAGCAGTTCTACTGTCTTCCTAGTTCTGTGGAGTAAGCCTCAGATTTAGTGATATTAAACATAGCAAAGCAATTTAGTTGGCACGAAATGGAACTCGCAATCGAAATAATAGTTTTATCTTGTTGAATAAAATAAAGGTTTTAAATCCAATAGCTGTTTTAAGCAAGTTATCGTTATTATGTGTAACTGGTTTGCTCTCAAGATAAAATGGTGTTGACTGCGTCATTAGTCTAGTGATCCTAAGCGCGACTGCTACGCTAGAGGTCTCGGCTTCTATTCCCAGGTCGAGCTAAGTTTTATTGGGTTTTTCTGTGAAATTATCAGTAGCAGCTCGGAGTTTGGCAACGTGCCTGGTGAATGGCAACAGCCTCGGCGAACTGTGGGTGTAAGGTAGAACACCTCTGCCTCTACCTTCGGGGACAACAGGCGTGATGGCTATGGAGATACATTAAGTACATCTCTACCTAACTTTCGGGAAATACAGACGTGATGATATGTATCGTATCTTTTAAATTAAGTTGTACTTATTTTTATTTAGTTTTTTGTATGATTTTAGAATAAAAACTTTTCTTTCTTTCTTTCTTTTTCTTTATCGCAACATGGCCAAAATATATCAACATTTACTTTTTTAATCGTGTCAATTTATCATCTTTCAAACTACACCGTTGTCTTATCACACTGTTTCTCATGAATATTATCATAACTATATGATCGTCTATACTCATCTTAACAGATACTATTAGACAAGCAGACATCATCTATTATATTTAGGCTTATCGGTAGAATAACTCGCATAATACCTATTTCTTAATGTCATGAGGGAAATATAAGTAATTATACTGCGTATTACTTGACTACTCACGCAGGTAAGATTAATTAGAAACTTAATTTATTCTTGTGTAGAAGTCGTATAATGCTTATCAGTTCTTGAGACCCATAATTAGTAGGCTTATATTTTTTCCATTTTCAAAAACATCGTATTATTGCACGCTTTTTAGCCAATATACCATTACTAAATGTTGTATAGTATATATAAATTTAATAATTTTCAGTTTTCATTCATACATCTTTTCATACACACGCGCCGGTTGCGAGTACTACGCACCTGACCTTTTTGAAGGATCTCGCCGATGTAATCTTCATTGGTCTAGTTATTGAGTTTTTCTATAATACGATTAGGTCGTAGCATCTCGGAGATTAGATTTGTGCCCGGTTAACGGCAATGGCCTTGCCCTCTCTTATGGCAAGTTAATCTTATTATTTCAGTCCATAAAGGACTGAGTAGTACTAGTACCAAAGTATCATGCGTTAGCCGATCACAAACAGCCTAAAAACAACACCAGTATTTCCTATGTTCCTATAGTTGATATTATGAGCATTCTGAGCGAATTATTTCCGCATTTCTAATAAGTTATGGGAATCCACAACCAGCAGACCTCTTAAAATTTTAAAGCTTATGGCTATCTTGCGACCTTTCTAAATATATGCGCACAAAAAACAACTTTATAGTGTTTCAAGGATTTTTTTGGTCGAGCAATGGATGCCTCAATTCAGGTCGCCCGAGAGAGGTAGTCGTTTTAATATGGTGGTCGCCTGAGAGAGGAAGCTGTCACTCACTTTCTCTCTCTCCATTAATTTGTGTGCCTCCTTAGATAGTGAAATGGCGTTTTTCTAATAATTAGCGTACAATTTTATACCCCACGAAAATTTAATAATGTTGAACCTCATAAATAATTTGAAACTTATTTTTACGATTCGTTAACATTGAGGTTAGATTTAAGGAGATCCACCGCGATTGAAACGTCTCGCTGTAAACTTTTATGGGACTATAAACATAAATTGAAAATTACGACCTAGTTAAGAATTCAATTTTGGATTATACCTACTTAGCACTTGTGTTTTTTTACATTTTTATATTTATCTTTTTTGCTACTGAACATCAGAGGATCCTTCGCGAAGTTCTTGACTTTTTGTGAAATTCAGTGTGTAAGATTGCCTATATTAAGAAAAATCAATTTAAAAGAGTATCTAGGAATTTAAATTAAAACTACTACTTTTTACGTAGTTACTTTTCACATAAAAGTCAGAAACCAGTTGTAAAAAGAGTTAAGAAAGAAGAATTAATCAGCAGTTTCTTGCCAGTTTTTATCCATTATCCATTAGACACACGAGTTCACACGACCCACTATTTGGAAAAATGCAACTAATATTTGACACTGAAAAGTAACTGTATTAAATGGTCTCGGTCTCACTGACTTTCTACTTCAGTGTTTTTTTATATTACAATCACAAGCCCGGAAATTTTGTGGCTATGGTATCACTACGATCTCCTGCTATACCTACTGAAATCGAAACTTACTTTGCTTTATTTATATCACTGTCACCCCATTCGCCATCCTAAAGACATAGTAATGTCTTCAATTGATGTTGATGACGTCCCTGGAAGACGTAAAATGTGGAAGAGAAATTCGACATCACAGGCAGTAGTTTCTGTAGCTTAGTTGGTAAGTGTCTGGTGTACTTAACCGATGAGATGCTGGTTCAACATGAGACTTTGTCATTGAACTTTGTGAACATTTCGCATTATTTAATGCTTACATATAAAAAAAATAACCAGTTTAGTAGATATGTTTAATAAACATATGTATAGGTTAATCGTAGACGATTAACCTTTATCTATATTTTGTAACTGCATGGCATATAAATAACTACTTTGTATAAAACTTTAAAAAGTGAGCGACGCTTATCGCATAAAAAGTACCAGGCAAACATAACCTAACAAGAGCTCTCTAAAGCGATCATGCAAAGAAGCGGGTCACTTACTTTTATAATAGCTTAGTCGCGGTACAGCTATAAACTCTCAAATTTTCTGATCTCCTAGTTTCAGCGCACAGAATACTTAAACGAATATTGTTTAAAAAAGGTAGGAAGGGAACTTTTAACCTTTTTTGCAGTCCTTAATAATTAATGATATTCAGTTTATGCTATACAGAATATAAAGCTCGAAAAACACACTTATCCATGATAATCATAAAATTCTTTGGTTGTACGTGTATGAGTGTGTAGGCGCCATGTTTTGAATATAAATGCGAATCATATTTAGAAGATAACGCACGAAATTCAATTACGTTGGTACCTACAGTTTATTTATATTTTATTTTATAAGAAATATATTAACAAGAAAGAGCTATTTAAGAGCGATTTGTTCAGGATAATATTTGTTCCTTTTACTAATATTAATGAAAGATGGATAAAGGGTCCTGTAAACCTATCTAGCGGCATAGCTATAGGGATATATATTATGTGGGTTAATCCAGTTTGTTGCTTTGTTCATGAAACTACCCAAAAATTAGTATTTTTTTGGCCCCGTTAACCCCACAATAAACGTTTCATCGAAATCTATAGAGTCGTTTTCGAAAAGGCTTTACAACAAACAAACGTACACACAACATGGGAAAACCAGCTATTTTGTATTTTAATTTTTTTTTAGGATTTTGCATATACTGTGTTGATAAATGGTTCATGATAAAAAAATCTGTTAATATAACTACGTATTATAATTGCGAAAGTAATTGTCCGTCTGTTTGTTACGTTTTCACCCCTAAATCGGTTAACCAGTTGTGATTATTTTTGATATAAAGATACTTGGACCTTGGAGAAAGACATAGGCTTCATTTCGTCTCAAAAAACTTGTAGTAACTTTAGTACTACTTTATTAATTCGAAAGAAACACTGCCTGTTTATCTGTTACCTTTTCACGTCTTAACTGCAGAACAGATTTCGACAAAATTTGGGAAGGAGATAGACTGCAACCTGAGAAAGCACATAAGCTACATTTTGTCTGAAAAAGGATAGAAGTGAACGGCTAGTATTAAAATAAAACAACCAGCATTTACAATGAAATTTTATTTCCCAATAACTATTCATAATTTATCTCCATAATCAAACGTATATTTACATGTTCACTGAACTGTTCTTATCACGTCGGTAACAATATAGAAAGTTCGTTCGGTTGGCCTTGGGCCGGTACTACATAAGCTAGTGTTGCGAAAACAATCACAGGTGAAAATGACAGTGCTCTCTCTGTATTGTAAATTAGAGTTATAATTATTAAAATGAGCGTTGTCACTGTTGGTGGGTGTAGTGATTGGGTCCCGGCATGAAGCTCCGCTAGGCTTTCTTCTGGAACAAATGGGAAAGTATTAGAAAAAAAAACTTAGAAAACTAAGGTTTAACTCCGCCACGATCCAATTGATATTATGTATTAAGTTTAAAAAGAGATAGACACTTGATATTAGACTCTAATCGCGAAGATTTATGAATCGAATTATGGTAAATTTTAACACCTTAGTGAAATGTGCGGTTGACCGACCTATAGAGCAGATCCGGGTGGCAATAAGCTCGCCACTTATTACAAGGGACCTATACCGACGAACTGCGAGTGTACATTAAGTACATCTCTATCAAATCCTTCCAAACTTCGGGGAATACGCGACTTCGGAACAGGCGTGATTGTATGTTATGTTATTTATGTTTTTGCAAGTTCTATCGATACTGAAAGATCCACATTGCTAGTAAGCTTTTTTGTGGGTTACACATTACTAGGATTCTTGTTAACCCCTCGTACTAAGCTAAAATGCTTGTGCTACAAGTGGGTTCACGTCGGTAGTGCAATGGGTGGGGCTCGAACCGGCAACCATATGATCGCAAGTCCGACGCCCTAGCCATTAGGCTACCGCTTCATTATTCTTTATTATTTTAGACACTAAACCAATTTCAGGATTTCTTTCACTACATAAACCAGTTTATTGAAAACGTTATAAAACTTAATTTTTCTCTATCTACATAATAATATCGTTCCGTAAGTTTCTAGATCGAACTTTGTAAACTTTTTGGCCTGAAACCTCGGTATCAAAGATTGAATTGATGTTTTGTTTGAGATATTACTTTTGTGGTTACTTTGGTTATGGTATCGCTGATCAAAGGTTAGTTCATTTATTATTTATTTGAGATACAACATTCATACATTTATATTGCTTTATTATTGTATCGTAGTAACCTCTAAATAGCATATTTATTTCGTAATTTATTGAGTCACTATACCTTAATGAGGTCATGGATAATAAATGGTATTTATTTATGTAAATAGCTCTTTTTAATACTACTTTAAGATTACATGCAGCAGAAATGAGAATGTTAGCCTAAAGGTTAGCCTCAAGGTTGCTAGTAAGCATTTTTTAAAAAAAAAGGTTGATTCGAGTTGTTCCGGGTCTAGGTTTTACGGGTTTATGTATGTAAGTTATTAATTTGTGTTGTTTTAACGCAGAAAGTAATCTTTATAACCTCTTTTATTAGAAAAGAACACCCGCAGACTACAGAGTGATACCTACTATTTTAATGGAGTTACGATAATAATCAGTGGAAGTGCAGTGATAGCCTAGTGATATGACCATTGGACTGCTAAGTCAAAGGTCTCGAGTTCGAATCCAAGGCACGCACCTCTGACTTTTCGAAGTCATGTGCGTATTAATAATTAATTATCACGCGCTTTAACGATGAAGGAAAACATCGTGAGGAAACCTGCATGCCTGAGAGATTTTCTTGACGGCGTGTTAAGTCTGCCAATCCGCAGTAGGCTAGCGTGGCGGACTATAGCCTAATCCCTCTCGTACTGAGAGGAGACCCGTACCCAGCAGTGGGACAATGTAATGGGTTGATGATGATGATGAAATGATAATAATCGCAATAAACTTCTCAAAAAAATATATCCACAACTATAAATGTGTAACTAACTATGTCTGTTTGTAACGTTTTCACTCCCAAACCGCTGAATGAATTTTGATTAAATTTGATGTAAAGATAGATTAGACCTTCGAGAAGGATGTAGCCTACCTTTTATCTCAAAAAAATCGTTTTTGATGTGACTAAGGCCGTGTATAATAGCCTCGTAATATGTAACTAAAGACTGAATTAAAACATTAATTCCAGCTATAAATAAGATAAGAAAACTGAGTTTGATTACTGCCATAGCTTCAAAAGTCTTTGGTGGAACCTCGTCTTTTTCTCAAGTTCCGTAGTTGAATAAGACATAATTACAAACGACTGAGAGTTGACTAGAACAGTTAAGTAACTTTAAGTCTGATTGCTCACCTAGCACACGAAATTCCTTTATTTCCTTTTTTCGCAAATTGTAGCTTTACATAATATATCTCTGACTAATCCTTCGGGGAATACAGGCGTGATGTATGTATGTATATATGAAGATCTTTAAGACATTCTAGGCATATTAGTTATTGCAACTGTAACTATACAACATTCAGAATTTATAAAGTGTTATAGACCAACAAATTGAAAAAAAAAAACATAACATATTATCACGCCTGTATTCCCCGAAAGATTAGGCAGAAGTGTACTTATGCAACAACGTTTTGCGGGTATGTTTAGGTCCAATATAATAGGCGGCGAGCCTATTGCCATTAACCGGACACAAATCCTAACTCGATAAAACCCGAGTGTGGATTTGCCTGTTAATAATAGGCTCGCCAAATGCAGCTATATTTAAAGACCTATCCCCGTTTCAGCATTCCGAAATCTATAAAGAAATTGGACATACGAGGTATATACTTTGTAATTAAAAAAAAACTGCCTCGTTAGTCTAGTGGTCCCAATCGCGACTGCTACGCTAGAGGTCTTGGGTTCGATCCCCAGGTCGAGCAAAGTGTTATTGGGTTTTTTTATGAAATTCTCAGTAGCAGCTCGAAGTCTGGATTTGTGTCCGGTGCATGGCAATGTCTTCAAGATGAGAGTGAATAAGTATCTTCTTGGCAAGCGCGCTCCATCGTAGACCACTTTGTTGCTTAACATCAGGCAAGTTGTGGTCAAGCGCAAGCCTATCTGTGATAAAAATAAAGTTGATACCTGTCAACCTGGCGAGGGAAGGAGACCGTACCGAGGAGGTATCGTAGAGAGGGAGCGTCAGAGAGATAGAAAGGGATATTGAGGAAAGTTTCGAAAAAGTAAATGACTTATGCGTACCGTTTAGCACATGTACTGAAACTGTATGGGACCTCGCCCCTCGGACCGCACACGTGTAGTTCCCTGCATCGCTGCTGTTCACACGTGCTAGACGCAACTGACTATCAGCTCCTCCCGGCACTTGCTCTGTCTTCACACTGTAACAAACACAAACTTTAGTCAAGTCATCTTCTTCTTAGCCCTTTCCCAATTATGTTGAAGTCCGCTCCCTATATAACTAATGCATCTAAATACCAATATTTTACACGAAGCGATTGCTATTAAACCTCCGCAACTCAATTTCACAACAATTCGATATTTTTAATCGTGCGTTGGGTGAATTTGTGAGAGTTACATAAAATTAAAAACATTTTATGTAATACCTAAATAAAACTTTGAGGAGTATGTGTGGTTTTACGCTAAAAGACAGAGTGAGAAACAGTGTGATAAGGGACCGCTGTGGACCTCGGCGAACGTACCGCAAACAAATTGCGGATGTTCTTAAAAAAGGGCCAGGCTCCGAGCACCCTAAACCAACGGTCATGCATGTAGAGATCAATGAATGTAGATGAAACGAAAGTAGTGTGCCAGGATCGTGGGAAGTGGAAATCTATAGACACTGCCTACATCCATGGGAGACAGGCATGACAATATGTATGTAATAAATGTATTTCTGAGCAATATCGATATTTGAAGCAGATACTGGTTTTCAGGCCTTTTCGGCTTCTAATTGCTGCTTACAATTGGTATAGTGGTTCATGTGACAATCGGGACCACTGGGACCGGTGCCTTTACATGCCTTTCGAGAAACAGTCAGTCGGTTACGACAGGTCAACTCAAAGCTGTTATGGCTCTTTCTTCACAAGGCCTGTTCAGATTTTGCCTTACATTGGAAAACTCGCATATCTATGATATAACTATTGTCTGGACTTTAAAAGAGACCATGATTCTCTTAGTTTGTTTTCGCGTTTCTTCTCAGAAGATGACAGATTGGAAATCCCGGTGCCATCTAGTTAAAAAAAAATTAAACACCGCTTTGTAAAAGTGTCTTTACATACTGGTTTCTAACACGGTTAAGGACCCACTCTGAATAACGCGATAAAATCCGTAAAAAGTAGTTTCTTTTCAATGTCTTCACATGTTCTTCCAACTAGTACCATTGTTCCTAAAAGTTAGTCAAGTAAATCAACGTTACATTGGCTTGACAACCGGTATATTTTTGAAGCGGGTCTATTTAAAATTTCATAAATGTCTGGCTCGACTTGGAAGTATAACATTGGCGTCGACCGGCCCATACATTGTATATTTATAAGCTATCCAGTTTGGTTCCCTTTTTCTTTACTCTATAATATACCAATAGAATGTAGAGTAAACCATTATTGCCGTGTTTGGATGTGTGATTTGAATTTTTAATGAGAATTAAATTATAATGTTGTGACTGAAACGGGTTGGCGTGATTAACTATTTATGTTTCGGTCGGTTAAGTGAAATAAATTTCTTTGATGTACCAACGAAATTGGAGCCCGAATTTAAATCTACTTAGAGAGTTTTATTGAAGAAAACTAATAAAATATTACCAAATAACGATTCAATACAAGACAATATACCTAGCATTTCAGTGACTGCCTCATTAATATAATGGTCCCAAGCATGACATGACTTCAATTCCCGGGCCGAACAAAGTGTTATTGGGTTTTTATATGAAATTCTTATCAGCAGCTCGGCGATTTGCGCCCGGTTAATGGCAATAGGCTCGCCCTCTATTACATGGAACTTAAATATGCCGACGAACTGTGGTGTACATAAGTGCACTTTAAACCTACACATTTACCTAAAGATTGGTCACGGGAAGAATAGTCTTGCTGTTCAATAACATTTACAGTAGAAACAGCATACACAAATGTATTTAGCATGTACTGGATTTTCAACATATTTTTTCATTATTTTAAGTGATGGCATGTCTCAGGCAATACCTGATTATCAGTTATGATGTATATTGTATTATTAGTATTATTGTATTATTTTAACTACTACTATATTATTGCTTTTAACATAACATACTAATACGCCTGTATTCCCTGAAGGGTTAGGCAGAGGTGTACCTACTAATGTACACCCGCACATCGCCGGTACGTTTAGGTCCCACGTAATAGGGGGCGAGCTTATTGTCATTAACCGGGCACAAATCCAGACTCCGAGCTACTACTGAGAATTTCATAATCTAATAACACTTTGCTCGTCTTGGGGATCGAACCAAGGACCTCTATCGTAGCAAGCGCGCTAATGAGGCAGTCTATATCCGAGTCTATGACCGGGCACAAATTCAAAATCCGAGCTGCAAAAACTTTTTAAACTCTTTGCTTGACGTGGGAATCGAACCTTTAAGCGCAGCAGCCAGGCTTAACAGTAGACTAAGGAGGCAAAACAGTACTACAGAAAACTATTAGGTTAATCTATTTAAGTGCTTTCGCAAGCAACTTCGCCTATTCCAAAATTAATCTTACATTTAGTTAAACGTTTTAATCCATAGGTAAGCGTTATCCAGAAGATATTTCAGGTATATTAGAATTTATTCAGACATAAATTTCCTTTCCTAATTCCTTCACTTGAATTCAAATTGAAATAGTCTAGATCTTATTACAGTATTACAGCTCACACGAGTACGTATGCGGGTTTAAATCACTCTAAGATTCACTGACAAAAGTACTCTTTGATTAATGTTAGCTGGAAAATTGAGAGGGAGGTGAGAAGAGATTGCTCAATTTTCGAGCATAGATAGATAGATAGAAAGATTATTCTTTATTGTACACCAAAAGCAAATAAAAACAAAAACAAAGTTACATAATTGACTGCCTCATTAGTCTAGTAGTCCTAAGGGCAACTATTACGCTAGAGGTCCTGGGTTAGATCCCCAAGTCGAGCAAAGTGTTATTGGGTTTTTCTGTGAAATTTCCAGTAGCAGCTCGGAGTCTGGATTGTTGCCTGGCAATAAGCTCGCCCCCTATCACATGGGACCTAAATATACCGACGAAGTGTGGGTGTACATTAGTACACCTCTACCTAACCCTTTGGGAACTACAGGCATGATGGTATGAGTTGCATAATAAGGTACAATTGGCGTTCTTATCGCTAATGCGATTTATCACAGACTACCATACGTACGTATTCATTTATTAAAACTGTTATAAAAATATTATGACGTACCTGATCCCTCCTCTTGTAGTATCAGCGTTCAAGGCTCTCCCTTCGTGTAGCCACGTGAGCAGCGCAGGAGTTTCCACGTGTCGGGCTCTGCAGAGCAGGGCCAGGGTTGACTCAGCTTCGTAGTACTTCTCTAGGAGAGGTCCTCCGGCCTCGTCTACAACCCACACTTGTGGCGCTGGGGAAAATATGACAGGTTAATTTTGTTATAATATTGTACTAATGGCGATGGAGATGGCGGGACGAGCTAGACCTTTACTGGAAGGGACTAATTACCGGATTGGCCGCAAAAAGCCTTGAATCGAGAGGAGTGGAGGGACAATAGTGAGGCATTTGCCCTGCAGTGACATGATAATGGCTGAATAAATTGTACTAATAGACATAGGCCCCTTTAAGTAAACACCACAGAGCCCGATCTTCAACTCTTTTCATCCAGTTGCTGCCAGTCGCCTTCCACAAATCGTCATTCCACCTGGACAGTGGGCGTCCTACACTACGTTTGCCTAGACGTGGTCTCCACTCGAGAACTCGTTTGCTCCGTCGGTTTTCGGTTCTCCGAGAGGCCTACCAGAGACTATCCAGCAGTGGACGCATATGGGCTGGTGATGATAATGATGATTGTACTAATGGTCACGACGGTAATCGAGGTAGTCACTGAAAACCAGCGCTGTTGTGGCTCACGTCACATCCAGCATTATGCTGAGTGTCAACCTCATTGTCACACCAGCGGCGCGCTGTACAATGGTCATTACATTTTAGTTTTATTATAAAATTAGTATAAGTTATATTAGTTGTGTGTATGGCCGGATTGCACGTGTTGTTTTTGTGTGGCAATAAAATCTTTTTATTTATTTATTTATTTAATGGCAAAAAAAATACGCGCATCTGTTAGAAACCGCAGCCTATACACGCCAGCTACACCAGTGGACTCACTCTTCTCATAACGAACAAAAAACTTGACAAATACCTAAACTTATACGAGTAATCACAGCCATTATGAACCTACTACTATGATTTTTGCCATTCTCAGGAGTCCACTAGGTACAGTGAACCTGAAGTTGTCCGCAAGTGGTTTAGCAGTGGTTAATTTTAATAGAAAGAGTCGGTGTAAAGACAATCGGCTAGCCTACTGCGGGTTGGCAGACTTCACACACCGTCAAGAAAATCTCTCAGGCATGCAGGTTTCCTCACGATGTTTTCCTTCACCGTTTAAGCGCGTGATAATTAATTATTATTACACACATGACTTCGAAGACAGAGGTGCGTGCCCTGGATTCGAACTCGAGACCTTTGACTTAGCAGTCCAATGGTCATATCACAAGTCTATTACTGCACTGCTCATAATTATATCTTACGAATTTGTAATTATTTTATTTTCTAATTTCGATATTTATGAACAAAACAATTAAATCAAAATAAATAAGCGATTTTACGAGCGCGGTAGTTTGGAACGGCTTAATTCAGACGAGCAGAGTTAAATTGAACAAACTGTAAAAGGAATTTATTTATCTTTAGAAAAAAAACTTCTACATCGGAATTGATTAAATACAGCAAAAGGACCAGTTACAAAAACAAAATAACGACACTCAACTTCCGACACCTAGCAATGAGTCCTCGTAATAGAAATACATCACTTCATACCACTTGTTAGTTCAGAAAACTCATTAAAAGTTTCATGTTAGCTATTGACAGAAACCGAGTAAATTCCTCGTTATTATAAATATGTCTTCTACTAAGCATAGATACAGAAGAGCCACTGTTAAACCACACAACGGCAACAAAATGGTTGCTGGATAGTTGACGTGTATAAATAGTGTTATGCAATCAGCAATGAAAGTAGCTGAATACAATGTTATCTTCAAAACGCTTTAATATCTTTATTATCTAGAAATTCCTGAACAGAGTAATACGAGTTTTTGGCATATAAGACGAAATATGTATGTTTCTAAAATTAGGCTGTGTTCAGCGATTTCCGATGCCAATACCATTGCAAATGCAATGAAAACAATGTTTTAATATTGTTGATTAATTTTATTTGTGCTTTAATATTATATTGATGGATGTATTCTGGGTGTCTTTAAATCACGACTGAATCAGTATCTTCTAGGCAAGTACGCTTCATCCTTGATCGCATTGTCGCCTTGAAATTAGGCGAACTGGCGGTGAAGCGTAAGTCTATCAAAAATAATATATTGACGTATCAGTAGCAGCTATTGTATTGTGGTACACTACACCACAAAAAAGCTACCAAAGCTGCCAGTAGAAAGAATTTTTCAACCGGCAACATTATTGTTGCCGACATGTGTGTATGATTGTATTACGTCTGTATAGACTTTCATACCTTGAGGCAAGGGTTAGAATTAATAACGATGTGAGAAGCATATTATTATAATTGAGTTTGTGTTAGAGAGGGTTTGTGTGAAGAGTATACTCCAATTAAGAGCATCACATCATATAACTTTTATCATTTATTTATTTTAAAGTTGTAATTTTACAGACTATATATGGCCGTAAAATGTCAAAGAGGTGGATTAATGGATTACTTTACTTTACTACTACTTTTGACCTGCAATGAGATATAATTCGTCACACAGGTTAAGAGTGAGTCAAAATGTGCCATTTGCCTTACATAGTGACTCTACCTTATAATATCTATATCTCTACTTTAAAAAATAAACATGCCGAGCACAAACTGCTTCGTAGTCATACGCTAGAGATCCTGAACCTGGGACCTAAACATACCGGCAAATTATGGGTGTATATTTGAACACGTCCAACCCTTCTGGGAATACAGGTGTGATGTATGTATGTATATAAGTTTATGATAAAGTTTTTTCAATCAAAAGCTTTGAGTAATCAGTTACATTTGAAATGGATAATAGAAACAAAAAACATTAAACATTGTTTTTAAATGCATGAAGTTAGTCCCGCTTTCTCTAGAAAGTTATCTTCAAAGAATAAATTATACTGCATAACATAGCATCACCTTTAATACCCAAAGGGTTAGGTAGAGGTGTACTTAATGCACACCCAAAGTTCGCCAGTATGTAGGTCCCATGTAATAGAGGGCGAGCCTATTACCATTTCCCGGGCACACATCTAAAGTCTGAGCTGTCACTGAGAATTTCATAGAAAAAACCCAATAACACTTTGCTCGACCTGGGAATTTAACCCAAGAACTCCAGCGTAAATAATACTGATACGTCTAAATTAGTATTAATTTGCTCTAAACTAACAGATCCTTTGTTAATAGAGCTCAAAATTCTCATTACTCAGCTATGTAGTTGGAACTTCTAACGAATATCCGGCACAGAGTGAATCTTAGACATTAATACTGCCGAAATATCGATTACGGCTCCGAGTATATTTAGGAACCTTCGCATCTTTGAAGGTCGGGCCTCTAGATAATATTTCGAATGTGAAAATTTAGGAAAAAAACGTAATAGGTACTTCTATGGAAAAATATCTAGAATTCAGTCTTGTTAGCAAGATGAATAGGGACGATCAATTCACCTTTATAAAGTTGGGTTGGTACTTATTCATATTTCTATGTGAATGATTTTAAAAAATCGGGGCAAATTGTGAAAAACCCCTATATATTAATATTTTCTTTTATTGTGTTTTCTTACAGTTTTATTTAGGTACTAGCTTTCCGCCCACGGCTTCGCCCGCGTGTTTTCTCATACAAACTTTCATCCCCTATTTTATCCCCTTGGGGATAGAAATAATAAAAATCCTTTCTTAGCGGATGCCTACGTCATAACATCTACCTGCATGCTAAATTTCAGCCCGATCCGTCCAGTGGTTTTGGCTGTGCGTTGATAGATCACTGTGACAGTCAGTCAGTCACCTTTGAGTTATATATATTTAGAGATATTTTGTGTAGTCAGTGTCTTGCAATATCTGGTAAACTTGTATGATTATGAAAATATAATTAAAGTGAAAGAAAAATGTATGTTTTTCAAGTTTGTTGAACAATGAATCATTATTATCGACATCAATAACTTTGACAGTTGGTAGAAAATTTATTACCACGTTTCGGCACATTATAGCATAAACTTTGTTTTTTTTTGGGTAAATCTTTTAAATGCATATTAGAGGTATTAAGTAGTTAACATCGCATTATTAAATCCGGTGTTCTGATTTAAAAAAAAACATTGCCCCAGAACTATTTGCCCTAAACTAGTTGCCCTAATGATTAATGGATCGAAGGAGCATATTATACGAGTATCACATACAGAAAAATCCATAATTTTGGAATAACTATTATTATTTTTTCTATGCGGGGATTAACCCTCCGACACACTTTTAACTATAATTCTCCTAGAACCACTTTCCAAATCGTAATCTAGCATTTATATCGACTGGATCATATATAACTGTCGAAAAAATAAGCTCTGGTAATTTAAATACTTTTTTATGCAAATGATCTTGCCCACTAGACTAAATCTAAATCCTTTCCGAGACAGATCTCGAAATGTTGATTTATCGTTTCACTAATATTATTTAGGCATTAGAATATCTTTAATGTATTTCTTGATTTACAGTTCTAAGTGATGTCTTTGTTTTATTTTTATTTTCCTACTTTTCTTTCTTCACACAGACACTTATGCCCTCTATCTTATCATCCTCTTAGTCTTTTCACGTCTATGTTGGGTTATTCTCCAGTTGAATTAATTCAAGCAAGTTGCCATTAGTTTTCTTCCTTATTTCTGGGCAACTAGGGAGCTAAAAAGCCTAACTTTTATGAATCATAATATGATTCGCAAAAACAAGGGTAGGTATGCAACGGGTCATACAATGTGTATGGGTCGTTATGAGGAACTACGGTAAATCTTAAGATTTAAGTGTAAGTCTTAGGATTTACCGACATGAGTTGGTGTGTAATGTAAGTATTTCTGAAAATACGACGATTTTTTCGGGCTTTTACCATTCGAATTCAGTATATGCTAGGTTTTACCACTGTCAGCTGGTAGATGTTGGTTTTAGGAATAAAACTCCTACTACTGAGTGGTTTAAAAAAAATAACCACGAAGGGAATGGCGGGGCATCTGCAGACCCCGCCATCCCCTTCTAACCTAACCTATCCGAGTCGGGATGCCCCAAGTTCCGAGCTCGCTACGCTCGCTCTTGTATCCTAAATTCTCCTAGTACAGGAATATTGAATTTTGTTACCGATCCCTTCGCCTTCGACATCATTTTTACGACAAAATATCATAGCGTTTTATACGCCTGTAATGAACAGCTTCCTTCTTTTTAATGTTCTTTGTAGTTTTTACTTTTCAATGCGCTGAGCACGACATGTTTTGTTTTTCAACATTTACCGTGCCATTAATGTAAATCCTAAGATTTACCAACGGAATGGTGGTAAAAGTTCGAATCGCAAACCTTTTGGGACATTTACCATTAGGAATTAGTAGATCTTAGGATTAACTGCAGTTCGAGCTTTTACAGTAACATAATAATTACACGAAACGCCTTTACAAAATACAAAATTTCCATTATAAGTGGACCTCTCATTACAGTGTAGTGAGAGGTCCACTTATAATGGAAATTTATGGCACGTTGTGTAGCCATGAACCATATTTTGATTACCAAAATTGGTATTTAAACCCCCCAGATCCTTTGATCAGCGTAATGAATACTTAGCCATAATAAACTCAAATATATTGACATAAAGGTTCAAAATGGTGAGGTGCGTAGTAGTCTCAACCGGCGCTTGTATATGACAAGATGTATGAATCTAGAAAAAGAGAAAACATAATGCAAGAGTTGTAGCAAGTGGCGGTTTATAGTTTTTGCTTAATCCTGTAGATAAGTAAGTGTATGTATGTACATAAACATAACAAATACAAAACTAGGTAACTGTTACCTCCTTTCGTTAAAGCACAAAGTTAATTTGTTTTCGGAGCACTCATGTTAATACATGATCCCATTTCTCAGAATATCAAAGGTAATGCTTGGGGCCATTTCGTGGATGCTATTAGTATGTGTAACTGTTAGATTCAACTGAGTTCTGCTAAGAAATGATGTTGTAGGTACGCACGGGAATACTTCAAGCTATAAATATACAGTTTATGCTGACCTATTATTGTACAGAAAACAAATACAATGCAAGATCAGCTTAAGCTGGAAATATGTAAATTTACTTGTAGCCGTGTTTACTTATTAAGGTCACTTTTAAAAAAATTGAAATAAAAGGATTTATTGATACAGTCACGGAGAGTTTCCATAAAAAATCCAAAGAACATAAAAACGATTTGGTATATCATAATATATATATATAATCATCATCAGAGTGGGAAGGATAAGGCTATAGCCTGCCACGCTAGCCTATAGCCTGCCACGCTAGCCTATAGCAGGTTAGCAGACTTCACACGTCGTGGAGCAAAATGTCTTAGGCATGTCTATCCACAATATTTTCGTTCTTTGAAAATATGGAGAAAATAACAATGATTTTTTGTGATTAGATACTGATTTAAAGTAAGCAATAATAAATATAAATAATAATGATGAGATACGTGATGTGGAGGGATGAAACGCATGTGACTAGAGGAAGAGGGAGATCAAAGAAAAGGTGGATGCGTGTGAAGTCAGATATTATAGAAAATGGATTGAATGATGAAAGAAAGAAAGAAAGACAAATATTTATTGACACAGTCACGGACAATGCACACAATAACTTAAAAAGAAAACAATAATTAAAGAGAAATAAACAAAATAAAATTAAAAAACTTAGACGATAAACAAACTCATTGTGTGCCCCACGGCTGTGCCAAATGGCCCAGTTCAGCTAAAAGCCAGAAAACTGGTAAGCTGCTTGGCGCTGGTTTTCAACTGGACCTGGAAGTGAGAATCACGGATGCAAACCAGTTTCATAATCCAGAATAGAGTTTATTTAGATTAATTATATAAATAAATACATTATAATACAAGAAAATACGATGATGATGAGATAATGACTAACAGGGATGAATGGAAGAAAAAAACATGCTGTGCCGACGTCAAATAATATGGCAAAAGGGCAGGAAGGTGATGAATAAAAATAAATAATAGTAGTAAATTATTGTATGGCAATTTTAGTTCTTTATGTCGCTAAAGTGTTTTCTACGTAGCAGACGATCCTCGAGAATTTTCCGCACTACTTACAAAAAAGGTCAAGTTATGTGATATTGACTTTTTTCATTAGGAAATCCTTAGTAACGGCTGCTTACAATAGGGGACTAAGGTAATATTAAATTTACATCATAATGTAGATAAGTGTAGATAAAATTACTATATAAATTAAAATTAATGTTTCTTGCTATGCTTGTCCTATGCGTTATTAAAACTAAAACATTGATGGCTACTAGACTCGACTAGGTTTTACTTATGTTGACGATATCATCGTTTTTCGAATGGTACATGTCATTGTTGTGTACAAAAAATTGAGTTAACAAATCTTCACTAAATTTAAATAGGATTTCGAGAAAAAGAAATCACATCACAAAATTACAAAAATAGATACAGTCAAATTGAGAAACTCCTCTTTCTTCAATCGGTTAAAAAAAGTGGCATTGCAATGGGTGCCGCGGGCACAGTTAGTTAGGTATTTTTATAAAACAAAAATCCTTGCGAACTTTCTTTATAATACCGAACAGATTCTAGTCTGGGAATATCCGTGACATTTTGCATTTCCCAAACGGCCCTTAAAAAGGGTCTTTAGTTGACTTTAATGCCGAATATGGCCGTGTTCTCGTAAAACACCGTTTTGGGACTATCCAACATACATTATTTATGAGCATTTCCTATAGATGATGGAGGCCGGGGTAGCACGTGATTAGCTTTATAATTGCTTTTCTATGTTCTATTATTTATATTCCATCCCTAGAGGATTAGGGTTGATGTTTTTTTTATCATTGTCTGAACCGTTGTAAATCGGATTAGGCAAAATGCGTTAATATGGAACCAAATTAAGAAATAACTTAAAAAAAGCAACTGGCACGGATTTGCTTCATAAGTCTAGTGGCACCGGGCACAGATCCAAACTCCGAGCTGCTACTGAGAATTTCATAGAAAAACCCAATAACACTTTGCTCGACCTTGAAATCGAATCCAAAACCTCTAGTGTCACAGTCGCAAATAGGTACATTAGACTAATGACGCAGTCACTACTTTCAAATCTTAATCGTAAAACATTTTGCCTTCAAGATTAGGTAACATTACTCTTGTACTATTTTAGTGAAGGAAAAATACGACCGCGGGCAGGATTCGAAACTGCGTCTTCTGGTTAAGTACACCAGACGCTATGACCGCTAAGCCACTGCGTCTCCCACCCGCCATGTCGAAATTTGCCTTCACATTTATAATTTACGTCTTTGAGAAGACGCAGGTTCGAATCCTGCCCCCGGTCGTATTTTTCCTTCACTAAAATAGCTTAATAATCTTTGCATGGAAAATGCCTAAAAAATACAAAAAGATAATTACTCTTGTAGTTGTATTCTTACATGATCATATATAACTATTCGCCTAGCTATAAGCTTAATATTATCTTGGTTTACTTACTTAATCGGCTTTCGTCTAAGAACGGTAAACAGATGGTACTTTATATTTTATGTGAGGATAGTAAGAAACTCTTGTGTGGTATACAATGTGTAAGTACCCTCAAATGTAATCCTAGACATTTGTAGCCTGCATTATACTATTTTATTACACAAGATAATGGAGGGTACGGTTTTTCGAATAGAGATTATCTTAGTAAAACATCTACCCAATAAAACTTGTACTGACTGACTGACACGAGGGCACACAGTTTAAACAGGTGGAATTATAATCATGAATTTGATTAACAAAAGTTCCATAAATGAAGTAGATATCTATAACTCCAAAGAAAATTACAAACGCGGTACACATATCAAGATGAGCGAAGCTACGGACCATTTTCTGAAGATTACTTACTATTAATATGCAAATAAGTCCTGCTGACTCTAGGCGGATGGGTAGATATCTGGCACTCGTATACTCCTTCGTCATCCGGCTTCACCTCCCTGATGAGAAGCCTCCAGTTCCCAGGGTATCTTCTGGCTACTGTCACCCTGTTATCAGCAGCGTAAGTGACAGCACCTACTGTCAAGAGCTCTGGCATTTCATCTTTGCCTCTGCGGCGAACCCAGGATACCTAAAACAAAAGATGAACGTTATCTTCTTACATCTGTCTAGATGGTATTCAAACCTCTTTTTACAAACGTATATAGTTTAGTAAAAGACAACCGTAGCCTTTTTGACTATGGCAACACCAATTGTGATTGTACTGCTGCAATACAATTGGTACTTAGGTTGTTAAGGTAAACTTCAAACACACTATAACACCGGGATATTTTTATCGTCTTACACGCGAAAGGGCATCATCATATGTATTCACCAGTAAACATTTTTAGCTATAGGAAATCGTCGAAAATCTAAAAAAAGGCAGCAGTTTTGCAGATAGGGATTAACTGTATTTTTTTCCGCTATTTTATGACGTGGCCCCTTCGCGTGTAAGACGTTTAACATGACATGGTGTATTTGCCAATGCAGTAATAAACAAAAGACAGTTACTGTTGTCAAGCACAAAAGAAAGTAGAATTCTAAGCTTTTCTAAGGGTGTTACCACACCAATCGATCGATCGCCGATCGATATCATCGATCGACATCGGTCGACGTTAA
This sequence comes from Subacronicta megacephala, assembly GCA_958496365.1. Taxonomy (NCBI): domain Eukaryota; kingdom Metazoa; phylum Arthropoda; class Insecta; order Lepidoptera; family Noctuidae; genus Subacronicta; species Subacronicta megacephala. The sequence continues at coordinate 2,361,849 of OY292531.1, read as the reverse complement.
TTGATTGGTGTGGTAGCTTTAATTGATCGACGGATACCGGTCGACTAACCAATCGATCGATTGCCGCTCGATCGCATCGGTCGACGTAGATCGATTGACCCCGGCTATATTCCATCAGTTTCTTTCAAAATATATTCACTATTTCATTCTACCATCGATCGATGGCATCTATCGACTATCGATCGATTGGTGTGGTAAAAACTATCGATCGACGTCGACTAATCCATTCTACCATCGATCGATTGCATCGATCGAAGATTGATCGATTGGTGTGGTAACACCCTTAGTGGTGGTGCTGAAAAAGAGATCTAGGCATTTATAGTCAGTACTTTTAACTAAGCTAACAATATATTGAATCGAAAACAGGAAATGACTAAACACTTTGAAAATCATTAAGAAATATTCATCAATTTTGCTTTCAGAATAATCTACATCAACGCCAACCAACAAAACGGTTCGTCCATTAATATTTACATCAAAATCAGTACGTTTGTGATCCCCAGGTATTTAAGCTATCCACGAAGGAGGGCATCAATTGTTGTCGGATCGTTAAATCTTCTCTTAATGGTCCATCATGACATAGTAGAATTCCCAAATGAAATTCTCCGTGAAAAGTTAAGTGATTAGTACCCGTTTTCGTCTCAATATCAGCTGTTGATGGCATAGTTTAGTAATCTCAAACTAAAATGAATTGAAGTTTCAACAGTTAAACATTTTTGGGGTACAGAATTATTATTGTTTGAACTTAATTAATTATCTTTGTTTTCGTAATAATTTTGTTTGATTATAGACGGCCTCATTAGTCTATATGACAGCTACGCTAGAATTCTGGGTTCTGAGTTCTGGGTTCGATTTCCAGGTCGAGCAAAAGTGTCATTGGGGTTTTCTATGAAATTCTCAGTAGTTGCTCTGAGCTCGCCCCCTATAAAATGGGACCTAAACGTACCGGCTAGGTGTGGGTGTATAAAAGTATACCTCTGCCCTTCGGGAAATATAAGCGTGATGGTATGGTATGTGTATGTAATAATTATGGACATCTCTTTTGATTGAAATTATTTCTTCTAGCTTTAATTAACTAAACTAGTTTGGCATTTCGAGTTTACTAGCCTTATTTTATATCTATATTGTTCTACAAGTATGTTAATTTAAAATTATAATCATCTGAAACATCAAGCCAAGTTTTATTTTGGATCCTCATAGCGCCCTTGAGACTCGACACTCTTGTTAGAGATTAATTATCTTAAATATAAACACGTACAAGCCTTCGAGGTATAAAGCATACACAATATAAAGTTAAGGATAATTTTCTCATATAAATTTTATCAACCGATTAATAATCCTTTCTAATAGCTCCCGCGACGACCACTTTGTAGACAATAGCTGTAACAATTCCAATAATGACTCTAGATGGCGCTACTGTCCGTACAATGGCCGTTCTTACCGCCATTAACGAATTTAAGTCTTTTTGTCTTGATCGCTCCATTAAGTGTGAATGAATAGAAACCTCTGTTTGTTGATTGAGTTAATGGATTTGGTAGGCGATTGTATCTTGAGAAATGGTTGGTTATTTAATTTTTTACTTCAAAGATTGCTGCCCGCGGTTTTAGTCGCTTACTTGCTGTAACTTGGCTTCTTAGCGGCTTATCCAGATGTTACATGCACGAAATTTTAATTAAGACCTTCAGCCATACAACTGTGCAAACCGGATCCAATTCCATATAGAAGTTTTCGCAGGATGCGTGTACAAACAAGCAGACAGACAAAAATTTTAGGAGTTTTTGTTTTGGCTTCTGTTGGTCTAATAAAGACCCCCCTAATACTAGTTTTTCTTAAATATTCTAATGTACAGACATTGGCCTGTTTCTATTTTATAATAATGGGTTTATGTCGAGGTATTTTGAACAAAAAAGTAAGTGACTCCGCACAAACCCATCTTATAGATCCAAGCTATTTTGGGTATAAAATACATATACCCAGACTAAACTCATCTATGAGTACGCACGGCCATACGTCAAGCTATACAAAATCAGTATAGGCTTGACTTGAATTGTGCGAAAAACGTTTACAATAGAAGGTCAATCTAAACTGGTTTTGTATAGCTTCATGTCTAGCCGTGTGTACACTGATTCAAGTTCCTTTTAGTTTGTTCATCATGTTTGAAATTAGTTTAGGACTACATGAGGTTGATCAAAAGTTGAAAGTTTTAGATTTGATCTGAAACCTCTTAAGAAACACGACCTTTTACAATTTATCATTGTAAAATTTAAGTAGACATTCAACTTTATAGTGAATAGTGTAGTTAGTTTGCAAGTTCAAAACTGTCGTAAACGAGAACCGTGGAATGAGATTTCGTAAAGCGTCATGTTGTTTAATGGAAGCGGCTAACGAAGTGTGTAAAAGTAATAGTCTGTGGCGCTCGGCTAACTCCGTATATCTTCGGCTAACTTCGTATATCTCCATATAAGGGTTGATTCCCACTATTCTTACGAAAACTATTTATTTTTAACCCATTTTTTTCCAGTACCTACGTGATTGTAGCTGCCTTTTAAGCAAGTAATGTCAGGAAGGCTAAGAGGGGGTTCGTTGAGGTTGGATTCCAGTCTAACCAAAAGCAGCTGAATACCAGTATTTTACACGCATCGAGTATTTGCCATCAGATCTTCAAATCAAATCAATTCTTTTTATTTCAAATAAGCTTTTACAATCGTGTAGAGAGGCGAGTTGTATTGCCCCTCCAACCACAGGGAGAATCCTCCAACCAGGCAGGTGATTTGCCTGGCGGGCTACGGCCCGACGGTTGATGTCAGGCGGTTGTAATACTCTAATCGCGCAGTAAACTCCACTTGCGCGATTCAGGATTTACTCGACGTAGTTCTATGTAGCGCGCTAGATGTCGCTACAAGCGTTTATGAAACGTTATTGACTCTAGTTGCACTTTCAAAAAAGTTGATCCTAAGGAAAGAATCCGGCAAGAAACTCCATGGACGGACACTCTTTTAAAATAAAAGATTTTACATTATTCACTTTACATTGTGAGTACATCGGAGGTTTATGTCATAATTAGCCTGAAGTCGGGATTAAAATTAGAAAAAGATTCTTTGTAATACAATTTCTGGGCAATACTGTCTGTCTTTTCCACAACGATTGTTAAAGTTTATATATACGTGCTTCGAGACAAGCAGAGGTTTCAATTTGTTAAGAATAATAACCTATCCACAGTGCAGCATAGCCATGAGCCCCGAATTAACAAACGATACTAATAAACTCAAACACAACTTTAATGCAACTAAAATAGAGATGTGGTGAGAACCAACCCTTAAGGCGGGCAACTAAATAAATAATAGCCGTTTTCTTGTACATAATTAATTACATTTCGTTCAAGCCGATTTGGGCGTAAAAGAGATATAAAATGAGATAGTGAATAAGATAGTAAGAGAGTTTAGAAGCCAACGAATAGCTACGATAGCGATGTCTACAAAATTAATCATTTGTAGGCAAGTATTGAGATGTTAATGTTAATGAACGTGTATAATATTAGGCAAAATTAGTGCACTTGAGAAATTTGACACCTGCTGAGAAGTTTGACAATTGCAGAGAAGTTTGTCAATTGTTTGACAGCTGTTACAAAGTTTATCCTTCGTGTTTTTATTCATACTTAACGTCAAGTCATTGGTCATTGTTATTCAATTAAAGTCATTGGTCTTCTTGGTCCATCGAACTCTTGAACTGCCTCATTAGGCATTAAAATACAATCAATAAAAAAACAATTGAGGAGACTCATAAGTCTAGTCATCTAGTGGTCTTAATCGCGACTGCTACGCTAGAGGTCCTGGGTTTGATTCCCAGGTCGAGCAAAGTGTTGTTGGGTTTTCTATGAAATGCTCAGTAGGAGCTCGGAGTCTGGATTTGTGTCTGGTTAATGGCAATAGGCTCGCCCCTTATTACATGGGACCTAAACATACCGGCGAAGTGTGGTTGTACGTGACTACACCTCTGCCTAACCCTTCGACGTTACTGGCGTCATAGTGTGATTTAAGAGTAGGTATGTTTTTCACAATTACTTTTACTTTTCTACCAAGTAAAATGTGCTAACAAAAGTGTAAAAACACCTACTTAATTTAACAAAACGGCTATCAACACGCTACGAACCACTTTAAGTAGATTTGTTTTTAAAAATATGGGGTTCCGCAATCTAAATGGTGTCCATTTGAGACAGGGAAAAGCCTTATCTTGAATTAAATACTCAAACAAACCGACCATTGGCCAGAATATTAAGATATGTGTGTGTTTTTCTATGTATGATAGTCACGCAATATAAATTAAATAAATGTTTAAACTACTTTTCAAGGTTCCAAACACCGGAAAGCGCAGTGATTGCCAATGAAATAGATTTTGTTTTATGTAAACACTTAAAAATATACTATAACGCCTTTCTTTTAAGGTTTAGGCTGGGGTTAGTCGAGAGTAAACCCACATTTCGCCGGTACTACGAGCTGTTACTGTGAATTTCATAGAAAAACCTAATAATCCTTTGCTAGATCTGGGAATCGAACCCAGGACCGCTATCATAGTAATCGCGCTAAGAACCACTAGACTATTAAGGCAGTTTTTAAAATGTCTGTTACACAAAATATAACACATTGTTTATCGAATAACTTACTAGGTAAATTATAAAATTCTGAAAGAACTGAAAGTGCTTTTTGCTATAACATTTTTGTGTGAGTTCAAGATAATTCAAAGTTGGATAAGAAAACGTCTGTTGGATCATCTAGTAATAGTATGAAAATCACTTACTGTTTTATCCTGCAGTAAGCTAATCCGGCAGTTCAAATGAGCGTCTTCACCCAACTGTACTGTGATCTTCGTGATATTCCCATCAGGAGCATCCTCGAAGCTTGGTCCATACTTCCTATCGTGGTCAAAATACGTGTTCTTCAAAACCACATGTGGTACCATTTCTACTTTAACAGGCTTTGAAGTCCCGGTCTCTTGAGAAGGCTGTGGTACTTTGAAGGCCTTTGTGCTATCTATGGTGGAGTTGCCAAGCCTAAGCATCACCGGTGCAGGTACAATGCCTGTGCTGAGCGCGTAGAATGTTGTCACTGTTTGCGTGTCTTCTGTTGTACTGGTAGATGGGTTTTCTGGGAGGAAGAAAGTTATTTCTTTTAATTGCCAAAAAGTAGAATAGTGTTTACCTGACCCCCATGGGAGACAGGCGTGACAATAGGTATGTATGATTTACCTTTACATAAAGAGCAAATTTATAAAGGAGCGACGCGCGACGGTGGCCCAATGTTAGCAGTCGCGACTTCTGAATTGTAGGTCGTAAGTGCAAACCCAGACAGGCACTTTACTTTGTGTAAATTATTTCAGCGCCTCTGCCCAAAAATAAAACGGTGAAGGAAAACATCGTGAGGAAACCGGCATGTCGGCAGCTACTACAGCTGTCCAAACAACACTTGAGGATAGCCACTGCAGCCGTTACCGGCCATGGTCCCTTCAATAAACATCTTGCTGTTATAGGTATCACAGACAGCCCCCTTTGCAGAGCCTGCCTGGGGGCCGACGAGACAGCGGCCCACGTGCTACTGCACTGTCCTGGTGTCGCCACATACAGGGCAAAGTACCTCGGTAACCCGAGCACTCTCCGAGAGGCCGTAGGCAACATTGGGCGCTTGACGGCCTTTCTCGAGGAGTTGGGGTGGTTTGATTGAAAACGTAACATCGTCCCACCCACACGCAAAATACGCGCTTAGTCGTGGAGTTGCGGAAATTAGCCCGCCATACCAATACCAATACCAAATACCAACCGGCATGTCCTAGAACCAAAAATTCGAAGACATGTGACATCTATAAACCCGCACTGGACCCGCGTGGTGGATTACGGCCCACTCCCTCTAACCGAGAGGAGGCCTGTGTCCCAGTATTGGGAACATTAAAGGCTGATTATGGAATAGAGCAAATTTTAAAATCTTACCAGTAGTAAATTGACATACGACTATCTGTGTGAGGAAGAACACGCTCGCACTCCACATAGCGCCTGGCCGAGGCTTTGCCCTCCGCAGGGCTTCATAATCTGAAACAATAATAAACACGCAAATTAATTTTATGTACTAAAAACAAATACAAGGTAAGAGTCAACACCTCCTTAAATCCAGGGGTTTGATTTGATTTATAAATGTAAAATCAATAATAATACCATAAATGTAACGGATTTTCCAAAAAAAAATGATTATTGTTAAGCGTATTAAATTTAGTTACATTCTACCACATTCTACCGTGTCTAGTGATGCAATCGAATGTATTCGCTGCAATCATTATGAACAATGACATTAAATCAGTATCGGAAAATGGCATTCACTCTAATATCAATAAAATATGAATTAAACAGTATTTTTGAAAAGAAATGGATGGAAAATTAATATTATACAAAAATTAATACAATCAGATGAATATTGTACATATTTATTTATTATTGGTCGTCGTTGCACCATTTTCGATTCGACAACCAAACAATTGATAATCAATACTAGACAGTAATCAAAGTGTCCATAATCGCAATATTAAGTTCCTGTAATCACTAGTTCCATCTGTCAAAAAACGGTTCACATAATGGACAAGGTATAACTAACTTAACCAACTTCATATCACGGGAGAGTATCCCGGGAGGTTATTGCATTCGTCAGATGCCTCGAGCGTGTATAGTTTACGAATTAGTGTACGCTGTAAGACCTTGTAGAAACTTTTTTTTTAATAAAATTTTCTTTCTAACCCAGTCAACACCAGTGACTGTTGTGACCAGGCAGGTAGACGAATTTTGATAAAAGTCCTACACAATAACGCCACGACAAAAACGCGTACAAAGAAGTGACGGTAGCCTAATGGCTAGGGCGTTGGTCTTGCGATCATGTGGTTGCCCGTAACAAACCTTGCACTACTGACGTGAACCCACTCGTAATACAGGCATTAAGCTTAGCACGAGGGGTTAACAAGAACACTAGTTAGTAATGTGGGACCCACATAGTTAGTAAGCTTTAAAAAAAAAGGATTTTACTTATGGAAATAACAAATTACTTAAGTTTAGTAATTGGCTCCAAAGTACCCTTTACCGTCAATAATATAAACTTACAAGCAATGAAAAAGTAGTAAAACCATCTTTGTTACTAAGTAAATTACCAAAGGTGTAGTACACACACAACATCGTCAATTACCCTAATTGCCCCATATTCCTTGTAACCGCCCGAATAAAAAGCAAGCACAATATTTCCTTAACAAGAACCCTTCAATATTACAATATAAAATGCTTTGAGCGTACTATTATTTTTATGGAATCAAGTTTCCCTAAAAAATAATATAAAACTATTTGTTTCGTTAATTGAGAAGAGCCGATTATTAATATATTCATTGCAAAAATGCTGTTGCCATTTATTTTTGCCAGTATTTGATATCAGTTATTGAATCAGCTAGAAAATTACTATTGTAATGATAACCTTGTTCGGTAACCATTGTATATTTATGAAAAACAAAAAATATATTTTGTAACAATATTTGGTATACAAGAAAGTATAAATAAAAAGCACGGATCATCGCTATCACTATCACTACATATGATTAAACAAAGCCCTCCACCGCGTCTGTCTGTCTGTCTGTTCGCGATAAACTTAAAAACTACTGCACCGATTTTCATGCTGTTTTCACCAATGGATAGCGTGGTTCTCGAGGAAGGTTTATATGTATACTAAATACGAAGAAATCACGCGGGCAAAGCCGTGGGCGGAAAGCTAGTATAATATCAAGAAATATTGAGATACTTCCTGATTTAGTGTTTTTTTTTTTTTTTTTTAAAACGTTGCTAGCAATGTGCGTCTCACATTACTAGTATTCTTGTTAACCCCTCGTGCTAAGCTAAATGCTTGTGTTACGAATGGGTTCACGTCGGTAGTGCAATGGTGAGTTCGAACCGGTAACCACATGATCGCAAGTCCGACGCCCTAGCCATTAGGCTACCGCCGTTTCATTAATAACCACCCCCTATTAGAAAAATCTAATTGCCAGAACGCCCCAGAGGCGATTTAAGCCCTAGAGTCGCCGAAATTTGAAGGCGCGTCATTTTATTAACTAAAACAAATATTAAACAGAACATCACATACGCCTGTATTATATTTAAAATGATTACTACATATTTTATTATAATATAAAACAAATATTAACCTTAATTAAGTACATTTTTAATGTCCTTATTAAAATAGACGGGTCTGAATTTTAATTACATTCCTTTATCGCCTGTCCACATAAAATTCTAAATCTTAATTAAGTTAGGATCATTAAAATAAATAAGTTGCTACCCAATCATTCTCTTTTGAGAGAAATAGGGGATACCACAATAAAAAACTTGTTATTTTTTTCTAATGGCAACTTTTTTACTGTCTTTGGTTATAGCTTCCGCAATTAAAAGTTTGGAAAAAGTAGTCGTCGTGCTTATTTTTTTTTCTTATCTACGAGCGGAGTTTCGGTGGAGAGTCTACCGCTTAAATATAAGGGAATACCTGAGACTGAATTGTGAATAAATATTGGTGGAATTAAAAGTTTTATTAATGTTTGGAGTTATTTAAAAACTTTAGATTTAAGTACTTAGGTAGAATTTGTTTGCTGGTGGCTAGATACACTAGATTTTTAGTACTTTATTACTAAGATTGATTGTTTGTAAGTGTAGTGATAGACCATTGGACCGCCAAGTCAAAGGTCTCAAGTTCTCGAATCGAGAGTTCTCGCGTCGTTGAATCCCAGGCACGCACCTCTGACTTTTCGAAGACGCATCATCATTATCATCATTATCAGCATTACTTAATGAACAACCACAGTTCGCGGGGCCGGGGACATATCCAAACTCCGAGCTGCTACTGAGAATTTCAAAGGTAAACCTAATAAAACTTTGCTCGACCTGGGAATCGAATCCAAGACCTCTAGCGTAGCTGTCGCACTTGGGAACACTAGACTTAAGAGACAGACGAAGTCATGTGCATATTAATAACTAATTATCACGCGCTTAAACGGTGAAGGAAAACATCGTGAGGAAACGTACATCCCTGAGAGATTTTCTTGCCGGCGTGTGAAGTCTGCTAACCCGCAGTAGGCTGGCGTATAGGACTAGAGCCTATTCCATCTTGTTCTCTTTTAAATAAATTACAATCAAAATATAAAAAAAAACCTTCGTTAAACGTTACATAATAAATTATAGTTTTCGGAATAAAATTCTTATTTCATGCTTGCAATGAAATTATACAAAATGTATGATCTATCTATTTATTACCATATAAGTAATAATACCAGTATAAGTTGATCTTCCACTGTACTAAAAACCTAAACAATGCGAGGTCAGCTTATTTTGGTTTCATCTTATAGCTTGAGGTATAGTTGTGTGTACCTCAAAAAGTTCTTATTCAAGGTTCGCCAGTACTCCAAAACTAAGGTTCAACTCCCTAAGCTACATTGTAGATCCAACCTTAATTAAACTTTGTTAGTCCTTCACATTGCTTCAGAATTCAACTGGAAATTTGACCCCAGAAAAATGTACGGTCGCCAGCACCAAAGATTACCACAAAATGTCAAAGTTTCCCAGACAATTTTGAACTTAATCAACGACAGTTATTATAGTGAAGGAAAAATACGTCTGCAGGCAGGATTCAAACTGCGCTCCTGCGTCTTCTAGTAAGGTACATCAAACGCTATGACCGCTAAGCCACCGCGAGTATCACCCGCCGGGTCGAAATTTGCCTTCACTTTTTTTTAATTTACGTCTTTGAGGTGACGTCAGCAACATCTACTGAAAATGTGCTTTGCAACCGACATGACATGCTTTACAGCAAGTACGATGGCGTACGATGCCACCTTACCTTTTAACTATCTTTTTGTATTTTTAGGAATTTACCATGCAAAGAATATAAAGTTATGTAATTTTAATCTTAAATAGATAAGATAGTTAATCATCAACACTTTAAGGTTTGAAATCATTTGGAGAAATTTGACAGTATTGTATAACCTGACGTGTTCGCGACTGTACGTCAATTTGGGAATTTTCATCAAGAGTTTGGGTTGCATTATCAACAGTAATGCGAGTGTACGGGGCGTCATCCGTAATTGCGTTCGTTCCGGTCGTTAACCTTCAGCCGTCCTTTGTTTTAACTCTTTACAACCCGCAAGGAATGTGGACTAGATGATAGAAGGTAGCGGTTTACAGAAAAGAAGATTTAGGATTTCACTACAGGAGTCAATCTGGGATGGTATTACCCACTCATTACCAAATATCCTGCCACAAAAAAATAATATGGTACATTTAGAAATTATGACGAGGCGTGGTATTTAAAAAGATTTAATATGGCTCTAAACAAAGTAACAATTTATAATTTTACACAGTAAGGATTACTTCAAGGAAACACACATAAAAATTTCACTGTACAAAATGAACAAACACACCATTAAACAAAAATAAAAAAAAAATGGTTATGGTCTCTGAATTATGAAGAAACAGAAACACTAATAGCTACTGTTAAATAATTAATAGCTGTTGCAGTTACTTTAATTTTATTCCAATGTACCCATATTTAAATAACCTTGTCCACTAACTAGGATGGTATTTAAGACTCTAAAGGAGAATCGCCGATTCCTGAAATACGAGTTTTACTTAGTTTAGGATTCGGTATACTACCGAATAATGTCTCAGTACAACCATCACAAATTGTTATTCTAAAAATATGTAACTAGTTATAAGCATGATTGTACTTTCTTTGGAATAAAAAAATAGGTATTATTATTATTATTTATTATTATTACACAATAACTACACGTAATAATTGGACAGAGATTCGACCTCACTATAACAATTACTAGCGGACCAGTGTCTGACACTGCGTCCATGACACATAGATAACCGTCGCTTCCGAGACCCCGAGCAAGAACTGAGCGAGTTGACATATAGGCTTGTATTTTATATAAAACCGACGCATGTCACTTTTAGAATAGGCAGTTATTCCTACAAAAAAAATCATCAATCTCCTAAATGTACCTATATATTATTGGGAAAGGCAATATCGTCTTCCTAGCAATTCCCAAATTATTTTGTAGTAGTTTTTCAATCTAACCAGCTTCGGTTGAATATCAATAGTATGTAAGTTGTAGTACTTAGTATTTTTAATACGAACACCTATGACAATAAAATTATTAGTGACTAGCTTTCCGCCCACGGCCACGTGGTTTCTCGGTTTTTCTGCATTTAAAAGGAATATTTTTTCCCGTTTTTGCAACATTTTTCATTTATGCTCCGCTCCTATTGGTTGTAGCGTGATGTTATAGCCTATAATCTTCCTTGATAAATGGACTATCTAACACTGAAAGAATTTTTCAAATCTGACCAGTAGTTACTGAGATTAGCGCGTTCAAGCAAACAAACAAATGCTTTAGCTTTATAGTATAATTAAAAAAAAAATAGTTCGTACGTATAAGCTGCATCTTTCTACACTGAAAGCAAAGCCCAACATTATTATTTACAAATTATGGGATGATGACTAGCTTTAGTTTGAAGCAGATATAAATGGAAATGAAGTGTAGGATCTACAAATCAGCATAAGTCAGCACAGTGGACAATAGCCTAACCTCTCTCATTTCGAGGGATACCTGTATTAACAGCGTTACAGTAACTAGCAACAAAATTTGCATACAGAGTGGATTTTCATTCAAATGATTTCAATATGGGAACTATTAGTGCCCAGCAATATATACAAAAGATCATTCAAGAATGTAAAAACTATTGCAACCGGTGTTAGGTATGTATCTATACTATAGTCTATTTTTAATGGCAAATAACAGCTTTAAAAGTAGGTATATTCTGAACTCAAAACAATAAAAACTGTCTTACTGTTTATTTCGGCTAATCACCGAAATGGCTATACCAATTTTGACGGGACTTTTACGGGATGATAGCTGATAGGATAGGGAGTGATTTAGGCTAATTTCACCATACGCTTTGAGCCTTAGGAGAAAGAAAATGAAAAAGTATTAGCGACAAAATAGAAAGACGTTTACTAGCTTATAATATTATAATCACTTCCTTGCTATATGACTTAAAATTTTCACTAGATAAACTCTTTTACATAGCGCAAAGAGCTTTTCTATTACTGTTACTACTTGAGAAATTCATTGGTTGAACTTTATAAGTTTCGGTTATAACGTTATAGCAAAGTTTCTTATGAACAGATCGTCTGTTTGACGTAGAACTACTACTTTTGTAGTGTTTTATCTGAGCAAACTTTTAAGATGAGAGTTCATAGTATTTATTGTAATAAATCCCTAAATAATGTATGTTGTTGACTGTAAATTTTTATGAATTCCTAAGATTTTTTATTTTATATTAAGCCGATCAACAAAATCAAAATTGGTTTAAAAATAAGGAAGTTATAAGCATTTTAATTTTATGCTAGACGAGAGAGTAAGTATATACCGTATGTGACGCTAAATGAATTAGCTTCGCCCGCGTAGTTTCTCGGCTTTTCTCTACTACTGCATGTATACTACATATAAACCTTCACGCCTTTATTTCCCGAAAGGTTAGTCAGAGGTGTACTAATGTACACCCCCATTTCGCCGTTGTCCTATCGCGATCCTATTGCCATTAACCGGGCACAAATACAGACCCCGAGCTGCTACTGGAAATTTTATAGAAAAACCTAATAACACTTTTCTCGGCCTCTAGCGTAGCAGAAGCGCTTAGGACCACTAGACTAGTGAGGCAGTCTATACTTTTTTCAGAATACAAATACATATATATATATATATATATTTCATTATAATATATGTCACCAAATAAATCACCCGTTCATCTCTCGAAGCTTGCGTCGAAGCGCTAATTGTGTTAGCATTTAATTTCTTCGGGAAGCCAAAAGTTTTATCCAGCGAATGTTTCGGGAAACGCCTCCGGACAAAATCTGAATGTAGAATTTTTGCGAACACAAAAACCGGGGCCTGTTTTTGAATTTTAATTTCACCCGCAACTTACAGAGGATGTTTGTGACGTATTTTTTTTTAACACAAAGGGAATTTGGAGTTGAATTATAAATTTCTATGAGTTTCCCAGAATTGTAGGATATGGAACATCATTACGACTGTTTTCCCCGAAGAGTAAGGCAGAGGTGTACTAATGTACCCACACTTTGCCGTTCTAATACCATTAACCGGGCACAAACCCAAACTCCAAACTGCTACTGATAATTTTATAGACAAACCCAGTAACACTACGCTATGCTTGACCCGGGAATCAAACCCAGGACCTCAAGCGTAGTAGTCACGCTTAGGACCACAGGAATAATGAGGCAGTCAACGGGAAGAAGATATATTATAACGTATACATATGTTGGCTCTAAGCGGTTACAGACGTTACAATTCTCAAAAGGGTCTGGTTACTTGGGATATCGTGAGAAGTTAAACTCAGTTGACTTTACAACATTTTAATACACTGTCAGTCTCCATGGACTAATGAACAAATTTCAAGCAAACGTCTTAATCGACGGTCCTGGGGCGAGTGCCCGACCGAGTCGAGCCCCCGCTCCTGGCCAAGAATCCCTCCCCGCCGCCTTGTTATCGCGGCAGTACTTAAGGTTGACATTCGTCAATAATAGAAGAGATGGTTGCTTACGTCATGGTCCTTTGAAATTATTAGGGCATATAGGCATTTGTATAAACATAAATTAACAGTTACTCTTTTGTTAAATTGATTAAAAGTAGGTATCCTTGTATAAACATAAATTAACAGTTACTCTTTTGTTAAATTGATTAAAAGTAGCGAGACCTAACACGAAAAGGGAAATAATAAATTTTCTTTTATTAAAAGTCCCACAAAACAAAAGACGCCATAATTAATATTCCCTACAGCTTCTTTTAAAATGCTTCGAAGTTTAAAAGGAGCACATGCCCCCATAGAAAAGATACCTCGTAAATCTTTGGAAACTTTTAGCGGCGCGGGCGTTCAAAACTGTCGGAATTTCCTAGAGACAGTACAATGCGGGTTACTTGGGATGAAAGTATAATATAATGGTTGAGTAAACTTAGTGGCATCGGGGATCGTGGCTACAATATTCTCTATAAAAAGCCGTTCGCAAAGTGCTTCGAACTCTTAAAATTTTAATATTTAAGTCTACTTGAAAATGCGCTTGCTTTAATTTTATAAAAACCTAAAAAGGCAGACGATTCTAAGGTGAAATTTACTGTATCGACTACAGTAAATTAATGCATAAGCATAGCATAAGTATAATGGCTTATAATGTTCCCACTGCTTGGACACAAGGCTCCTCTCGGTGAGACAAGTGGGCCGTAATCCGCCACGCGGGCCCAGTGCGGGTTGGTAGATGTCACAAGTCTCCGAATTTTTGGTTGTAGGACATGTCGCATTCTTCACGATGTTTTACTTCACCGTTTTGGGGAGCAGTGGTGATGAATTAATTTACACAACGTAAAGCGCTTTTTTGGATTTGAACGGAAAATGACTGAAATGAAAGTAGATAAGTACTAATATTGGTAACAATATAATTAATCTGTTAATTAATAAACAGAAAGAGGGGAACTATTAACTATTCATTTTAGATTAATTTGAGCCTATTGGAAATCAGTAAAAATCTAGTTGTTTTTATTGAATCATTTAAAATAAATACATGTACAATGCTCTCATAGATATAGATTAATAATCTAGCACAGGATTACTACATAATGTAGGTAAGCCATACATTCGCCACACCAGACTCAAAGGCCACAATTAATCAGATCAAATAGCTAAACTTAGAAATCCCTAGGCTAAAACTATTAAAACTAGGTCTACCTCAGAATTTGACTACATCACGCAATGCATCCTTTGTTCTTCCATTTTCAGGCATAACTTCTGAACTAGACGTAAGTTTGAACAAATAAAAGGCATGTTACTAGTTTATTGATAAAGTTTTCGGTAAATAAATATACTATATGTAGTCTAACATTGGTGAAGTTTGAAACATTCGCTTACTGTAAAAGTCCAGGCCGGTTAAAATAGCGTGCTATGTTGAGCATTCTACTATTGGTCGAGCTACACAATGTCTGATGCATGGGTGCTGTAACTTGGGACTGGCTACTCAAAGCTGCTGTGGCTGTATTTGAAGAAAGATCTTCAAATGGCCATTAATTTCATAATTTAATATTGACCTTGTGATAATATGTATATGCTAGGGTTTTAAAAGAGACTGTGACTCTCCGAGTTTCTTTTGGCTTCTCTTCTCAAAGCCGTCAGCTAGGAAACGCCGGCAACATCTATTAAGTTCTTGAAAAATGAAAAATTGACTTGTTAGTGTCTTAAAAAGATCTATTTACAGAAATAAAAAAATGACATATCTTATCATGGCTGTACAATGAGCCTTAAATATCCAGTATAATCTGAGCCACCAAGTGTACGGAAAGTCTATACAATGCAAGATCAAACTTATACTGAACAGGTATGGCTTGTACCGGAGTCTTGTCCCAGTGAATCATAAATAATGATTAATCAAAAGTGAGACCTAAACTGAGATGGTTAAGTTTATATCATAAATCATCATCACTACATATTATAAGACAAAGTCTTCCGCCGCGTCTGTCTGTCTGTTCGCGATACACTCAAAAACTACTGCACCAATTTTCATCAGTTGTTTTCACCAATAGATAGCGCGGTTCTCGAGAAAGGTTTATATGTTTAATACATACCAAGAAACCATGCGGGCGAAGCCGTGGGCGGAAAGCTAGTATCATAAAAAATACAATAGATGTTGTACAATCAATTTCAAATTTGAACACAACACAGCCTGATACATAATAAAACCAATAAATCAACAGAAGCCTGCCTTTAATCTTGACACGGAAAATTAAGTATGAAAACGTTACTACCGTGGTTCATTTCTGCTATCACGTTCCTCAATTATACTAAAATTACTCCGTTAATAAATGAAAATCCTTGGAAGCCTTAATTTTAACCTGCGCCGTACAAAATGCGAAGGCCATTTAAATAATTCAGACGTACTGTACGCTACAAATGTAGCCGTTGAGGGTTGATACTGACTCTCAAAGTTTTGAGAATAGCCCCACGGAAAACGAGCTGTCATTTAACTGTTTGGAAAACTTTGGATAGTTGGTTTCCTTTGAAGTAGTATTTTAATTATTTAGTGCGTAGTTACAAACTGATCAAGTAAAGTGCTAAAATATTATTATTACCGGCGCTCAAAGTTTTTGGGAAAGGCCCACAAAAAGCGCTCTTTTACTGAATTAACATTTTTTATTATTAATTTTCTGAAACGTATTTATTTCTAATTAAACCCTTAAATAAGTTTTAGTCCAAAGTTAGGAACTTTGTAATCCAAAAAAAGTACTAAAACATATTTATGAAATATTGTCTCTTAAAGTTCTGAGCTTTTATAGCCTGCGGAAGATGTACGCACGGCTATACATCAAGCTATACAAAACCAGTTTACGCTGGCCTATTATTGTGTGGAAAGTCTATACAATGCGAGATCCGCTTAAACTGGTTATGTAAAGGTTGACCTGTAGCCGTGTGTACATTATTTAAAACGTGGTATGTTTGATAAACTTTGGATTGGTTTTCTTCAAAGTAGTTTTTTAATTGAACCCGTAAATAATTTCTGGTAGCAACTTAAGAATTTTGGTAGTGAAATACACAAGTACTTCAAGATAATTATGAAATGCTAGTTTTCAAAGTTTTGAGAATCATCCATCCACGGAAAACGTACCGTTATGTTCATTAAATTATTTTTTTAATGAAACTCGTAAATAAGTTTTTATATAAGGCAAGGCAGAATAATGAATTTTTTGTAGTGTTGTAACAATTCACACTTTTGTTTGATTAAATGTTTTGAGAATAGCCCAAAAAAAAGTGGTATATTATCGTGGTATATTATTAAATAGACAAACTTTGAAAAGATATGATATTTTTTATTGAATCTAATTACTAACTCTGCCTCAGAGGACAGACGTCATGGTATTTCGTATATTTGTTTTATTTTTCCTATAGTTATCTTACTAGATGCTGCCTGCGGTTTCACTCACATCACAAAGGCTTTTTTTAAACAAAAGATAGCGCTGTATCTTTGTCTAAGTTACCATCCATATCTATACCAAAAGCCATTAAAATTAGTTTAGCGATTAAGGTGTGAAAACGTTACAAACTAACAAATTTACCTTAGCATTTGTAATATTAGTTTGATTTAAACAACAACGTTATTCGAATTTCAAAACTACGGTTTATGAAAACTAATTTTCTCCAAAGTATCCTACATAGCCACTTCATACAAGTTAATTAATTAATTGTTTTACCTAATCCGATAAAACAATAAGCGTCTGTCTTAAGTGCCAAACAGATTATTTTAAACAAACATTTTGATACCATTAATTATGACCTATATAATATTATAGTTATTATTAATCCAAATTGTTTGTTTCGGGTCTCTGAGACTATAAGCCATTATATTAAATAAATGTATTGCTATCAATCGATTTAAGACGATGTCATCTCTACTTTTCTTATTTAGGATTTATTTTAATTATTAAGTTTCTTATAATCAAAGCAACCAAAATTTTGGTCTAAGATGAACAATATTTCTACCCGACTACAAAAAGGAGAAGGTTCTCAATATCACGTATTTATGCGTATCTTGGCGTATTGTGAACTGATTTCAATATTTTCTTTTTGTCATTTGAATGAGTATCTCTTGATATGGTCCCATGAAAAAATATTTGCCTCAGGTGGCAACCGAACAAACAACACGCGGCGATATTGTAGTATCGAAATGACTTCCTTAACTACTACGCCAAACGTGCAGTCAACTCGATGCAGTTGTTTTTCCTCTTTGCGATGTCATACATCCGATTGCATAAGCTTGGATATGTTATTACTACCGCGGCCGTAAAGGTATAAGCTTCGGTAGCCGTAATGGCTAGGGCGTCGGACTTGCGATCGTGTGGTTGCCGGTTCGAAACTAACCCATTGCACTACCGACGCGAACCCACTCGTAATACAAGCATTTAGCTTAGTATGAGGGGTAAGCAAGATTACTAGTAATGTGGGAATAACATAGCTAGTAAGCTTTTTAAAAAAAAATGGTTTCTGAAAAAAAGTTACATTGCAACGCACAAAATATCGCAATTGTGACCCATACTTCCAAACTGTCCATTCTACCGCTGTGCGTATCAATTGACCGACCCATGAAAAGCACACTGTACCAAAATCCGCATTATTCTACCATATTAATTTCCCTACTGAATAACCCAAAATCTAACTGGGAATATCTAACAAAGAATAGCTTTTAGTCACAGATGGCCCTTATGACGTCACCATGTGAGAAGGGTGCACTTAGAGGCAGCCGCAGAAAAGGGATGCAATTAATTGTAGGATGTCTCTTAGGATGTTGCCAAAATTACTTTTGCTTATATTTATGGTCCACTATAAAGGGTATTAAAAAGATTATGAAGGCAATATGGAGTAAGTGGGCTCTAGGAATAACGAAATAAAAAAAAACTGGCGCCATTTTAGATTGTAACTATTTATTTTTTATTGTAATGTATACCGACTTTGTATAAAAAAATTACATTACTTTGTAACTTTATTTTTATGTAGGTAGTGTCAAAGTCAAAGTTTTAGGCTTTAATTACGAGCACCTCAAAAAGTCAAATCTAAGTTTCAAAACGCAATTTCAAAGAAAAGTATTAGCAAGTCCATAGTTTTGGAACGAAGTTCCCTAGATTTGTTTGCCAGGTAGAAATCGTCAGGTAAGGAAAAAGTGTTACGCTCGAGATGCTTCGAGACTCGGTTCCGTCCGGCATAGTGCAGATGTAAGAGTAAGAGACATCCTGCAGTGGCCACCATACTTGTTTCTAAAGATAATATTTGACCAATTATTAACAAATTTAATTAAGATGTATGTATGTGGACGAAGCAAAAGAAGTAGGCAAATTCTTGCCTACTTCTTTTGCTTCGTCGTACATCTGCGTAGCAGATGTCGTTCTATAGTTTCTGCTATGGGAAACTTATTAATTAATTCTTAATTAGTCCATGAGTGATTTAAGGATTAAAATATGTCATCGTTACAATAATCCTACAAAGAGCTCTACAACTCGATAAAACCACTTCCATAAAATAAAATAAAAATGCAAACGTAACTTTGAGAACCACCTTTACGTTTGCACTTCTAGTATTTACAACGCGAATGTGTTATTTGTACAGCCGAGCACACAATTCACAGCGACCTACAACTTAATGTACACTTAAGTACAAAAAATAAACATGTAAAAACCTTTACGTTTGTCTTTACAAAAAGAGGCACTTAATGCCAACCTATTTGTTGTTCTACTACAAGACAAAGTCACACAAAAAATTGTGTTACGTACAGAATAGCTAAAATAGTATAATTTATTGTGTTACCGAGATTTTGTTAGCGTATTCTGTATTTCTAAAGCTGGTTTAAATGGTCTCTCTACGCTTATCAATGCAGACTGGGCTTAGGCCGATGGAAAAAATACACTTAATGTCATAAGGGTGTAAACGACACCTTTTGGCTAGACTAGTACAATGCGATGCATCTAGTAAAAACACTGTTTTTCATTGTATTTACAAAAAAATAATAATTCAAAAGCTTACTAGCAATATGACGCGCACATAACTTCTTGTTAACTCAGCATACTAAGCTAAAATGCTTGTGTTACGAGTTGGTTCACGTCGGTAGTGCAATGGGTGGGGTCGAACCGATGCTCTAGCCATTAGGCTAGCGCCGCTTTGCTGTATGTCGGTTGGCAGTAATGCGGCGGATGGCCTTGGCTTTCCGAGACTTAATTCCTCCCTCAGTCCCCTTCCTTTATTTCTCCTTCCCCTCCCTTTTCCTTAAATAGGAAAACGCATCTACAACTCCTTTGGTTTTACAGGCGTCCATAGGCGGTGACGACTACTTACCATTAGCTAGTTTGTATAAGCTCGCAAACCAAACATGCTTTTGCCACTAGATTCTATGTATTCTTAGGACCTTTTCTTTACAATAGGCTCAACAAGATATTAAAATTACATAATGTATGCTCTAAAAAATGCAGTGCTATGTTAGCAGACTATTTAGGAACTCTAAGTTACATAGACACAGAAAAATATCTTGAAATTGAGACGTGACCATAGTATAGTATAATTAGTATCCTCGATTATAACCAATCACCTGCAAAGCTTAGTTTAACTATATTTGTAATAAGTAAGAAATACATTGTTATTTTAGTTTTTAAGGAAAATAACCGAATGACCCATGTAAACTTTTTCGTAAAGTGATGACCTGAAACACAGGTTTGTATAAACCTAGATCAGGTAGGTCGCTATGTACCTCTAATTTGATTATTGTATCTGCAAATTTTTTGTATACCTAAATACCTATGTACTTTAGTTTTAGTTAAGACACGAATTATTTATATACCATCCCATACTTTCAATTTTAATTCCTAAGACACATACATGTACACCTATTTGTAAAAGAATTTAAATAAAGATTAAAAAATAAAATGTATTTATTTATTAGCTGGCTCACCTGCTAGTTTGCTGAGTTGTCTCATCAAAAAAATGTATGTATGTACATGATTTGAGTTGAGTCTTATCACTATGCTGCCATTGATTGTGTGATAATTAATAAAAAAAAACTTATTGGAACACTTTCATTGGTCCTTTTATCCGAACATCCGAATTACTTTCAATCTTTTATTTATTCCATTCACAATTTCTTTTTCCTTATAGGTCAGCCACACATAACACTATGAGAAATATAACATATTATAACTCTTCTTTATATAGAGGCCTTTATTTACGAGGTATACTTTATGTGGTCCCAAATGACAGTGCTCTAATATATGAAGATATATTTTTATTGGACATATATTATGTTGCTAGACCGGAGCGGCTCCCGACTAAGTTATAACTTCAGTTAATCTGTGCTTACTGCATTCAGTCGTTGGAGGAGTGACCATTCTAAGCTGTTGGTTTCGGTTATCATAATTATGAACACCAATGACAATTTGTTGGTCCTAAAGGCCTGACAAACACTTCATAAGAGGAGGCCAATGTCCAGCAGTGGGCGAATATAATAATAAGGGCTGATTTGCACCTAGATCAGTTTGCATTTCGGTTGACCCGTATTCCGTGGCAATAGGAGTGATTTTTGAATGCAACTTTATAGCTTAAATTGTAGCCATGACAAAATCTTTAGATAAATTTGGACAAAAAAATCGTTAAATAAACTTTGGACAAAAAATGTTTAAATAAAAATTGAACATAAGAGTGTGCCTCCGGCGTTCATTAGCCAATGAAGTCACTGCTTGCGGTAGCATCATTGGTCGGGTCACCCCCTTCCCTCTAAAATGGCGAGGGGGTGATGGCTGATCCGTGCGTTATACTCGTGAACGGGTGCTGCTTGTGGTGACTGGTCGACTTGCTGGCTATCGTGTCTTAAATATGTAGGTATATTTATTTATTTTTATTTTTATCCCTTTTTTAATTCACAAGTTGACTGGGTGGCCTTGTAGGTCCTAGTAATCATGCATAGTATTATTTTGTTATCAAATGTTAATTGTACGATATTAAAATGTAAATGTGAGTACTATGTAGGTTAGCTTTAACACGTATCAGATGTATAATAAACTTCTCTGACAGTTTTGAGTATTTCATATGACCTACACAAATGTCCTGCTGATCTGGTATCGTTGTCCGACGGGTCGTTGAGCTCCCTATAAAATGGTTGAGCTACACGATGACTGATGTATGCGTGCCGTCAGTTAGGACAGGTCAACTCAAAGCTGCTATGGCTCTTTCTTCAAAAGGCCTGTTCAGATTTTGCCCTACATTGTTAAACTCGCATATCTAACAACAACTATTGTCTGGACTTTAAAAGACACCGTGATTTTCTGAGTTTGTTTCGACGTTTCTTCTCAGAGGTCGTCAGATAGGAAACGTCGGCGCCATCTAGTTAAAAAAAATGTAAAAAATCGACTTGTAAAAGTGTCCTGAAAAGATCTATTTACAGAAATAAATATCATTTCATTTCATTTCGAAGTATTTATCAACACCTTCATGAATTTGTATACATAGCAAGAGGCTATGGGTTCGATTCAAGTCGAACAAAGTATTATTGGGGTTTTAAAATCTTGAGGCATTATTAGTTCTCAATAAATTATTTTGTCAGAATACGAATTATATTTAAATAGATACACTTTTACTACATAGTGTAGTCAAAGTGTATCTAATTAAATACTTTAGAATAAATTCAACGTCAAGAAACTGGCATTGTGTTTGTAACCTAAGCTTATCCGGCTGATAAACCGATTGCTTTTCGATTCGATGTGAAATGCACTGTTCAACTGTTTGTATGAGAAACTAGTAAAAAGAAAGGGTTTTACGATAGTTAGAGCCTTCTGTAATGGAAAATGTTTTATCGCTATTGACTACAATAGAAGTGTTTGAAACGATTGTGTAGAGGGATTTTACTTTGATGGAGTAAAAGATTTGCGTTCTGCAAGAAGTTTATTCTCAATTAAGTTCACGATTTTACATTCAGGCTAGAATATATCTTAGATAAGAACCAGACTTTGTTAAGATTTTTAAATTAAAATAAATTTACTTTATACAGATTTTATTGCGTTATATCGATATTATTAAATTCTCAACGTTTCGGATTATTTACAGCATCTATGGTTGCAAGTAGACTGAGGTATTGGATGTCTTATTTTAGACTTACTTAACAGCTAACCTAAATTTTTGTTCGAAAAATTTTCATATTCAAAACGCGCTCACTTTATCTTTCGGTCTTGCAGTATTGTACTTGCATTTAGAGTTAATAGAATCTATGATTGGGTTTTAAGCAGATATTATACTTATTTACTGCCTTTGGTAGCTTTATTTTGCGTTTTATAAGACTCTAACATACAGTTCACTTACCTTTATTTTTAAAACCTGATATGCAAAATCTATTGGTATGTACATCCATCAAAGTAAATAAAATTAAACCTAAGCTTTTTCACTAACATTACAAAACAACATAGCTGGCAACAAATTATTATAACAAATAAATTAAAATGCGAAAACATTGCCATAATGCAGTAATGTTATACTCTAAATATATTGGTTTCAACTAACTTTTTGCTGTGTGCCACAAGGGAAATCGTGTAAAGCAATGCGTACATACATGCATTTGTGTAATTATACGTATCTACGTATTTATACGAGTATTTTTTTTCCTTTTCTCATTTTTTTATGATGAACAGTGCAGTTTAATATTACACTAAGCCAGGGATTCCCAAAGTGGTCGATATCGACCCCATGGGGTCTATATCGGTTTCCTAGGGATCGACATAAACGAAAACTGATTTTAGGGGCGACGAGGTCTAAAAATCGACCCCTATTAAATTACCTAAAGATAGGCCCCCTTATTCATAATAGTCTGCTAACTTAAAGCATTGCTAATTCTCACTCTGTCTTCTTCTATTGACCTAAGTCAGAATGAAAAATATCACTCTGTAGCAGCTGTTTTAAGTTAGCGGACTATTATGAATAAGGGGGTTGATCCTAAAACTTGGTCATTTGGCCATGGGGGTCTGAGGTAACAGTTAATTTTGGAAAAGGGGTCATTGACCAAAATAGTTTGGGGATCCCTGCACTAAGCCATTGCAGCTCTCTTTGTGTAATTCAATATCTTAAGAATAAACTGGTTGTCAAACTTTCGGACTTCTGGGGGGCTGAAGGGGCCACTTTTGACATACGGCTACATATCTTGCTATGTATTACCAGTAAGTGTAAGCAAATCTATTATTTATTTATTTAAATAGGAAAACCAACAGCTACAAATATACAAATATATAATGTACTAAAACCCTGCGATGTGAGGTGAGCCTTATTTGGAAGTGTCTAATAGCTATGCCCCGTGTTTTCACCTTCTTTGCCCCACTCCTACGGATCGTAGTGTGATGCAAGATAGCCTTATAGCCTTCCTCATGAATGTGGCTATTATATACTTACAAAAATATTTTTGTTTCAAAACCGACGGTAGGTAGTTCCAACAAAAATATTAAGTCTTCAGATTTATTACATTAGAATGGAAGAATAGATTCGATTCGATTGTGTCTAATATTTTAAAAACTTTAAAAGATCTATTCACAGAAATGAATATTATGGATATGTAATTTTCATTTATATCCTAATACCAATACTTCTTGCTATTTTAGTCCATTATACTTACTCCTCAAATTCTCCCCAGCATTTTCCCTAAAACACGAAAATACATTAAATTTTTCCCGAACATATCTCCGGTCTGTGTTAAACCGTTAATACTGTTTAAAATATAAAAACGAAAATAACTAAATGCCGCTTTTACGGGCGCAGTTGACGGGTTGACGCTTTAAAAGGCGAACCAATCTCCATTACTGGGGGACATGCACGGAAGTCCATTCCGGTACGTGCTCTTTTCGTGGGGGCTAGGAGAGGGGCGATTCATAATGTTGACAATCGCTGGACGCTCGACTTATGGTATTCAATATTTTATCGACGTTTTGACATACAGTTTTCTCAAGTATCGTATAGTAAGTATTAAGTAGGTATTGTGGTTCTTTTAAATGGAATGTTTGCTTTTTGATAGGTGTGATACATTTCTCGGCAAATTGGCTGTATCATTGATCTTGGCCTCGATTTCCAGGTTCTCACTAGCAGCTCGGCGTTTTGTGGAGTCCAGTTAATGACAATAGGTTCGCCAACTATTAATTTAAAATTGGTCCTAAAAATATACCAGCAAATTGGTATACCTGACTGCCGAGCTTTTCAGGAATATAGGCATGGTGATGGTGGTTATTTTTTAATTGAGATACTTCTAGAGTGTTTGTGTGATGTTTTCGTCATATACAATATGTTTTAACATAGATATAATGCTAAGATACGAGTGAAACCTCGGATTTGTGAAAGCAAAAATGTACTAAAATGTTTGTTCGTAAGATTTTCATACAAGATATATTTTGACACACGACACTAGCGACTATTCAGAGAAAATACTTGGTAAGACTACAAATACACAGGTAGATGCTACTACAGCATGTGAATTCAAATTCGGGGCTGCAACGGAAACGATTTTAAAGTATAGAAAGGTTGAATAGAAAATTTCTGTACATTTCGAGTTGTATTTTAAAATACGAATGTCACATCTGGTACCTTTACTGTGTAAGTTGATCTAATAATAATAATAAATCACTCACTCCTTGTGAGTGCAGTGATAGCCTAGTGATATGACCATTGGACTGCCAAGTCAAAGGTCTCGAGTTCGAATCCAAGGCACGCACCTCTGACTTTTCGAAGTCATGTGCGTATTAATAATTAATTATCACGCGCTTAAACGATGAAGGAAAACATCGTGAGGAAACCTGCATGCCTGATAGATTTTCTTGACGGCGTGTGAAGTCTGTCAACCCACAGTAAGCTAGCGTGGTGGAGCCTATTCCCTCTCGCTCTGAGAGGAGACCCGTGCCCAGCAGTGGGACAATGTAATGGCTTGATGATGATGATGATGATGATGACTCACTCCTTGAGAGTTAGATAGGATGTTTGCAACATATTTTGTCGTCAGTGGAAGGAAACGCGTGGTTAGAATGATGATGATAGATAGTTTTGTTCGAATCAAGAGATGCAGAGATAATAATATGATGTCAATCGCATCCTACAATATATTAATACTCAGCCGCATCTACTGAAAGCCGACCCAAACATTGTTGGGAAAATGTTAAAATTATGAGTACATTGTATAGTCGCACACACATCAGGTTTTAGAAAAACTGTAAAATTTCTCCAAATGCTTTTAAACCTTAAATCATTGACGATTAAGTTCAAAATCAACTGAGACAATTTGTAATTTTTTGGTAACTTGATGTGCTGCCCACCGTACATTAGCATAATCTGTCTATAATGTTCCCACTGCTGGGCCATAGACCTCCTTTCGGTGAGAGGGAGTGGGCCGTAATCCACCACGCGGGCCCAGTGCGGGTTCGTAGATGTAACATGTCTTCGAATTTTTAGTTCTAGGACATGCCGTTTTCCTCACGATGTTTCCTTTCACCGTTTTGGAAGTGGTGATGAAATATTTTACTCAAAGTAAAGCGCCTGTAAGTCACGGCCTGTATCACTGGGCCACCACCGCATATCATATTTTACATAACATACCATCACGCCTGTATTCCCCGAAGGGTTAGGCAGAGGTGTACTTAATCTACACCCACAGTTCGCCGGTGTGTTTGGGTCCCATGTAATAGGGGGCGAGCCTATTGCCATTCACCGTTCACAAATCCAGACTCCGAGCTGCTACTGAGAATTTCATAGAAAAACTCAATAACACTTTGCTCGACCTGGGGATCGAACCCAAGACCTCTAGCGTAGCAGTCGCGATTGGGACTAGTAGACCAACGAGGCAATATTTTACATATTTCGTGTGAATTGTAATAAAGGTAAAATCTCCCCCTTGTTCCATTCTGATTACTCTTGGCAACAAAGCCCTTAATTGATTAACTTAACTGAATTTGTTAAGGCCTCAGATTTGGGAGGATATTCATCTCTGCATACCTGACATCGTTGGTGTATTGCGATAAATTGTGTTAGGAATAATGCTTGAGCTTTTCTTGTTTCAGTTTATTTCTCAAATAGGTTAATTTATTATAAACTTTTTTTATGGGATAACTTGGCAAACGAGCACGTGATCCACCTGATGCTTAGAAGAAATCGCTGTCTATGGAACATTTGGAATATCAAAAGGATTTGCAGCTGCGTTGCCGAGCCTATTAAGGCAAAGGCAGAGGAAGAAGAAAAGGATAAGGGAGGGGACTGGGGGTGGAATTGGGCCTCCTTACTTTTGTGTAATACCATTTAAATAACGCCAGCCTTGTGACTCTATGAAGATTACAACAGTACACTTACGCTTTTTAGGGTCCCGTAGCCAAATGGCAAAAAACGGAACCCTTATAGATTCGTCATGTCCGTCTGTCTGTCTGTCTGTCTGTCTGTCTGTCTGTCCGATCGTGTCACAGCCTTTTTTTTTCGAAACTATAAGAACTATGCTGATGAAACTTGGTAAGCAGATGTATTCTATGAACCGCATTAAGATTTTCACACAAAAATAGAAAAAAGCAATAAATTTTGGGGGTTCCCCATACTTGGAACTGAAACTCAAAATTTTTTTTTTCATCAAACCCATACGTGTGGGTTATCTATGGATAGATCTTCAAAAATGATATTGAGCTTTCTGATATCATTTTTTTCTAAACTGAACAGTTTGCGCGAGAAACACTTCCAAAGTGGTAAAATGTGTGTCCCTCCCCAAGTAACTTCTAAAAAAAGAGAACGATAAAACTAAAAAAAATATATGTATGATGTACATTACCATGTAAATTTCCACCGAAAATTGGTTTGAACGAGATCTAAGAAATAGTTTTTTTTTTAATACGTCATAAACTGAATTTTTTGCGCGAGAGACACTTCCAAAGTGGTAAAATGTGTGTCCCGCCCCCTGTAACTTCTAAAATAAGAGGACGATAAAACTAAAAAAAATATATGATGTAGATTACCATGTAAACTTCCACCGAAAATTGGTTTGGACGAGATAGTAAATAGTTTTTTTTAATACGTCATAAATCGTAATGATACGGAACCCTCCGTGCGCGAGTCCGACTCGCACTTGGCCGGTTTTTTTATCACTAGGATAAGCAGTTTAAGATACATACAACGATGCTTGGCAACTTAAAAATAAAAAAAATCTACTTGCAATATTCCTTATTCCTTTGTGATACATAACTCCTGAGCTCAATATTTAACTCCTCAGCTTCGTAACTGGCCGTGGTTTTACTAATATAGGGCCTATCTGAAAATCAGCCGCCCATGGACATCTGCAAAACCAAAGGAGTTCCAGATGCGTTGCCGAGCCTATTTAGGGATAGGGAGGGGAAGGAGAAAAGGAGAAGGAAGAGGATTGGGGGAGGAATTGGGCCTCCGGCCCTCTCGCTCACCGAACGAAGCGCAGTAACGAAACGCTACTACTCGGACGTCGGTCTTCTGCGAGAGTGTGGTACTTCCCCGGTCGAGCCGGCCCATTCATGCTGCGAACAGCGTGGCCCTACCACAACAGAAACCGAACAGGTCTCCTGCGTGTGGCCGAATAAATATTTTTCTTTCTTTCTTTCTTTACATAAATATCATAGTAACTTGATTTATTTACGAGCAACCAGATGGTAAAAGTAATTCTATGAACCTCAACCCTCCAACAACTGCCTGTTTATTTTTCCCCAACTATTTGAAAGGGTAAGTGGTTACTGGCACCATTGACTGGGCACGTCCCACCATTTTTCTTTTTTCAAACCGATACAATGACAGTAATCGGTGCGTAACGAAATTGAAAAGACGTTTTAGGGTTCACACAAACAAATGCAATCAATTACTGTACTGAAAGTAATTTGGGGGATTTGGTTACCTTCCATTGTTGTCCGAATTACCTACCTTGGATTAATTTAAATCGTCTTTCATTATTTAAGTTTTCTGAGAAGTGTTGTATATAGATTGGCTGAAATTAGGTTTTCTTTTGTTTGTTTTGACGGTGTTTTTTTTTATTGTTATACTATACGTTGCACGCGGTTTCAATCACGTCCCAAAAGTTTTTATTTACTATATCTCGGCTTCTAGGTGGCGTGGCGTATCAACACGTATAGATATCGACTCATGTGTAGTGACTGACTGCCTCGTTGGTCTAGTGGTCTCAATCGCGACTGTTACTCTAGAGGTCTTGGGTTCGATACCCAGGTCGAGCAAAGTGTTATTGAGTTTTTTCTATGAAATTCTCAGTAGCAGCTCGAAGTCTGGATTTGTGCCCGGTGAATGGCAATAGGCTTGCCCCCTATTACATGGGACCCAAACATACCGGCGAACTGTGGGTGTACTTATATTCAGTACACCTCTGCCTAACCCTTCGGGGAATACAGGCGTGATGGTATGTTATGTTATCATGTGTAGTGATAGCCTAATGATTATGTTCATTGGACTACCAAGTCAGAGGTCTCGAGTTCAAGTCCAGGGCACGCAACTCTGACTTTTAGAAGTCATATTAAATTAATTATCACGCGCTTAGACGGTGAAGGAAAACATCGTGGGGGAACCGTGCCTAAGCGATTTTCTCGATGGCGTGTGAAGTCTGCCAACCCGCAGTAGGCTAGCGTGGTAGACTATAACCTAATCTCTCTCATCAGAGAGGAGACCCGTGCCCATCAGTGGGAAAATGTACCTAATGGGTGATGATGATAGACTTCGGCCTGTTACAATTTTATTATAAGTATTTATTTATTATTTATTTATTTAATTCATTACAACGGCCTTTAACCAATTATAGTAGGTAACTAATATATATAAACTGTAGGAAATTAACAAAAAAGGCTAACAACACTTTCATAAATTCCTCTCACAGTATTTCTGACATACCAATAAAATCTTCGACCATCCATTCGCAAACAAATCATCTGTTGGATTAGAATCCAAGAGATAAGCGCGGCCATAGTGCGAGGAATTGGCGACTTAGCACGTGCAACAGTACGACATGGAGGCACGGCAAACAGCTTGTGCTTTCTGCCCCGACAATAATTGTTTGGGACAAAAAAGCGCGCCAGTACATTAAGCAAATCAGGAGCGTCAAGTATTGCATAATGTCGGGTTCGAAAGCGTTTTTATTGCTCTTTACTTTATGATTCGGATTCAAATCTCATTTTTGAGCTTTAAATTACACTGTAGCTATATGAGTAACGATGAAATAAAAATTGCCATTTGGCAATAATATTTTACGAGGTGTAGTAAAAATGCGTTGATAAACCAAAAGCCTAACAAGTAGGTTTATCCGTAAAATATTATTGGTATTGCCGAAAATCTGCGTTTAGGATATTCTATTTCAGTAATTTGATTTAAAATACTGTACATAATTTTAGATCATAATTATAATATATGATACTAGTTTCACTGGAAATTTTCTTTCATTAGAAAATTCATATCTTTGTGAATATATTGGATTATTTAATGCTAAAATATAAGTGCAGTGCTAGCCTAGTGATATGACCATTGGACTGCCAAGTCAAAGGTCTCGAGTTCGTATCCAAGGCACGCACCTCTGTCTTTTCGAAGTCATGTGCGTATTAATAATT
Source organism: Subacronicta megacephala (assembly GCA_958496365.1). Taxonomy (NCBI): domain Eukaryota; kingdom Metazoa; phylum Arthropoda; class Insecta; order Lepidoptera; family Noctuidae; genus Subacronicta; species Subacronicta megacephala. The sequence goes on along the minus strand of OY292531.1, from coordinate 2,331,585 downwards.
AATTATTACGCGCTTAAACGATGAAGGAAAACATCGTGAGGAAACCTGCATGCCTGAGAGATTTTCTTGACGGCATGTGAAGTCTGCCAACCCGCAGTAGGTTAGCGTGGTGGACTATAGCCTAATCTCTCTCGTTCTGAGAGGAGACCCGTGCCCAGCAGTGGGACAATGTAATGGGTTGATGATGATTAATGCCAAAATATAAAAACTAAGCAGTTAACATATTTGTTGTTTAATTTGTATATATAGTATACTGTGATATGTATAATTTTTTCAATTTTTTAACGATTTATTTTGCCACCTTAGTTGTATAAAAATTTGCCCTTTCATCCGTTTAAGCAAGTGTCACGTTTCATGGAGACTCTGTATAACTCTTACACTTCTAAGTAAAAAACCTCCGCTTTCATAGCCTCGTTAAGAGAGTCGTATGTTGTACATTCGTCATTCCGCGAGAGTGCACGTCAAGTGAAATGTATACGATGTCACATACACTGCAACTTGCAAGTTTATACACTTGAGACATTAATTTTAAAAGGCGATACTCCCTTCTACATTTTAAAGGGTTTTGCTTACTACCGCTAGGCAAATTAAAAGCAGACAAATATTTGTAGGGACGAGGTGTTCTGACCAGGCGGATTTTTCGCCTGGCCAACAGTTGAGTTCGGGTGGCGTCTATACAAGTAGCACAGTAAATGTTGCTTGCACGATTTAGGATATGCTTCATTAAGTTCCTATGTGGCCAGTAGATGACGCTAAATTTACTAGAGAAAGAGGTTATATATTAATTTTAATTACGTAATTTATGTGCTACCTTGAGATGAATAAAATTACTTATTAAGTTAAAGATTGGTCATTACTTCATTAAAATAGTGGTCGTTAGGGTGATTGCTAGGCTAGAGGTCCTGGGTTCAATTACCAGGTCGAGCAAATTTAAAAAACTAATTGATAGTCAGTTGTAGTTTGAAGTTTGGATTTATGTTCAAACGTTGACTTAATTCCATAAATAAATACTTGATATAAGTATCAATAACGAACAGTAGGTAATACCTACTTAGTCCCGGTTGATCTCAACCACCATTAAGTTCTATGTAAACAACTTTAAAGAAACTCAATTCATTCACGACACATAATCCACTCGAGAATAAGATGAAGATAAAAACGTGAAAAAAGTAAAAGGTTACCATTCACTCTTCTCCTACAATTTAGCTTTAAGGCGAAATAAGTCCTAAATTTAGTCTTCTAACGTGATTCGACTACCGTAACGTTAATTAACGTAATATATATAATAACGTAATATATATAATAACGTAAATTTTTGGTGTGAAAATCTAAGAATTTAACTCTTATTTGAGCATAACGTATCATTACACCTATAATCCCTGAAGGGTTACGTAGAGGTGTACTATGTACCTACGCACTAAGATAGCCAGTATGTTTACCACCCATGAAAAAGCGGGCGAGCCTATTGCCATTAACCGGGCACAACTCCAAACTCCGAACTAGGTACTACTCAGAATTTCATAGTAAAACCTATTAACACTGCTCAACTTGCGAATGGCCCCAGGACCTCAGATCAAATAAAAACTCAAGATGGAACTTTGCGAACAAAGAAGTGAGGTGAAGTAAAGTGAGTACCGAAATTACGCCTTATCTTGTCAGTCGAGCTATCGAGGTGTCGAAAGCTCGAATGAAAAGGTAAGGCGTAGTTAACTATAACTACGCCTTATCTTGTCAGTCGAGCCTGTCTATAATACATATGTGCGTGTAATTGTGTGTTGTACACCGTTAGGCGTAGTTTTAGCCGGCCTCACTTCTTTGTTCGCAAAGTTCCATCTTAACTTTTTATTTGATCTGAGCCCAGGACCTCTAATGTTGAAGGTGCGCTTGTGACCATTAGACTGATGAGGTAGTTACAACGACATAATAATTATTTCAACAAACAATCATTTCCCATGAAGATAAAATAGAGATTACGGCCAAAATTGAAAATATACACCAAAACCTTCAATGATAACAATTTTTAAGAAAAGGTTTTAGAACTCAATTGTGAATAAGTTATTGTTGATTTCGAAATTTCTAACAATTAGCGAAAAACCAAAACGAAAATTTAATTTGAAGCCTAAGGCTGAACGAAGCTTTAAGCAAAGAATTTTTAAGAAACCAAATCCATTCACGACTCCAATAATCCACTCAAGTGTGATATAGATGAAGACACAAATGTGCAGTTGGTTGAATGACTTTCCTTAAGCACATTAGTCGGTGTCAGGTCGTCGCCAGCAAACATGGAGTAACCTACTTCCTTTGGCACACTACAAACTAAAACGACACTGGGAATTAGCACCTGTGTATTTTTCTCGGAACCCGTCGCAAAGGTAAAGCCGTGTTGTATGTAATTGTATAGGGGTGCTAGACGCTATGATTAAAAGGTTTTTAAGTTTCTTTTCTGCAGAAGTTAGTAATTATCATATCAATTTCATTATGACACATGGCTCAATTTTTTTAATTAAAAGACAGCCAGAAGGAGCATGCATACTTGTAAAAATAAGGTCTGAAGAATAAAATAAGATCTTTTCCGGATATAAGGACCAGTTTTTTTTATTTGCGTCCTATTGCTACTTTAACTGGTTTTCATTTTTTACGAATGTTGCTAAGAATTTACAAAGTTACAAAAAAACTCAAGAAGACCCTGATGTTACAAATAATTAAGTTGAACTTTTGAATAAATTGTATCTATATTTATAAAAATGAATCCCTATTTTCCCTGGTCAGGCCACGCTTGAGAACGCCTTCACGGATATCATTGATCCATTTTATTTAAAGATTTCTTATACTTTTAAGAATGTTCTTAAGGAAAGAATAATTAAATAATTTCACAGAAAATTACCTATGACATTGCAATTTTTTTATTGCTATTTCAGTGCGAATTGAATACACAAGCTAAGACAGGACAAGGTTCGTCGGGGCAGCTAGTTAATAATAAACACATTCTACACTAAAAAATTTATAATAAGGGTTGGGATTGTTTTACTCCGCTACACGTCGAATTATACAAATCCAGTTTACGCCGGCTTCTTATCGTATGAAAAGTGCTTACAATGCGAGATCAGCTTAAAATAGTTTTTTTAGCTTAACCTGTAGCCGTGTGTACTACTCGAAACCGGTAAGTGTTGTTAGAACCAGCCTATAGTTAATAAAAAGAGCAAAATATTATAAATTAAAAAAGTGAAACGGCTGTAGCCTAATGGCTAGGGCGTCGGACTTGCGATAAATGATCGCAAGTTGCCGGTTCGAAACTCACCCATTGCACTACTGACGTTAACCTTCGTAACACAAGCATTTACCTTAGTAAGAGGGGTTAGCTAGTAACCTTTTATTAAAAAAAGAAAAAAAGGCAGATCAATTTACAATAGCAAATGTTTCTGCAGCGATTGGTGGTAAAACATCTGAATATATTGTTGTTACCTTACATTTTTATTTACCTAACTTAAGTTTTTATTAGGGTTCTGAAAGTAATTGTTCGAAAAGGTTTGTAATGGTGTACGTCCTCAATATATTTGTATGTTTGTGTCCACCAAAACAGAGGGCTTGTTCCATAGTGGCTATTTTTTACTAAACAAAGGCTTCACATTAAGAACAATCTCTATTTGGTTTTCTATTATCATGAAATAATTAACATAACATCACGCCTGTATTTCCCGAAGGGCGAGGCAGAGGTGTACTAATGTACACCCACATGTCGCTGGTATGTTAAGGTCCCATTAAAGGGCGAGCCTATTGCCATTAACCGGGCACAACCGTCCTCGACTTCGAGCTGCTACTGGGAATTTCATAGAACAACTTATAACACTTTGCTTGACCTGGGGATCGAACCCAGGACCTCGAGTGTAGCAGTGGCGCTTAGGACCACTAATGACTGAATGAATTATTTTACTAATATAGGTATAGATTGTATGACTAACGATGACTCTTTTCTTCTTTCTTATTTGAACAAATCTAAAAATGAATCTCACAACACCAATAGCAATAATTCTCAAACCCAGCAATATACCTAGTATGTATTAATTTTATAAGGAGTTTCGTTAGAACTTTCTACCTTAGCTCTATGCAATTATCATTTATTTCATTCATCCTACGCATTTTTTCCTACATATTTCCCACGAGTGCGAGCGTGTGAATCCATCGATCTTCCATATTAATTGAGATCGATCTGCATTCCTTAGGCTTAGGTACTGTAATTTCCTTCTAAATTCGATCCATTACTCTTAATAATACCAACTTTCTAACTTTATTAGGTTCATAAAAATATATATCATAACAGTGGTAAAAAGTGGTTTAAATCTCGTGTACGTAATTGATTACATTAATGTTGTTATCATAATGGTTTAGCCTGAGAAGATGTGATCCAAGCTAGAATTTTATGTAAGTAGAAATTCCGTGTAGCCTTTTAAATCTAACGTAATAATAGGATTGTGGTTGTTCTAAACCTCTGTTATACATAAGCTTCTTTGTATCATTCCAATCTTTCATCTTTTGTTCCCATCGCATTTCGGTCTAACTACATAAGTAGGCTAGTCTTTAACAGATAGTTATGATCCCTTCATAGTCGAACTGAGGTTATAAGATAATGCTATATGAATTTTATTACAATTAGAATAATTTAAACATGAAATATTCGAAATAATGAGTGGTATAACAATTGAAAATATAGAAGATAAAAATAAAAGAATGAGGTTAGAGAAAAACACTGTAAGAACACATCATGATGACGAAAAATTATAAAAGTCTTCCATTATCATACCGAGTTACGAATAAAAGCTACTTGAAAGTCTTACTGACAAATTACAAATATCACTTACAAACAATTTAGCGAAGATTGTATACCATCCCAAATAATACAGAAACAAAATTAATATTTCATTGAAAATGGTGCTACGATCACGAAGAGTTGGCAAACTTTGAATACAAATGTTGTACTAAAACAATCTTTAGTACAACAGCTCACCGAAGTAATGGATTTCAATGAAATGGTTTCAGCAAAGTTTTTCGGTGATACACGAATAAGTTTAACTTTGATTTTAGAGAAATAAATATTGTTTTCAGAACTTTGGTCGTCAAAAGCTAAGTTCAGATGTTAACAAACGAAAGCTTAGCTTATGAAAGCTATGCGGAATAACTAATTAATAAGAATTTATATCAATTTCAACGAATTAATTTTATAAATTTGTTTGCCATATTTTAACATAGTGGAAACGGTAGAAGCTGTTGTCTATCTTAGTAATGTAACCCAGCAATTGACTCAGGGTAATATGTAGTTGTAAGGTAGTTGGTAATAAGCGTTGTATCTTCGTTCTCGATATAATTATACTCGTACTGTATTAGATGACATACATTAGATTATATTAGAAGTTGGGTGAGACAGAAAATTAAAGATTTATAAATCAGTCACTTAATTTTTTTGGATACCAGTCCCACACCATGATAGTAAATGATTTTTTTAATGAAGCTTCATTACAATCTTTAAAAGTTTACCTGAGTTTTTCTTCTATAACTTTGTTCAGTTCTGTCACTTGAAGATCCCCGAATTAAACAATTAGTTTTTAGTGGAGAAAATATCGTCATCATTCGTTATTAAGGAGACTTAATTAATTGTATTTAATAATAATGTTCGTGATAGCCGTGAAATATATTTAAATTATGATTATTACTAATTGTGACCGAGAGTTTGTTAAAAGGAATGAAAATTTGCGGTCTTGGCATGTTCCCTTGAGGAACACCCAGAAATAATCTAAACACTTAATACATTTTAATACATTTATTTTGCATTTAATTATGCCTATCCTCTGGCGGGATTTATTCTTAAACAAGCTTCAACCAACGTTCCAATAATGGTAAAGTACGAGTATCTATATCTTTAAATTAGTCCCGAGAGAATATTGCCCTAGTCGCCTAGCTTGTTAGGCATGCTCGACAGTGGCTAATGCCACAGGCGGCCCCAAAAATAAATTCTAGTAAAATCACAATATATCAATGCATATATAATTAGTGTATTAGTGATAAAATATTCATCAGGAAATAGTAGGTAATGTACTTAGTATGCTATCTACTGTCTTTCACTTCAATCGAATGAAATTCCTAACAACGGAGCTAAATTTGAAATATATTTAACTTTAAATGACGGCATCGCAGAAAAGAGCGTTATTGCTACTTAACTTTCTTTTTGGAATAAAGGTTATCATGTAACATTACAGATAAGTAGCTGTTACTAAACAGTAGTTACTTTATATACTATTATGATATAGTGGTTGAGCGATTGGCTTCTGCGTCACAAGCTGGTTTGATCCACGCAGGAAACAAATATTTTTAGTTGAGTTAAAACAGGTACTTGTATTATTGTATAATTTTCAGTTATAAACGCACTCAATACACAGAAGAAAATATAAGGGCCCCACCCTTATATTTTCTTTTAACAAGCACCCTTTTAACAACCAAAAAACTTATATATAATTGTATCGCCTGTTATTCGTATGTTAGTCTAGTGGTCCGAATTGTGGCTGCTACCCTAGAGGTCTTGGGTTCGATCCCCAGGTCGAACAAAGTGTTATTGGTTTTTCTATGAAATTCTCAGTAGCAGCTCGGCGTCTGGATTTGTGCCCGGTGAATGGCAATAGCCTCGCCCCCTATAACATGTGACCTAAACATACCGGCGAACTGTAGGTGTACATTAAGTACACCTCTGCCTAACCCTTCGGGGAATACAGGCGTGATGGTATGTTATATGTTATGTAATTGTATCGCCGGCACAATAATATCCAGTTTATTCAAATAGCATAATATATTCGACGTTTTTAATATAATATGACCGTACTTTATCACTGACCCTAAAATGAAACCTGTAAATAAATAACACGCTCGACCTTTTCCGAATATCAGTAATTTCATATCGGTTCCGACAATTAATACGACACTTATCGGTTGAGTGCCTTTTTGCCATATCAGTGTCTCTGTCCCCCATACTCAATATAACAGAGACAGCACCATTAACCACCGTAACAATACCGGTCGGAACTGGTAAATACCAGTTTATACTGGAGCGTGAACCTTTAATCAAAGGGGACTCCATTACCTTTTTATTGAGGGCAGGTATTTTATAGGCTCTTTAGATTCCTGATAGGTTTATAAGGTCAGATGACGGATGGGCGATGGTACTAGAATTAATTAAACCTAAACTTTAATGGTTAATACTATTGGCGAAGTTGAGAACGTTTGGATTCAATTATTTTCTAGTAAAGGAATCGTAGAACGGGGAAGTCTCGCTTGATGAAAGAAAAATATACGGTGATTGCCTGCCTACGCTATCGCCTATTCGATTTTTTTAAAGTTGTAGGTCTTTGTTTGAAAAAAAAGGTAAGGGGAATCTATACCTATAGAGTGTCTGTTACTTAAACACGTGATTGTACTTATGATAACAAGCAATTTTTCCTAACATAGTATAAAATTAAGTCGCTTCCGCTGTGTATTCGCTTAGATCTTTTAAACTATTCAATGGAATTTAATGCAATTTTCAGCAATAGATAGAGTGATTCAAGAGGAAGGTTTACATGTAGTATAAATTATTATAAATGCATATCATAGTAGAGAAAAGCCGAAAAACTACGCGTGTGAAGCCGTGGAAAGAAAACTAGTTTGTTATAAAAACAAAACACTGAGCCGCGTCAATACCATACAACACCGTTACCATAACCATATAAACCAATCAGCTTGTATAAAAGTGAAATGTCGCTCACTGATTAATCACGAAATCTCAAGAGCTATAAAGCCTACAAAAGTGAATTTTGGTATATTTGATAAAAAAGTAATTATAGAAATACCCACGGGATTGGCAAAAAGGGGAACCAATGCGGGTAGCTTCGCGTAGCGCAGTTGGTGTTAAGATGGTAACCAATTTAACTATATGTATGTAGATGTCTACACACTTATACAAAATAATGTACCTATAATTTTCTTTTGAATGTCCCAAATACTATTATTACAATCATTATCATGTTCATTAGTAAAATTTGATGTCCGTTTGTGTAATGCAAGCCAATTAAGCGGTTCATTCTGAAATTCACGCGGTAATGTCAAGTGCTAAATAAAAGCAGTATTGTCCATTCAAATAAACGCCTGTTTAATAACCACACTGTGCATAGGTACATTAAATTGTAAATGATTTACAATTAAATTATTCCTTGCTTGTTTTCAGTTTATTGCTTATATTTAATTAGAAACATTAAAATGTATATTTGTAATTATTTAATGAGTTTATATTATAACTTAAAATAATATATTTATTAACTTACATATTTTATAACTTAAAATTAAATATAACATTCTAATTTAAATTAATTATAAACTACATTAAATTATTTTATTTTTTGCAATTAAAATGAAATTGAATGCTGCTTTGCCTCATTTTGCTCATAATTTAAAAAATCAAACAATTGAAGGAATCAAAAAGAAGAAGATTGAAGATTCTCGGAAGGTAATGTTTTTACTGTTTATATAAAATAGCTTTCCGCTCGCGGCTTCGCGCGCGTGTAGACGTTTCTTGTCATTTTACGGGATAATATATAGCCTGTGGCACTCAGAAATAATGTAGCTTTCTATTGGTGAAAGAATTTCTCAAATCGATCCAGTACTTCCAGAGCCTATTCAATACAAACAAACAATCAAATCTTTCCTCTTTTAAATATTATTAGTTTAGATTTTGTTATCAAAACATTTCCGTTACAAAACATTTGGGTGAGGTGAGTACCTAAATCACATTTTTTTACAAATTTATTCAGAAGTGTCCGAAGCCTTTCGACCTATCTCCTCTTTATGTGGGCATAAACTCAGATGTAGTACTGAGATAGCCAATTTATTATTAGAAAATGGAGGTCCAATGTTCGATAAGGCGACCTTATGTTAAGAATTTAGATCACGTAATAGTCTACCTTCTCCATTGGTCTGTGAAACGATTCTTTCTTGTTAGTTTACTTTAGTTAGTGGGTCAGTTTCAATTCAAAGGTCACATTCAATAAGGCTAATTAAGAAAGTAGAAATATCTCTATGGACTTCAATTTATTTCGATACGTCATCATCAATTTATAAATTATTATTATCATCAGTTTTATCTGTGTAAATATGTAAATTATATATATTATTTATAACTTATATATTTTCAATATCATTATCATCAGGCAATGGGAACCTTATCAGGATTAAATAGAATGAAACCTAATTATGGTGTATATGGGAATACTGCTTTTTATTCAATTACTTGCCAAACTTGCCAAAATTAGATTTTTACCTACTCATAGAATTGTTTTTTTTATTTATTTTTTATTTTAATAATTAAGTTCATAAAGAAGTGTCATGTTCAACAACGTGTTACATGAAATGACGGCTCTTTGCACGACAAGGTGAAATCAATAAGTTTCAATCAGATCAGAAATGAGAAGACAAAGACGTAAATTAAAAAATATAAAGGCAAATTTCGACCTGGCGGGTGGGACTCGCGGTGGCTTAGCGGTCATAGCGTCTGGTGTACTTAACCAGAAGACACAATTTCAAATCCTGCCCGAAGTCGTATTTTTCTTCACCAAAATAACTTTATAATCTTTGCATGGAAAATACCTAAAAAATACAAAAAGAAAGATAAATATTGTTCTCGTCAAATTTGACAAATAAATTTATTTAAACAAAATTATTTAAGCAACAACAAGTAGTAAAATATAAAAGGAAAATAGTAACTTTGTTATTACTATTATACGTTCTCACAGAAATGGTACAGAGTAGAATTGTAAAGCCACATTTAGACAAGTAGACACAGAATAAATTGCAACCAAGTCTAGCGCTCTTGCCACTGTTAATTTCGAGCTAGTCAGACTAGAAGATAAGAAACCTAGCAACACAATTTCTCTAAATAAATGTACCTAAGACTACCATATATAACAAAATACGAATAGAAATACAATTTTGACTCCAAAATTGTTGGGTATAAGGGAAATATGGAAATGGAAAAGTTGGTTAACTTAACTTCCAAGAACATATACGTAAGTAAAGCTTGTTCGATCGATGTCCGTGCCAGTTAAAATGAAACTTGGAGCAACAAAGATGACAACGTTGGCTTTTGAAGATAGGACTCCGTTGGGAGATTGTCTTGTAAGTTAAGGAAAATCTCAGGAGATAGTTGTCGTAACTACAAGTCTTGCAGGCACGTTAGGGATTTGGGCATAGAGTGACATACTGTTTGGTGGAAACTAGGACTTATGGCTCAGGCTTAAGATGTAAAGTAGGAAAAATTCTGGGTTCGATTGCTGGTTCTACTGATCTTACATGTACCATCGCTTATGGCAATAGGTTCAGCCTCTATTATAAGGGACCTTAACATATAAGCAAGCTATTATTGGTATAGATTAGTACACCTTCGCCTAATGGTGGCGTGATGGTGATGGTTTTTATATTTTATACAAGCAACCTGCCCCGGCTTCACGCAGTTGTTTACAATAGTCATCATATTTCAACTAATTTAAATAAAACCTTAACAAATTATACACCTAAAATTTGCTTTTAAATCACTTTCTATTGGTGAAAACTGAATGAAAATCCGTTAAGTAGTTTTTGAGTTTATTACGAACAAACAGACAGACAATCGCGGCAGGGGACTGAGTATTAATAAAGGGATTATTTAATGTAAGTAATATGATTTGCAAACAATGAGATATTTTTGTAATCTTTAATTTATGAGAAAAACGTTTTGCCCTGCATTTTATACTTAAGTATATCTAGGCTATATTAATGCTAAACTTAAAAAAAACTAGAACAACCAACATTTAGTTGTTGCTGTCAAAATGACAAGAAAACAGACGAACCTTTTTATTTACCACTGTACCTTAATAAGTTCCATAAAGCATCAAAATTACATATCCCTATCCGGAAACAGTATGCCAAAATAACCCCATTATCACGCCCATAAAAAACAACCACAAAAACATACATTTTTCCTAATAATATCCTTAAGAAGGGACTACAGTAACCAACACGCATGCCACATTGTAAGTAGCTGTTAAGGGAACAGGTGTTGAGAACGGCTCTAGAAAGCTTTTAACTTAAGAGCCGCCACTTGGTGACTGCTACTTACCCATCGGCCGCTTTATGAAACTTTGATATGGGGGTATAATGAAAAATATTGTCGTCAGGTGCTGGGGAGATATTTTTATATTAGAATGATTTTTAACAGACTTCAAAAACGGAGTACATCTTATTCGTCCTCTTTAAGTAAACGCCACAGTGTCCGATTTTCAGCTCTTTTCATCCAGTTACTGCCAGCTGCCTTCCGCAAATAGTCACTCCACTTTTTAGAATGATTTTTAACAGCCTTCAAAAAAGGAGTACATCTTATTCAACTGTTTTGTGGACGTCACATTATAAATTGATTGTTTTAAATATACTCATCTTTGGAAAACTTTATGGAATGCAATACGCCTGTGTAGGCAGTGACCTACTTAATGTACATACACACTCAATCCATATATGTTTAGGTCTCATGTAAAAGGCGGTGAGCCTATGTGCCATCCACTGGTAACATAATTATCAAAACTCCCAGCTACTACTAAGAATTTCATAGATATACTCGATAACACTTTGCTCTCTCGAGTCGCGCTTTGGACTAATGAGCCAGTAAACGTAGTCACCGTATTAAATAATTGCATTCTTGCAATAAAATATCAATTGAAATAAGATATTGAGTATTATGAATGTACCCTTATCCGTACACTGACTACTGATGTCGCAGCTTACCCTTCGAAATCATTGCTTGAATGTAGATTAATTTGAATGGAGTAGTATGATTAATACATAGCCATGAGCCACGAGCGACCTTTTAGCAACCTTCATTCATAATATTTGGCAACTCGTATTTAATTTGTACCAAATGTTCTTAAAAAATCCACTAGAACCTTTTACCTTAATAGCTCAGTGCTATAAAAAAGGAAACCAGATCGTTGTCATTTTACTTATATTAGGCCTTTTCTTGGTCGTAGCCAGCAAAAACGCTATTTAATGACAGCAAAAACCTTCGTAACAAAAACCTTCATCTACATTTTATCCACATATGTATCAAGTAGGATAATCGTAAGATATTTTTTACCTTCTGTGGTGGTGACTTAGAACCTGATTTATCTTCCAGTATGAGGTAACATAAGATACCATCACGTCTGTACTCCCCGAGAATAGGCAGAGGTGTTCTATTGTACATACACAGTTCAACGGTATGTTTAGGTTGCATGTAATAGGGGGCGAGCCTATTGCCATTCACCAAGCACGTATAAAAGACCAGAGCTACTATTGAAAATTTAATAGAAAAACACGATAATACTTTGCTCAACCTTGAATTTGAACCTAAGACTTCTAATGAAGCAGTCGCGCTTGGGATCATTCGAATAATGGGGAAGTTCATATCGTATTCTATCGATCGAAGTACATGAGTGTTTGTGTTAAAATTTAATCTTATAGTCATCACCACTGCATAAAGTCGAACTTATAATTACCGTGCTAACAAAGTTATTAATCTAACACTGACAAATGTATTTATATTTTAAGGTATATTTATCTTTAAATTGTTTAGATTTTTAGTACTTAATGGCGCCAACATTTTATAACCGACCTGATAGAATAAAAAGTGTGTAGATAGTTTGACAAAACTCTGCCAAGATAATATATATTGTATGTAATAAATAAATAATCGCCCCGTCATGATTTCTAATCATGTCAGTGCGCGGTTTTAAAAAGAGTTTTAAAAAACGGCCCTAATCCAAAATAACAATTTACAGAGTCAGGATTACATCAGGGCAAACACACAACAATCACATGTAATGATCGGACAGATATTCGACGTCACTATCACAACTACTAGCGGACAACTGTCTAGCACGTCAAGTGCTGTGATCGCCTAGTCATGTGCGTATTAATAATTAATCATCACGCGCTTAAACGGTGAAGGAAAACATCGTGAGGAAACCTGCACGCCTGAGAAATTTTCTTGACGGTGTGTGAAGTCTGCCAACGCGCATTAAGCTAGGGTGACAGACTATAGCCTAATCCCTCTCGTACTGAGAGCAGAGCCCTGCCCAGCAGTGGGACAATGCAATGGGTTGATGATAAAGTGTCTAACATGACATCCATGTCGCATCCGTATTCCCAAGCAAAAGTGGGCGTATCGGCTTGTTTTTTATACAAAACCGACGCATGCCACATTAAGAATAAGCGCGTATTCTTATCAACTTCATCGATCTCCGAACTATATGATTTAAGGTTGAATGACCTTGACAAACATGAACATGCTTTCTTCCAAAAAACGACTCTAAAGCAAGCATGACACTGCTTTATTCCAAAAAACAACTCCATAATACCGCCGCGGTAATTTTCAGCATTCCCCACTTAAAACTTAACTACTTTCGACACGTTTAACGCGGATCACAGTATACACGAACTTTATTACTTTGCCGAGTCACTGAAACGGCGATGACGTCATTATTCCACGCTGTATAAAATCGTGGTATATTCACCGGGTACTGTGACCAAGTTTAACAGACAATAGAGATTTTTTTTGGCTAGCGAGACAAAGGTTTGTTATCATATTGCCTCAAAATGACAGTGACAGTATTTCATAGATAATTATACAAATATAGTTTTTTTTTTATATTAATTGAAATTGTTATGTTGACCTCCCTAGATTATGGTAGAGATATACAATGACTGATGCATGCGTTGCAGCTTGGACTGATCTATTAATAATCGCTATGGCTCTATCTTCAAAAGAATTTCATCTCGCACATTGTCTTGCATTATAACATTCACAGATTGTAACTTAGTCTAGACTTTAAAAGAAATCTTGATTCTCTGAGTTTGATTCAGCGTTTCTTTTCAGAGATCAACAGTTAGACACACCAGCGCAGTTTATTTGTAAAAATATAAAAAATTGAAACTGGGTAAAAAAGTTTCGTTACATATTAAATGGAAGTAAATTTCGCAGTGATAATATTAGTTTTCATTTCAAGCAGCTTAAAATAATAAAAAAAAACCTATTGTTCATACTAATCAAATGTATACCACAAAATTTTATATAATAGTCACCCTATTGTTATAACTACAAGCTGATCGCACCGCCTAAATAACAAAACAAGATTGTTTTTCAAACTCTTTTACGTCATGAAAATTTATATAAAAACCTTTTATATTTTATACGTATTAAACATTTTGCAATTTTCCTTTAAATTTTAAGTTCAGCTTTCTGAATTACTAAAGAGGTATGTATTTTTTCTAAAGCTTACTAGCAATGTGGGTCGCACATTACTAGTAACCCCTCGTGCTAAGTGGGTTCACGTCGGTAGTGCAATGGGTGGGTTTCGAACCGGCAACCACATGATGACGCCCTAGCCATTGGGCTACCGCCGCTTGAATTAGCAATTTAACTTATATTGTGTGAGGTCTGCCAAGCTACACTAGGTTCGCGTGGTGGATTTTAAAGTAACATCAACATCATCAATGACGTTTACGACTGAACTAGGATTCTCCTAAGATTGAACCAGTAATATGCCAACTACAATCAACAACTCCCGGTGACCTTAACTAGCTCATCTGCCTGTCTTAGCAGTTACATGATACATACATACATACTATCACGCCTGTATCCCCAGAAGGGTTAGAAAGAAGTGTGCTAACGCATACCTTCCCATGTGTCCCATGTCCCATGTAATAGGGGGCAAGCCTATGGTCATTAACTGGCCACAGCTCCAGACTCCCAGCTGCTACTGAGAATTTTATAGAAAAACTCAATAACAATTTGCTCGACCTAGGCATCGAACCGCTTCGAACTGCTAGACTAATGCGGAAGTTAGTAAGAAGAAATATCTCTAAATAATTAACAAAATTAGTTAATAAACTTGTTTATGTAATATGACACAAGTGGATAGCATGTGCCGTCCAATTACTATATGTATATTGTAAGTATATCATTATATAATTCAAGCATATTATTATAAATTCAATCACATTTATTATCAATCAATTGATCCTATTCATGAATATCACAGCCCCTTTTGCTTTCAATTCGATTGGTAGGCAGGAATCATGTTCATTCGTTGGTGATTTCCGGTTGATATGATAAATGCTTTGCGATCATTTATTCAATTGAATGAAATATTTAGAAAGGGTTCATAAGTACGAAGTCAATGATCAACCTCTGATTTTTTGTAACTTTTTTATATTTTATACAAGCTTTCAATTTCAAAGGTGGTATATAGAGGACATTACGTCATTATTTGTAAGATGGATAATTATCCTTAACCCATTTCATCGTTCCACTGCTGGGCACGGCTGTCCTCTAAGAACGAGAGGCAAAGAAAAACGAAGGGAAAAGAAGGAAGATTTATATAGTTAATGATAGATAGATGATATATTTTATTGATGGTGAGTGAAGTCTGCCAACACGTAGTAGGGTAGCGTGGTGGACTATAGCCTAATATCTCTCCTTCTGAGAGGAGACCCATGCCCAGCAGTGGGACAATATGGGTTGATGATAATGATGATGATTTTGCTAGTTATATTAAAATATTATTATTCCTTATGTTATACCGGCGAACGGCGGTGTTATATGTGGGTGTACATTAAGTACACCTCTGCCTAACCCTTCGGGGAATACAGGCGTGATGGTATATTATTCCTTATGTTATTGCTTTGTATTAGTTTGTATTATTATAAAGTGTAGATTTGCAAACCACTATTGTATTGGGGTTATCCTGTAAAGATAGTGTGTGCAATAAATAAATAAATGATGATGATGTCACGTCGGTAGTGCAATGGATGGGTTTCGAACCGGCAACCACATGATCTCAAGTTCATTGCCCTAGCCATTAGGCTATTGCCGTGTAAATTTGCTATTTGCCTGATCCCCTTCACATATACCGATTTCTATGGTGTTATTATCCTTAAGTTACTTGATTTTTTCGAAGAAACTAAAAGGTTTTAGTAAAAAAACCGCAACATAATTTACTCTCGTGAAGTAAAAGAATCGTGACTTTGAGGAAGAATTTTATTTAGGTTAGAGATTATGTTGAATCCCTGAGAGAATCTAGGTCGCATCTAACAAAAGTTGGGCGGTCCTAAGCTGATATCAGATCGGCAACAAGAGTGAAGTTTTCTAACCTGACTCCATTTCATTACCAAACTTGTATTACATTGAGATACAATGTCTAGATGTTCACTTAGTGAGAATATTAAGGTATTATCAATACTGATGTTATCCGATGAAACAGTACCGATACCAACTGTACAATCTCATCGTACATATTCTGCTGACGCCGCGGCCTACTTTGGGCGTGCGTCATTTTATTAACTTAAATATAGGTATAATTAATTACAGTGAAAAACTTAGTATGTGAGCGAAGTGTGTGCAATAACTACATACATCTAACATTATTAGAGAAAAGTATTGCCTGAATTATCTTTTGTGTCATATTTAACTATTAAATCTAACTAGAGTGAACTATTTGGGATCTTCTTTCTCTCCGCTCTGATCTCAACCTAACTACAACTTCAACTTGAACTATATATCTTTGTGCAAGAGTACGAAACCGTACACCAACGCATTAACAAAAATACTTATTAACTATATATCTCTGGTGTGTTTTGTTAGTGGCTTCTATCTTATTTTCCTGTTTATATTTCTGAACAGGTTTGGCAGGAATGTATAAGGTTGACTTGCAATTTGTTAGTGATGTAACATAATTACGAGTTCGGTAGCAGTAATGGCAATACAGGCCATATTCAATTTTGTTTTGTTGGCGGGGTTGAAAATGCTTTATTATCTGCACTACCCGCCGCTCCGGGGAGAGCGATGGGGTGTGTCGGACTCTGCTCTGAAAAGAGCGATCTACCGACTAAAACCAACCTCGGCGTTTCGCGTCACCACTTTAGTGCCGGGAATACGGGAACGCTGTAGCATTCGTTCGCAGAAGGCCATAACCAAACCGAGATGTAATTACTCAGTGGCTTCTTGTCTCTTGAATACATAACTCAAAATTTTTAACGGTATTTACCCTTACGAAAAACAATAACAGTAATTTTTAACGAAACTGAAAGGTGTTTAATGATGAAGATAGATAACCTTTTTTATATTCTTGTTAGATCTACGCTTGACCGTACAAGCGTTGATCTAACAAGAATATAAAAAGGGTTATCTTTCTTCGTCTTTTTTTCGTGTGAACCTAATTGCTAAAAAGGTTTAAAATTATAAGTAAACATATTTTTAAAATGTTTTTTCAGTATCTTAATTCGTTTTGAACTTTATGTAAGTCAAGAAGTTAAAGTGCACTTTCTTTTTCGTAGTTACCTCTATGAATACCAAATCCAAGTCTGGGTAGGAAGGCAATTTAAAATTTCTCGATAAAAACTTCAACTTGGACAAGGTCTCAGATATGCGGCGGAAGGCTGAGACTACCCACCTTCTTGTATTAAAGTGTTCTTTAAAAGATAAAATATGTATTTTTCATTTTTGGCCTCTGTTATATTCAAGTTGAATTCTGTGTAAATAAATTATCAATTCAATTTTTGTTTTTGCTTCTTCTAGATTATAGGCATTTGAGACTATTATATCGTTATAACAAAATATCATCACGCCTATATTTCCCGAAGGGAAACATATACAGAAGTGTACTTAATTTGGTCCTATCCATTTTACAGTTATAACTATTTAATGTTTTGAGCCCAGTTCAAAATTAAAAGATTTTATGGAAAGTATTTTTTTTTGGTTAATACATTTTACATACCATCACGGCTCTATTCTCCGAAGGGTTAGGCAGAAGGGTACTTAATGTTTACCCACAGTTTCAATATAATTTAATAAGGTATAGGTTTTTATTCTAAAAACATAATTTTAGCTATAAGGAATATCATTCTTTGCATAAATTATAAAAGAAAGATTTTGGTGAAAGAAATATACGAATACAGGCAGGATTTGGATATCAAGACTAAAAAAAAATTAATAAGTAAATATTTTTACAATGCCTCAGCATCGCTACATCGATAATATTCAATAGAACTATAAATTATCTATTCAAGAGATTGTCTTGACAATCTTCATCTTTTACGTCCGGATAAATCTCCAAAATTATAACGTACATCTACCAAATGGTCGGTCAGAAAAACCTCAAAAACGTGTTACGCATTGCCCCTAAAAACTCGCATCCTTATCCCATCAAAAGTTCCTAATGATGGGAAACGTATTAGGGTCTTTGAACGCGTCCAACTTACGTTCCAATACGTGCGGCAAACTGCCGTTATCCAGGGACGGGATATAAATGGAGCGTTCGTGCGAAAGACACCTTAGTTTTGAGGTCGCGACTGTGAAGGAATGTGATCTCTTTTTTAGAGAACGTTTTGGAGATCTTTTGTGTGATACTAAACGTTTATTTCGAAAGAAAAGTGCTTATCAGTCTGAGATATATTGAATCCTATTTTTTTAACGTATTTAAGTGAAAATTTCTGTCTCCTAATTCTATGTTTGTAGTGAAAATGCAGATAAAAATTAAAATAAGTTACTTAAATCCACAACATACCATCACGTCTGTATTCTCCAAAGATAACTCTTTGTAGAATACAGACGTTTTACCTGTGGTAGAGGTGTACAAATATAGACTCACAGTTCGCCTGTATGTTTAGGTCCCACGAAATAGGGTGCAAGCCTATTAAGTAGACTCAGATCCAAACTCCGAGCTGCTACCGAGAATTTCATAGAAAACCCAATAACACATCTGAATATAAAGCCCACATACATACATAACATAACATACCATCACGCCTGTATTCCCTGAAGGGTTAGGCAGAGGTGTACTAAGGTACACCCGCATTTCGCCGGTATGTTTTAGGTCCCATGTAATAGGGGGCGAGCCTATTGCCATTAACCGGGCACAATTTCATAGAAAATCCCAATAACACTTTGCTCGACCCGGGGATCGAACCCAGGACCTCTAGCGTAGCAGTCATGCTTAG
Source organism: Subacronicta megacephala (assembly GCA_958496365.1). Classification (NCBI taxonomy): domain Eukaryota; kingdom Metazoa; phylum Arthropoda; class Insecta; order Lepidoptera; family Noctuidae; genus Subacronicta; species Subacronicta megacephala. Next base: position 2,312,514 of record OY292531.1, on the reverse strand, counting down.
GACCACTAGACTAATGAGGCAGTCTAAAAGATATAAAGCCCAAAATGCTCCAAATCAGATTAATTTGACATTAAAGTGAATTATTTGAATTTTAACACGAAAAGCGAATCATAAAATCACAAAGCGAAATAGAATTGCATAAAAAGCCCAATGTATTATTCAATTCACCCACCAGTTTTAATTCCTCATAGATATGCAGACCAAATGGCTCAGAATTTTAAAAATTGCGAATTCACACGTAGATGTTTCACAAAGGCAGCTCGCTTGGCACGCCACAGCGCTTGGCGTGCCAAGCTAGTCCATTATACACTGGTTTCTTTAACAAATCTTATAAATGCATGGCATTTTAAAATTCCCCCGACCTAGTCTCCTTTTAGTGACATTGAGTGATGTTGTAATGAATTCATTCATGAAGTTTGTAAATTGTGACATTAATTTTGGTGGGATTTAAGGCGGGTTCATTGTAAAACAGACGTATGGCTTGATAGATAGCGTTCTTAGAGTATTTGGAGCCCCCTCTGATAATGAGATAGCTCTAATAACTGCTTTTTAGACATTTCGTTATCGTCGTAAATTTTAAGGTAACATACCTATATAAAATCCTTCGTGACCGCAAATGGATCACGTATAGTTTTATTTACCTGAAACAAAATAATGAAACAGTTATATAACGTTTATGGTTTAGTTTTTGTACTATTTACGAATATTATTTACGATTAATAATATTAATTACAGAAAAAAACTGAAATTATAAGTTTTAATAAGCTGTAAACTTTTAGTTTTTAATTTCTTTTATTTTATCGTACATTTTTATTTCCATTATTGATGTATAAACAATTTACGATATTTATTTCCTTATAATAATCATAAATATAATGGTAACAACCTCTAAAAAATACGTCCAGACATAGTAGTATATGCGAGTATCACTATGGAGAACAATGTCTGAAATAGTCTTCTGAAGAAAAAGTCACAGCGTTTTAAGGAGAATAGTCCCAGACGAAGGCACGCTTTCAAGTTCAAGTTCAAATGTTTTTATTTCTAACAAGCTTTTCAAGCATTTATGAAACGTTATTGAATCTAGTTGCACGGTTTCAAAAAAAATTTCCTATGAAGAAGAATCGGGCAAGAAACTTTATGTACACTCTTGTCGCATAGATCACTCATTATAAAAATAAAATTATTTGACCTATATTTGAATCTATATACCTTACGGTGGAGTGATGATTCGCGAAAGTTGCATGCAAAAGCTGGATGCAAAAAGTGTAAGATAGGGTGAAATGGCGTTCAAGCGCCTAGGATGCGCCTACGACCAGCAGTGAACTGATAAAGGCTGATGATGATATTTGAATCACATACATATTCTCTATTATAAAAAGTGAAGATGGAACTTTGCGAACAAAGAAGTGAGGCTGGCTAAAACTACGCCTAACGGTGTACAACACACAATTACACGCTCACGCAAACTACCCCTTATCTTGTCAGTCGAGCTATCGAGGTATCGAAAGCTCGACTGACAAGATAAGGCGTAGTTAACTAATACATATGTGCATGTAATTGTGTGTTGTACACCGTTAGGCGTAGTTTTAGTCTGCCTCACTTCTTTGTTTGCAAAGTTCCATCTTCACTTTTTATTTGATCTGAGGTTCTATGTAACATTCCATTCAAAAAGCGAATCAGTAATTACATCACAAAATCGTAGCGTTGAGCAAAATCTCCTTTTATTTGCGCACGCCTCGCTTTGACAGTACCAACAAATAATCTAGCTAAGTGGATGACGGTATTATGAAAAATATAGAGTAAAAAAATGTGTCAACGGGTTCTCCTTAATTTTGAAATGAGTTCTGGAATTGTATAATGTAATGACACCGTCACGCCCTTGCTAATGTATAAGCAGAGGTGTACATTATTACTCACTTTTCATCGGTAAAATATATACTTATTCCATAAAATAGGGGAAGATACTATTGACCTGGCACTAATTAAAACACCGCTACTAAGGCTTTTGTTATGGAAAAAATTCAATAACACTTTGCTTGACCTGGAAATTGAACCTAGGTCCATATGGCATAGCAGTCGCGCTTTCTTTTTCTCCTAGAATTTCATAAGTCTATTTTGTAATTTGATTCGATATTTAGATAGTAGTAGATTGTAAACGAATTGTGTTTTCAATCCAAAATTACAAAAATAGTTTTATATTTTTGGGACAATTTTACACAACACACTCTAGTCCCAAACAAAGCAGAGCTTGTATTATGGGTACTAGGCGGTGGATATCATACTAAGATACTTTTTTTATACATACTTATAATATATAAAAAAACATCCAGACAAACAAACACACTTATTTTTATTTTTCATTCACTCGTGAGTGGACTGTGTTGCCTTGTAGGTCCTAGTTATCTTGCATAGTTTTATCATCTGTACTAATTTGAATTGTAACATTGTCTTTGGATTTGCTTTTGTTTTCATCTCAAATGTGTATATTTAATGTTATATAAAAAAAAGGATAAAAATGTAAATGTGAGTACTATGTAGGTTAGCTCTAACTATATAAAGATTTAATACAAGTTTTCTGACAGCTTTGAGTGTTTCACATGATCTACGCAAATGTCTTGCTGATCTGGTATCGTCATGCGACGGATCGTTGAGCTCCCTAAAAAATGGTTGAGCTACACGAGGACTGATGTATGCGTGCCGTCAGTTAGGACAGGTCAACTCAAAGCTGTTATGGCTCTTTCTTCAAAAGGCCAGTTCAGATTTCGCCCTACATTGTAAAACTCGCATATCTATCATATAATTATTGTCTGGACTTTAAAAGAGACCATGATTCTCTGAGTTTGTTTCGACATTTCTTCTCAGAGGTCGTCAGATAGGAAATGTCGGCGCCATCTAGTTTAAAAAAAATATATGTAAAAAAAATGACTTGTAAAAGTGTCGTTAAAAGATCTATTTACAGAAATAAATATCATTTATCATTTATGTCCTGTGGAAATCGAAACCACGACCTCATGTTCAGCAGTCCGATACTTAATCACATAGTCTATATCACAAATCTAACCACACTTCTTATAACTATTAGCTGAGTATTGAAAATTGCCACATCATACTCATAATATACCAGTAGGTACAGTCGCCAGCAGGTCAAGGTATACAAAACTGTCAAATTTCTCCAAATGTTTTTAAACCTTAAAATGTTGAAGATAAAGTTCAAAATCAACTGAGAAAATTTGACATTTTGTGGTAACTTGATGTGCTGGCCGACGTACGTTCACGCGCTGTTACGTCTGAAGTGACCTTAAAAGGTCGGGATCGATTTTCCTAACTTTTGGGGAAATGGGTGAATAATTACCAGGTACCTCACTGTAATTTTTTGTGACGTTGATATGTATTGGGTTACTAACTTTCACGGTACTATATTCAAAAATGATTTTACGCAATAGTTCGGTAAATGTCTAGAAAGTGTAGGATTTTTAAGTGTAATTTTAATGATCAACTCGATAGACCAATGACTCGGCAACGCATCGTCAACTCCTTTGGTATTGCAGATGTCCATGGACGGCGATGACTACATACCATAAGGTGGCTCGCTTGCTTGTTTACCGAGTTATCCCATAGAAAAGCTTGTACTTGTAACAGGAGAGAGAGTGAAAGGATTAAATAGTATGAAATATTAAACACTTTTCTTGCGTAGTCGTTCACCAGCCCTCACAGTATGCTTCAAAGACATCCCACCTTTTTCTGGGTCGGCCTAATTTTCTTTTGTGTAATTTTGAAATACTACAAGGTCACTCTTCTCATATCCCTCATGGAACTTTGAAGAGTTGACAGCTGAACAATGCTGTTGCGACGTCAGATAAGGCACATGTTTTATAGGTCACTGCAGGGTTTTAATTTAGCATAGGTTGTTCCAAATTGTGGTTATGTTATAAGTGTTTAACATACCATCACGCCTGTATTCCCCGAAGGGTGAGGCAGAGGTGTACTTAATATACACCCACAGTTCAACGGTATGTTTAGGTCCTATGTAATAGGTGGCCAGCGTATTGCTATTTATTAGACGCAGGTTCAAATCCTGCCCGCACTCGAATTTTTCCTTCACTAAAGTGACTTACGTAAGCATAAAAAACGTTCATATGTGGTTCCGACGTGCCTTGGAAAACTGCCCAATCCACGACAAAAAAAATATACCGTAAGTACTTTTTAACGAGCCTAGCATTCAGTAAGTACCTATTATTTTATTTCCTTGGATTTCTCGGAAAAGTCAAAACTCGGTAGAAACCTGTAAGGGTGACCAAGGTCAAACGTTAGTCGGTTTTTACGTAGTGATGCCGTCGAAAGTTAGACTTTTTTCGCTTATTAGGTTTTTGTGAGATTTTATTTGGAAAATGTTTTTTTTTTAAACCAATGTCTTCGATTCTCACAAATGCTTCGAGTACAGAATATTTATAACTATTTGACTGCCTCATTAGTCTAGTAGTCCTAAGCCGGACTGCTACGCTAGGGGTCCTGGGTTCGATACCCAGGTTGAGTAAAGTGTTATTGGATTGTTCTATGAATTTATCAGTAGCAGCTCGGAGACTGGATTTGTGCCCGGTGAATGGCAATAGGCTCACCTTCTATTACATGGGACCTAAACATACCGTCAAAATGTGGGTGTACATTAGTACACCTCTGCCTAACCCTTCGAGGAATACAGGCGTGATGGTATATTATGTTATGTTTATAACTAGCTGTCCCGTGCCCACTTCGTCGTTACTCACAAATAACGGCTTTCTATTTTTAAAAGAATTTTCAAAATCGCTTCAGTATATCCAGACATTAACCTCACAAACCTACAACCTCACAAACTTTACCTCTTTATAATATTAGTATAAAGAAAAGAAAGAAGAAGAAAGAAAAGTTTTTATTTTCGCACAAATTGACGCACGACATTTGGACTAAAAGCCGATGTGTCAGAAAAACAAAAAAGAAAAGTATGAAACATAAAACAATAAACAATGGCACCTGCCCACGTGACCACACTTATAATTATCTGTCAAGTGCCAATGCCAACATTATAATCAAAACAACATACACCTACCACCACCTACGTATACTTAGTTTTTTTTTTCATGTCGTAATTTAGACTTTATTTCCATGCAATAAGATGATTATTTTCTATAAAATATCGACCGTATATATTCCACCTACCCAAAATATCTCTCGTACTCCATTACCATTTCAACGTTCAAGATTTCCATCTGTTACGTCATCAATCATAGTGACGTCATCGCGGTATACTGTTTTGTATTCCCACAAGAAGCTGGGTAAAACAGATGGATGTTAAGTATGCTGAAACGTGAATTAGGCGATGGTGAAATTATTTATCACTAAAGGAAATCAGGCGTGATACGTAACGCTGGCGTTTTGTGTGCGTTTTTAGTCGCCTGAGCATAATAAATATATGTATTTTGTATTTAAAATCAAAGTATCATAATTAAACTGGCTGTGCCCCGCAGTTTCAGCTACCGATTCTATTTCTTATTGCTGAGCTCCTAAGCCTTATAGTGTTATGGTAAATAGCCTTAGTTATTTCTTATACCATGGCAGTGAAGGTCCTTTAAATGCGGTTCAGCCATTTCCGATACTAATCGGATCAAACAGACAGACTGCCAAAAATTGTGGTTATGTTAAAAGTAGGTACCGTATAAATATACTTTCATAAATACTTTATAAACATTTATTATGAAATTACAAACAGACTCTTCAATTTTATTTATTTGTATAAGTTTTAACTAGCCTATGTCTGAACATTTTAATTAAAATTAAGAAAAACATCATAACACATTTATAAGGGAACTTTACGAGAGCAATAAAATCCAGAACAATTCATCTTTACAAGTTTTTTTGTTTGTTCGTATGTTAATAACACAAAAACGACTGCACGGAACGGGATGCGGTTTACACAGTTGTATTGAAAGTAAACTAACTAACAATCTTTTACTTGTTTAATTTTGATGCATGGCCTAGAAGCCGAGCTGTAGTTAATACCTTTTGGTACTCGAATAAAACCACGGCAACAGCTAGTGAATAATAAGTTAAGTAGAATGTCTACTTAAAAAGTACTAAATAAAATTCGTAAATAAACAAGGGGAGGTCGAGGTATCTGGGTTAATAGGATGCTAAAAGGAGGACGGATGAGATTGACAGTATTTCCCGTAATAAATCAAGGTGATTCCTGATTGGCAAGCATTGGGGTGTGTCAAGAATATAATGAAATAGCTATGACGAAGGGCTCGTGTTTAAGATATGATCAACTGATCAACAGATTTGCAAGTTTAAAATACGCTTGCCGCGGTTTGTCCGTGGATGGGAGACCCCTGCGAGTCTCGGAGGCATAAAGCTGTCGGGCCCGGTTATCATAGGAGTGTTAGGCAGAGGTGTACTAATGTACCCCAGTCTTCGCCGGTATGTTTAGGTCCAATAGGAGGGCAATCCTATTGTCATTAACCGGACACAAATCCTACCTCCGAAATCGTACTAAAAATTTCATAGAAAAACTCAATAACATTGCTCGACCTGAGGATAGAACCCAGGACCTTTAGCGTAGCAGTCGCCATTGAACCACTAGACTAATGAGGCAGATAAAATATATTATGAACAGACATCGGCCTATTATAATTTTATTATTATGTATATCTATACATAATAATAAAATGGAACTGGCCGTTAATCATTTTATGCCTATTGTTAATATTTCTGGTTATTGTATAATAAACATTATGTGGGGACGATTTAATAGATTTCCTATTTATTTGTTTTCTTACTTAACAACATAAACAAAACAATACATCAAGGACGAAGGTCAAATGCAACCAAAACAAAATAAAACAACATCGTCAGTTGTTTGAAATATTTCAACAAAAATATACGTACACTCAAAACAAATCAAATTGTATTTTTATGCTGGCTTTTGTTGTAAACCATTGTCTAGCTAAAACAACTGATGTGAACATTGGCAGGGTTGAATATGGTTTGGAAAAATAAAAATAAAACACACCATTATGCCTGTATTCCCTGAAGGGTTAAAGTACCAAGCTACAGTGTGTTATCTGTTCAGCTGTTACCTGACCCACTTAGACCCCGCCGTCCCACCTAGGGTGGGTCAGGTAATACATTTAGAGCTGGTTTGCACATTGTATGTGTAGATCCCATGTAATAGGAGGCGAAAGGTCACTGGGATTTATAAGCTGTGATTCTGTTGTGGTAGGGCCACGCTGTTCGCAGCATGAATGGGCCGGCTCGACCGGGGAAGTACCACACTCTCGCGGAAGACCGACGTCCGAGTAGTAGCGTTTCGCAGTTCGCTACTGGGCTTCGTTCGGTGAGCGAGAGGGCAGGAGGCCCAATTCCTCCCTCAATCCCCTTCCTCCTCCTTTTCTCATTCCCCTCCCGTTCCCTAAATAGGCTCGGCAACGTATCTGCAACTCCTTTGATTTTGCAATGTCCATATGCGGCGATGACTACTTACCATCAGGTAGCTTGCCTGATCGTTTGCTGAGTTATCCCATAAAAAAAATAAAAATAAGCACAAATAACCGGTATTTGGGGAACTTTATGGTGGAAGCCTAAGTTCAGCGGTGGACGTGCTTTGGCTGAAGATATAATGATGAAAGAAAAATGAAAGTCTTAAAGCACGGCGCTATATGTCAAGCCTAGAAAATTGATGTCGACAGCTCAAATATATGAAAATCTATTTTCAATGAGGTCTACATTTATTACTTTCCAAACTGTCTGGCTACGCAATATTGAAGACCTACTTTAGTTCAAATACCTACAAGTTTATCCTTCAATATAGGCCTACTTTGATGTTCAACACTTAAGGTGTAAACAGACTGACAAAGCTTTTAAAAAATCACCGACGATCTAGACTTTAAATTTTAATTAATTTTAGCGGTTAATTTTATTTGAAAACTAGCTGTTTCCCAAAATTGTTGTTTACTACTTTTTAGGGTTCCGTACCCAAAGAATAAACACGGGACCCTATTACTAATACTCCGCTGTCCGTCTGTCTGTCTGTGTGTCGTTCCGTCTGTCACCAGGCTGTATCTCAGAAACAATGATAGTTAGTTGAAATTTTCATTAATAATGTATTTTTATTGTTTTTTTTTTGCTGTTTTTATAGATAATGGTACGGAACCCTTCGTGCGCGAGTTCGACTCGCACTTGGTTGGCCGGTTTTTTTCTCTGCCACATTTTGTCTAATAGTTCTGCAGTTTGGGGGAGAAAATATCAAGACAGAAAGAATTACTTTCGCATTTGTCTAATATTATTATGAAGCGTATTAATAAATACAAACGCATAGGATGGCTTACTTATTCTTCTATAAATTGGAGAGTCTAGATATAATAATGTGAATGCACTTTATATACAAACGCAGCGTATGTGGGTTCAGTCTGTTTTCAGCTTTAATGTAAATACGCCACATCCTCTAAACGTGAGCGATACACGCGAATTTCAAACTTTTTAAGACTTTTATCTTGTTCGTGAGTTAGACAGAACGAAACTGTAGTGCCGATGTCGCCGGAAGGCTAAGAATAGATAGCCTTTTTTTCTTGTGTAAAACGGGTAGCTCTTTTAACTACAGTTTTGACGCGTTTTTTTCCAATCGTCACAATTTTTATCAGTAATATTTTACGAAAAAATTAATCTTTTTGCAGATTGTGGACTACATGAATCTCAGCTAACCCTTCTCATTTTGAGAGAGGGATCTTTCCCTCAAAATTTTTTGAACTACCTAACACATACCATCACGCCTGTATTCCCCGAAGGGTTTGGCAGAGGTGTACTAATGAACAGTTCATTAACCGGGCACAAATCCAGACTCTGAGCTGCTACTGAGCATTTCATAGAAAAACCAATAACACTTTGCTCGACCTAGGGATCGAACCCAGGACCCAGGGGCTGGACACTTCCATACTTGATACTTATTGTGTAGGCAGTAGCGCTATCTCTCGATAAATCCCATAAAACAAAAATAAGTTTCATTGCGTTGTGCCTCATAATACCATAGATGGAGCTTATTCCAAGAATTGGTACTAGTGTTACTGTTTTATCGACATTATGTGGAATATGGTGGTTGTTAAGTTTGGTTGTTTTCTCTCAACTTCAGTCACTGTTTCGTGATATTTTGTGCGTTATTATTCAGAAATTGTGTTAAGTTGTAAGTTTTCGATGTGAAACACACAAAGACAAAGTAAATATATTGATTTACAGTTAGTGCAAAAGTGTTAATCGAATTCAGTGCGGTAAAATGAGGACTAATAATGCAATGGACGTAAATTGTAATGGCGTAAATTTATTATGAAAAACAAATATTATAAAGCACCGAAATAAAGAAATTTCTGAAAAACTTGTTTTTTTATGCACTATGACCACATACAGAAGTATATAAACCTAATATAGGTTGATATATATATATTAATATATAATATACGTAGATACGTACATATATCTATATATATCTCTCTATATAAAACAATCAGTACATGGGAAACGTCAAAAGATGGCCTTAGTGTTCAACAAATGTCAGTTGTGGTGAGTGGTGACACGAATATTGCTGAGAGGGCTCTCTTTTCCTAGTATATTATTCTACTCTTTGCCAGGACCTCTAGCGTAGCAGTCGCGCTTAGGACCACTAGACTAATAAGGCAGTCTACTTTTTCAAAGTCAGTTAAAAATATAAAATAATAATGTAGGTAGGTATATCAGCAGTTTTAAAAACGCATAATTCACCAGATTAAAATTTAAAAAAAAGATACTGTCTCACCGTAGAGGGTAACAGTGAATTGAAAAATTACCGTGTAAATATATATAAATTTGGACTACTGCTATTCGCTCGTGTATCGATTCCCTTACGTTGAACACGCACCTCCCATCCATTACCCAGAAACGTCGTAAAGGTGAAAAGTCATGCCGTAGGCTTTTGTCTAATGTTACATTAAAATTGTTGCACCTAATGGGTTTAAATCTTAGCTTAGCTTATATTCGCGAAGAAGGGTACGATTTTTTTACCATACAGCGTTGTCAGTGGCAGCGCAGAGGTCGTTTATACTGCAGGTTTTAGAGCATAGAGGACAGGATAGGAGGTGAGCTATAGTTTGCGACACAGCTCCACAGATCCGCATCCTGTAGCCGCTTTATCGAGATAATCCCATTTTACTAAATTAGAGTTACACCTCCCGACTTGGGTATCGGAGCCGGTTTAGTGACTTCTAGGTGGGCCAAGGAAGGCTAACCGCATCATCTCCCTCTCATCACAGGGGAGATGATGCGGGAGACCCTTCGATATGGTTGAGTAGCACAATGTCTGATGCACGCGTGCCGTCGGTTACGATTTGTCTACTCAAAGCCGCTGTTGATCTTTTTTTAAAAGTCCATTTCTGGCATCTTTTGGTAAAATTATGTCTGGTCTTTAAAAGAGAGTTCTAGGTCTCTGAGTTTGTTTCCGCTTTTCTTCTCAAAGGTCGTCAGCTATGAAAAACAATGCAGTAAAAAAATATTCATTGACTTTTAAAAGTGTCTTTAAAAGATATTTTTACAGAAATAAATATAATCCATAATTTCCCAGATCTAGCAGAGATATTGGTTCTTTTCTATTTCATTCTCAGTAGCAGCCCGAAGATTCACACATCTCGTTTCTGAGGACTCGGGCCCCGTGTACTGTAGGCATATTATTACACATCTGCTCCACACCTCAGGGATGCAGGCGTGATGATATCTTCATTGAACTTACGAACAGCGTAAAACAACATAACTATAAATATTGCCAGGGTAGTTTCATAACGTTGTCATATACAGGCTAACTAGAATTTATGACGTGAAGCCAGGTAACGCAATGAAGGAAGATAAACTGTGTTTTATGGGAAACGTGATTAAAGGTAGCTTTGTGGCAGTATTACTTTTTAGTTACAGTTGAATATAGTGTTTTGTTTTGTATTAACTTTACAAGATTAACATTTTAACACGAGAATTGGTTTTAACGGGTTTTATTACGGTTCCATATAGCTATTCAAATCAAATCAAATCAAATGTTTTTATTTCAAATAAGCTTTTACAAGCGTTTATGAAACGTTATTGACTCTAGTTGCACGGTTCCAAAAGGTTGATCCTATGGAGAAGAATCCGGCAAGAAACTCCATGGACACTCTTTTAAAATAAAAGATTCTACATTATTCACTTTACACTCTGGCGATAACAGGATGTGAGTACATCGGAGGTTTATGTCATAATAATTCTATAGTGCCTCGCTGGCATGTCTACGTGCCAGCATGAATGAGTCAGCATGACCGGGGAAGTACTACCCCTGCCCGAATATCGAAGTCAAGTAGCAGTATGCATACTGTTGTGTTGTGTGGAGCATTGGAGGGCCAAATTCTCCCACGAAAATAGGCTCCGCAACGCATCTGCAACTCCTTTGGTTTTGCAGATGTCCATGGGCGGCGATGACTACTTACCATCAGGTAGCTCGCCTATGTTTGCCGTTTATGTGTAGCCAGGCTAACTCGAAGCGGCGGTAGCCTAATGGCTAGAGCGTCGGACTTGCGATCATGTGGTTGCCGGTTCGATCCCCATCCATTTCACTAGCGACGTGAACCCACTCGTAACACAAGCATTTAGCTTAGTACGAGGGGTTAACAAGAATACTAGTAATGTGTGACCCACATTGCTAGTACCTAAGCTTTTTAAATAAAAAAAAAACGGGTGTTCATACTACTTAGGTACATAGCAAACCCTTAGGGAAATACAGGTGTAATGGTATGTCATGTTTTTCAACTATGCGATACTATAAATTGATCCTTAGGCGACAGAATTAAGATTAAATTTACAATGTCGAAGCACTTCGTAGAACATTGTGGATTCGACATTGGTGACTATCCCCGCGTGGCACGTACCTACCCCAAATCTTTATGAAGCTCGTAAATCATATAGTTTCCAAACTATCCCTGCGTTTATTGATGTAAAAAAACCTAAGGTATTAGGGATATGTGGCAGTAAAACAGTTACGTCAATGAATTGAAATTTATAGGTATTTCAGTGTGCCATTTTGATAGCGAAAGAGGCAATGATAGCCTTGTGATATGGCCTTTGAACTGCCAATATGTCAATCATAGACTACCATCACACCTGTTTTCCCTAAAGGAGTAAAGAGAGGTGTACTAAAGTACACCCACATTTCGCCCATATTACCATTAACCGGGCACGAATCTAGACTCCGAGCTGCTACTGGGAATTTCATAGAAAAACCCAATAACACTGCTCGACCTGGGGATCGAACCCAGGACCTGGTCTTACATAAATAAGTATTTTCAAATAACAAATCAGATGAAGGTATATCTACTAAAGACGGAATAAAATGAAATTTTCCGTTAAAAGTTATTTAAGAAACTCGAAGTGCAAGCATATCTGGTAAAAAACTCGCGAAATTGAACTTGTCGCATTTGCTCGTAAAGCACATGATGTACATAAGTGAGATTTTCTTGCAATCTCCGCGTAAGGATGAGCAATCAGTAGTTTACAGTCATCCATCTCAGACAATGTCTGTTGGCTAGACTTACAACGAATTGTGTTTCAAGAAAGATTCGACATTTCTCTATTTTGTTATTATCACATTTATTTTATGCTATTTATTTTGCCACACCCATCACAATAGAAGTCATATATTATTATAAATCAAAACTACTACTACTATGTAGTAATAGTGCCTCGCTGGCATGTCTATAGGCCGACCGTTTAACTCGCGTATCGCCTGCGCGGTAAGAAGGGAGCGGGGGCGGGTAACGCTACACACGGAGTCAATAATCCAAAGATTTATCTCGAGATAGACATTGTTGGTAAAGAATAAAATAATAAGTATTTTTTTAAAGTATTTATTTACTTCCTACCGCTCCCTTCTTACCGCGCAGGCGATACGCGAGTTAAGCGGTCGGCCTATACATGCCAGCATGAATGGTGGGCATGACCGGGGAAGTACTATCCTCCTACAGAATATCGACGTCAAGTAGCAATATGCATACTGTTGCGTTTCGTACGGTCAGTGTGGAACGCCGGAGGCCCAATTCCTCCCTTTTCAGACCCTTGAATTTTCATTTTCTCCTTTTCCTTAATAGGCTCGGCAACGCATCTGCAACTGCATCTGCAACTGCTTTGGTATTGCAGATGCATATAGACGGCAATGACTGTTTAACATCAGGTGGTTCGCATACTCATTTGCCAAGTTATTCCATAAAAAAAAACTTAGAACATAATGTATAGCCAAGTTAACAGCTCAGTATTTGCTGAGGATCAAAATATTATCACAAAACTGCACTTAAATGAAAACTCGAGCCGATATTTGTACATTTAATTTTGATTTCGCTGAAAGCTTCGGTAATAGCTTGTATTTGTAATAAATGCTACGCCATTTTGAAATCCGTTCTACATTTAATTGGATTGGGTTTAAAAAAATATTAAGAGAAATAGGTACATCCGATATCTATTTTCCGAGTCAATCTCTGCGACGATTTCCAGTCTACTAATTGTGATTTCAAGAAATAACTACAAATATAGGCTAGCATCGTGGACTATAGCCTAACCGTGCCCAGCAGTGGGATAGAATGTAATATTAGGGGGTGAGCCCATTGCTACTAATCGGGCCCAAATCCAAATTCCTAGCTGCTACTGAGAATTTCATAGAAAAATCTAATAACACTGCTCGACCTGAGAATCGAACCAAGGACCCCAAACGTAACAGTCGCGCTTAGGCCCACCGCCCACTAGACAAATGAGGCGGTGCACTTGTGTGCACTGTGCGCAATTTTTTGCGATATATTTTACGTATACTTATGGCTCAAGTAACCGATGCAAACTTTAATATATTCGTGTGGGCTACATAAACAGCTAAGCTAATAGCTCATATATATTTATAGCTACATATGTACGTTAATCCTGCGGCTTCGTTCGTACGAAAGAGATTTCATCTCGTATCCCGCGAGGCCCGTATATTTTTCTCAGCAAAATGATAATCTATGCTCTTCGGCTTACTCAAAAGATTTGCAAGAAAGATTGTTCCAAAATCCTTTTAATGCCTCCATAAAAGCGTAACAAGGCGAAATGTGACAATTTTCGTGTATTTTTTACCATTTTTAAACAGGAAATTGTTATTTCCACGTGTCATACCGTCTTCATTTAAGGTTCGCGCATATAAATTTAAAATTCCGTTTTCATGGGTTAAGCTGGTTTAGATTATTAAGTCAATCTTTTTTATTTGGGTCAAGGCGTCACGTCATTCAAATTCCAATGCCGCATTTTTGACGGCTCTATTAACGCAATAGTTCAACAATTTATTGTAATATCCACATAATAGTTGTTACAGGTGGGGACATTTGTGTTTGTTAAAGCATTATTTTTAAATTGTAATTATTACAGACTTACGCCTTTTTCCCACAGTGGTAGACAGAAACTATAAACCGCCACTTGTTACGACTCTTGCATGACTCTTTCGCTCTTTCTTTCGTTCTCTTTCTAAAATTTGTAATTGGTATTGTCTCATTAATCTAAAGATTATGAGAGCGACTGCTACGCTCGAGGTCCTCGGGTTCGATTCTCAGCTCTATCAAGGTATTTTCGGATCTTACAATAAAATTAGGCTCCGTGGCCTAAAAATGCTGGCATATGTCTCTAGTTAACTTTTCGAGGAACGGGCGAAACGGTAAGTTATTATTTATATTATGTAAAAAATATGACTCCCTAGAAAATAGTTTACTCAGTGCTCTTAACAATAGCTCCCTTAATAAAGAAAAACAAAAGCACCCTCTATTTGTCTGCGTCGACTCGTAGAAATGTCTCGTTTTGGCGCAGGTGATGGCCAAGTAATCTATCTATTCGTATGTGCTTTGACTTATTTATTTTTACGTCTATTTTCCTTTTCCGGAGGATTTGGAGGGAAAATGGAGTGTGGAATAAGTCACGTGCGGTAATGACGTAAGGTTTTGGTCGCAATTGGTTGCTTTTATTCAACAGTTTTTTTATTGAAGTTTTTTTTATTGTACTAAGACCAATTGAGCATCCGTATGCTTGTTTAAGTAAAAGGAAGAGGACTGAGGCAGGCCCCTCCCTTTTCCTTAAATAGGTTTGGCAACACATTTGCAACTCCTTTGTTATTGCAGATGTCCATGGGCGGCGATGACTACTTAACATCAGGTGGCTCGGCTGCTCGTTCACCGAGTTTAAAAAAAAAAAACAAAAAAACCGCACTCTTTAGTCGATACGAGTCCGATATACCGTGCCGTCTCCCCAGGCGACAGACAATCAAAAGGGATTTTCTATACTTTTAAAAAGGCTTTGAGCTGTCTCCTATAAAATCGATATAAAAAGTAGCCCATGACAACCCGGGATTTATCGCTACGTAAATTGCCTTTCTAAAAAACATTTTCATTTTAAATTAGCTAAGCATGACGCACCTGAAACATTTTTCTTTAATGCCCCATCACATTTTTATTTCAGTCTAGAGCCTTCCAGAAATAATGTCCCTATATTAATATAAACCGACCCTCAATTCGGAACACGCAGCTGAATAATTGAAGGCAATTTTCTGATTAGTACCACTGCGAGTGTTACACTATCCTAAACTGCTGTTGGTTCTAATGACTGCTATCTACGTAAAGTGGCCGCGCCATTTGGACAGGACCGCGTAATGTAAGAGGTACACTGACATATAAACGTAAAAGTATGTTGTGATTGGTGTTTCGGTACGAGATTGTACAGAGTGGAAATATCGTTTGAAATATTTATGTTGTTTCAGATGAAAGGGACACTTGTTTGAAGTTGGCAGTTACCTGACGGTAAGTTGTATATATTTATAATTGGTGATAAGGGTATGTGTAGACATGTCATTTATTTTTATTCGACAATATTTTATTTAATATATTTGTATGCCAGCAAATTATGTGCCGTGTATACCCCTGTATGTCGACTATACACCCTAACCTGAAATTATCCTATACATTTAAGTACTGCAGTTTAGAGGACCCGTATTACATCGCTGTAGGAGTGATTTTTGACTGCAACGTTATAGCTTGAAGTGTTGTCATGAACAATTTTTTTTAAAAGCCTTGGAAATAATGGTGTCTCCGGCGTTTGGTGGGTTAATAGTGTTAGTAGAACAATGTAATAATTAATAGTTTTATATGACGAATTCAAAGACACACATGATTACAACACATACATTACTCAAAACACCGTGTTTTTATAATTAATTTTGCGACTTCTTTTCTGACCGAGATAAGTCAATATTTTAAGTATGTTGTTTCGTTTACTTTTTTATAATCATCATCAAAACAATCGTGAGTCAGTTACAATAACGACACTGTATCTTTTCTTTGCATTTTTTTCGATGTATCTAGATGTAGTTCTTTAATTTGTTTCGATAAAGCTCCATGTAGTGCGCTAGATGTCGCTACGAAAAAAGTTTCATTTTCTTTTTTATAATAATCATTAGTATAATCGTGAGCACAGATATAATAACGTCACTGTATCTTTCCTTTGTATTTTTTGTAACAAGTCTGAGAGATTTTTTGCTAAATTGGTGATTGGATTTCAAAAGAAAAAGCATCGCTGTGTCGCAAAAGAGAATCATGTGACATCTTGCTCTCGTTACAGGCGTTAATTAAATTGACTACGGTATATTTCGTATTTGCTCCAGTTGTATTGAATTCTATATTTATGTCTTTCTTACGTAAAGCCGCCAATTGCCTCACGGCTCATTTTGAGAAATATATTTTATGTTAGTATCGTTATTGCGAGGTGTCTTTTAATACACTAGCTTTCCGCCTACGGCTTCGCCCGTGTGGTTTCTCGGCTTTTCTGCATTTAAATTTTTCCCGTTTTTGCAACATTTTTCATTCATGCTCCGCTCCTATTGGTCTTAGCGTAATGATATATAGCCTATAGCCTTCCTCGATAAATGGGCTATCTAACACTGAAAGAATTTTTCAAATCGGAACCGTAGTTCCTAAGATTAGCGCGTTCAAGCAAACAAATAAACAAACTCTTCAGCTTTATAATATTTTTAGTATATTAGTATTAGTATAGATATAAGAAATGATCACGCCTGTATTCTCCGAAAGGCTAGGCAGAGGAGTACCTACTTATAAAAATAAGAGGTAAAACAACTATTGATTATTAATTTCTTTTTTTTTTTCTATTTTTGTTATTACCAAATTCTCAATGTTTCGCATCCTTTACAGTATCCACATTATATATATTATATTATTATTATAACATTGACTTAGAAGAACTAAGTTTTCTGAATACGGTTGTTTGGTGTCTTTGTCTCTACTGCCACTCATAGCACAATCTTTTTTCTAGCTTTTAATAATATATTTCAAATGAGCATAAACATTATTTAAGGCTTATAATAAGTATTTTACTTCATATTTGGCCGATAATTTATTTTGTATTTATTTATTTCTATTTATTTTTTAATAATGAAGCGTCTGAAGCGTCGGTAGCCTAATGGCTAGGGCGTCGGACTTGCGATCATATGGTTGCCGGTTCGAACCCCACCCATTGCACTACCGCCGTGAACCCACTCGTAACACAAACATTTAGCTTAGCACGAGGGGTTAACAAGAATACTAGTAATGTGTGACCCACATTGCTAGTAAGCTTTTTTTTTAAAAAAAAAATAATTAAAAAATCATAAAAAGGACTACATAAATAATGTAAAACCTTTTTTAAATTTCTTATGACCTCTGTGTACCTCAAACCTAAAACTTTGAAGTGGGTCAAGCTCTTACCGCGGTTAGAAGGTTAGTCAATGACTAGTCGTTTAGTCCGCCATCATAATTTGGGCTTAATGATGGGCCGAATCGACTTTTGATTGAAGACCCTTCTATTTAAGATGACGTACTTATATTTAAGCTACCAACAGTTTTAATAACTTTTTAGAAAAATAAAACTGTATTTCAGAGTCCACTTTTATAATCTACTATCGTTAGGTACTAGTATCTCAGCTGTATCTTAATTAATTGTTTAACACTAAATTGAATTATATTACTTAGGTAGTTTGTTTTTGGTTTGGCGCAAATGTATATTATTAATGTGGAAACTGTTTTGGATTATGTATGGTTTACTTTGAAGTATATCTTTTTTTTTATGATGTACCTATGTGTTTGTTGCCTGAATTAAATAAAATAAAAATATAAAAATAAAATGTGGAATGAGCTCCCCGAGTGGGTTTTCCCCGATAGATATAATCTGGGTGTCTTTAAATTATGAGTGACTCGGTAAGCGCACTCCGTCCTAGAACGCAGTGTCACTTAACATCAGGGGAATTGTCGGTCAAGCGTACGTCCATTGTAGTGGTATTGGTTAATAAGACATATATCTTTTGTCTAGCTATCTGCGACGGTCAATAGTTACATTCCAACGTACGTCCCGCCACATTACACTATCAGGAATGAAAATAATAATAATTTTGTAGTTTTTCTTCACTATCTGCTTCTAAATTTCTGTCTGTCTGTCCATTACCTTTTTACGCTTAAACCGCTAAACCGATTTGAAATAAAGAAAGAAAAACTATTTATTTGGCTAAACTAGATAACAATAAGCTAGTATAAAAAAGATTATGTACGCATAGTGCAATATGAATAGTGCGTCCCATCTCCGCAACGAAAAGGAGTGGCGCTCAGCTTTATGCTGTTCTACGATACAAAATACTTGCAACACAGCGCAGTGCCGATTTTCAGTGCCAACCTAATAAAAAATATGCGAGTGATGGCTGAGGTGTCCCGATGCGCAATGACAAATTGATTTAAATGAAAATTAGTATGGAAATGGTCTGAGACCTTTGGAAGGAGAAAGGACATAGTTTGAAAGTGGCGCCAGTGATAGAAAAGTTAAAAGGGAATCGTTCGTATGGGCATGTGATGAGGAGGAATGAAACTCGTGTAATTAAAAGAGTTATGAGTATGAATGTGGATGGATGGAAGGGTAGAAGGAGACCAAAGAAAAGATGGATGGATTATGTGAAGTCAGATATGATGGAAAAGGGATTGAATGATGAGATAATGACTAACAGGGATGAACGGAAGAAAAGGACAGGCTGCGCTCACCCTAAATAAATTAGGAAAAGGGCAGGAATATGATGATGGAAGGACACACTCTACCTTTTTTGCACAAAAAGTTTTTTGGGATTCGAAAGAAAACACGGGAAACAGCTAGTATAATATAAAGCTTTACTGCCCAGTAATTCTTTATTGGATCCAAGAAAAAAATATTGTAACTCACAATTCGACTCAGAGAATCCAGTAAAGAAAGGACGAGGAAAAACTGTGAACGATTCATCGGTAAAAGGGATGTGTCAGCTGGTTTCCATCCCATACAATATAGTATAGCCATAAGGGGTAAGTATGTATGTATGGATAAAGGATTTATTCTTTGAAATCTTGAATGTATTGTCATATTATGATACATACATAACATACAATTGCACCTGTATTCCCCGAAAGGTAAGACAGATTTTGCCCGTATATTTTTATGTCCAATATAATATAAAGCGGCGGTAGCCTAATGGCTAGGGCGTCAGACTTGCCATCATGTGGTTGCCGGTTCGAACCTCACCCATTGCACTACCGACGTGAACCCACTCGTAACACAAGCATTAGCTTAGCACGAGGGGTTAACAAGAATACTAGTAATGTGTGATCCACATTGCAAGTAAGCTTTTTTTTAAAAAAAAAAAAGATAAAAAAAATAGGGGGCGAGCCTATTGCCATTAAACAGGCACAAATCCAGACTCCGAGCTGCTACTGAGAATTTCATAGAAAAACCCAATAGGTAACAATTGCTGGACCTGGGGATCGAACTCAGGACTTCTAGCGTAGCAGTCACGCTTAGGACCGCTAGACTAATGAGGCAGTCAAATAAGTACTCCAAAAATCCCAATTTTAGGTTAGGAGACAAGTATATACTCTAACCCACTTGGTTTTCGAAAATATCTGCAATGTATGAATACGGACTTTTACAATGTACCTACATGTATGTCAGTGCTTAATAAAGATTTAATATTTAAAGAACTTTAATTAATTGACACACAAAACGCTGTACATCTAATTAAATATAATTTTAAGAAATAGAGAATTTCGAGTTGCTAATAATTTTCCTGTTTGAAACCGGAAACAGGAAAATTTGACTCGAAATTTTACTCAAACCATAATTATTATCTGAAGATAACAACGTAGGTATATTATGTTTATCGATATTGTATTATGATTTATATGTATTGTTTTTATCCATAGGTACATACACTCAAGGCTTTCTCCACAGGGGTAGACTATAACTAAACTATAGACCTACATCTACGACCTATCTTGACTTCCTACGTCTCTTGCATTCCATATGTCTCTTGTATCACTAAGTTATTATCATATCACGGTTAATATAAACGCAAACGACAATTCTTGATTTACTATGATACCGACATTTTAAGTATTTAAACTAACGCATTTATAATTTAAATAGTTTAGATGAATGCCCGGGTAATGGAAATAGGCTTGCCCCTATTATATGGGAACTAAATATACCGGCGAACTGTGGGTGTACATTAGCAAACATGTGCCTAACCCTTCGGGGAATACAGGCGTGATTGTATGTTATGTTAGAAATTTGAATACATTAATCTGTAATAAAAATATTTATAATAATTGTTCGTATGTTGGTGAAAAACCAAAAGTATAAAGCATTCATTTCAAACCATTTTATAAGCTGCTTATAACATTCTACAGCGCTGAGTTCAGCATTTCTAGGAATGTTAATTGGTCCTTTGATACGCAATCAACTTATTAATATGCTAACGTGGTCTTTAAGTGGCATGATCGGAGAAATAAATGATTTCCTATTAGACACGTTTTGCAATAAATAATTGCTCAAGTACTTCGTTTAATTTTTTTGCTCTATTGGTTTCAAATCCGTCGCAAAGCACTAGTTTTTATGTTCGATTGAGGTCGTATAAAAGATTATTGAATTTCGTCTGTTGGGAAATTAGGAAATTCGGAATAGCAACCCTGAATTCCATTGTGAACTTATAACTTGGGGCTAGATGCCTTCTATTTTGGGCTTAACCCTTTGGCGAATGCAGACTTATTTTCTTAAAGAATGTAACTATTTATCTATATTTTTTTATCGTCATTGATGTAAATATAGAAGGAACTATTAAAGAGATACACAATCCAAGTTTTAATAGGTTAAAATACAATATATTTAATTCATTACAAATAATAAATAAAGAAAGCAGATTTATTTTGTCTAAATAATGTATTTTTGCATATAATAAATAGTATGCCCTGTATTCACCCGCATGGTGATAACGTTCTTCGAGAATTGGACCGAAAATTGAACTAGAAATTTTAGAGCGTTTTATGAATAGAGAGTATAAATTCAATAATTTTGAACTTTTCTGTGCTCATTTTAACTCTGTCGACTAATTTAACAAAAGTTTACTGGTAACAAGTAACAGTTAAAACACATGGTATTTTTAATTATGTATAGCTCGGTATAATTAGCAAGTTATTCGCGAAATTCCTCTCGTAATACAGCTCTTGTAGCTATTCAACAGCTCAAAACGAAGTAAGGTCATAAGTGAGTTTCGCAACTCCTATCCCAGTTTCAAACGAGAGACATTTATTAGTCAACTCACACGGTGAGCCGTGTTTATACAAAAGTTGTTTTGTATGTTTTGTTGTTTAAAATTTGCTTCGTTTTTGATGTTATTGTTTTTAGTGTTGGAGTTTTATTTGAGTGTTTAGGTTCTGATGTGCTAGCAGATGTTGCGAAATTATTGTTATAAAATGTAATATTATTTGAAATAAAACTGCCTCATCAGTGTAGTAGTCCTAGGCGTGACTGCTATGTTAGAGGTATTGGGATCAATTCCCAGGTACAGCAAAGTGTTATTGGGTTTTTCTGTGACATTCTCAGTAGCAGCTTGAGTTTGGATTTGTGCCCTGATAATGGCAATAGGCTCGCCCTCTATCTAGTAAGTACAACTCTGCCTAATTCTTCGGGAAATAAAGGCGTGATGGTGTGTCTGACCTTTCAGGTCCTTTACAGCATACATTGTCATGGACATCTTGATGTTGGATGTAATTTTGTGCTATCGACAGAATAACTAACATTAGGTGTACCTATCATTTCTTAAGTTATCAAAATATATTTTAATATTCTAAAATGTTTCTTAAGACGTAAATGTACCATGGTTATAAATTATTAAAAACTGTTTAACAAAGGAACTACAGATTAACCCTTCTCAATGTGAAAGGAGACCCGTGCCTAGCAGAGGGATAGTAAATGGGTTGATAATGATGATGAATTAAGCTCGCAATAGAAGATAATAATATAAAGTCAGACACTCCTTTATCTAGAAATATATTCCTATTTCAAAATGACTCACTAAAACTATTAACTAAATCGGTGAGGCTTAACAACCCATAATAATAGATTACTAACTAAACCCCGGAGAAATTGAACTATTAATTTAACTGAGCGGATGTTGCTAAGGCAAACCATTCAAATACATAGCTTTTCAAGATCCTCAAGCCTAATCATTTAGTTTACATTCATGAATATAATAGAACAGAATAGAATTTTGCCACGAACAATTTTATAAATCAAAGAATGATTAATAAATTGAAATTATTATTACGGAGTTGTGTAGATACTTCTTCTATGTGCTGTGATAGAATGTACAACGTTATTACTTTTGGACTGCTAAGTCAAAGATGGCCAGCTCGAAGCTGGTCACGCATCTCTGCCTTTTTAAACTGATGAGCGACTATGCAGATTAACAGTGAGGGAAAAATCATGAGGTAACCTGCTTGCCTGAGAGGTTTTCTCGACGGCCTGTGACGTCTGCCAACCCGCATTGGGCCAGTGTGGTGGACTATAGTCTAATCTCTCTCGTACTGAAAAGAGGTCCGTGCCCAACAGAGAGACAATGTCATGAGATGATGGTGTATTGAGAATGAGTTTTCTCAAAACTCTATGAAAAGTTACAGTTGATATATTTTGATTCTATGTAACAACTTTGACTCATTAAGCTCGGAGTGTATTAAAACATGCTGATTTCTTAAATGCGACTAAAATATGAAACCCTAATGAGAGCACTCCAATTTAGCTACGTTTTTACCGAAAAAATATTGACTCGGTAATGACATGGGATTGATTACACCGTCTTTCCATCCTTCGATTTATCAAAAATCTTTCGTGACACGAATAATCAGGGATGCCCCAGGGATCGGTAATAGGGCCACTACTATTACGGAACCTAATTGTATATAAATGGGACCTATCAACTGGACTTATGTGCGTCGTTAACTTAAATAGTAATACTTTTAAAAAGGTACTCCACAGTCCCTATTAATCACAGAAAACGGTTCTAATCAAGCAAAGAGGTTTGGATGCATGATTAAACTCGGTTCTTCCGTAACTTAAGGCCCGTATCCCTGTGAAAACGAATACAGGGCAGTTTCTTCAAAACCATTTTTTAAAATATGTACTTTAATGGTGATCTGTTTATATATATGTTTAATGATGTCATTCGAAATCATGACGTAAATATAACATACCATCACGGTTGTATTTGCTGAAATATTAGGTAGAGGTTTACTGAACTCTACAAGCGGCGGTAGCCTAAATGGCTAGGGCGTCGGACTTGCGATCATGTGGTTGCCGGTTCGAAACCCACCCATTGCTCTACCGACGTGAACCCACTCGTAACACAAGCATTTAGCTTAGTACGAGGGGTTAACAAGATTACTAGTAATGTGAGCCACAAATTTCTAAAAAAAAAAAAGTCCACAGTTAGACCTATCATCATTATCATTTACTGTCCTAATTATCACACTGCTGGGTATACGCTTCCCTCATACCATATACTATGGCATAGTTAGACCTTGAGTACTTCACAGAAATTGCGGGAAGACTAAAAGCAACTTCGAAAAGTAATTATAGCCAGAATCTCCCCGCCAACGTTCATTTAGGAAACACGAAAGAACGTAATTAATTTCTGCCACTTCCCAAAAATTTATGAAGATAAAATTAACGCTGCACGTCACGCCATGACATTGTCAAACGGGGTAAGCAGCAGTCATAATTAATGATCCCCTGTTCAAAAGTAAAAGGGTTTTCGATTATGTAATTAAGTGATGCTACCAAGTCATGACATTTAAAAAGCGGATTTTTAAACAGTGTTTTGCACGGTAAATGGGGATCAGTTTTTGGGCAAATGATTAGATAGTTTCTAGTTTAAAGATTGTGTTCATGTGTTAAATTTATATAGAGAGGTTCAAATTAAACTTAAATTAACCATCTATCTAATTATTGGTCGTATTCGCGACTGCTACTCTAGAGGTTTTGGGTTCGATTTCCAGGTCGAGCAAACGTTATTGGGTCAGCCAGTTCAGTAATGGCTAATTCAACAAGTTTGCTGCGACATTTAAACGGTATACCTATTTATACCGTCCGATCAGGAATTATCAAAATTAGTAAAGATTATTCGTAGAATATAATATGATAAAATTTTAGATACAACAACCTACACCTATAATAATGTGTAAGTCGCAAAAACGTTTCCAATTTCAAACGAGCGAAGCTATAATACGAGTACTTCTACCAAAAAGGTTTTCAGAAAAAGTTAATTCCAAACTCCGACCTTTGTGATATGAAACTCGTCGAATCGTCGATAAATATACGTTATCTTCCATTGAAACTCATAGCAGAACGGGAAAAAACGTTGAACATACAATGGCGGACGCAATTACACGCCTTCTATAGTCGTTTGCATTCACCGCTCCGCATTACTGTAATGTTACTTGCGTGGACAAGGTAGAACCGCACAGTGATCTTTCTTAGGAGCGAAGTTCCAATTTAAAAAAAAAACCAATGTCAGGCGGCCGGCACTTCAACAAATATCTTCAAGCTCCGGTTGCCGTACACTAAGTGCAGTGATAGCCTGGTGATATGACCATTGGACTGCCAAGTCAAAGGTCTCGAGTTCGAATCCAAGGCACGCAACTCTGACTTCTGAAGTTATGTTGAATTATCACGCGCTTAAACGGTGTGAGGAAACCTGCATGCCTGAGAGATTTTCTTGACGGCGTGTGAAGTCTGCCAACCTGCAGTTGGCTAGCGTGGCAGACTTTAGCCTAATCCCTCTCGTACTGAGAGGAGACCCGTGCCCAGCAGTGGGACAATGTAATGGGTTGATGAAGATGATGGGCAATTATAGCCTAGTTTAATGTCAATAAAATAGCCCAATATATAGATTTCCCAACTGATTTTAGTAAAACATTATATTATCTTTGGTCAGGATTCAGGTTTCTGTAAGTTGATATATATTTATTTGAATAGCTGGTAGTTTAATGGCTAGTCGCATAATCTAATCATTCATAAGAAAATCAGCATTTAGCATTCAGTGCTAACCCTCCCATCAATCAACGCCTCGAAGGACTACCGTATCTATTAGGACCAAACCTTTGATACGCGCCAGCTTTTGACTTGCACCGCATAAACGTCCCCATTCGCTTATCTGCTATGAGTCGGCGAATGCCTCTGAATACAGTTTTAGCTTCATACGTCATCGTTGGTACAGACATTACCTGTATGTCACGGCGAATGTAAAATTTTGTGTTCATGTCGTTAAATGACGCACATGTACGATTATTACTGTTATCGTAACACGAGCGGCAATTGGCGTCGTTAATTATATCATGTGCTTATATTAAATGTTATGTGTGAGTTCAATGTCATCTTATTTCATTAATATGGGCCGTTGGTAATTTAAAATGGTGAGGATTTTATCGTCCCTAAAAATATTTTCCCTACTGTGGGAGTTAATTTTTAATGCTCTCACATTACATTTTAGGACTATAAAATGAATAAATAGTAACAGTAATTTTCACTAATAAAACAGTAACCCTTCCTGAAACAGAATTTACGGATTCTAGGTCGAGATTATATTTCAGAACCATAGCGTTTTATAAAATAATAAATAGAAAAGATTTTGGTGTACTTAACCAGAAGACGCAAGTTCGAATCTTGTCCGCAGTCGTATCTTTCCTTCACTAAAATAACTTTAGAAAAGATTTATTTGTTTGTAGTAAACCCTGAAACAATTTTAATCATTCTTTCACCATTAAATAGCTACATTATTCCTGATTGACATAGGCTACTTTTTATCCTGTGGGATAACTTAAATCCTATGTAGGCGAAGCAACGGGAAACTATCTAGTAGAATATTTCTGAATTGATTTCAAAAGAACACTACCTTTGCGTATGAATAACTTAAAACAAGTATAATTTAAGTTTCAATCAAAATAAGCCTTACTCTTGGAAATTCTATCGCTTAATATAAAACTTAAACCAACAATAGGCCCTCCTAACTTTAAACTTGGTCCGTAACTTTAGATTAAATAGTAAAGTTTTTGAACTAATATTCTTATTTAAAAGATTAATTGTCTAACATAATAGGCTGTTGAATACAATCTAGAAGAAGAATGAATCTGACTTTTTTTTTTTAAATTATATATATAATTTTAATATATAGTTATATTATAATTATAATGCCTCATTAGTCCAGTAATCCTTAGCGCAAATGCTACGCTAGAAGTCCTGGGTTCGATCCCCAGGTCGAGCAAAGTGTTCTTGGGTTTTTCTATGAAAGTCTCAGTAGCAGCTGGGAGTCTCGATTTGTGCCCGGTTAATGGCAATAGTCAGTTAATGTCAATAGTCGGTTAATGGAAATTACATGGGACCTAAACATACCAGCAAAGTGTAGGTACACATTAGTACACCTCTGCGTAAACCTTCGGGGAATACAGGCGTGATGGTATGTTATGTTATATAATAATTATAAAACAGAAATTCGATATCATTTTCTTTTATCCCACCCAAAATATTAACGTGAGTATATTGTTTATTACATTAGTAAAAAAAGTAACAACATTTACTGTATACTAATAGCAATTAAATTAAAAAAAAATTGGATTTATCGTTAAAACTTTCGTTTAAAAATAAATAAAAAGGAACAGACTTTGTCTAAGACAAGTTTAGGTCAGCTTAAATGTTCTAAATGGTGGATTTAAACATGTAAACTGTGAGTGTACGTGAAGTCAGTGGCGGGCTCTGCATACCCTGTTGTCCCTAAATGTATTTAATTAATAATAAATTTATTCCCCTCTAATGATAAATAAATGTAATTAAAAAATGGTAATTTAGCTTGCGCGCCATCTATTACTTTTTTTTAGAACTAATTCGTTGAAGCGTCGATAACTTGCGCGCGCCGCGTCATTGAGCTCCGCGCTGGTTGCGCGCTCTGCTGAGATAAGCAGTGCACCTCGCTGCTTATTCTTCATACAATGCATTTGGGCGCATCTCGTGTAGTACACGGCAAAAGTGTGACTGTGTGCGTGTAAATATGAGCGTGTGTGACAGATTTAGAAGCACTGCTTATTTGCTTTCCGCCCAAATTAAGAACCCGCAAAAGCAGCGCATATTGTTTATTGCAGAGGGTCAACGTTTTTAGTCGGATTGACCAATTGATCGACTATATTTTTATTCATTCCAAAATATTTTCGCCATATTGTTTTTCTTGGCGTAAGTGATTGTTTGTCGAGTAATATTTAGTAAGTTTATTATTGTAAAAAAGTAATATTAAACTCGTAAAAATTGAAAAATATACCTGTGAGACCTTTGTAGGTGAAGTGTGTTTAAATAAATTAAAATCTGGCGCGTGTTCGACATTATTTTTCTGAGGCAAAAGCTAAATTGATTTCAAAGTTAAGGTCAGTACCTACTCAGTTTGGATTTAACTCAAAGAAAGGGTAATATTACTCGTCATTTTAATAAAAAGTTTTATGATAATCATTACTGGTTAACTGGTTGTGTACACACAAACAAATTGTATTGTTTCCATTGTATTTATTTTGTTTACTTATCGCGATAGTAAGAATATTTGCGGTAAGAGACAGGTAGGTGGGGAAGATACCTACAAAAAGCTGAAACTGGTCAGTTTTTTATTGCATACCCTGTCTGAAATCTCTGTGCACGCCACTGCGTGAAGTACACCTCTACCTAACCCTTCGAGGAATACAGGCGTGATGATATGTTTTTATATGTAAGCCAGACCACCTAGTTATCGATTACGTTTTCTCTTGAGTCCATCCAAAGGTTGTCTGTAAGAGATCGCTTTCAGCGGTAAGACCGCCCATTGTACCCTTCTATGATTTATAACTTAAACTTGGCATTTATTTTGTACAATAAATAATATTCCATCTATCTATGAAAAATAAATATGTCAATGCATCTCATTGAAAAGCAATAATCATTATCTCCGGTACTTCTGTAAATTGTCTTTCGTAAAACCATTCGAATTGTACTTAAATGTTTTAAACGACTTTTTCAGATTTATATTTCTTTGCAATTACTTTTTCACAACGACTTTGGATCGATAGACTTTTATTTGAACCGACAATTAAAACGAAATTGCTGTCGAATAAATACATCGCACCCAAACTTCAATTAAGTAGAAAATAAAAATCGAATTAAGTACAGTTTACTTTTACTTTACAAAAACTCCAGACGTTCCAATTTGTTGAATTTCTTAAAACAATTCGCGTTTAATTGACAAACTATTTTCTGAAAGTTCTCTTTCGTCAAGTAATTATTGATGATTAAATTTCTTGAGTCCCCAAACTTGTTTAATGTTGAGGACTTTGGTGTAATATTTTAGATGGCTAACCTCTTTGCAATTTATTCTGAGCAACTTAGTGTAATTAAAACAAAGGTGCCAAATGGCTCCTTTGAACTTGCGAGGTTTTGATTAGGGCAAGCAATTGGCTTTTTGCGGATTTTTATTTATTTATTTGTTTACTGTTCTTTATTGTTAAACATTTTCATAGTAAGGTTACATGAACGAAACATCCATTAAGTACAATATCTACCAGCTAACACTGCATTTATAAAAAAATACAATTGAATGACAAATTAATCCAATCCATTTTTTTTACATGTTTTTAAAGTAAGGTATACATAATGTAGCATCTGATGCTACATTATGTATGTATGTAAAATTGCGTAAACAATGGACACACGTCCAGGAAATACCCGCTACAAGATCACCATGTGAAACATCACAAAGAAAAACAAGCATACTGATAGAAAGGGGCATCCACAGCCTATAGAAGCCAGCAACACAAGTATTATCGCTAGCAACTTGTAATCCTCAGTAGATCATATTATATCCAATAATTTTACTCTATACATGAGCTTTCAAATCGGAACATTACGACTGCTAACCGCTACAAACACTATAAATTCTACAACAGGACACATACTTTACAGGACAGAAATTTAGTATTTTTTTTGCTGCGTAACATGTTCAATACCGATTTTGTTGAACTAAAAACTTCTTAAAAATAGACCGTAAAAATATTTTTATCCTTTATATTTTTAGGGAGAGACATTATTTATGTATTAGTGATTATTACGTCAGACAATTTATAGCAACATAGGTATGGGCATCACAGTTTATAAAACCTCAATTTTATTAATACATGACGTGGCCTTACACACTCACCACGCCTGTATTCCCCGAAGGGTTAGGCACATTTCGCCGGTATGTTTAGGTCCCAAGTCATGGTGAGCGAGCCTATTAACCGGGCACAAATCCAGACTCCAAGCTGCTACTGAGAAATTCATAGAAAAATCCAATAACACTTCGCTCGACCTAGGGTTCGAATCCAGGATCTTTGATCAGGATCTCTTACGTAGCAGTCGCCAAATAATAGGAAGATCAACTATGATTGGTTGCAGAAATCTATCCATTTTGTCCGTCAGCATTTTCTTATGCAAACTAGCATTTAGCGCCTAATTTAGCTGGCTAATAAGGCAGCTTATCTTGCAGTAAGCGGTATGGCTTTGTAAGCTAAACTGACGTTATACTAATGTTAGTTTTATCTGACTTTACTGTTAAAGTCAGATAATTTGCCTGGTTGCTCGGTTACTTAAGAGTAACTGGTGATTATCATCATTATGACCTGGTTTCAGCTTACTTGGGGTCAGCACAGCATTCAAAATTTGACGATAACACTAATAACTTTACCTTAAACTGCAGAAAGGCCACATTAATTGTGCGAATCTGAAGTAAGTCCGAATGACTGCGAAGTAAAACTTACTTATAGATAAGTAGCAATTTTTTTGCAATAGTATCTAAATTAGTAAGGACAATATTCCGGAATGTCAAATATTTAAAACCCCAATTGACTTACCTCAATTGCGGAAATCTTCAGACAGCTATTTTCGACTGTACTGTGAATAAATTACACAAAGCACTTTAATAACATATACAAAATACTAATTACATATACAAAAAAAATGAAATTGTACATGTAGAATATTATATTTGTACAATCTCAACATAATAAATTACTTCAATCCATTAAATTTACAGCAAACACACGTAAAAATATACAGCACTTAATTCACGACACGTAATACCTACTTTAGTAAGTCTCATTAGCAATACATTTTAATATTTTCACTAATTAACTCCCATTGAGCTATTATGAACTGTCGGGCACGTGATTATGTTGTGTAGAGGCGAGGTGCGTTGCCCCTCCAACCAAAGAGAGGATTCTCTGACAAGGAAGGTGTTTTGCCTGTCGGGCCACGGCCCGACGTTTGATGTCGCTATAGCGGTAAGTCGGTCTTCAAAGTTAAGAGGATAGTATCCGCTCCGCGCTCCATACAAACGTAGTTTGGTCTTATCTTGAATATTCACAGATGAAAGTCATTGAAATTTTGCAGTTACAATCTTGTCAGTAAAATGCGTGTTCCTTGAATGTAAAACTTCATATAATTTTTATGGAGCAAGGACAAATAAATGTATGGTACCAAAAGTATTTAACGATATAAATATATTAAGACAGGGCCCTAGAGTGAATATTAGTATATTGAAGAAAAAACTCAAAGATACACTGTTGAATGGTATGCTTAAGATATGAAAAT
Organism: Subacronicta megacephala; assembly: GCA_958496365.1. NCBI lineage: Eukaryota > Metazoa > Arthropoda > Insecta > Lepidoptera > Noctuidae > Subacronicta > Subacronicta megacephala. The sequence continues at coordinate 2,281,431 of OY292531.1, read as the reverse complement.
ATATAACTGATAATGGTAGTACTTACATACATAGTAGCATACCTTTTGTTGGTAATATTAATATTTTGATAATACATATTATAATGCAGGTTAGGTTATGTTAACACATTAAGAGCGCATCCCGCCGTTAAACAATTATGTTTGGTGAGTATAAAATGTAATAGACCTAAGTTACGATTGTAAAGTAAAATAAATTAAAAAAAAAATATCAATACATGGTTAAAAAGTTACACGAGCTCAAAGATTGGTAATTTTCGATGAAAAAACCCAACTTTATGCTAGTATTTGAAGATAATGTATCAATACAGAACCATTTTGACTCATGGGGAACCCAGATAATATAATGAATATCCTTTTACAAAAAAAATAATCAACGTAATAACTATATTAAAAGAGTAATCTCCAAATTTCGGAACAAGAAATACGTGCGAAAATGTTGAAAATGTATTGTTGTTTCACCTCTCGGGCACACGTTCCCATGGTGAGGGATAGCGACAGGGACAACAGTGCAACATTGTTGCGTTCGCGAGGGACACTCCTCTTAAGCTGAGCTTACTACTGCTGTGGGACAGTTTTGAAAAACACATTAAACCGTCAATCCCGATTATCATATGACAAGCGCGAGCGCTAGTCGGAAGCCTGAAGAGTCTGACAGTTGGTTTATCATAATGTCACAAGGTATTTTCCGGAAATCGGATTACGAAGGTCTGACAACAGTTGCTTTGTTAAGAATAACGCATCTGTTTAGACTAGACACCGTCTCCAAATTATTTCGGCTTGAAGATTAAGTAAAGACCAGAGCAGAGCACAAAGTTTGCGTATCCTCTATTAATTAAATGTGAGCATAACGTGGACTATGTATGTATGTGTATAGGTACTATGTATGTGTTGCGAGTCGACTACGTTTCTCGTACTGAAAAACGTAGTCACAAACGTTGACCAATAACAAGACATAGTCAATAGTCAATTATCGATCTTATAAAAAAAGACTGAAGCATTGAAGGGAAGTTTACCGGCTCTCTTATATAAGAAGTATTATCAAATATTTTACGTTGAATTAATATTTTTTACTTCGACTTCAATACTGGAAAAATAAAAATAAATTAGTATGTATATTACTCAAATAAGCAGCAATTATTAAGACGTCACTTGCTATTGGTATTTCAAGTTTTCTCTAAAGTGGACTCTAGTACGACACTTTAGATTAAATCAATGTTCGCTGCCAACTTCATTAACATTAAAGAAACTAATAAATGCATTCCTTTGATATTATAAATGATGTAAAAATGTAATATAATGCTATTCCACTTTATGGTATTCAATTTATTCAGTAAAAATTCAAAGCAGTCGCATTTTAAGCTGTTTCTTTCAAATTTCAATGAATGACTCTAGAAATATTTGAAATTTCGATTATGGAAACATATTTCATGCGTTTAATTATAAGCCAAATGATTTGATTTAAGGTCAGTGGACTTTAACGTTTTTTGTTTTAGTTTTTTAATACGTAGTATGTATCATCGTATTTTTTATGCATTTTCCATGCTAAGATTATTAAGACTGCCTCATTAGTCTAGTGGTCCTAAGCGTGACTGCTACGATAGAGGTCCTGGGTTCGATCCCCAGGTCGAGCAGTTTTATTGGGGTTTTCTATAAAATTACCAGTAGCAGCTCGGAGTCTGGATTTGTGCCCGGTTAAGGAGGTAAAGGAACTCAGTTTGTCTGTAAGTTTGTTACGTATTCATAACTAAACCGCTGAATTAACATTCATGAATTTTGGAATAAATTCCGATTGGACCTTGAAAAAGGACATAGGCTACCTTTCATCGAAAAAAATCATTTGAGATTTGAATGAAACGCGCAAAAGCTAGTCATATATAAATAAATGTCATGTCTAGGTCAATATCTAAATTGACCTCTTGAAAAGTTCCCAGATAAATAATAATCAATTCGGGGCTAATTATTTTTAATAATATTTCAACCTCACCAAAATGGTTTCTGATCTTGACACTTCATTTCGTTGTTAATATAAATACTTACTCTTTAATATAATCTCTTAAAGATTTTAGAATGAAATTTCTTTAATGTAATCCGTATTTTAGTATCAAGAGATCAAAATACTAATTACGATTAAGCTTAGGAGAAACTCGAGGAAATACTTAATTAAAAAGAAGCTATTTAATTATATCAATTATGTAACAGTACCTTTTGAGTGTAATTAGACACTTATTACGTAATTTAAGAGCCTGGTTTACTCTCAATGTTGGAAAAACTATACCTTTTGAAACTATACCTTGAAAATTTATAAGAATCTAGATTTGTGCCCGGTTAATGGCAATAGGCACGCCCCCTATTACACGGGACCTAAACATACCAGATAACCGTGGGTGTGCATAAGTACACCCCTGCCTTATCATTCGGAGAGTACAGGCGTAATGGTATGTTAAGAACTAAATATTTAATTTCTTTGCTCTTGTATTATGGCTATTGTAATTGAAAGATCGAATTACACTTTCACTAAATTTAATCTTTAGAAGATTTTTGTTTTTATAACGGATAACTTTTTTGATCTTCCGAATAACTTTGGGCTTACCAACAGAAAAACAGTTCAATATCTTTTTGGATTATTTTTTCATTTCATGGAAAATACCGCAGAACAGGTAAAACCTATTTTAACTGTTCTGTGGAAAATACAAAAAAAATAGAAAAATATCGTTCATGGGTAAGGTGACATCATACGATATCGAAGTCATGTCGGTTGAAAAGTAAAGTAACTTCCTTTCAAAAGATAAAGATGGCGTCACCTTAAAGTCGTCAAATTCCTGAATTTGACGACTTTAAGGTGACGCCGGTGACTTTAAGGTGACGGCATGAAAATTGCCTTCCCTGATGTGAAGGCAATTTCCATGGCTTAGTTGGTCATAGCGTCTGGTGTATTTAACGAGAAGACGCTGTTTCGAACCCACAGTGAAATTTTTACCAAAATAACAGTTAATAACAATACATATAACAATATCTACGTTTATCCAACGAATGGCTTTAAATATTTGTGCCAATAATGTGGTCAATATTGGCGAGGTTGTCATCAATTTTCTGTACAGCTTTAAAATATCCAGTGGAAGTGTATTGAGGTCGATCCAATACGTTAACACAGGCATCCATTTACCAGCCAATAAATCTGTCATCCTTGAGTGACTTGGGACGTGTACGAGATAAATGATACTTTAAAAAAAGTCTTACCACAAATAATACGGCATGTGTTTACATTGGTTATACATTTATTGCCAGTAGTAGGTCGGAGATTTGAGTCGGGCTCACCCTCTATTACTTGAGACCTAAACGTGACGGCAAACTGTGGGTTTTCATTGAGTACACCTCTGCCTAACCCTTCGTAGAATATAGGTGTGATGGTATTTTACCTTCATTGTAATGTCAGGAGTCAGAGGAACGAGTAAAACAACCAGCTCTTATGACCAACGATATAAAAATGCCTCAATTACATGCTAACACTTACAATATACCTATTGGGTAGAGGCGCGTCACTGACTACAAAACAAAAGACATTATTCTCATTCTTAAAGATCTCATCCTTTTTCTTCACAAATTTTTGCTTCGTAGCACTCATCAATTACGAATATATCACCTTTTGACCTTATTTACTGTGTACCTTTTTTTCCTTATTCCCAAATGTTCTCAGCATTAAGACCAATAGAATATTCAGTGCGCAAATATTACCATTTCTTAAGAGATTTTGCAACAAATCGTCAAAACACAAGAAAGCTTTTATTTTGTATAAAATTGATAGTCTCTTACGAGATTCCGTGGATGAAATTTCGTTTTTGTTTATCAAGTTTCTTGAAATTTCGCAGGTAGTATGGAGGGAGAGATGAAAAGTTAACTGTAAACCCCGTTTAAATGCCATTGGTTGGTTATGTTCCTTGTTCTTCTGTATTTTTTTAAATTTATATCAAATTTAGCTAGAGGAGTACAGGCCTAATAGTGAAATTATTTTACAGTTGTAGTTAATACTACAAAATACGTAAAATATCAATCGAAACAAAATCTTAATTCGTATCGAATATCGTAACAAAAATATGTATGGTTAATAAATAAGGAGGTAATTAAATATGAATACATCAACTAGCTTCTCCGCTTTTTGAAAATGGAATTTAACATTTTTGAATATGGTATACCTAGTACCTAATTATTACATCAAGTTGATGTTGTACTCCCACATTCGCGGAAAAAGTTGCTTAATTGAAGGGGACTCTGCTAGGTTTGTGGGAGGAAAGCGTACAAATTCGCTCTTAATTCAAACTGTAAATCCTGCTTGTAGCTTTGAGGCACAGAGAACGTTAACATGAGCACCAAAGTTATTACTGTTTATGAAACTCAATTTCAAAAAAGGGAAACCTGATTGCACCTTAAGCTACGGGTTAACTGGTAAATTCCAGTTTTGATTAAATTATAAGAAATTTTAGTTCTTACACGTAGATACTTAAGTATACGTGTAGTTCGGATGAAAGAGTTGAAAGTGGCAGGTTTCGGCGAATGTAACACAACCACATTGCGGACGTTCATAAAAAAGGCCCGACTAAAATCACTCTTAACTGAAAAAACAAATATGAAACAAAAGTGTGCCAGCATCATAGCACGTGGAAATCTAGTCTCTGCCCTACGTGATGGGAGACAGGTAAAAAAATAGTACATTATGGCCTCCGTGAGCTATGGCTCGTGGGCCACTTGGAGAGTCCACTGCCGGACCAGACAATTACGATTACGATGTAAGAGAAGGCTTTGTCCATTACAGGGCAGGAGTAATTGGTGGCAAATACCACGACTTCCATTGCCACTCTAGGGCAATAGAAGGCAAGTGCAGCTTTTAGTCGATACGAGTCCGATATACCCGTTTCCTCAAGCATCAAATAATCCATAAGGATTGCTATCATGCTACATTATTAATTATCGTTGTAATACTTTTAAATATAGATTTCGTTGCTTATTAATTATGAATATATATTTTTAGATATATATGTATTTATTTGTTCAAATATTATTAGTATACTTGTATTAATATTATATTAGTAGATATATTTATTGTTAGAATATTGTCCCTCTTTTATTTGTTTTGCACCGTTAGCAACCCTAGTTTTAGTTCAGTGCAGTCGTGTCCATCCAAAGGTTGCCTGGAAGAAATCGCAGATCGTGATAAGGCCGCCCATTGTATATCATCAAATACAAAAACTTTGTATATATTGTAATAACACTTGGTGTACAATAAAGTATAAATAAATAAATAAATATCACTACTTCACTGTTCACTATTATTACTTTTTAACCCCTGACGCAAAAACGACGGGGTGTTATAAGTTTGACGTGTCTGTGTGTGTGTCTGTCTGTGGCATCGTAGCTCCTGAAGGGATGAACCGATTTTGATTTAGTTTTTTTTGTTTGAAAGGTGAATTAGTCGGGAGTGTTCTTAGCTATGTTTGATGAAAATCGGTCGAGAAATAATGCAATTGTCGGGGGTTTTTTATTTATTTTAATTTGGTATATTTATATATAGGTACAAGAAAGACATAGACGTTACAAAAACTTGACAGACGACTTTGTAAAGTTTGGAAATATCAAAAGTCTTCACACAAAAAGTTTAGGGTCCATCTGCTAATAAAAGGCGACATTTGGAAATAGAACTTAAAATTGGAAACGGGTGGCATAATAATGTGAGCCTGTTATATCTCAAGAGACCATTATGCAATAGCAAAGATGATATCGGTCTTTACAACGAGTCATTATCCAGTGAATATAAGTAACAGCGCATCCACATATGCCCCGCGGGCATGGCTGGCAATCTAGCTGGCACGCACGGCTTTTGGATGCCGGCAGTTCGCTTGCGGTACGAAATGGAGCCGGACACAATGTTTGCGGCATGTCAGTGTGAAAGCCGGCGATAAATCTGGTGGCATGTGTGGATGCACCATTGCCAGAAAATGACATATAGCATAGAGATGTCGCTCACTATACATTTATATTAAATGTCAAGGTCACATAGTGAGCTATGGACAAAGTTATGCTTGGCATTTCTCTACGCGTTCGAACCAGAAATGAAGTGATTCGTAATAGAAGGGAAAAGTCATCATTGATAATATGAAAAGAGTTCTTAGAAAAAGTTCTCAAATGGAGACCACGCACCCAAAGTGCAACATAGGACGACCCCAAAGAGGTAGAGAAACGACCTTCAAAAAGTCTTCTGCGAAAGAAAGGCCTTCTCATAGACTTTTACAAAGACCGTTTATGGTTTATGATGATATATTAAGATTGTTTTGAAGTTCATTTTTAAATGGTCCCAGAATCACCCTTCAAGGTTTTGACCAATATGATTTTTAAAAATCAGGAAAAGTTCTTGAACCAGCATTGACAGCAGCTTCAGAAATATCGCGTTATTTTTATTTATTTTTTCCCTGTGGGAGGTGAAAGCAATTTTTACGCTAAAATAAGCATTCAATAACAGGGTTTTTCTTTTATCGGATCAGAGAAGAAAATGACTGTAATTTTATTATAAAACGAGGTATAGTAACCTATAATATAAATAATGCTTCATTGACTTCATAAGGTATATAAGTTTTGTTTTTTGAAGGATAAATAGCCAGTGAATATATCGTATCCTTGTTTATAATCTTATTACAATTAATAGAATAATTATTATAATATAATTTGACTGCCTCGTTCGTCTAGTGGCCCCAATAGTGACTGCTACGCTAGAGGTCTTGGGTTTGATCTCTAGGTCGAATAAAATGTTATTGGATTTTTCAATGAAATTCTCAGTAGCAGCTCGGAGTCTGGATTTGTGCCCGGTGAATAGCAATAGGCTCGCCCCCTGTTACATGGGACTTAAACATACCGGCGAACTGTGGGTGTACTTAATGTAAAGTACACTTCTGCCTAACCCTTCGGGGAATATAGACGTGATGGTATATGATTATGATAAATATATGATTGATTAGTTTAGTGAAGTTAAAATTCAACTGCGTGCAGGATTCAATCCTGCGTCTTCTGGTTAGATACTCGAGACGCTATGACCACTAAGCCACCGCGAGTCTCACCGCCAGGTGGAAATTTGTCTCCACATTTTGAATTTAGGTCTTTGAGGTGAGGTAAACTTTACAACGTTGCCACTTAATAAAAATAAAATAAAAAAATAATCTAAGCATGCAAAATGTATAAAAAAAAACAAACATAATTATAATTAATTTTTAATTTAGCTTGAAGCAACTTGGTGACGTTGAAATATGAAATAAAACTATAATAATTATCCTATCCTGACTTGTATGATCATTTCCTGTCAGTGATTTCTAGAAAATAAAAATGTTAAGCTACATCGTAGCAAGTGGAAATCTATAGTCTCTGCCTACCCCCATGGGAGACAGGCGTGACAATATGTATGTATGTATGTAAGCTACATTGACATTACATTGTGTTCAGCGACTTTCGTGACAAACTGTATTATCACCTTATAAATATAAAACACGTAATCTCCACTCCGACGTAATCACTAAATGCTACAACATTCAATTACCCACAAAACCTCAGCCGTTACCAAAATTGCAAAAAGACCCAAGAGAAGTAATTCCCTAAGCAAACACAAAAACGCAAACCTCATTTTCATGCGCCTTATTTTCATTATTTTTTCTTGGCAACCCAAGTAATTTTGGCAGTGGCAACAAGGTCCAATTCACTGTGTCCTAAAATGTCCCGGTAGATTAATTTAGGTAAAAACCTATGAAAGGCGCCCTTCCTTCATTTTGCTAATTTACCTTATTGATCGGGAAATGGCGCCTTCTAATTTCGTGTGAGGAATTAATGGAATGAAAGGTCTCAATGTGTGTATATTGGAGTGTTTTGTTTTATTTTTCGCACTGATTTTGTGTGAAAAGAGGTTTTATCTCGGTGTTGTGGTGAGAAAGGGAACGGTGATTGTATTTATTATCTATGGATGGGGTGTTAACGTTATTCATTTAGAGAGTGCTATTTGTTGTATCGATAAGCCGTAGACTTACGGTGACCAAAATTAAAATGATGAAAGTTTTTTGAACCGCAAAAAAGAGTGAACATTCTATTTCGGTTGTATTTTTTATGTTAATTACTTCAGAACTCAGTCATTTAAAAGCCGATTTAGACAATTCTAAATAGAAAACAACAATAATACGTAACGTATTCAAAACGATGATATCATCAACATAAGTAAGTGTCGGTAGTGTAATGTGTGAGTTTCGAACCGGCAACCACGTGATCGCAAATCAGACGCCCTAGCCATTAGGCTACTTCTGCTTTCATTCCATTTTTACACGGGAAGCCCTCCTTCCCTCCCATCCACTCACTGACCGCGGCAGGCATAGCTTAACAGGCAAATCGGTTATACAGTTTAGTAATAACGTAAACCTTTTGAACGCCAGAGTATAAACGTATCGCCGTACCCCTGACGCCAGGCCACTTTTTCTGTCAAATTACACAAGGTAGTGAAAACACACTAAAGTAATGATTAAATTGTTTATTTCATAATATGCTGCGACGTATATTTTGTCATATATTTGTGACGTTGGCGTTCAGGGTAAGATTTCGTTTGTCACATATATGTGACAATGGCGTTCAAAAGGTTAACCAATATAGGAACGTATTACACTCATCAGCATATGCCCACGCAGCCGTGACGATCGATATGGCACAGGGCGGATTCATTAAATATTTTATTTACCCAAGTTATCGCCTCACTTACCTGGGTTCGTTGAAGATATGCCCCGGAAAATTGAATTTTAGAATTTTTGCTACGGGTAAGATTCGTAGACATAGCGTAACGCCTATAATCCCCGAAAGGTTAGGCAGAGGTGTACTAATCTATACTCACAGTTCGCCGGAATTTATAGGTCCCATGTAATGAGGAGAAATCCAAACTCCGAGTTCCAACTGTGAATTTCATAGAAACCCAATAACACTTTGCTGGACCTGGGAGTCGAACCCAGCCGTAGCCTTTGAACCTAGCATAGCAGTCACGCTTAGAACAACTAGAATAAAAAGACCGTCTGTGTAGGACGTGTTTTTAAAATAGCAAGAACATGGAGGCTTTGTCTTATCTTAGATATCATATGTAAAGGCCTTGGCTTCGATTTCGATTCGATCGACCAAAGTATTATTGGGTATATCTAAGAAATTCTTAGTTGCAGTTATTAAATCCTTACCCCATATGTACCTATGACAAAAATATATGTCGTTAGAACTGTATGGATTGTATATGTTACAGCCAAAGCTCTTACCGTAAGAACTAGTTTTGACAAATAAAATCGACGATTAGTTTGTATTAGAGATGAAACATTTTGAGTTTCACCTGTGTTCATGTGTGCTCAAGAAATTTTCATGCAAAATTGAATTTAAGGGTACGACTTAAGGTCAAAGGTCACATGTTACAGTAATGCTATCTTACTTACGTAGTTACGTAAAGCCAACGAATTTTTTAAGAGTACCCTCCCACACTTCTTTTTGGTATTCTTTTGTTAATGTTTCGTTTGACTTTTAACCTTCTTCAGTAAAAGTAGGTCCTCAATTTGCCATTTATGTTTGAAATAAGAACAAAATCGTGATCTTAACCATACTTGAGTGGGGCAGAGCTAAAATGCCACTCTTAAAGTCAAATTGTGATTCAAGAAAAGTGTTCAATTTAGTCCCCAATTATATGATATGTTTTATTTCATATTTTTTTTGCAAGAAAACCCAAATAACCCTTATACTTAACTGCCTCATTAGTCTAGCGGTCCTAAAAGTGATTGCTACGCTAGAGGTCCTGGATTCGATCCCCAGGTCGAGCAAAGTGTTATTAGGTTTTTCTATGAAATTCCTAGTAGCAGCTCGGAGTCTGGATTTGTGCCCGGTTAGTGGCAATAGGCTCGCCCCCTTAGGGACCCCAGGGACCTAAACATACCGGCGAAATGTGGGTGTACTTTAGTACACCTCTGCCTAACCCTTCGGGGAATACAAGCGTGCTGGTATGTTATGTTATTTTTTTTTTGCGTCGAGCAACCAGATGGTATGTTCTCATGAACAACTGCAAAACCACAAGAATTGCTTGATTCATTGTCGAGCAAGAGCCTCTTCTAGAGACTGTTGAAGCCACAGCAACCGAAAGGAAACTGGCTCTTAAGTGCAATAGTCGGGTATGTCGGCGTAAGGGCTGCTGCTAGCCAGTTAGACCCAAAAGGCTCTAAGGCAAAAGGCACTAAGCAAATCAGGTGTTTTGTCGCCTCTTACAAGATGACTATCGGAATGGCAGTGATGGACTATAACTAAAAGAACGTACAGATGTTACCGTGTGGGAACACGGTCTTGTCACCATCTTCATCAATGCCTTTTTTTGATGCCGTCAGTCCTCATGGATCGTTTTCCAAATAGGAAAGCCGCGAGGTATGTCAGTCTCGTACCGACCAAGAAACCATACTCGTCGTCCCTTTCCCTCTAGCCACAGCCCTTCTTATATGGCTATGGCTGCCATTAGGCGAAACAAATATCTGGAACACACAAATACTTGTCCCTAGCGGGAATTGAAACCTCGATACTCGTCGTCGTGCGCAAAAATCCAGAAAACTTGTAAGACGATGCAGATGTTTTTTTACTTTACCTATATTATCATTACAAATTCTCAAAGCGTTGATAGCATAAATTAATTTTAACAAGCATTACGTTAAAAAGTACCACTTTGCTATCATATTATATTCATTAAATAGGATTGGAAACTTTTTGGTAGGAACCTACTTTAAAATTGAAATAAGAGAATTTATAATATTTCGGTTCGTTCTTATTCTTTAATGATTGTTATAAATTATAAAAAGCTCTAGAATTTAATAATTAGATTCAAAACATTAATATAACGCGATGAAATCCTAAGAAGTTTTATTTCAATTCAAAGTAAAATATTTTGTTTTAATTAGAACATTATTAAAACATTTGTAATGTCAAAAAATTTAGGTGATTAATACCTATTTACAATAATTTATTTTATTCTTATTATAATTTTGTTTGATTACTGAATAATTCTTACAGGCATTATTCTGAAAGGAATTTTTAATTTTTAATAATGCCTTTTCTTCATCAATCATTTAATTTCATTTCATTTCATCATTTCATTTCATTATTTCATTTCATTTCATTTCGATGTTTTACTTTTTTTTAAACTAGATGGCTCCGGCATTTCCTATCTGACGACCTCTGAGAAGAAATGGCGAAACAAACTCAGAATCATGGTCTCTTTTAAAGTCCAGACGATAGTTATAAGATATTCGAGTTTAACAGTGTAGGTAAAAAATTCAACAGGTCTTTTGAAGAAAGAGCCATAGCAGCTTTGAGTTGACCTGTCCTAACTGGCGGCACGCATACATCACTCCTCGTGTAGGTCAACCATTTTTTAGGGAGCTCAACGACCAACATTGAAATTCATTTTTTTTTAATCTTACTAGCAATGTGGGTCACACACTACTAGTAATCTTGTTAACTCCTCGTACTAAGCTAAATGCTTGTATTACGAGTGGGTTCACGTCGGTAGTGCAATGGGTAGGTTTCGAACCGGCAACCACATGATCGCAAGTCCGACGCTCTCTGCATTATTCTACCGCCGCTTCCAATCATGTTTATTTATTTATTTTATTTATAGGTACACAAAACAGATTTACAGCATTATACAATTTTGTTATAAATAATATCTATGGAACATTTTAGACTGTGACTCAAAGGTATGTGCACACAGCATGACTTGCTAGTGACAAACAATTATATAATAATAGTAAAATGTGTAGGTAGACATCACAATAAAGTCAATGATTACGTTATTAAAATAAGCTTATGATTATGATTATGATTATTATAATGATAAAAATTTCAATTACAATTGCATTGGAAAAGTAACTTAGCAATGACACTTTTGAATTGTGTAAGTGAGTTATTATAGATGTCAGGGGCATCGCTGTTCTCAGTGACTATTTTATTATATTTTCGGCACATTCTTAAGATAGGGTTATGAAAGGAAACATTGTCTGCTATAGCATGTTTTTTCTATTTCCATATTGTCTTTGATATATAAACGAATACACCAGCTCATACTTGGGTATAACACGTGTACAGTATATTCATACTTTTCCTGACTAGAATAAATAAAGCCCCAGGTGATACCAACTGGCACCTAAAGCTCTTGCAAACACTAAATCGAATTTTATATTGGCATATCGCCAATACTTCGAACTTATACACTACTTGAATTCGATTTTGCAATTTTTTGCAAGGATTATTATCTCAGCGTGGAACCAAAGAAAGTTTCTAGGAAGTCTCGATTGGTACAGTGTTCGTGCGATCGACTGCTGCGCAATGAGATAGCGGGTTTGATCACCGTATGGGACAAATATTTTCTTTACTCTACGGAATATAGTTTCTTCGTCTTTTCGAAAAAGTCATTTCAGACATTGTGACAATTACATATCGTAATTCTTTTATATCCCTTGATTCTCCGAGTTGGTTTCAAAGTTTTTTCTAAGAAGTCGTAATCTATAAATTGCTAGCATAATTTGTGCTTATAAATGTAGAACATTAGCCAGTAAAAACGTCTTTAACAGATCTACCTAATTACCTAAATGTGAAGGCAAATTTCGACATGGCGGGTGGGAGTCGCAGTGGCTTAGCGGTCATAGCGTCTGGTGAACTTAACCAGAAGACGCAGGTTTGAACCCTGCCCGCGGTCGTATTTTTCCTTCACTAAAATAACTTCATAATCTTTGCATGGAAAATTCCTAAAAAATACAAAAAGATAGATCTACCTATTTGCAGTTATGATCGTTGTGTTGCTTAACATCTGTCGAACTAGTGGTCAAACGTAGGCCTATCATGAACAAAAAAAAAACATGAATTCGTCAACTAACAACAACCTTGTTAGTTGACGACAACAACCAGCGCCGGTTCCTTCTCCCTTTCTCATTCCCCTCTCGTTTCCTTGGCTCCGCAACGCATCTGCAACTCCTATGGCATTGCAGAGGTCCATGGGTGGCTATGACTTTTTGCCATCAGGTTGCTCGCCTGTTCGCTTGCCTTTTAATCCCATAAAAAAACTTAAAGATCTAAGTCGCTCTCAGTAAATACCGCAAAGCATGATCCTTGGCCGTTTTTATTCAATAAATACCATGGAAAAGCCAATGTTTCCCTTTCCATTTCATACAAAATGTTCGTTCATAACAAAAACATTACCAAAACAAGTGTTCCGCATTAATTTAATGTGTTTCAACATCGTTTTGGTGTGAACATAACCGCGCGCGTTACGTTCATCAGTTGATTTTCCCTGGTGTAACCAAAAACCAAGTTTATGGAGAAACAGACTGTAATGATTACATCTTAAAAGACTTTAATGTAATTATGAGTGTAGAAATTCATATTTAGATGTCGTTGACCAGGTATAATCGTTTAGAAAAGTTTACGATAAAAAGCAAGATAAAAAAATTACATTAAAACTGGACTTCATACTTTCCACTTAGTCTTCGATGTCGTGACACTTACCTGAAACAAAGGTTTATTATTTATTCTATTATATAATTGTAAAAAAACCCTACTTCTGTACATGACAGATATTAGAAAAAAACAAGTGGTGAAGCATAGAAAACTAATAACGTTTTACCTGGGATTTGAATCCGGGAGCTATGGCGTAGCAGTCGCGCTAACGACCAGTTACCTAATGAGGTGGGATTTTTACTAAAGATTAATTAATTGGCATCCAGTTAAACTGGTGGACGGCATTTAAAAAAGCGTCAAGAACATATTAATTAGTCTCATTCTAATTTCCTTTGACGTTACTTTGAGTTTGATAGGTTCGGAAATTAACGAACTCAACAGTAATCTAGCGTTTAGTTAATCGATATAATTGGAAGTGACCGCATTCTGCCAGTAATTAGCCAAAATGTTGGTTAAATGGTGTGGTTTAGGAACTGTGTTTAGGATTTAGATGAAATAGTGATGGAGTTGGTTAGATTGCATTAGTTGGTCAGAGCATTACATCTAAGACATTTGAACGAATCATCTACCGTAAACTTTGGCCTTGATAAAAATAACACTTCACTATTATCCGAAATTCTTCTATAAAATGATCGCATGAGAATGTTGTAAGAGAGAGACAAAGAATGGAACATAAAATACCAAGATAATTTGCAACAATTTGCGCCTAGGGGCCATAAACAAAAATCTTTATTGGTACAATGAAATACTGACAAAAACAAGGGGTGCTACCCTCATGCATGAAGGGATGACACAAAAGGCGGTTATGAATTTTCTTTTATTGAAGTAAATTTATACAGAGTGTATATTTAAACGTGGCAACCTTGAATCAGGTATTTGTCATTTTATGCCTTTTGTACTTAAATTGTGAGTTAAAGGTTAACTGAAGAAGTTTTTTTTATAGTATGTAGGTATGAATATTATTAATAGTCGCTGGTTGGTTGGATTTCAGACGCAAACGACTGGACTGCGAGTCTGACCAAAATTATTCAGGATAGGCTAAAATAATGATAATGAAGTAAAAATATTCATAGACTAACTTTCCGCCCGCGCCTTGCCCGCGCATACTAAACGTTTCTTGTCATTTTGCAGGATAATTATCATATAGCCTGTCACTCCAATAGAAAGCTACTCTTTTCCTTCACAGGAATAATGTAGCTTTCTATTGGTGAAAGAATTTTTCAAATCGGTCCAGTAGTTTCAGAACCTATTCAATGCAAACAAACAATCAAATCTTACCTCTTTATAGTATTAGTTTAGATATAGAGTCAGTCAAAGTCAAGCTTATGCTGGGCCTTACATGATACATTTATAAACAAACAATATACCTATTTGTGTAATAGATTGTGTACTTTGTAAAACTATTTTCATTTCACACGTCCGGTCGACAAGAGGTGTCTACAAACTGCGTTTTGATAAATATTGCCCGGTAAATTACAGCTGTTATGGCTCTTTCTTCAAAAAGCCTATTCAGATCCTGCCCTACATTGTAAAACTCACATATCGTCTAGACATAACCTAACATACCATCACGCCTGTATTCCCCGAAGGGCTAGAAAGAGGTGTACTTTCTATTGAAACACATTGTACATTTTTATTTATACGTTTGTATAGAAGTATCTTTCTACACTTTAAAAGAGACCAAGATTCTTCGAGTTTGTTTCTGATTTTCTATTCAGACATCGATAGTTAGGAATTTCCGAGACCATCTAAATAAAAAAAAAATTAAAAGTGTCTTCCAAAGATTTATGTATTTACAAAAATAAATATAGTTAATTTATTTTTATTACACAATCTATTGCCAATCAATTCTTATAGATTGGCAATATTTGCCAAAACGCAGATATCAATTCACTGTCTGTATACTGAACCATTTGTAGACTCGACTGTACGTGGAAAGTGTAAACAGTTTTATTATCCCATGAAGGTTAAACACATAATTTCTTTATTACTGTAATAATTACATCCTTATAATCATTGCGTGTTTTGCGGACGACCACAAAAGACTCCACACCTCGCAATAACGAAATTCAACGGCTATCGTTTACGATCGCGTGTTTTTGACGGGTGTTAACGATAACGGAAATCGTTATAGCCGCCGGGAGGGCTATTGTAGCCGCCTTCAGGCTTTTAGTAACTGTCAATTGGATTAATAGTGTTGTAACCTCGTCGAGTATAAATAGGTATAAAAGGACGGCGAGTGATGAATGGGCTTCCGCGGTATTTTTGAGAACATTTGTGGGTGTTGATAGGGATGTTTTTAGTATAATGTGAATTTATTGCCGCTATAGTGTGAGATAGCGAGTGATAAATGTATAATGTAAATTATATTAAGTAGTTTTCGCGATACTTTTTAGGGAAAATGTAGCCTATTGTCTTCTCTAAGGTTGAAATTTATCTTTATATATATATTTACTTTGAATGATATCATTAAGACCGCGGTCGCACTGCTAAGGCGATGGCGACGCGACTGCGATTTCGTAAAATTGTAGATACTCAAATAAACATATCGTCTGGTTACGTTAAAAAATAAATAACGTTTCGACCTGTAGGACCTAGTCGAAACATTACTTTTTTTTCACCCCACGTTTCCACTGACGACAAAACATGTTGCAAACAGCTACCTATCTCACTCACTCTTTGAGAGTTAGATATATAGAATGACTGTTCGTGTTATGGCAAAGCCAGAAACATTGCCAGATGATACGTTTATATGAGTTTACGATTAGAATTACGTTTTATGAAATCGCCATCGCGTCGCAGTCACCTTAGCAGTGTGGTCGCGGCCTAAGTATGTTACAGCTGAATGTACTATATTGATATTATAAGTAATCCTTCATATTTGAATACTAAGGTATTTTGTTTACTCAGTGTAGGCTTTTATTATTCATAGTAATTTACATTATAATTAAATCCGATAGGTTTATTTGCGAAATTTAGTCTTATATAAAGTCATGCGAGCGAATTTGGTTCAATAAATTTTGGTTCATTATACAAACATCTTAAATCTATTTGAATTGTTATCTTAGATTTTCTTAGGGCTATAGATTAATTTTATGCAAATCTAGATAGACTGAATATGTTAAAATAGGTCGAACGATATTAAGCAAAGTCAATGTATTGAGATATTGATTTTCAGGCTTTTTGAAATTTAATTACTCACACTAATGTTTATATGAAATAATTAATTGAAGTTTACATAACATAACATACCATCACGCCTGTATTCCCCGAAGGATTAGGCAGAGGTGTACTTAATGTACACCCACAGTTCGCCGGTATGTTTAGGTCCCATGTAATAGGGGGCGAGCCTATTACCATTCACCGGGCACAAATCCAGACACCGAGCTGCTACTGAGAATTTCATAGAAAAACACTTTGCTCGACCTGGGGATCTAACCCAAGACCTCTGCGGCAGCAGTCGCGATTGGGACCACTAGACCAACGAGGCATTGAAGTTTAATCTTTACTAATATTATAAAGAGGTAAAGTTTGTTAGTTTGTGAGGTTGTAAGGGGTAATATCTGGATCAACTGAACCGATTTTGTATATTATTGTAATAATAGAAAGCCACATTATTTGTGAGTGTCATTGACTTACACTTTGAAGCGGCGGTAGCCCTAGCAGTGGCCAGGGTGTTGGACTTGCGATCATGTGGTTGCAGGTTCGAACCCACCATTGCACTACCGACGTGAACCCACTCGTAATACAAGCATTTAGCTTAGTACGAGGGGTTAACAAGATTACTAGTAATGTGTGACCCAATTTGCTAAAAAGCTTTAAAAAAAAAACTATATCACCCAACGAAGTAGACACGGGTTAGCTAGTATTATACAATTTAAAAGTGTATGGAATAATTCTTCTGTCACTGCTTACGTTTGAAATTATTTTTTATACAATATATTCTAAATATCTGCACTTCTAAACTAATATTATAAAAAGGAAAGATGTGTTTGTTTGTAATCGATAAAGTCTGAAACTATTGAACCGATTTTAACTCGCGTAAGTGTTAGAAACCAGTACGATTTTAACTCGTCAAGCGCCATATTGAGGACACAATGCAACGTCTATTGTTTTGCCCTCATGAGACCACTATGTGCGTCAGTGAATGAGGCAGAGGTGTACTACTGTACACCCACGCTTCGCCGGTATGTTTATGTCCTATGTAATAGGGGGAGAGCCATTAACCGGGCACAAATCCAGACTCCGAGCTGCTACTGAGAATTTCATAGAAAAACTCAATAACATTTTGCTCGACCTATGAATCGAACCCAGGATTTCTAGCGTAGCAGTCGCGCTTGAGACCACAAATTAACAAGACAATGCAAATAAATAGACATTGTGCAATGACAATGTCTAATTATTTTGGGAGATTATGTCATATAAAATGTATTTTCCAAGGGTATGACGTTGTTCCAAAATCTGGAGATGATTTCGTCAATAGAGTGTTACTAACGAGGGTGTTCAAAGGCGATGGACCGAAACTACCATAATATAATCATAACTACGACGCGTATCCAAAACCATAAAAGATATTGTTATTAGTGGTTCTAAGAGTTATCAAACTATGAAGACTTTTCGACACCAAATATTAATATAGAAACTATATTGGAAACTTGTTTCAATAATAAACTCTTTGGTTTCAAGTTTATATTTATACCGCTGAGAGTTGAAAGGTATTTTTTTTTTCCATTTACGAGTTGACTGAGTTGCCTTGTAGGTCATAGTTATCATGCATAGTATTATTATTAATGTACACTATACCATACAAAATGTAAATGTGAGTACTATGTCGGTTAGTTTTAACTCGTATAACATTTATTTATATTAAAGATTTCTGAAAGTTTTGAGTATTTCCCATGACCTACGCAAATGTCTTGCTGATCTGGTATCGTTGTACGTCGGGTCGTTGGGCTCCCTAAAAAATGGTTGAGCTACACGATGACTGATGTATGCGTTCCGTCAGTTAGGACAGGTCAACTCAAAGCTGGTACGGTTCTTTCTTCAAAAGGCCTGTTCAGATTTTGCCCTACATTGAACTCGCATATATTATAACTATTGTCTGGACTTTAAAAGAGACCATGATTCTCTGAGTTTGTTTCGACGTTTCTTCTCAGAGGTCGTCAGATAGGAAACGTCTACGCCATCTAGTTAAAAAAAAATGTAAAAAAACGACTTGTAAAAGTGTCTTAAAAGATCTATTTACAGAAATAAATATCATTTCATTTCATTTCATTTCAATGAAGTTCAGTTTTTTGACTATTCAGATATTTAGAAACCCAAATCCATTAAAGAACTATTTCTTTTAAGCAGACTTACAATGCAGATATAAAGTTGTGTCTCGTCGCGTCAATGTCGCATTTTAGTTTGCTTAGAGTAATTTTTTTAACTCGCCATGAAACTAATTATTATATGACCATTGGACTACCAAATCAAAGGTCTCGAGTCCAAATCCAAGACACGAACCTCTGACTTTTCGGAGTTTCGTGTGCGTACTAATACCGAATGAATTATCACACGCTTAAAGTGAAGGTACAGGTGGAGGTACAGGGGGAGGTACAGGGGAAGGTACAGGAAGTACAGGTGAAGGAAAACATCGTGAGGAAACCTGTACCTACACCTGAGAGATTCTCTTGACGGCGCCTAACGGCTGCCAACCCGCAGTAGGCTAGCGTGGCGGACTATAGCCTAATCCCTCTCGTATTGAAGGGAGACCTGTGTCAATTAGTGGGACAAATAAAAGGTTCATAAAAATAAATTCCAACATTTGAGCCCTCCAAAACTACTATTACCTTATCGCAATGTCGTAACAAACTAAATTATTTCTACTTGTGTGTGAATCGGGCAATTAACTCCAAACACACGTCCGGTGTACAGAGACCTTGGTCGTAATGCGAGTTGTTTTAGTTGTTATGTTCACTCTATACCCATAGAGAGACCAATGGCCCCAAAACTGGGCATGTAGGTTTGTTTTTGTAGACAAATAAAACGTAATCTGATTTAGATTAATATTTTAATTGACTGTAATTTTTATGGTCGTAAAAAATGCTTACTAGAAATAGAATCGACCAACAAATCAAAATTGAAATTGGTTCAAAAATAAGGAAGCTATAAGCATTTTCATTTGATACTAGACAGAGAGCGCACTATATCGTCACAATGCCATATGCCATAAAAATTAATACTAAGAGCAATCCCGTCTCAATCCCCTCCAGAAACTTTAGGCGCTTATATATCTTAGATATTTATTATTAGTTTTTTAGTATACGTCTAATATTTTATTTTATTTTATAATTGGCCAGTTATTTTCATCACGTGATGGTATATTTAAGCCTAGTGCAGCTTCGCGTCACGTAGTCACATCCCATTGCTCACTTCGGACAAAGCATCATCCCAACTTACAACTTAAACACATTGTGTGTTATGTGTTATCTAATTTTGTCCCTCTCTCCTCTCTCCCTCTCCCCTGGTTGCTTTTCTTCTACATTCCAGCTAAGTCAATTTAAGTTTCTTACGGTACTGGAAAATGTCCCTTGAACACATTACACCAGTCACTGTACTTACAAAGTTCAAGTTGAGGGTACTTTATACGAACTTTACTAAGTGTAGGAAAAGGTATTCTAGATGGGGCTTGATAGACTGTTGTGTTTTGCATTGATCTTTGATGTTTAAACGAAATAATTTATGGATAAGTTTGGCCATGTAATTTTTTTTTATTGAGATATTCATTTGTAGAATGAAAAGAACACATGTCTAAGAGCCAACAGCGAATGACAGAATAGCCATGATCTAAAACCAGCTATCAATAGGGTCTCAAAACTCTTAATTTTTCGTTCAGATTGTATCATTCCTTAAGTATGTATGTAGTCCTAAATACAAAAATGTTACCACATTACCAGCTATTAATAGAATAGTTCGAAGTCTGAGACATTCAAAAATATACCGAAAATTCTCCCGAAACTCCGAGACACAAATTCGCCGAAACAGTCTTAAACGTCGAGATTGTAAACATTTATCGTCTCAGTGTGCCATTATACTAACGAGATGAAACCTTCAATTAAGTGAATGAAAGATAGTGAGCAACATCCTGATGAACCAGATTGAGAGCCGCAAATCGTTTGCTGATAACTTGAAGTCGTAACGAGGGTAGACGGAGATTGGATTTGCAGTTAAATGGTCAACAATGTAGTCGTATTAATGTAGCTCCCTGTAATTTAGTCGAGCTAAACGTTAAGTTTATATCCTAGAAACCATTGGACTACTAAGGCGTAGATCTCGAGCTCAAATCTAAAGCACGAAACTCTGACATAATCATGTACGTATTAAAATCAATAACCACTCGCTTAAAACAGTGAAGGAAAACAGTATGAGGAAACCTGTACGTCTGAAAGATTTTCTCGACTTTCCATTACCGTTTAAAAGAGAGATGATTAAAAAAATCGAAGATCTAAGCTTGAGACAGTTAATGTTAATGCTACAAAGCTACCCTTGTAAAGTTTTCTTTTTTCAGCAATCTTGTAAACACACCATAACGATTAAAGGTTTTAAAACGTACATTCAAAAGCTGGAAAGAGTTTTCATAATAATGAAGAAATTTTCAACAGAGTACTCAAAACTTTTAACCAGTTACGATCACTTACTCTAATGCATTTTATTCATAAAAACACTTTAAACTTTTGAAAGAATGAATTACCTACTTGAAATGATGCCTGTTCTTTACCGAATATGATAGTACAACGCATTTCAGGTTCACCAATTTTGTTGACGGATTTCTCGATTCGTTCAAATCTGAAAAATATTTTTTATTGACCAATATAATAAATTCGAAAGGGAATAAAGTCTGGATAGAGCGTATGAAAACGATAGAACGGATTTGCGCTGAACTGCACCATCGTTCACGGATCAGCGTACCGTGAAAATGTCGCAAAAATATATTTTTTATTTAAAAAAATATATACATTGTAATAACTATCACGCCTGTATTTCCGGATAAGCATATAAAAAACAAACTCTTTTACATGTATTCTCTAAAGGAGGTTTTTTGTTTTTAATGCACAATTATATCAATAGTTTATTTTTTTAAGCGTTGATCTGTATCCATTCTATATTTCTAAGGTCAATAGTAAAAAAAAATCGCGAATAAACTCGTTAAAGTAAGAACTCTCTCTCTTTCTAACGATTCTACATTTTTTTACCAGAAATATTTTGTTCAAATATTTTATGTTATATCTTGCAAAGGCACTATCAAGAAACTACCTAATACCATTTGCCTGTGGCTTCATTCTTTTGTCAATAATTTCTCGTTAGTCAAAAAAGTAGCATATATCCGTCATAAAGGTATCGTCTAATTCTGAACCAGAATTCATCAAAATCGGTTCAGCAATGTAGGCGTGAAAGCGTAACAAGCAAACTCACTTTCGCATTTTTTAGAGTTCGTTTGTTAGGATAATAAATGAATACTCAGATATATATATTAAAAAAATATACGACGTTTGCCTAGATAACTGTGAATCGTAGGTCAGATCCATTATATTCCGCAGTTTAAGCGGTAAATTGTAATATCACTCGGAGCTCAGCTCTGAGGGATGAAACTCTCTATATATATGTATGGGTACATATATAATATAGCAATATATTGCTTTATTAAGTCCTTTACTACGTAGCCTAGTTTAAACTCATACCAGGTTAATGTTTTCTGACAATGTTAGTATTTCACATGACCTACGCAAATGTTTTAAATCTGCTACCATCGTGCGACGGGTCGTTGAGCTCCCTAAATAATGGTTAAGCTACGCGATGACTGATGTATGCGTGCCGTCAGTTAGGACAGGTCAACTCAAAGCTTCTAGGTATGGCTGTTTCGTCGAAAGTCCTGTTCATATTATATTGCCCTACATTGAAAAAAACACATATCGGAGAATACTACAACTATCTGGACTTGAAAATAGATCACGATTCTCTAAGTTTCTTCCAATTTTTTTTTCAGAGGTAGTCAGTTGAACAGACACAATTTTATTTATATGTATAGATAAAGCCGGTTATATATTGTCTGAGGTAAGTTACATTGCAGATTCAAAACTTAAATATAAGTTCATACGTGCAACACAAGTTAGTAGAAACAGGGTTTCTTCATTAGCGAAACTTATAAAATCAACACACATGTAGTTTCCAGTCTGGTCTTATTATCAAAATGTTTGTCTAGTTAACTAGTGAGTAGATCTGGACCCGCCCGTGTGTAGCTTGCTTAATTGCCGTTAAATTCTTGATAGTTTATCTGCAAGCGGTTTAGTGTAGTTACTTTAAATAAATTAAATTTAAAGGTTAAATAAAACGTGATATTTTACCGAATGTACCTGTTCACCTCTACGCATTACCCTCTAGGGAATAAAGTCGTGATAGTATAAACTGCCTTATTAGTCTAGTGGTCCTGAGCGCGACTGCTACGCTAGAAATTTCGGGTCCAATTCCCAGGTCGAGCAAAGTGTTGTAGGGTTTTTCTATGAAATTCTAAGTAGAAGCTCCGAGTTTGAATATGTGCTCGGTGAATGTATACTCGCTCCTTATTTCAACGGATCGTTACATACTGGCGAACTGTAGGTGTACATTAAATACACCTCTGCTTAACCTTTCGGGAAATAGGCGTGATGATATGTTAGGGTTTTTTTAATTAATTAAATGATGATTTTGATATATGCCAGACTACCTGGTTATCGATTTTTTTTCTCTTCAGTCCATCCGAAAGGTTGTCTGTAAGAGATCGTTTTTAGCGACAAGACCGCCCACTGTAGGTAGGTACTAGCCTATAATTTATAACATGTAGGTACTTGTAATTTTTTTGATGTACAATAAATAATATTCTATCTATCTATCTAAAAAATATGTTACCTATATATTATATTATTATGATAGTATATTATGTTATGCTTAGCTTTCATCTCGTCAGCGCCTCAAAATCTTAATTAATAAACATACAACACGGAACGGAAAGTCAAAAAAATCACTTTAAATAATTAATCCGACAGACTCAGGCCGCGGACGGCTCTTTAAATATTTACACCGTTGAATATTTCACTTAGCGTAGTAACTTATGAAATTTTCAGGTGATAATGGCTAACTTCATAACTTCGAAGTAGTATTTTGATTAAGTTTGTTATTCATGTTTATGTAAACTCATGTTTTCGTATTCTTTTTGATGTTAATGTGACTTTTTTTTATGGATAATTAAAATTGTCTTGGAATTTGCCAAGAGAATTTTGTCTTTTGATACTTAATTTAAAGACGCCAAATGTGGCATATTTAGTTTTTTGACATTCCTACAATTTGAACAAAATAATTGTTACCTATTTAAAAACACAGCCTTATATAGACACCCATATTGGATTTAGAATAACGTCACTTAACTAACCAGACATGGTCATCCAAAGTAAATGTGCATGCACAATTTCAGCCCATTCAGTTCAGATACATACACTCACGCCTTTTCCCCATAGGGGTAGGCAGAAACTACAGAACGCCATCTGCTACGATTCTTGCATACTTCTTTTGCTTCGTCCACATTCATACATCTTGTCATAGCTTAGTACGAGGGGTTAACAAGAATACTAGTAATGTGGGATCCACATTGATAGGAAGCTTTTTTTTAAAAAAAAAAAAGAAAAAAAAGATACACATGCGCCGGTTGCGGGTACTACGCACCTGACCTTTCTGAAGGATCTCACCAATAAGGTCGAGATAAGATTACTGCTTTAAAGTTCAGTTGCAAGATTTGACCTGAACAAACATACATTTATATTGCAAGTTAAATTAAAACTTGTAAAAATGAAACAATTTAACCCATTACGCCCCATATTATAGACGCAACGCAAAATCTATTCTTTCGATTTTCAGCGACCAAGTCGAGCAAAGTGCTTTTAAATTTTAATGAAATTCTCAGTAGCAGCTTGGAGTTTGAATATGTGCCCGGTGAATGGGAATAGGCTCGTCCCCTATTAAATAGGCCCCAAATATACCGGCGAACTGTGGATGTACATTAAGTATGCCTCTGCCTAACCCTTCGAAAAATACAGGCGTGATGGCTATGGTATACAGTTAGAAATACAGCATTAAAAGAAAACTGAACACTTTAAATAAATTGTTTTTATTCTTGTTCCGATGTAACTTTTAATGGAAACCGTTTCTGGGTATAACGCACTCGTATAAGTTACTTGTTTTATAATGAACTGGAAGCTTAACTTGAACTTTGTAAGATTTATCGAATTGTGAGAATGTTATAATGATGCTAAATGTTTTGTCTTATTTTCTTTCATCATTTACACACTCGATCCCTAGGTCGAGCAAAGTGTTATTGAGTTTTTCTAAGAAATTCTCATTAGCAGCTCGGAGTCTGGATTTGAGCCTGGTTAATGGCAATAGGCCCGCCCCCTATTACATAGGACCTAAATGTTCACGCCTTAAGGATCCTCAAGACGTGAATCCGAACGTAGGAATCTAACGTCACACTAGCCGTTGACCTCTCGTCCAATGAGAAGGCGAGACGACTCCATATTCGTGACTACACAAAATTGAACTTGTTCTTTTAACGCACGCGCAACAATATTGTATATTTTACTGTTAAATTAATATTAATCAAATCGCAAGAAGTAGTTTTATTTAAACTATACGCAATTGCCCCAACACTAAACAAACCGGCGAAATGTGGGTGTACTTTAGTAGGTACACCTCTGCCTAATCCTTCGGGGAATACCGGCGTGATGGTATGATATGTTATGTTATCTATAAATTCTATTGTGTAAATAATTCGCTATTTTTCAACGTTTTTTAAACTTGCTATGCTTGAGGTCCTGCGTTCCAAAAAAAATCAAAATTCAAATTTATTTATTTGCTCAGAATGTAGGTATTAACAATAGGGTGGTTAAAACAACATTAAATAATCCTTGTACATTGTCCAGTGTTTGATTCCTCCAATACAACGCCTCTTTCTCAAATTACTATCACTATAGCATAAAAAAGCCGCTTCCCGCTGTATGTACCTATGTATGCTTAGATCATTAAAACCACGCAATGGATTTTGGCTTTTTTTTAAATAAATAGTGATTCAAGAGGAAGGTTTATATGTATAATACATACATATTTTAGGACAGAAAAGTCGAGAAAACACGCGGGCGAAGCTGTAGGCAGAAGCTAGTTTTTAATAAAATTCACATAACTCGAACACCATTTTTATAATAGCGCAAAAGGATTTTTAATTAAAAAAAAAAACTAAGAAATACAACTCAGTTTACTCACTTTGTTACAACTATGGCTCAGACAAAAGAATACCGCTGCTAAGGTTTAACTGTGTATTTTGCGCAACGGACCAGTAAAAATATTACACTGTATTTTAGGAGAGCTTATTCAGATGAAGCAGTAACTACTGTTAGAAGCAAAGGTTTTTACGAGAAAACACTGTACAATAATTAATGAATTTTCTATAATCATCATCAAGCCATATTTTGTCCTTCTGCTGGGCACGGGTCTCCTCTCAGAATGAGAGGGATTAGGCTGTAGTCCGCGGCGCTAGCCTACTGCGGGTTGGCAGACTTCACACGCCTTCAAGAAAATCTCTCAGGTATGCAGGTTTCCACTCGATGGTTTCCTTTACCATTTAAGCGGGTGATAATTAAGTATTAATACGCACATGACTTCGAAAAGTAAGAGATGCGTGCCTCGGATTTGAATTCGAGACCTTTGACATGCTACTCCTATGTGGTCATATCACAAGGCTATCAGTATCTTTTCCGTGTCCGGGAGCGATAATTAATTTATGGTTACAATAATTCAGAAGTGCGTGCCGTAGATTCGAACTCGAGACCCACGACTTGTAAGTCCAATGGTCATATCATCATCACCTTCCTGCTAATTTTCTCAATTCATTCAATAGGTGTTGGCGCAGTACTACCTTTTCGTCCATTAATTTATTCCTGTTATTCGTCATTCTATCATTCAATCCCTTTTCTATCGTCAGTGTAATGGTCATATTTTTTTTAAATAAAAGCTTACTAGCAATGTGGGTCACACATTACTAGTATTCTTGTTAACCCCTCGTGCTAAGCTAAATGCTTGTGTTACGAGTGAGTTCACGTCGGTAGTGTAATGGGTGGGTTCGAACCGGCAACCACATGATCGCAAGTCTGATGCCCTAGCCAGTAGGCCACTAGGCTAGGTTTATATATTAGGCTTTTATTGCTTAAATCAGTTAACTTTTAAAACAAAAACATTGACAGGCATTAAAGTATTCAACAACACTGTTATACTTTTATATCTTTTGTGAGGCAAAAGCTTTCACATTACGTATGATAAGCAAGTTTCATAGTTTAACTTTACAACTATGTCGGGGTTGAAAAGTTAGGTGCTACTGCTCTGCCTGTTATATATATATATATATAAATATGGAGTAGCGACTCGTCTAACGTTGTCGTTAAACAATATTAATTCCCGTATTCGTTTATTACCATATTTTGTTTTATATTTTAAAAACAGATCTTTAAAAACGATTTTAGAAGTCAATCTTCTAGTTTTTTTTAACGAGATGTCTCCGGCATTTCCTGTTAGACGGACTCTGAGTTAAAACCCCGAAACAAATTATTTTTAAGTTCAGACAGTATAAGTATTATTAGATACGCTAGTTTTACAGTATAGACCAATATCTGAACAGGCCATTTGAAGAAAGAGCCATAGCAGCTTTGAGTTAATCTGTCCCAACTGACGGCACGTGGAGTTCAACGACCCATCACCCGACGATACCAGATCAGCAAGACATTTGCGTAAATCATGAAACACTCTTCCTGCCTGTTGCTGTAGAGGACCAATCTTTTTTATATAAGTCCAGCTCATCCCGCTATCTCCACCTGGGCCTGCCGCGTTGTCGTCTGCCATTAAGTGGGACCCATTGGGTGGTCAATTTGGCCCAGTTTTCGTCTGACATGCGACAGATGTGTCCAGCCCAGTTTCATTTCAGCGTGGCAGCTTTGGCAGCGTCGAGGCCTTTGCCCGGCAGTGGGACACTACAAGCTCATAATAATAATAATATGAAACACTCAAAACTCTAGAAAAACGTTATTATAAATCTTGTACGAGTTAAAATTCGTCCCTGTACCTTTAATTTTAACTCCAAAATACATTATACCTAGGTTTTTTCTGCACAATATGTTGTTCGTTCTTGCTATTTTTGCACGAGGCACTTGTATACACGTATCTACATTTGCACAAAACGGCTTACTCGTCAGAAATGCACTACGTGCTAATATTCGCCGAACGATGTGCTTTTGTCGCATGCCTCCAACCATTTTTATGACAATATCGTGTGAATATGGCCGTAATAACCTGCTGAGATAATTTTGTATCCAAAATTACTTGCAAATAAATGCTTTATTTGACTGCACGTTTTGTGTAGCCAGTGCGGGCACAAATCTAGATTCCAAGCTGCTACTGAGAATTTCAAATAAAAACCATTAAAACTTTGCTCAAGCCGGGGATCAAAACCAGGACCTCTAGCATAGCAATTGCGGACCTTAGGACCACTAGACTAATGAGGGAATCAAATCTTAAAATTTCATTTCATATCGAAAACATTGAGGTAAATAAACGTAGGTAAAAATATATATTTTATCAAATATATTTTACAGTTTCCATTTTAAAGCCTTGTTATTCGTATTGCGATCTTATTATCTTGACATAATCTGATGTATAATGTGATGTATAAAAGACTACAAGTCTGTTAGCTATCACATTTTGTTGTAATTATAACATGATGTGTACTCTTGCCGAGATAAATGTGAGCCATTCTTATTAAGGGGTATTGTCTCGCTTTGACCGTCATATTCATATTTATTTAATAAAAAAAACTAGTCTAAATTTAAAATTTTGGCCGAATACTCAATTTTATCCTAAATACACAAAAACTTAACTTAGATGTGAATCTAAAATAATAAAAGCCCTTCAAACGCCCTACACAACCATAAAAAACCCATACATTTTCCCCATTGCTGTTACCGGGAAATATTGAACATTTATTATTTAGGAAAAAAACGCGAACCGTTTCTTTGGAGCGATTACAGTGGTAATAATAACTTTGCCATTACTCAAGTTACCTAACGATCCGTGCTACCTTTATGCGATTGATACGGTAACTACAGTTTTATAGCTCTGCTCCACAATACAGATAAATATAGAAGTCTTATTCCGAGAAATCATTCAAAAGTAGCAATGGGTAGCTGGCGAATGAGAGATAAAAATGAGCTAGATCTTTGCTTCCAATGTAGCTCTCACTCGCTCACTCGCTGAGTGACTATATCTCCGGCTCAATGAATCTTCATTGTAAATTGATCTTTATTTAATGGAGACAAAGTAGGAAATGCTTTATCATATTTACATATCTAGCTCTCCGGATCAATTAGCTCAATGGATCTTCATTGTAAATCGATCTTTATTTTTGTAGAGACAAAGTAGAAAATGCTTTAGCATATTAACATATCAAGCTCGCTGATCGCTCACGTGTTGTATTGATAGGGAATGTAAGTATATCTCTCGCTCACTGAATAACTCATTGACTCAGGATTCAATTTGAGCTAAATGAGTAAGAGAGATAAAAGAGTGATACATCTCTTTTGATTGAGAGAGTTATATCTCTCTTTTCTTTTCATTGAGCGGTTTCTCGCATCGCTATTCAAACTACTTTTAATAAAATAAAATAAAAATTAAAGACGACACAACCGGGGAAATACTACCTAAGGGAAGGTCTAGTCGGGCTAATGACTAAGTTATAAGTGCAATAATCATCAGATCTGCCAGGCTAAGCTGCACATGCCGCGGTCAGTTTGTGGATGGGTGACCATTCTTAACACATACACTACGTAAAGCCGTCGGTCCCGGTTGTCATACGAGCACCTATATCAATAGTTAGTGATAGTCATAAGCCCAAAAAGTCTGACAATCAGTTTAATATTGAAATAAAACTACTTTTTACGGATTTTATCGCGTTATATTGTGTAAAAAGTGGTTTTATTTCAATGTCTAATATTCGCGTAAGCGTTAGAAACCAGTAAACCAGTTTAACCTTTGAATCGGTGTCACCCAGAAATTGGGTTGGGTTGGAGGTCTGATCGCTTAAGTGTAAAATACTGATATTCAGCTACATCTGGTTAGACTGGAAGCCAACCCCAACATAATTGGAATAGGCTAACAGGATGGGGGTGATGATGCAGCGTTCGATTATACAAAGTAAGTCTTTTAACACGTTGAACGCCACAAGAAAAATCTAGTTATTTCAATCAGTCCACGGCGCCAACCGGTGAGCCTTATCTTACTGAACCATTCGAGCCATGGTTGTCACCCATGAGCCGCGTGGAATGTTCAACATAAACGCTTTCTACAAGCCACAGATAACAGCTATAGAATAAAACGCATATGGAAGTGAGCCGCGTGGCCCATTAGCCGAATCAAACGGCGTGGTTTTCTAATCCAATAGAAACTTGTAGTTATTTTAAGATTATTGCAATGATGCTAGGGTTCCTCTTAACGGCACCTACAAAAAAATATAATTTTAATTTAAATATAAAGCAATAATAAACTTATATTAATAAATAAAAAGAAAACAAGTGCAGTGACCTCAAAATTCTTTGCCAACATTTAATGAATAAAAAGGTTTTGTTTTTCTGGCATAAATTTTATTTTCAATAGAATTGGACCTTCTGCAGATTTTTGTCAAATAATACCGAAATGAAAGTTGTAGGTAATGGTTACCTACGAATAGTTTTTGGATACACCATTTATGTTATAAGTCTTGGTCGCAATAGTTTTTGGATTTATTACTTACTAGCTATGCCCCGCGGTTTCACCCGTTTTTTCCCGGTCTTAAGAATCGTAAGTCGATGCTGGATAGTCTATAGCATTTCTCATGAATGTGGCTACCATATACATTATTTTTTTAATCCGGCTGGTAGTGCCAGAGAATTAGCGCGTTTAAATAAACGAACAAACTCCTAAGCTTTATTAAACATACATACATACATATTGTCACGCCTGTCTCCCATGGGGGTAGGCAGAGACTGTGGATTTCCACTTGCCACGATCCTGGCACACTACTTTCGCTTCATCTACATTCGTTTATCTGTTCATGCATGACCGTCAGTTTAGGGTGCTCGGAACATGGCCTTTTTTTAAGAACATCCGCAATTTGGTTGCGGAACGTTCGCCGAGGTCGTCCTCTTCCAACTCGTCCATCCGCACTCGCCATATATACTTGTTTCGTCAATCTCCGTTCATCCATTCTCTCTACATGACCAAAATCAACTTAACAAACCTTTCTCAATCCTTGTTACTACATCCTCTTTCACTACTTCACTCTCACTCTCACTCTCTCTCTCTCTCTCTCTCACTCCTTCTCGCTTTATTATGTTAGTATAGATTACATAATTATAGCTCTTTGAATAGCTTGCAGGTCCAAACTTATCTGTCACTTTTTTTTATAATGCTTTGTCAAAGGAAATCGAAAATAACTACAATAAAATATTTGGATACGCACGGAAATGTGTTTACGTCTTGAGAACTGACATCATGTCACACGCGTGGATTAGAAAAGTGGGTCCCACATTTTATGGTTAGTGGCAATAGGCTCGCCGCCTATTACATAGGACCTAAACATACCGGCGAAATGTATACATTTGTACACACCTGCCTAAGCCTGCGAGGAATCCTGGCGTGATGCTATAAATACAGCAATAAAATACTTTTATTTCAATATAGATACGAAATTTGAATTAATATGCGCAACTTGTACCCTAATGTGTATGAAGCCTACTATTTCACCAAAACGTGACTGTCGACTAAGATATTTTGTTTGTCCCAAAATTCGTGCCTTATAACGTTTCATGTTAGAGAGCCATCTATAAACTGATACACTGGAACAATTTCTTTTTGGGGTTCCGTTTTCGCTGAATTAAAACCATGAGGAATTTGAATCGATTTGATCGGAGTTTCTTTTACCCTAACCTTTAAGGAAAATTTAAGATGAAAGGGAATTATAGGATATTTTTTTTTGTTCTGCTTAAAAAGTCTAATGATTCTAAGCGCGACTGCTACGCTAGAGGTCTTGGGTTCGATTCCCAGGCGGAGCAGTGTTATTGATATTTTGTAAGCTCAGCACCGTTCAACAAAACTAAATACGGCCCGGATAAACAGTCACAGCTTAAGGACGCTATCAACATCAAGAGTAACAACAGTTACGCCAGTTATTTATAATGGTCCCAGGTAGGTACTGTAATATCGGAGAATCTCACCTAATTGCTGTAATTATGAGATTGGCTAGTACAATTAACAATAGATATTTTCAAATTACATAACATACATAACATAACATACCATCACGTCTGTATTCCCCGAAGGGTTAGGCAGAGGTGTACTAATGTACACCCACATTTCGCCGGTATGTTTAGGTCCCATGTAATAGAGGGCGAGCCTATTGCCATTAACCGGGCACAAATCCAGACTCCGAGCTGCTACTTGGAATTTCATAGACAACCCCAATAACACTTTGCTCGACCTGGGGATCGAACCCAGGACCTCAAGCGTAGCAGTCGCGCTTACGACCACTAGACTAATGAGGCAGTCCTTAATGTAATGTTTCAAATTACATTTTATTAAAAGTAGTTTTGTTCTAGTCGTTTTATCAAAAGACAAACATGTGTTAGGGCTTCGCCCCTTGTACATTAATAAACTTAAAGTAAAAGTATTTAAACTCTACTCGACAGTACTCGACTCCAAAATAATCAACACAAAATTGTTTAAAAGACCTCCGTGTAACACTGTTCAAACGTCAATTATTTGAACTTTTATTAAATAAATTTAATTATTCTGTTACTGAATACCTAGACAATAAAAATATATATAATGTAAATTTATTAATTGTTATATAGATTAAGAATTTGTACACCAGAAATGGTAGAATATAAGAAACTTTTATGACATGAACAACTAATTGTACTTTATTCTAACAAATAAACGCATCTTTCTTTATTTCTTCTTCTTTTTATGCCCAGCTTGGACGGAAAAGCGCTGTGAAGTTGTAAAAGGTTCCAGTGAACGCTAGCTAGACCATAGCCGGTCATGTTTGTGGCCAATGTCACGAATCCCAAGACCGTGATTATTCGGAAAGGGAAGGCAAGTGCCGGCAAGTTTTTTTTTATCAGCCCGGTTGATCCCACTGCTGGGCAAAGGCCTCCCTACCTTCCTTTCATTCCTCACGGTTTAAAGCTTTTATGGCCCAATCTCATAAGTAGGAGTCCAGTTCGTCCCGCCATCTCCACCTGGGCCTCCCGCGTCACCTAACGCCTTGTGGGCTCCACTCTGTAGCAAGTCTAGCCCTCAAGTCGTTCGACATACGGCATACAATGTTTTTTTAACTAAAAAAAATTACTTTTTACAAAAAAGTTAAACCGCCTTCAAAAAATAATAAAATAATTTCGTCTAAAACAGTTTGGGAAGTCGGTGACTTCTATTTGAGTGGGTCTTTTATTTTCGCCACCGACTTCCCAAACTGTTTTAGACGAAATTATTTTATTATTTTTTGAAGGCGGTTTAAGTTTTTTGTAAAAAGTAATTTTATTTTGTAATTTTTTAGTGTAAAGTTTTGTTTAGAAGTACTTCTTAGCCAACTAAACGCACTGCTCCAATAATACAGCGATGTTTCAGAGTAAACGATAATATCATCGATGTAAACAAATTTTAGATATTTGTTGATATACTCAAAACTGCTCAACCGATTTCGATAAAATTTTAACGGGACCACCTCTGAAGTATGACCTACCAAACAAAAAAGCAATTATTAAAATCGGTCCACAACTGGCGGAGATTTCGCGTAACAAACATACAAAAAAAAAAAAAAAAAAAAAAACATACAGACGAATTGAGAACCTCCTCCTTTTTGAAGTCGGTTGAAAAAGGTACTCCTATTCTTATACTGTTTGTGAGGATCAACCCGAGACCCAGGACCAATCACTCAACCATTGCCATCGCCGGTTGTAGAAAAAGTAATCAACTCAAAATACATACAGAACCCTTAAATAATCCGCTTAATATACATACAATACACCCCTAAAGCCTTTTGCCTTGAACAAAAAGGTCTATTTTCTTGAAAAATAATATTGAGAAATGTTCTTTATATCGAAACGATGGCTTTGTAATATTAGACTTCGGTTATGGACATGTCTTGTCCAATCACTAAAGCTAGAACCTAAAACGGTTTTTCTGAAAGCTTTCAAGATAATTCTTACTTGATCATTATATAACAAAACAGACTTTATAAGAGATAAATATCTCTAGATACATAAGCACTAGAACCTTCAAGAAAAGACTAAAAGATACGATATAGACAAAAAACATACCATCACGCCTGTATTCCCCGAAAGGTTAGCCACAGAAGTATCCAAGAACACCCATAAGTTCACCGGTATGTTAAAGTAAAAACTACACAACGCCAAACTTAGCTACGATTCTTACATACTTCTTTCGCTTCGTCCACATCCATACATCTTGTTATATACACGCACTGGTTGCGATCACTACGCACCTGACCTTTTTGAAGGACCTCAGCAATAAGGTCGGTGTATATTTTTCTAGGGCACCATTCATCCATTCTCTCGACATGTCCAAACCATCCCAACATATTACTCTTAATCTCGTTAGTTATATAGTGATATATCATCTTATAAACTGCAAACAGTGTCTTATCACAGTATTTCTCAATCTATCATAATCTTTTTAATATTGTTTAACACAATACCACCTACTAATTAGTTTCTGTCGTGAAAAATCACGCTATTCATCGCCGTCTATCAGCTCTCACGAAGGTTTAATATTTTTCTTAGAGTTTCTTCCTGTTACAACTTGTGAATTAATTTCATTAAAAAAAATATTCTTCAGCTTTATTAGTTTTGTGGTAATAAAAGGGACTGCTTTGTTAGGTTCGATTACCAGGTCAATAAAGGGACTGTTAAAACTCCGAGTTGCGACTGAGAAGAGTTTGAATTTGTGCTGCGTTCCTGGTCCTTGCCCTTAACATGGACTAATGCAATAACACCAAAGGAGTTGTAAATGCGTCGTCGAGCCTATTTAATAAAAAAAGAGGAGAAGGAAAGCGGCGGTAGTCTAATGGCTAGGGCGTCGGACTTGCGATCATGTGGTTGCCGGTTCGAACCCCACCCATTGCACTACCGACGTGAACCCACTCGTAACACAAGCATTGAGCTTAGCACGAGGGATTAACAAGAATACTAGTAATGTGTGACCCACATTGCTAGTAAGCTTTAAATTAAAAATATAGACAAAAATATATATAAAAAAAAAATATAGACATGCCAGCGAGGCATTATTACTAGGAGGCTTGGAGAATGATGTCTTATACTAGGCAATGCCTGTATCAATGGGCATGTCTAAACTTATACATATTTCTAACCCACCTCATGTATGGCAGACTACACTATCGATCGGTCAGTCTCAAGCCACAAGTACGTACTCAAGCGTGTTCTCCGAATGAATAATTTATTTAATTCGTGCACCAAATAACTTGTTGAATACTTAAGCACGCATACATTATGTATTGTCATGATCCCTTGGATTGGGGAAGGTTTGTACTTTACTATTTTCTCAGCTTATTATGTGGGTACTTTGAGGGGCTTTGTCACGATATGACGTCACGTTTTCCGGCTCAAGGATTCGGCGCCCGTATCATCCTGCCTTATACCTAAATATATTGGGT
Source organism: Subacronicta megacephala (assembly GCA_958496365.1). Classification (NCBI taxonomy): domain Eukaryota; kingdom Metazoa; phylum Arthropoda; class Insecta; order Lepidoptera; family Noctuidae; genus Subacronicta; species Subacronicta megacephala. Next base: position 2,246,078 of record OY292531.1, on the reverse strand, counting down.
TCAGCGTCTAGTCTAACTAAATGCTGAATATCTAAATTTTTAAACAAAGCGACAGCTACCAGATTTCCGCTAGAAATTTTCGAGCATACCGATTCCTATATGATAAACTGGTATCGGTATACCATACCAATACCGATAGTATTGGTATGGTATAATTCGCCTCATATTACTCGACAGTTTTTTGACCATTGACACGACGAGAAGGAGAAAATAAATTTAAATTAAACACTCTTTATTTGCACCTTCAAGTATTAAAAAAAACAGGATACATATTACATGTTTTTAGTTTGCAATAATTAACCCAAAAAGTAGTAATTTTAACTTTATAGAATTGTAGATAATAACTTTAATATCCACTATGACATCAGCGCCACCCTCAATATTAATATCAATTGAGACATATTTTTGACATGAGTAAAAACATGAGTAACAAACTTAATACCAAGGTCGGTATTTATTTAGGTGAGGTTAAATTGACATAACACATATGAGGAGCAGTATATGTAACACTGAAAGAAATAGAAGAAATCTGTTATTCAGGTTTTCGAGCAAAAGACACCATAAAAAGTCCAAATAAAAAAATATTCACAATTGAACCAACCCTAGCCTTAACAAATTGGATACCAAGAAATTGGTATCTACACATTTTTCAAGATCCAAGACCGAAAATGATAGAAAGGACTTGCCGAGATTTTCTCTTCCCGAAATATTTTTTTCTACCAAAAATAAACAAAGATTGATCCGACGTTTTTTGAGTTTCGGGACCCCAATAACAAGGCCTATGGTTTCTTGAAACGAATGGGATCACCGGGTTGATCCCTTTGGGGGTCGTAAGAGACGTCAAAAGAACAGTAAACGCCGGTCCCATTGCATTGTAAAAATGGCTAGTGAAGAAAATTGATTTTGTAAATCTGTTTACTATGGAATTTGTAAAATTGGACAGATAAATTTGCTAGTGGCTATATCTTCAAAAGGGCATTTCTGAAATTGCGGCTTGTGGCTATTATGTATTTAATACTCACCATCCCACAGTTGGACATGGTTTCCTCTCAGTACGAGTGGGATTAAGCTATAGTCCACCATGCTAGTCTACTACAGGTTGGCAGACTTCACACGCCATCAAGAAAAACTCAGGCGTTCATTTCTTTCACCGTCTACAATAAGTGCACACTTAATTGATACTACTACGTCATATCATCACGCCTGTATTATCTACATTAATATATTGCCAGTATTATATACATACGTTTTTCATCCTTTAATGTATCTATGTTTAATACTATAAAAGTTGTATTTTAATACGAACATGACACAAAATATAACTTGCACACTACGCAAAATTTCTCTTGCTGTATTTTTTTTCTTGCCCATTTCGCCTCAATTCTGGGCAAAGGCTGTATATATTGCTCTACTAAAATATCCAGCATGAAAAGATTTAATGAATATACCACGACGTAGCGGCATTACTGATTGGTAAGTGATAAAACACAGCGAATAAAGATCATTATCCCGAAAGATTTCAACAATTTTACGATTGCGGTATTTCGTGCTGAGTCTGGAATCCAATGAGGAAACATATCAGTATTCGAAATTTAAATCGGTTTGGCATTGGCTGGATACTAGTGAAGCGCTTTAGTGCTCTACGAGGGGAAGTGAAATGCGGGACGATGCGGGATTCTCAATTATTGTTCCGCTTGTTCTCAATTTGAAATACTTTAACTGGCAGTGTTTTGTTTTATTTTGGCGTATTTGAGCAAATATTTTCTTGATTCAGTCAAAGTAGTAGCAACTATGTCTATAAAACGTTAAAGTTTATTTTCTTTTGACAACAGGAAGAAATAGTAAAAATGCATCTCAAATTCGAAAATGAAAAAGAATTTGCTACGAATGACGTAGTGTGGAACCTATTGGCTTGTCCACACGGGTTACGGGATCGATTCCGGCGCGCAACGGAACTTAGAATTTGGTTATAAATCCAAAAAAAAAACTTTTTTTTCTTAACATTACAGTGTAAATAGTGCTCCAAGTCTGCAAAAACAGAATAAAAATACTATGAAAATTTTACAAGCGCTTCTTATCCTACAATATTACACTTTTGTCCTTGATAGTACGACTTAAGAATACTAATATTGCTAGGACATGTCGTAACTTCGGATGCTAGAATTACCGAAGATAGTCTGTTTTATGTAGGTGAGTCTTAGAACTTTGAAAAACAGGAATAGTTTTTGTAAGACCGTGGCTGAGATAGCACAAGCAAGGGCATTTTTTTGTGAGTGTTAAAGCTAAACCTTTAATTATTATTATTGGTGAAGGAATACATCGTGAGGAAACCTGCATGCCTGAGAGATTTTCTTGACGGCATGTGAAGTCTACCAACCCGCAGTAGGCTAGCGTGGTGGGCTATAGCCTAATCCCTCTCATTCTGAGAGGAGACCCGTGCCCAGCAGTGGGACAATGTAGTGGGTTGATGATGGCGATGATGATGATAGCTAAACCATTTTCTTTATAAGTTTGAAATTGTTTTTGCTTGCTGTGTTTGGCGCCTAATATTCTATACTCAGTTTTAACTATAGCCTGTATTATTAGTATGTATTAGTTGTAGGTAAACCAATAAATAAAATAATATAAAAGGGAGTAATAGTGAAGCTAAATAATTAAAAATCGGTCTATCCTTAAGGAATCAGAAATCAAATCGTCAGATCAGCAGTAACTAGAAAAAAGTGTCTTTAAAAGATCTATAAACAGAAATAAATATGAATTTTCGAAACCCACCCATTGCAGTACCGTCGTGAAACCACGCGTAATACGAACATTAAGTACGAGGGTTTAACAAGGATATTAGTAATGTGCGACCCACATTGCTAGTAAGCTTAAAAAAATCTATCTTCTGTCAGTAAACAATTCAGTCTATCCGTGATCAGGGTCACGGGTAGGTCGACGTTTTGGACGTCCAAATATAGGTACTACAAGCTTACCTAAATTTTTAATAATATCATATGAATATAACGGGATAAAATTCCCTTAAAAATAGTTTTATTTCAATGTCTAATATTCGCATAAGTATCAGAAACAAGTTAACATTCTACACCAAACAGAATTTAAGTTCTGCTGACAGAACCTATCCTTTTTGGAGATTGACAAACATCATAGTGGGGGTAATGCGTTGTTTTATATAAGGGTCTGTAGACACTGATACCCTCGAGGGAGGGTAGGTAGTGATAAATCGAATTTCATCAGAATTTTGCTTGTTTGGCACTATTTTATGAAGCGATCTATGGCTAGTAACATCTATTGAAAATGTTTAAGGATCTAGAATGATTACTTCAATATTTTGAGGGTAAACTTTTATCGTTTAGTTTTAAGACTTTTGTATTGTTCTCAAGTAAGTGACATTTATGTTTTTATTGATAATAAAGAGTCGAGTTATTCAAGAGTCGTAGCAAATGGCAGTCTATAGTTTTTGCCTACCCATGTGGGAAAAAGGCGTGAGTGTATGTATGTATGAGAATAAAGCCATTATTTTATGCCATAAAAAAAATGTATGTATGAGAATAAAGTTTCTTTAAACCTAAACCAATTAGGTTTAGGTTTAAATAAAAATCATTCTAGTTCCACGAAATATCTCCTACAAATGTAGCTAGAACATTCTATGTAGCCATTCGGTGTATCCGGCCTACGGAAACGCAAAGACTGTTGTTATCAGGATGAGTCCCTAGGGAAGTAAGGGACGAGATGAATTGAATGTCATCAGTGTTTCGCGGTCAAAGTACTTTGGTTGATAGGGCTGTCCCCAAGCTGCGGTAAGTGATGTCATCTAGAATAAGTTATTGGAGCGCTTTATGCGGAAAATTGTCGTGTCGCTTTTGTTTTTAAGTGTCAATCCTATTATGTTTTTTAATTCTTCAAAGAGTTTTGAAATGAGAAGTAACCTTTTTTCATTATTATTTCATTTGAATAATGAGACAAGGAGATTCTACTCGAATGAATCCTACTACTAAGTTTTTTTTTAATGAGCAAATATTTTAATAAAGGTTTGTTCCGGTTAATGACAATATGCTTGTTCCCTAGATGGGATGTACCATCGCAATGTGGGAGTACATTTGTACATTGGTACACCTCTGCTTATCCCTTCGGGTATACAGGAATTAAAGTAATATGTTTCATTTTATAAAAAAACACAGCTACAAACTCCTCTCGTTTATAATATACATAACATACCATAACGCCTGTATTCCCCGAAGGGTTTAGGTCCCATGTAATAGGGGGCGAGTCTATTGCCATTCACCGGGCACAAATCCAGACTCCGAGCTGCTACTAAGAATTTCATAGAAAAACCCAATAACACTTTGCTCGACCTGGGGATCGAAACCAAGACCTCTAGCGTAGCAGTCGCGATTGGGACCACTAGACTAACGAGGCAACGTTTATAATAATATATAATATTAAATTAATAATTTGGAAAACCCTCGACAATTGCATTATATCTCAACTGATTTTCATCAAACATAGTTTTGAACACTCCAGACTAATTCACCATTCAAACAAAAAAAAAAACAAAATCAAAATCAGTACATCCGTACGGGAGCTACGATGCCACAGACACACACACAAATACACAGACACATCAAACTTATAACACCCATCTTTTTTGCGTCGGGGTTAAAATATATTCTAATACATTAAAGGCTTTGGAGCTGAACATGTAAAACAATTATAAACGCATAATATTCAGTTCAAAGTCTACGCAGAATTAAACTTAAACATTTCTCACGCTCCGGTCTAAATTCTGAATTAAAACTATGCTAATATTTTCATTTAATTATAATATATGTAGATACACATCACTAAAATGTAATGAATTGTGTTATAATTTTATGAAAACTGTTACATTGAGCTTGTGGTCGAAGGCGCATCTACTTAGTTGGCCCGGATTCGATGTCCAAGTTGGGAAAAATGTTTTCTACTAGGATTTTCTCCGTAGCACCTCCGAGTTTATATTTGTGCCCGGTAAAATAGCAATAGACCCGCCCCAACCTCTACCAAACCCTCGGAGAATACAAGCGTGATAGTATATCGAAATACAGTTTTTTTAATTAAAATTTAATAACGGCCTCATTAGTCTTGTGGTCTTAAGCGTGACTGCTACGCTAGAGGTCTTGGGTTTCAGTCCGTGGTCGATCAAAGTATTATTGGGTTATTCTATGTAATTCTCATTAGTAGCTCGGAGTTTTAATATGTGCAAGGTGAATGGCAATAGGCTCACTCCTATTACATAGGACCTAAACATACCGGCAAACTGTGGATGTACATTAAGTACACCTCTGCTTAACCCTTAAAGATATACAGGGGTAATATATGTACATATATTAAATAGCAAAAGGCTCGCTTCAAAAAAATAAAAAACTGTAGGTGTATCTTGGTACACCACACCTCTACTAAAACCTCGTGGAATACAGGCGAGATGGTATCCAAAAATATTGTTTTTTTTTTCGTTAAATAATAATAATATCCTAATATAATTTACAATTTAAACCTTCAAGTAACTGAACTCCAACTAAAATTCATAAGTACTCGAAGAGAAACACATAATTTCTAGATGAAACTTTTAAATAATTTAATTAAAGTCGAAGTTCACATTAAAGTGTACTTTGGAATATTTAAATTTACAAAAAGTCTAGAAATCTCTAGAGCTATACGGCTGCCTACGTTTTATTTAATGAAAAATATGGATTAAAATCCATTAGTTTGAAAGAGTGAATACGATTAAAATAATTTGAATTAAGACACAGCTGCTGAGAAATGGACATTTTTTTTCTACATTTTCTGTGTCTATCCAAAGGTTGTCTGGAAGATATTGCATATAGCGATAAGGCCGTCATTACACCCTTAGTCTAATTATGTCCTTATTAATGTAGCTTCTTATTATGATGTAAAAATATTAATAAAGAAATATTATTATATTCTATAATATTTTTTTTATTTAATATAATTCGATACAAAAACAATTTTGTTATTATTCCTGGTGATTTCCGCTTTATAGATCTGATAGAATCCTGATAGATTTATTACACATAAAAATACAAAAATCAATTTTATTGCGCGCACAGACCAATTCCGATTAATGTATTCCGAAAAATGTTATAGGCACATAAAACTTCACGGAATAACCGCAATGATGCGAAAGATAATAAGTTTTTATGTACCAAAAAAAAATTAAAACTGGCACTGGAAATTGCCCTTTCATCTCATATTAATTAAAAACACAACTAACCTGCAAAATGAAAAGGTCATCGTTTGTTGTTTCTGCAAATTGGACAGCGGCGACCAACGACCATAATAATAATTAAACCCAAGTGTACACTTACACTAGTAACTACACTTAAACACTAAAATACACAGTACATATTTTTAAATCGTACACAATTATTTATACACTTAACTAGTTTAATTTCCTAGCAAAAGTTTGACTACGTTAGTGATTAGATCGTAGCGCGCGGCACGGTCCGCTACGGCGTAGCGTTCGGGGCGGCCGGCGTAGCACAACTGAGGCTAGGGCTACGCGAGCTACAGACAGCGCAAGTCCGAAGTTAGGCTGAGTATACAAAAAGTTGATATTCGAAATAGGAAGATGATTAAAGTTACTTTAGTCAATATCTTTTTGTATATTTACGCATTTTCCATGCTAATATAATAAAGTTATTTTAGTGAAGGAAAAATCCGACTGCGGGTAGAATTCGAAACTGTGACGTCACCTCAAAAACGCAAATTCAAAATGTGAAAGCAAATTTCGACCTGACAGGTAGGACTCGCGTTGGCTTGGTTAGAGACATAGCGTCTGATGTATCTAACCTGAAGAGGCAGGTTCGAATCCTGCCCGCAGTCGAATTTTTCCATCACTACAATAATTTTACTTGCGTAGTTTTTGTTTGTATTAAATTTTGGATGTATTTATGTTTTAAATATGATGAATTTTGACGCAGCATCTTATGATGTTTACTTTTGTTATGGACGAGGAGATCCTAAACCAACAAAGGATCCATATTATGTTGTAGTCACCAGCACAACAGGTTATACAAAACTGTCAAATTTCTCCAAAGTATTTTAAACCTTAAGGTGTTGGTAATTAAGTTCAAAATCAACTGAGAAAATTTGGCATTTTGTCGTAGCTTTATGTGCTGACGACCGTACATATACTTGAATCCAGTACCTATACTTTCACGGTGAAATTTTGTTGTCTTAGAGCCGAAAGGGTCATCGCATTCATCATCATGAACAACTCCAACCTTGAAATCGTGAAAAACGTCAGCAGTTTTTAAGAAGAACCCTATTTATCTGAAATAATTCTGGATACAACTGTCTTATTTATACTTTTAGGGTTAAACGCATAAATATATAATAAACATAAACCGTAAAATTACATAACATAAAATACCATCACGCCTGTTTTCCATTTCATACCATCACTGTTTTTCCCGTTCGGTTAGGCAGAGGTGTACTACTGTACACCAACAGTACTACTGTTCGCCAGTAAATATTTAGGGTTCAAATAATAGGGGGCGAGCCTATTGCCATTAACCGGGCAAAAAATCGAATGCCTCTCGTACTGAGAAGAGACCCGTGCCCAGCAGTGGGACAATGTAATGGGTTGATGATGATGGGCAGAAATCTAGACTCCGAGCTGCTACTCAGAATTTCATAGAGAAACTCACAAACATAACGTCTTAAAATTACTCAACATTTTTTTTAATAGCTTATTAACCGCTCATACTATGCTACATGCTTGTATTACGAGTGAGTTCACGCCGGTAGTGCAATGGGTGAGTTTCGAACCGGCAACCCCATGATCGCAATCCGACGACCTAGTCATTAGGCTACCACCGCCGCTTAATTGTTGTTAAAGTCCCTATTAAAAATGTCAACAAAAAACGATTTACATAACTTGTAACAATTTAAAACGTACATAAATTGTAGAACACATTTTACAAATTATTAACGAAAAAGTTTATCACATAGCATATGTCGCTGAAAAAGTAGTAAGCCTCATATACGAAGAGTTGGGCTATTCTGTATTTTTTTATTAACTTTTTCATTACAGATAACTGAACTGAAAAGTTACCCTTTTGTGACAACCCTAGCTAATGGAAAGCGGATGAGACAGAATTATACATGAACGCTTCTCGAGTTTTCATAGAATTCTATGAGAGTTTGTTGGAAATAAATGTATACTAGCTAAAATAATGGAAGCTATTCCTTACTATAGAATAACTTATACCCTACATCAAAAGTCATGATGATTTATTACCTTGTGGGAGACAGTGAGTAACGCTGGTTCAACCATTAAACCATACATTCAGAAGTAAATCTGTATGGTTTAATTAGAGTTGGAGCTTCACTAATGCTATTATGTATTTGAGAAAAGATGTCACGTCAGAAACTAAAGCGTGTTTGTCTATTACAAATCATTTTGCATTAGAAAGTTAATAATTATTATGCATATATTCTTCATCTTCATCAACCCATATATTTTCCCACTGCTGGGCACGGGTCTCCTCTCGGAATGAGAGGGATTAGGCTGTAGTCCACCACGCTAGCCTACTGCGGGTTGGCAGACTTCATACGCCATCGAGAAAATCTCTCAAGCATGCAGGTTTCCTCACGATGTTTTCCTTCACCGTTTAAGCGCGTGATAATTAAGTATTAATACGCACATGACTTCGAAAAGTCAGAGGTGCGTGCCTTGGATTCGAACTCGAGACCTTTGACATGGCAGTCCTATGGTCATATCACAAGGCTATCACTGCACTTATGCATATATTGCTATATATAATTAGATACATATAGGTTGTTGCTTGGTTGTTGTTTTAATATTAGATATCGTCGGGGTAAAAGGCCAACTTTGAATTTAATAACATTAAAAAATATTGAATATTATACCTTATAGTAATGGTTAGTTACGCTGTATTGGAGGATCCCCGACGATAAAATTAAGGTACGCGTGATAGTTTCAAGATGTGCGCACAAATTGACTGTAGAACGTAATGTAAAATGAGCGACGGCTTCACCGCTGCGATGTGCTGCGTCACTTCCAACTGTGACGTCATTGATACCATTTAGGGCCACCAGGTGACGCTGTTGCCTCAAGTTGTCAATAGAGCGACTGTAATCATGACTCGCTCTAACAGAACAGTCACACTCCGCCTCTAAATATCTTTAAAATTCCCATATTCAAAATCAAAATCAAATGTTTTTATTTCGACTAAGCTTTTACAAGCGTTTATGAAACGTTATTGACTCTAGTTGCACGGTTCCAAAAAGATGATCCTATGGAGAACACTATCTTTTTTAAATTCCCATTCCCTAATTTTGATTGGCCCTAATCAAGGGTTAGCGGGCACGTTAGATGACAAACTTTAGTTTTAAACGACGTAAAATCTGGAGGCATTAAATCTGGAGGATCCTCTAAAATGGCCATTTTATGATTCACTGACTCACGACTACACAACCAACGTGCCTCTAATATCCAGTATAGGCTGACCCCTAAGTGTACGAGAAGCCTATACAATGCGAGGTCAGCGTACACTGGAAATATATGGTCCTTGATGTAACTTTTTTCGTCGCGTCCCTCCATTTGTACCCAACAGTACAAATTACCGTTAGTTTTAACTTCAACCATGGCAAGTATGATAAGCACTTATCACCAAATTTGCATTAGAATACCTCTCGTTAGGAGAGGGGTTAAGCTAAGTATCTACAAAAATTAAAATATTAGTCAATGCTACTGTTTTTCCATTTACGCTTTAACTTTAAAGCGGCGGTAGCCTAATAGCGAGAGCATTTAACATTTTTACACATTTACAGATTGTCCCCTGTCGGCTGTAAAACATAAATATGAGCGGGTAAATTAATTCTTTCAAATCTGGTACATTTTCGCAGCTTACTCTATTACGAGCATATGAAATCAGCTTTATTTATTTGGGACAAAAATGTACATAACCTAAAAATATTTTTTTTGCGTAGGACGAGTCTTTTGAAAACAGTGTGCATAATATACTTGTATACGCAAACGTTTAAAGGTAACATTGAGGGTTCGAGTTTTATATGTGACATTATAGTCAAAGATTTATTTTAGTACGAAGTTTAGACGATAAAAAGGAAAACCAAGCAATAGAAAACAAAAAGTTTTACCTGAGGCTTTTGATGAGCTTAAGCAGAAGTTACTCAGAAAGTTGGTTAACTATAGCAATAAATGTTCCTTATTTCTCTAACCAATCAATTAGTAGATGTATTTCAGATTATACTTATTGCTAAAAACGTTAGTCAATCTCTTTATGATCCTTATTTTCTCTTCACAATTATAATGAGTGTTCCCCAAGGATCCATCGTAGGTCTCTTGGTCTCTCATCAAATTTTACACATCTCAATTCTTATATTGTCATTATTTATTTCAGTAACGATCTTATACCTACGAGCCATCCTGCCTGCTATCAATATCAGCGTCAGTTAATTTCATATTCATTTATTGAATATTCACAAGATAAATAAATGAGAACGAATATAATAAACAAATAAAATTCTTGATGGATCACTTACTTTTATTTGTTCGACACAGCGGATTTAACTGTAGTGTTCCGTTTTGACTTTTGATTGCTAACTGGTTTGGTCAACAGAAATCCGAAAATATTTATGTACGTACCGAGAATTTTTGCAGTACTTTTTTGGTTTTCCATTCCAAAACTTTAAAATTGATCAATTCGTAAATATTAATACAACAGCTTCGTAAATACTTAAATTATATATTAAATATTCGTATTCATCAAACTAAGCCAAAATCAGAAGAGTTATAGTATTTTTACACAAATATCGAACAGTAGGAGGTGTGTTTGATAATAAATTGCCATGTAGGCGGAACTAACTTGTCAGCATTTCCTGAAATCTTACGAAGTTAAATCCAGATATATTTTACTGAACAAAATGCAATATATTCCTATGATTTCTGGAATTTATTCCTGTACACTACTAATATTGATACTGGTTTAAGCTACGAATATATCTGTCATATATTTTTTACTAAATAGATATGCTAAAAAAAAAGAAATCTCGAGAACAAAATATTGAGAACTCGTAGAAAACCAAACTATGTATTTTTAAATACGAACGTTGAAAAAATACGTATAGTAGCACATGTCGTCATCGTCGTTTACTTTTTTCTTACCATAGACAAACCATAAACTTATCTAACTTTCCACCATCGTATAGATACTTAACATACCCTACATAGATAGGAAATCTAGTTGTCTAGCGTCCAAGCTCAGCTATCAACAGCAGGCTATCCAAATTTCCCGTACAAAATACTTATTTGCTAGATAAGCTAGGGCCCCTTTAACTCATAGCAGACCTGCAGATTTTTCTAAGCAAAAGCATACCAAAACAACCATGTAAAAAGTTAATAAGCATACAACAAGACTGAATCATATGTGTGAAATAATATTTGTGAATAATTTTCTAAATCATCAAAAGTCATCATTTTCTAGGCCTACTCCCTTTACTTAATGTATTCCGTATTCTAATGTCACCCAAAAAATAACATGGAATACGAATACAAAACGCCAATGTCGCGACGTATATAAAATAAACGATGACGACATAATCTGGCAACAGATACTTCTTCCGGCTGTATCCATTGGCCTAGTCATTATACTGTGTACGTACATCTCAATGCAGATAATACCAAAAGAGTTACAAAACATTGTCATATATTTTTATTGTTTTCTTTTATATTAAATATAAAGATGAATTCACATTATCATCAATATGTTTATACAGACAGACTCACGAGGCAATCTCTTGTCTAATTTGTTCTTTGAATGATACACGAAATTGCTTGGTGAGTCTGTGGAGACGAGACGTCTTATCATGTCACCCCTTGTCTTATAAGGCTTCGTAAGTGTATATAAAAAAAATCTTTTACTAATGTGAATTCATCTTGCGTTAGATTTAAAAAAAAAATTGTTAGCATGTTTGCAGCAGTTTGTATTTGTGTCCAGTTAACGATAATAGGCTTGAACTCTGTCTTGGATTTTTTTTAGGTCCAATTCAATAGAAAGAGCTTATTACCGGTAAACCTATGGCAGTACATCAGTACTCGTCTACTTAACCATTTGGGTACAGATTTGGTATTTTTGCTTCATTCTTATCATAATTATGCTCCATCTATAAATTATTGCAAAATTCATATAGAATTAGTTTGTCTAATATATCGATGGTTTTATAGCATATTTTTGCAAGTAATTCATTAAGTTATCACAAAAAAAATGGTTTGATTCGAAGCTTTTTTAACGTAACAAGACGCAAAAGCTATTTATTATTGATGTAAACTCGAGTTAAGAGCCTTGCACGCTAATAAAATTAGGCATCTCTCCAACTTCAGTTTCAATAAAACAAACTACTTACACTTTGCTTGCCAAATTTTTGTATCTTCACGCTTTTGTCTTGTGGTTTCAGTTGGACTATTAGCAACAGTGTTATCCTTTGTTTTATGTTGCTTTATTTTTCTGCTCGTTTTAGTTGGGTAGTTATGTCGGTTGGGTCCGGTAATGTGCGAGCGAGATAGAGCATATATTATGATACTATCTCGCTTGACTTTGGATTGCTTCTTCGTAACTACTTCCGTTTGCGTCATATCCAGTGTATATCAAACATAGTCGGAACAAACCTTTGTGAAATTTACTTGATTATTTGCCAGATGATTTAAATAAAACTAAGAACATTCTTAATATTTCTTCGATCAACTTCAGCTATGATAGTTAAATCAAGTATGCAGTGATTTTTTTCTTCCAAGTGCATTTTTGTAGATTGAGCGAAATAGAGTGAAACAGTTTAGAGAAACAATTGAGTGTGTGAATGAGATATTCACAGAAGCTCATTGTTTTTTTTTTAAGATAATAATTGCAAAATAACTCACTTATTCACTTTTACGGATGATCAGGATCATGTTGGTAAGTGGTACCTTAAGTATAAGCATAAGTTTGGTATGATAAATTCCGTAAAAATCGTTTTACACTCAATAATCCCAAAATCATAGATTATTATATTATTAAACTATTTACAGAAATACTTAAAATAATACAAGTACAATTTTAAATAAGATTAAACTCATTTTATTTCTTCATGATAAAAGTTACCTGTCACTTTCTATAAATAAAATAAAATAGCCTTTTATTTACAGTAAATTTACACTTCTTAAAATCTATGTATGTGTTAGTTTTGTTTAGTTTTATTCTACGTTAGTTTATTTAAGCATTCTATGTATTATTCATTATGTCACTTTCTATATCATCTCCTAAATCAAAATGCGTGTACAAAATTTATCTCTAGCTGCAAGGCCAGCCGAAAGTGCAGTTTTAATAAACCCAGGCATTGTTCCAACTTTCAATAAAACAAATGACTCACGATTGATTTTGCCAAGAAATTCGTTACTCCTTATCTGTTGGCGTTTGGTTGCTTTTCTGTATTGTATCAACTATCCATGTCTACCTAAACATCAAAGGTTTTTAACTGATATAATTTGTGTCACAGAAGAAAGAAACACACTGGAGCGGTTGTGGTTCAGTGGTAACGGCAGCGATTTATAAGTTGTAGGTCGTAGGTTCGAATTCAAACGGGCGTTTTACTTTGTGTAAATTAATGTACTTGTGGAAAACGGTGAAGGAAAACATTTAGAGGAAAACGGCATGTCTTTAGAGGAAAACCAAAAATTCGAAATAGGCCCGCGTAGTGGTTACGGCCCACTCAGACGCATCCAGAGGAGGCCTATATCCCAGCAGTGGCAACATTATAGGCCTATTATAGGCTAGTTGAATAAATTTAATATTTTCAAACCCCCATAAAAAAGTTACGAACTAGAAAAATTAGTTAAAATTGATTCAAAACTAAGGAAGTTATAAGCATTTTAATTGTGTGCTGACAACAACACAAGTCATATGAATGAATGGTATCATTATAAAGATATAAATTTCCAAGTGAAAGTAAAATACGATCTCAGGCAGTATTCGAACCTGGGTCGGAGTAAAAATTTATGTTTCTTAAAGTTCCCTAAAATAGATCAGTTGCATTAAATTGAACACCAGAATTTCTATTAAAAAAAAAAAGCAATTTTGACAAAACAACCCTTGGTTCGCGAAAAACTGTTTATCCTAGACTTGTCTAAATGTTGTACTGTTTCTGTTATTTATTTAATATGGTAACACAAATAATTCTCTGTCGATCAGCGCCCTCTAATGTGTAGTTTATGTTATAAGAAAATAAAGCAGTCAGTTGGTAACGGAAGAAACATTGTTTTAATAGGTTATAGGCCCAGTCCTGTTATTTTAAAAGTATAGATAGTGATCAAGTGTGTACAAAAGTAAAATGACGACAAATTACTTGGCGAACATCCCGAAATTACGAGGCCGGGAGAATTATGATGACTGGTGTTTTGCGGCGGAAAATATTCTCGTCTTGGAAGGCATGGCAGACGCGATCAAGCAGCCATTATCAGAAACTGCGACTACAAATGAAAAAGCAGAAGATAAAAAGGCAAAAGCGAAACTTATATTGACAATAGATGCATCACTTTATGTCCATATCAAACAAACAACTTCGACATACGACCTGTGGAAAACATTGAAGAATATGTTTGACGACTCAGGATATTCTCGAAAAATTAGTTTGCTGAGACATCTTATAAGTATACGCCTTGAAAACTGCGAATCCATGACCAGTTATGTCAGCCAGATCATAGATACAGCTCAAAAATTAAACGGTACCGGCTTCGATATAAATGATCAGTGGATCGGTTCACTTATGCTGGCGGGCCTACCAGAGAAGTTTGGGCCAATGATAATGGCCATTGAGCATTCGGGCATTACTATCAGTGCGGATTCTATAAAAGGCAAGTTATTAGACATGAGTGCAGACTTTGAGGTTAAGTCGGAAGGTGCATTAATCGCAAAAAATTTTCATAAGCGTGGTGGCAGCACTGGCTCAAAAGTTACAGGTAGAGCGCAACAATATGGCGGCAACAGAACGAATGGAATGAACGGAGCGGAACCGTCATGTGTTAACGTCAATGAAAACAATAATAAAGCGTCATCACATAGGAAAATAATTCGTTGTTACAAATGTAAACAAACGGGACATTACAAAAATCAATGTCCAGTTGCGAAGAATAACGCATTTAGTGCAGTTTTCATTGCAAAGAAATTCAGTCAGGCAGACTGGCACTTAGATTCCGGCGCAAGCACTCATTTAGTTTCGAATGTTAACTTGTTATCAAATGTTTGTTATCAACCAAAGATTAAGGAGATTATTGTGGCCAACCAAACAGTAGTGCAAGTTCTGTGCTCAGGAGACATGCAGATCACAACATCTGTCGGCGGCAAGGAGTTTGATATCCAAGTAAACAATGTTCTGTGTGTGCCTAACCTTACCACTAACTTGTTATCAGTGAGTAGAATCATAGCTAGCGGCAACAAAGTGGCATTTAACCAACATGGATGTTCAATTTACAACTTAAAAAATGAATGTATTGGAGAGGCAATGTTGGAGAATGGAGTGTACAGATTGAATGTAAAATCACAAGAACTCTTAGCAGCAGCAATGACAAATGTTTCTAGTATCACGTGGCACAGGCGATTGGGCCATATAAACTCGAGCGATTTAAATAAACTGAAAAATGGAGCAGCTGACGGTGTCAGTTTCAGTGAAAAATGTGATGCCAGTAAGGCCAGTTGCACAGTCTGTTGTGAAGGAAAACAGATGAGACTTTCATTTCCCCAAAGTGCACATAGAAGTCAGGAGGTTCTGGAGCTGATCCATGCAGACATATGTGGGCCGATGGAGAACTTTTCTCTTGGCAGAGCTAGATATTTTCTATTGTTTGTAGACGACTTCAGCAAAATGTGCACAGTGTATTTTCTGCGAACTAAAGATGAAACATTTAAATATTTAATACAATACAAAGAACTTGTGGAGAACCAACAATCAAAAAGGATAAAGATATTAAGATCTGACAATGGTGGTGAATTTTGTTCAACAGAAGTAGAACATTATTTGAGGAAATGTGGAATAGTCCATCAGAAAACTAACAGTTATACACCCGAACAAAATGGTGTATGTGAGAGAAATAATCGATCAATTGTTGAAAAAGCTCGTTGTCTTCTTTTTGATGCCCAGTTCAAGAAATCTCTTTGGGCAGAAGCCGTAAATACAGCGGTGTACATAAAGAATCGATCACCTGCTGCAGGCTTAGATAAAAACACTACTCCTTATGAAATATGGACGGGCAGAAAGCCAAATTTAGATCATCTACGAATATTTGGCAGTCCAGTGATGGTTCATATTCCAAAACAAAAACGAAGAAAATGGAATAAAAAGGCGAAGAAATTGTACCTAGTTGGCTATTCTGAGAATATCAAGGGCTATCGCTTATATGACCCTGTATCACATGAAGTCACTGTAGCCAGGGATGTTGTAGTCATGGAGCAAATGAATGACAGTTCAACAACAACCATAATGGCAGAACAAAAAGATGAGGTTACATCTGAAGAAGAGGTTACTGTGGGCAATGAAAGCAGCCCAGACTCAGAGGAAAACCCTAATGATGCGACCTATGTTCCAGATGAGTCATCAAGCAGTTCTGACGATGAATTTGCTGATACATTATTGCCAGAAAACTTGGAAACTATCTCCAGGCAGCATGATGTTAATTTACTAGAGAAGCGTGTTAGGCGCAGACCAGATTATTTTGAGGCTGCAAACATGTGCGTTGAACCAAGTGAACAGATTTCTCTAAGTGATGTGATGAATGGACCTGAAAAGGAACAGTGGCAGTGTGCAATAAAAGATGAACTGCAATCTTTTAGTGACAATAACACATGGGAGCTAGTGGACAGGCCAAAAGGTAGTACAGTGGTAAAAAATAAATGGGTATTTAAAAAAAGTATAACTGTGAAAATGAAGTGAAATACAGAGCTAGACTTGTTGCTAAGGGGTTCAGTCAAAAGAAGGGGATTGATTTTAATGAGACGTTTTCTCCAGTGTTAAGATATTCAACCTTTAGACTTTTGTTAGCTTTAAGTGTTGAATTAGATCTGAGTATGAATCATTTAGATGTACCTACTGCTTTCCTTAATGGATATCTTCATGAAAGTGTGTATATGGAAATACCAGAATGTTCTGAATTTAAAAATTGTAATGACAAAGTTTTAAAATTGAAAAAGGCTGTCTATGGGTTAAAACAATCTGCTAGAGCCTGGTACACTAGGGTAGAAGAATGTTTATTAAAGCTAGGATATTAAAAGTCTGACTATGAACCTTGTCTTTTTATGAAATGTGTCAAAAATGTAAAAGTTTATATTGCTTTGTTTGTTGACGATTTTTTTGTCTTCTACAACTGTCAGGATACATTCAAAGAATTATTAAAAGAATTAGTAGCCAAATTTAGAATTAAAAACTTAGGTCAGATGAAACAGTGTCTGGGTATGCATATAAATGTTTCTAAAGACTGTATTACTGTTGACCAGAAACAATTCATAGATACTGTTATAAATAAATTTAATATGTCAAACTGTTCAACTTCAGACACCCCTATGGAAATTAACTTGAAACTAGAAAAGGAAGTCAACAATGATATTTATAAAAATTATCCTTATCAACAATTAATTGGTAGTCTAATGTATTTATCAGTCCTAACCAGACCCGATATTTCCTACAGTGTAAGTTTTCTGAGCCAGTACAACAATTGCTTTAATGAAACTCACTGGAAACACTTGAAACGTTTGTTAAAGTATTTAAAGAAAACCAAAAATTATGGTTTAGTATTTAAGAAAACAAGTCTTAGTTTGCATGGTTTTGTTGATGCAGATTGGGCATCATGCTGTTTGGACAGAAGGTCATATACTGGATACTGTTTCATAATGTCAGGATCAGTTATTTCATATGAATCAAAGAAACAAAAAACAGTAGCACTATCCAGTACTGAGGCAGAGTATATGGCCTTATCCGAGTCCTGTAAGGAAGCAATTTATTTAAGAAACTTATTAAGTGAATTGATTATGTCATATAAAAGTATGCCATTGTGTTTATATAGCGACAACCAGAGTTCTATTAAACTATCATCTAACCCTTTGTTTCACAACCGCACAAAACACATAGATATAAGGCATCACTTTGTTAGAGAATGTATATCAAGTAGAAAGATAAAGGTCGAGTATGTTTCAACTACTGAAATGCCAGCAGATATACTGACAAAAAGTTTAAGTGCAGTTAAACATTATAAATTTTTGAAATTAATGGGCATCTGTGTAATTTAGATTATATTGTTTCAGTTTTATTGTATAAGTATTGAATTATTTGGTTAGGTCAGGGTGTTATTTATTTAATATGGTAACACAAATAATTCTCTGTCGATCAGCGCCCTCTAATGTGTAGTTTATGTTATAAGAAAATAAAGCAGTCAGTTGGTAACGGAAGAAACATTGTTTTAATAGTTTCCATCTGAAGTGATTTGTGTTCGCAATATTACCTTCTAGTCTCCACCTTATTGGTACAGTTTCCAACAGCGGGCCCAAAGGACTTGTCTCAATTCGAAGCAAACGTGTCGGGGAATTTTGGATCTTGCCACTTGCGGACAAAAGTGTGAATTAATTTTGTGGCACTTTTTTTGTATTAATTTATCTTTACAAGCTTATTGAAGAGGAATACAAATAAATTTACTGCCTCATTAGTCTAGTAGTCTCAATAGCGACTACTATGCTAGAGGTACTGGGTTTGATTCCCAGGTCGAGCAAAATGTTATTGGGTTTTACTATAAAATTCTCAGTAGCAGTTCGGAATCTGGATTTGTGCCCGGTTAAAAGGCTCGCCTTCTATTACATGGGACCTAAACACAGCGGCGAACTGTGGGGGTAATCTTTAGTATACCTCTGCCTAACCCTTCGGGGAGTACGAGCTTGATGGTATGTGATAAGTACGGGAACAGACGAGTGAAACAACTGGTTGCTAATAACGCACTGACGTTTATTGGCTTGTTAACTAAGTGGTGCGTAGGCACACGCACACATACTTAACATTCCTCCCCTTAGCTTAGGAATACAAATCAAACAACTAAGCTACAATAACCTAATACTATTGCTTAAATATAAGTACCCTTTAATAGAATAATTTGTAGTTGACTTTGGGCCGGTTACGTTTAGAACGTGGTGTGGGCGCAGGCTCACTTGCCTGCTGTTGCGGTAGCACTTCGGATAAAGCCTCCTGGAACTCCTCCTCCTCCCCCGAATTGTCAGGTGCTGAAGGCTGTGAAGCAACTAAGGGTGAAACTGTTGGAATGGCTGATCTAGCCTTATCGGAACGATCAGCAGCTATTGACGTGTCCTCACCCCCTTCACCCGTGTCTCGCCGCGACGTCTCGTCAGTAGACTGCGTCTCTGATATTGTGCTACCACTTGGCTCCTCTAAGTCCATATCCACGTCTTTATCATCATAGCAATCATCGCCTTTATACTTAATGATCTGATTTTTATGCTTCCTCGCGGTCACCGAAGTTACTACGTCCCTGATTAAATACAATACTTTGCCAATTTTTTTTATCACTACCCCTTTGCACCAATTATGTTTACCATTGAGTGTATGATTTTTATAATAAACTATGTCACCAGTGGCAAACACTGGAGTATTATGACCACTCATATTATTTTGCAAACACTGTTTACGTTTAACCATATCAGCAAGAGCCGTGGACGAAGGCGATGGCGATTCCAATTTAATTAGATCAAGACGAGTCCTAAGCTTCCGACCGTATACCAGCTCAGCCGGTGAGAAACCGGTTATAGTGTGAACGGAATTCCTGTAGTCAAACAAATATTTTACAAGTTTGTTATTTACATTTCGCTCCCCATTACAACTAAGCAAGCTTGTTTTAATACCCTTTTTAACTATCTTGACATAGCTTTCTGCCTGTCCATTGCTGGCTGCGTGGTATGTCGGAGACGTCACGTGAGAAATTCCGTTCACCCTACAGAAGGTCTCAAACTCACGTGATGTAAAAGATGTACCATTGTCACTGACCAGTGTATGCGGAATACCAAATCTTGCCATAAATTCGTATAACCTGTCAATTGTTGCTGAAGAAGAAGTACTACACTTCATGTTGTAAACTTCGACCCACTTAGTATAAGCATCCACTACCACTAAATAGGTGTGACCGGTAATCGGTCCCAGAAAATCAATATGTATCCGGTAAAACGGTGTTGGAGGGTATTCCCAGTGTGCAATCGGCGTCCGTGGTGGTGATGGCCGTACCTGCATGCAAACATCACACGATCCTATCAAACGTTCTAACGCTGCGTCTATCCCCGGAAACCAAAAACGCGCTCTGGCTTCCGCCTTTGTCTTAACTATCCCTAAATGAGATTGATGCAATTCCATTAAAATTTTACCTCGTAATTTTTCTGGAATTACAACCTTGTGTCCTCTCATAATACATCCATTTTCATAAGACAGTTGCGTCCTACACGAATGGTACGGTTTCAAGCGATCATCAGATATTTTCCTAGGCCATCCATTTAATACAAAGTCCACTACTTTACGCAAGGTCACATCTGTATTAGTGGCGTCGCGTAATATTTTTACGGTTACGGGTAGACTACCTTCTAACACAAAATTAATGTACGACGCTCGATCGACATCGGGTAATTTCGCCAATATTCCATGTGTGTCCCTTTCCTCCTCCGCCTCATTCGGCAGACAGGCGCGAGATAAGAAATCCGCGCTGTTATTAGCGCTACGCACATATTCAATTTTGTAATTATAACCGCTCAAATATAATGCATACCTCTGTAGTCTATTTGCTGAAACCTCCGGTATCCCACGGTGCGGTCCAAAAATCGACAACAATGGCTTATGATCGGTACGAAGAATAAACGGAACAGACCTGCCGTATAAATACTGATGGAAGCGCCTAACACCAAAAATAATCGCGGTCGCTTCCTTTTGAATCTGCGAGTAACGTTTCTCAGCTGCATTAAGTGTTCGCGACGCAAAAGCGATCGGTCTCTCAACCCTATGGGTTTCTATTTGCGATAATATTGCAGAAAGACCCGTCGGTGATGCATCTACAGTTAAAATAATAGTTGCCTCTGGGTTAAAATGTGCTAATACTTGATCTGATGCTAAACATTTTTTAATAGTTGTGAACGCTTCATCGTGTTCCCGTTTCCAACACCACCTGTTACCTTTTTTTAATAACTCATACAAAGGACATAAAATCGAAGACGCATGAAGAATAAAGCTTCTGTAATAATTAACCAACCCCAAAAATGACTGTAATTGATTAATATTAGTCGGCACTGGTGCCTCCATCATGGCTTTAACTTTCTGTGGTGATTTATGAAGCCCCTCTTTATTAATTACGTAACCAAGGTAATTAACCTCGTCTTTAAAAAACACACACTTATCTTTTTGTAAAGTGAGACCCGCATCTTGTAATTTTAGCAGTACTTGATGTAATCTTTCAAGGTGTTCAGATCTAGTTCTCCCGGTTATTAAAATATCGTCAAGCATACAGAGCGTGCCGGGCACACCCGCCAGAACGCCCTCCATTGCGCGCTGGAACACGGCCGGTGCGCTTGCAATACCAAAACAAAGACGTGTTTGTTTAAAAATCCCCCTATGCGTATTTATACAAGTTAATTCTTGTGACTCATCATCTAATAAAAATTGGTTGTAAGCATTTGACAGGTCTAATTTAGTGAACTGCTGTCCCCCTTCCAACTTAGAAAAAAGTTCAGTTACAGTCGGCAAAGGGTACTGATCGATAATTAACTGTTTGTTTACACCAGTGGAATAATCGGCGCATATACGTATAGATCCATTTTGCTTTAACACCGGCACGATCGGTGACGCATACCGCGCGTGCTCAACCGGTTTCAAGACCCCTATTCCTACTAAACGATCTATCTCTTTATCTACTTTACTTTTCAAAGCGAAAGCTATCGGTCGGGCCCTAACAAAAACTGGTTTCGCATCTTCCTTTAATTGTAATTTTACTTTAAATTTATTGAATAAGCCTAACTTATCCGAAAATACCGAAGGATAACGGCATTGCAACCTAACAAACCAATCCTTGTCATCTAATTGTTCACAATATTGTATTGGCGACAATCCTAAGTTGAATTTTGAAATAAAGTCGCGGCCGAGAATCGGCGGGCCGCCGTCTCGCACTACATAAACACAAAGTAAGTGTGATGTTTTCGCATAAGTAACTTGTAACTGCGCTATACCCACACACACAATTTTATCACCCGTATAAGAAAACAAACTTTTACTGGTCATTGACAATGGCACACTGCAAAAATATTTTTTATACGTTTCTTCAGAAATAGCTGTTACGGCCGAACCGCTATCTATCTCGAATTTTAATTCGATCCCTGCGACCGACACAGTTTCTGTCATCGGTTCCCCTTTAACTGACCGAATATTAAACAACTCACCGTCGTCATCGCTTTCATCCACAGCTCTCGATTCGACGTAATTTATCTTTTTGCACATCCTACGTAGATGCCCCGTAGCATTGCATTTCCTACATTTCGATTTCGTGAACCGACACTGAGATGTCTCGTGATTATAATAGCCGCACACTTGACACTGCACTTTAACACCCGAACTAGGCGCCGCTTCTGGCTCCAGTTGCGTAGTCGTTCCCTTCGCCCGCATAATCTTGAACAGCTGATCGTGCGGCGCGGCCTGGACACTCGTGCTCGCTGCTGCCCGTGCCCTCCGCGCATTCTCCGCTAACTCCATCGCCTTAGTTAAGGTTAGGCCCGCGAGATCTTTTGCGAAGAGCTTCTCTCTGTCTGGGCCCGGTAACATCCCCATGACAAATTTGTCCCGAAGAGCCTCTTCCACGTTAGAAAACCCGCAGTGCGCTGTCAGACCGCGCAACCTCGCGGCCCATTGTGCATACGTCTCCCCCTCTTGCTGCGACGCCGCGTAAAAATTGTGACGTTCACCGAATCCACACCGCTTTGGGGTAAAATGCTCGTCCAAAAGCTTCAGTATGTCATCGTACGGTACGTCCTGCAGCTGCTTTGGCAACGCGAGGTCCACTGCCAACTTGTGTGTGCCGTCGGCGAGTGCGCTCAGCAAGATAGCTCGTCTCTTTGTTCCCGTAGGATCGCTCGTCCCGGTGATGTCGTTAGCCACAAACCACTGCTTAATGCGGACTTTGTATGTCTCCCAAGACTGTACATTGTGATCAAACACCGATAAAATGCCAAAAACTGAGCCGGACATTTTAACTTCTTTTTTTTTCGTATGTGGGTACTCGTCGCCAATGATAAGTACGGGAACAGACGAGTGAAACGACTGGTTGCTAATAACGCACTGACGTTTATTGGCTTGTTAACTAAGTGGTGCGTAGGCACACGCACACATACTTAACAGTATGGTATGATGAATCAGCGAGTGAGTGAGTAGTATTCAACTTTTATATAATATCGCGTCTTCGCCCGTGTTTCTTTGTCATTTCACGGGATAGCCTATATCACTCAGGAATAATGTAGCTTTCTATTGGTGAAAGAATTTTTCAAATCGGTGCAGTTAGTTTCAGAGCCTATTCAATGCAAACAAACGAACAAAAAATCAAATCTTTCTTCTATAAAATATTAGTTTAGATATAGATAATAAAATAGATTGAAGATAAATAAAATCAGATGGATATTAATTCCCATTTTCCCAATAATTCTTTACTCCAATTACGATACCCAAGGCAATTAACTTAAATAAATTAGCTAATGAATCACAAGAAATCACAAGCAGATGATACATTCAAATTAATTTATTTCAATTGAAATTAATGGTTAATACAAATCACTATTTGCTATCTTGAAATAAGAGCAGAAAATTTATTTAACAGAAATTAATAAACGTTTATGCCGAGATGTACTGGACCCGCATTTAGTTCGTTTGTTGTTAGTACTCTTGGGAATGGCCGTTATTCAGACTTCCATTTTTTTATAAAGTTGTAGCGACATCTAGCGCGCTACATGGAACTACGTCGAGAAATCCTGAATCGCGCAAGTGGAGTTTACCGCGCGATTAGAGTATATACAACCGCCTGACATCAACCGTCGGGCCGTAGCCCGCCAGGCAAAAACACCTGCCTGGTTGGAGGATCCTCCCTTTGGTTGGAGGGGCAATACATCTCGCCTCTCTACAAAGTTATTTTAGTGAACAAACAATTCGACTGACGTCTGACGCCTGAAGTGACCTCAAAGGCGTAAATTCCGAAACGGCGGGTGGGACTCGCGCCGGCTTAGTTGGTCATAACGTCGGGTGTCTCAAACAGAAGAAGTAGGTTTGAATCCTGCCTGTAGGTAATCTAAGTTTTCCATCACTTTTTCATCACATGAACAATTCATAAATAATACGTGTAACTGTTTTTGGAACTAATATCACTAACCCATTATCTCATTGTCCCACTACTGGGCACGGGTACTCCTTTCAAAACGAGCAGGATTAATCTACCTACTGCGGGTTAGCAGACTTTACAAGCCGTGGAAAGGTCTCTCAGTCATGCATGTTGGTATTTAATTATGTTAAACAATGTGTTAATGTGTTACACATGACTTTGAAAAATCAGAGATAAGTGCCTTGGATTTGAACTCAAGATTTTTCCTTAGCCGTCGAATAGTTATATCAAATAGAATAGGTATCACAGCACTTTTTGGGACCAAATAAATAAAATAAAAATAAATCCTTTCTTTCCAGTATTTTCATAAATCATTTTGATTCGAAAGCATAAAATCTTGTATGAATTTAGAAAATCAAGAAAACTGAGACGACACAAAAATAATTACAAATGACATAGACGTAGTCGACGGCTTAAAATCGGCATGGAATATTAATTTCTCCTATATTTTGTGAGAAAAACATGGCCCTCCCAACACATTATTTTTTGCTCGTATATTAAATTCAACTTGTCGGTCTTAATATTTCTTAGTTTTGGCAAGCGCGTGAGTGGATTACTTATTTCAGTAATGACATGAAATTAAATATGAAAGTAGAAAATGGTTTTGGGGAATCTGACCTTGGATGGAACGTTTTTCTAACATAGTCTACTTATATGCTATTACAGTGTTCGAAAATAAACCTTATTTCTTCTTACTGGCTTTTGACACCTATTAAAGGATTTAAGACTGCCTCGTTGGTCTAGTGGTCCCAATCGCGACTGCTACGCAAGAGGTCTTGGGTTCGATCCCCAGGTCGAGCAAAGTGTTATCGGGTTCTTCTATAAAATTCTCAGTAGCAGCTCGGAGTCGAGATTTGTGCCCGGTGAATGGCAATAGGCTCGCCCCCTACTACATGGGACCTAAAACATACCGGCGAACTGTGGGTGTTCATTAAGTACACCTCTTCCTAACCCTTCGGGGAATACAGGCGTGATGGTATGTTATGTTAAAGGATTTAATAAAGTGTCAAACGCCAGTAAGCCAGTCTTCGGATTTAATTGCATTATTTAATTCCCGAGTTTATAGCAAACGAGTAGCTACTTGATGGTAAATAATCAACGCTGGCCATGGATATCTGCAAAACCAAATTAGTTGCAGATGCGTTACCGAGCCTATATAAGGAAAAGGGAGGAGAAGGAGAAACGAGAAAGGAAGGGGACTCAGGGAGGAATTCGATCTCCGGCGCTCCAAACTCACCGTACGCAACGCAACAGTATGCATACTGCTACTTGACGTCGATACTCTGTGGGAGGGTAGTACTTCCCCGGTCGTGCGACCCATTCATGGTGTCATGTAGACATGCTACTACTACTACAAGAGTTTCAAATCCGTAAGGTATAGCATCCATGGTTACAGGTAGACCGAGTTGTTTTATTGTGTTAAGGATCAAATACGTCGGGAAAATAATAGTATCAATATAACAATGATAAAATCCGTAAAAAGTAGTTTCGTTTCAATGTCTAAGATTCGCATTACAGGTGTCAAGAACCTGATAAGAAAAATGAGTGTAATGTAATTTATTTACTATTTGCCTCATTAGTCTAGTGGTCTCAAGGGCGACTGTTGTGCTAGAGGTTCCGGGTTCCATTCACAGGTCAAGCCAAGTTGTATTAGGTTTATCTGTGAAATTCGCAGTACCAGTTTGGAGTTTGGATTTGTGCCCGCATAATGGCAATAGGCTCGCCCCCTATTACATGGGACATAAACATACTAGGCGTGTACATCAATCAGTACACCTCTGCTTAACCTTTCGGGGAATACAGGCATGATGGTATGTTACATTATGCGTTACAAGAAACCAGACGGGAAAATGAATGTAATGTAAGGTTTTTAGACGTAAAGCAAAAGTTGACTAATAAAGCAATTAGTCGACTTTTGGTATAGATTCAGGATACTACACGAAATTATTCCTTTTATTATGTATTATATAACACATTAATTATATTCCATTGTATCTAATTCAGGTTCAGCTTCAAGACATTATATTAATTAACAAAAAAAAAAACATTTGTTCTTTGTAAGAAACAAAATGGATCCTTCATTAACACAGTCGGTCTTTGTTCTATTATTCTTTGTGTAACTACGTTATTACTTAAGTGGGAAATGATTGTTAGTAATGTAATTTTTTTCTTTGGTTATACTTATTCCTGTAGATACCTACAGGAATAAGTATAACCAAAGAAAAAAATGAAGAGAAAGATAAAAACTAAGAGAATTATAACAACATAATTGATCTTGCAGAATGGTTATGTTTCTTTTTAATATTATTTAATTTGGGTTGTAAATCTCACGGATACCTATATCAACCCCATGGTACTTTATAATAAAACTATTCATGCCTAAAAAAAATACAAATTACTAAAATATGGATAGGTACGATGCCAGCACATCAAGTTACCATTAAATGTCAAATCTGCTCAGTTGATTTTGAACTTAATTTTCAACAGTTTAAGGATTAAAATCTTTTGGGGAAAATTGACAGTTTTGTATAACCTGATGTGCTGACGACTTTACTTAACCTTTAAGAACGGTAACACTTTTTTAAAAAAAAAAAGCTTACTAGTACTGTGGGTCATACTTTAATTTAACCCCTCGTTCTGAGCTAAATGCTTGTATTACGAATGGATTCACGTCGGTAGTGTAATGCGTGAACCGGTGGAACCGGCAACCACATGATCGCAATTCCGACGCCCTAGCCATTAGGCTACCGCCGCTTTGTAAATTTTGGTCATGTTCAAATTTTTGCCAAAAATAAACCGACCTTTTGGTACCTACAGACACAGAATGCCACATAAGCCAAAATTAATTTTTAATGAAACCTCATTTGTTATTCAAAAGCTTCCCATAATTTAAGTTACATTCGATACTATCTACTTACATAGTAATTACCGCAAAAAAAAATCAAAGACGTACTATAATAATTATGCATTGAAGCCGTTATTATCTACTGGTAAACTACCCCTTAATTCTAGATATAACTTAAAAAACAAAACTTTTATTCCCAGAATTGCGTCGAAAATATCACTACAAAAGAATACAATGACCTTCAAGTGTCAAACGCGTTCTTTGACCTAAGTACAGTAATAATTTACGGGTCTAGATATCTAGGTCGCACGGAGCAATCTCCTAATACGGCTCCGGAAATCTCTTGTGATTCTGGTGACAATGGTGATGCGGCTTTGTGTGTGGTCCAAGTGACAGCGATATTAATAAAAAAAAATATAAGCATGATATTTTTTGACCACAACTCGCCTGATGTTAAGCAAGGATGTGGTCTACGATAGAGCGCGCTTTTTTAGAAGAAACCTATTCACTCTCGTCTTGAAGACACCGAAATTGTAGGTCTCGGGGCATAAAGAGTCCGATTCCGATTTATAGATTAAGATCAGCCTCATTCCTTTATTGGTCCTCCGGTACGCTAGAGATCGTGAGTTGGATTCCCAGGTTGCGCAAAGTGATATTGAGTTTTTCTATTAAATTCTCAGTAGGATCTCTGAGTCTGGATTTGTCCTCGGTTAATAGCTCACCCCCCATTACAAGGGACCTTAACTTACCGGCGAAGTCTGGGTGTTGGGGAAAAAAAAACATTGAATTTAACCCCTCGTGCTAAGCTAAATGCTTGTGTTACGATAAGGTTCACGTCGGTAGTGCAATAGGTGGGTTTTGAACTGGCAACCACATGATGGCCAGTCCGACGGCCTAGCAATGTCAGTTTTTTTTATGCAGGCGAGGCATGAGTTGCTTAATATAATGATTGATTAACAGGATTATTTATCCGGCTCTTTTTCTCGCCATAGCCTCTTCCCGCTCATGCCTTGCACTGTCTCCTACGGAAGTATTTCTTGTCTTTATTTCCGTCACACCGTAAAAAGCTAGCACAAAACACTGGCGCTGTTTATACAGTCACTATTTATTTGGGTTTGTTTGAAAACCATAACCCAAAATACTTGAACGTGCTTGAATTCTCAAAGGGTAAGACAGAGATGTACTAGTACATACCCACATTTCACCAATATGTTTTAGGTCCCTTCTAAGAGAGTCGTAATTGCTTTTAAGGCACAAAACCAAAATCTGAGCTGATAATAGTAAATGTTCATGAAATTACATCGATACAAATCTTAAATCGCACAAGCAAAATTATTATCAACCTATTTAAATGTCTAACTGCTTTGTATGGATCTCCTTATAGAATGAGAGAGATTAGGCTATAGTCCACCACGCTGGCCTACTGCGGGTTGGCAGACTTCACACGCCGTCAACAAAATCTTTTAGACATACAGGTTTCCTCACTTGAAGTCGAGACCTTTGGTTGATCCTTAACTTGGCAGTCCAATGGTCATATTATATAGGCTATCACTGCACTAAACAGTAACTTGACCCTCTTTAAATTATCCAGGGAACTAATTTACGATATCAATCCCGAATTGACACAATAATTTTAATAGGTATATTTTTACTGTAATTTTTTTCAAGCAACCGGTCGCGATTGCCGGTGTACGATACCGGTCCCAAATTTATAGCCGCTGTAAAATGAAACAAGGTGAAAGTATTACGGATGCATGTGGATGGTACAAGATCGAAGCTGATAATATACTGTAACATGTTATTTTTTTTTTATGGGATTACTCGGCAAACGAGCAGGCGAGCTACCTGATGGTAAGTAGTCATCAGTCAGTTGCAGATGTGTTGCCGAGCCTATTTAGCGAAAGGGATGGGAAGGAGAAAAGGAGAAGGAAGGGGATTGGGGAGGAATTGGGCCTCCGGCCCTCCCGCTCACCGTACGGAGCGCAGTAACGAAACGCTACTACTAGGACGTCGGTCTTCTGCGAGAGTGTGGTACTTCCCCGGTCAAGCCGGCCCATTCATGCTGCGAACAGCGTGGCTCTACCACAACAAAGTCATCTTGTAGTAGTAATAGTAAATCCTATGTAGCTTGAGATACGACGCGTGAGCACGATCTCGAGATGTATTTTGCATGACCATAAAATCGTGCCCGGGATAAGGGAAGAGTAGTAAAATAATATGTCAGGGACACTGCAAGTATTCGAGTAACATCTATTCTGTTTTGTATAACACTAGCTTTCCGCCCACGGCTTCGCCCGCATGGTTTATTGGCTTTTCTATACTAAAATATGTATGTATTATACATATAAACCTTCCTCTTGAATCACTCTATCTATTAAAAAAAACCGCATCAAAATCCGTTGTGTAGTTTCAAAGATTTAAGCATACAAAGGGACCTAGGGACAGAGAAAGCGACTTTGTTTTATACTATGTAGTGATTATGCGTCACTAAAAATAATATATTTGTGAAACAAAAACCGACGATGTCAAATCTCTTTTCTTCATTGTCCGCGACATTTCCTACAGTTCCGGCGGTATGAAACTTTGTTTGTTCGCCTTCGACCCCAACGACATGGTGTCATGTGTTCACAATTGTATGTGTGTGTGTATGTGTGAGCGAGAGAAAGTATAATAGAGCCAAATCGCAGACCTCATTTAAAATTAGTTATTCATATTCAAGGTAGAATGTCTGTAAACACTAAAGTGCAAACTTCCCCTTTAATAAAAAAGTAACTCTTTGTTTGCTTTTAAAAGTAGCATTACTACGTGTTGTTGCAAGTTTATTGTTTAAATTTTATGTTCGCAGCGTTTACTGTGCTCATTTTCTTGTATACTAAACACGAATACAAACTGCAAAGACGAGGTTGAACATTATATAGTAGTACAACGTGTATTTTTACTCGGATAACTTATTATATATATACAACGTGAAACATAATAAGCGCAAGATTTGAAATTTGTTTGTTCAGAACTTACTACTGAATCGATTACAGTGGCTTTTGTCAATTACCTGAAATAATGACCCCTTGATGCATCGTTTTGTATCTGCGGACCGAATATTTAAAATATTAAGACTATACTTTATATATATATATATATATATATATATATATATATATATATATTACTTTAATAAGTCTAGGTACTGCACATTTATTGAAAACCGTGCCTGACTGATATTGAAAACAAACTAATTTAGCCCGCGAGGTATCCGTAATTGGAACTGGATATTGAATTTAACTGGTCCAGTTTAAAATTAGAGTCGTAAAAATAAAACAGACTCAGGGGAAAGCACGTTCGTTTTAAATGGTTGTAGATACATTATAGTGGCTATACATTTTAAACCTAGCTATATCCATTCAAAATGTGCAGTGATAGCCAAGAGATATGACCATTGGACTGCCAAGTCAAAGGTCTCGAGTTCGAATCCAAGGCACGCACCTCTGACTTTTCGAAGCATGTGCGTATTAATAATTAATTATCACGCGCTTAATCGGTGAAGGAAAACATCGTGAGGAAACCTGCATGCCTGAAAGATTTTCTTGAGGTCGTGTGAAGTCTACCAACCCGCAGTAGGCTAGCGTGGTGGACTATAGCCTAATCCCTCTCGTTCTGAGAGGAGACCCGTGCCCAGCAGTGGGACAATGTTATGGGTTGATGATGATGTCCATTCAAAAGAATATTCAATTAACAGACAAAAATATAACAGGGCACGACTAATAGCACTTATTTATTATAGCCAACGAGATTTAGATTTAAAACTTACTAGCAATATGGGTCGCCCTTTACTAGTATTCTTGTTAACACCTCGTTCTAAGCTAGATGCTTGTATTACGAGTAGGTTCACGTCAGTAGTGCAATAGGTGGGTTTCGAACCGGCAACTACATGGTCGCAAGTCCGAAGCCTTCGCTATAAGGCTACCGCCGCTTCTATCCATGTCTTCAACCCGTCAACTCCCTTAATATGGCCAGAATCTGTTGTTTTGGGATACCATGGCTTGATTGAAAATGACTGCCTCGTTATTCTAGTGGTCCCAATCGCGACTGCTACGCTAGAGGTCTTGAGTTCGATCCCCAGGTTGAGCACAGTGTTATTGAGTTTTTCTATGAAATTCTTAGTAGCTGCTCGGAGTCTGGATTTGTGCCCGGTGAATGGCAACAGGCTGGCCCCCTATTACTTGGGACCTAAACATACCGGCGAACTGTGGGTGTACATTAAGTACACCTCTGCCTAACTCGGGGAATACAGGCTTGATAGTATGTTATGTTGAAAATAAATATTGTAACTGTAATTGAAAAGCATTTTGACTTCGAATTAATTAATTATTTATAGACTTCCAACAACGACCGGTTACATCCAACGAATCCCAGCGACCTTTACCCTGTCTATCTTGTTGGAGGTGGTCCCGCACTTCGTTCAGCGTCGTCTAGCAGTGGACCTTATTTGGCTGATAATGATGATGATAATGATGAAATCAATATTGTTCACAATGTTAACGAAAAAATGACGAGAAATATTTCCACGGATTCTAAGGGTTGAGACATATTTATTTTCTCATAAGAATTTGACAATTCAATTACATGAGAACTTAATTTAATTTTACAAATGTATTGTTTTGGCGTACAAATAAATTAACATAAAGTAAAATAAAATAAACGAAATGTTAGCAAATTATAGGGCAGCATATTTATGAACTACAATTTACTCACTTTCTGTCGCCAAGTTATCAACCTAGTAACACAATGAAGCAAAAAAAATCCAACTTACAAACAATGTACATGGAACGAGCTTCGAACTTCTAAGCATTCTAAACTTAATATGAAACTTTAAAATATAGCTGACACGGTTCTGCATGGGACCTGACGTTATATAATCCATCTGGAGGAACAGGTGTTTTAATATGAAGGAGACATGTTGACGTAGCGTCTCGCTGTCAGATATTACAGTCGAGACAGGGATATTACTTAAAGTTTATTTATAAGAACTACTTTAGTTAAATTTTTGAAGATTTTGAAAACTGATAAACTAATTATTGGTCTAGTGGTTGCAGTATCCAAACTAGTAATCTTAGCTTCGGTTTTCAGGTTGAATAAAGTGTTAATGGAATATTCTAAAGATTGTAAGCATCAAAGAAGGATTAAGGTTATTCCCACAGAATTACAACGATACCAAGGCTATATAGATAAGGACGACTGTTGATTGTTATATACCGGGATCGATACCGTATTGAACTAATTTTAAAATCATGTCCTTTAAATAACAAATTAATGTTGTTGAAGGGAATAGTAATAATTGTGTCTGCAATGGATGTCACTGACGTCACCATAAGACGTAAAATGTGGAAGAGAAATTCAATATTACAGGCGGTGGTCTCAGTAGCTTAGTGCTTAAAGCGTCTAGTGTACGTAAACGGAGGAACTCAGGTTTGAATTGTTTCTAAGGTCCTATTTTTCTGCCAAAAGTGAAAGTAAAATTTGATATTGCTATTAGGCCATTAAAATTGTTTGTATTGTTTCGAAAAGTGGGTCTGGGCAACTCCACACCTGACACTTAAAAAAATTGTAATAACAATATTATTATTCGAAATAGTTCAAAAAGATTAACTAAGATGAGTATAGTATTATAAACACGTAACGTAAAGTAAGTACAAAATACAGACTCTATTAAATCAGAACTTCAGTTGGGCCAGTTCGTTTCTAATAGACTTAATTATGTAAGATCCATAAACAGTAGGGTGTAGGTCGCGTTGCCGGCAGGCCGTTATTTATTAAAGGCAAATTGTGGGTACCGTGCAATAATAGCAGGATGTGACGTCATTTACCTCCACTTGGAGCCTTTGTTATTCTAGATGTGTGTTGATTAAGTAGATATGGTATGTTAACTCTTGTTAGAGTTAATTTAAAGTTTGTTTAATGAAACAATTGTAAAATTGACTATTGATATTAAACCTATTTGAGTTTTTAAAATATTATTGCTATTAAGATTAATTGTGCTATCGATGACGGATGAATAAAAAGGACAGGCTGCGTCGATCCCTAATAAATAGGGAAAAGGGCAGGAACATGATGTAGATGATGATGATGTGAATTATACAATGAATCTACAATTGGACGTAGTTAAGCAAAAAGGACTCAATCCACACAATGTCAATTTTGTGTCATTGAAGTTTCAGCTGTGATTTCTCTAACACAAAGTTACATTTTTTTAAATTGTTCACCCTTATTATTAACATGAGAGTTTATATTTTATTTGTCTATCGAGACATTAACAGTAGTACGGTGGCATATTTAACTCGGCCATTGTGTGGATTGAGTCATTTCTGCTTAACTACGTCCAATTATTACTGGTTAAAATAAGTTTAATTAAGTTTACAGATAATTACAATATAAAAACAATAATAAACCTTAAATACCTGTGGTTTTAGATACTTTTTTTTTAAATGCCTCATCTTCTTTATAGCTGTTCTTGTTTGCGACTTCCGCTCGTGTTGGCTTAGCTGGTTAAACCACGTTCGAGCCTCGTTTTATCTAATAGGTACACAAATTTTATGCAATATCATAGATCCTCACCTATTTTACCTAATGTCCAAGATTCATGAAGCATTATAAAAAGTGAGCTGTCTTAGCAAAACTAAGAATTAACATATGGACAGAACTCATAAAAACTATAAAATGTATACTTATTTTAGTAGCTCTTAACGTATTCGTAAGTTTTTATCTTGGTAGAGACAAATAAAATAACAGTGCCACCGTTAAGAATATTACTATATCGTCTAGATAGTAAAATTTAAATTTTTCATTAAAAATAACGACGAGTAATGGCTAGTGCCATAAGTGCCTAAGTTTTTGATTGCACTACTAATTTTAGCCCATCTCTATAATAATTAATCTTAAAACTTATCAATGGGGCAATTCGTTCTTATTTCCCTACGTTTAAGGTCCAAAATCTCATGCATGTCTACATGGCAAAAGGCGCCCGGCAGAGCAATTACCGCTAAGCGCCGTATATGATGTACATTCGAGATGGCCATTACATTAATGATAATAGTCACATAATATTACTTTGGAAATCCTTCAACGATACATGGGCGTTTTTACTGAAACAATATCTAGAAAGGCTCACCTACTAGATTCGGAAGTGTTTTTTTCTGTGTATACGTTACCGAGCGACGTACCATGTCGACTGTTCGTTTAATATATAACACATGCGTTGCTTCTATTGCTGTCTCCATCACTCTTAGGCTGAAATGTTTAGTAAGTACTTATAGGAACTCGACGAACACTAAAAAAATCTATGCCCTTCCGCATTGATTAACGCCAACAATAGCCGTGTTGCCTTATCTTAACGTTGGTAAAAGCTAAGTCTACAGATTTAAGCATTCTCCGTTGGTGGTAGATATCATTAGCTTAGCAATGTCGCTTTATTTTCCTTCAAGGTACTTCTCTTTTATTTAATTACTGAGCCTGTGTCATTATCCGAGGTCCAATCTATCTCTTTATCAAAATTTATGAAACTCTGTTCAGTGGTTTAAGCGTGAAAACGTAATCAACAAACAGATCGGTAGTGTTACTTTTGCACATAGTTATAGTTTATATATGATATTAACTACAACAAAGAGGTCACATGTCTACGTGCCAAACATTGTTATTACAATACAAACTCGTGGGAGCACGTTTATGCATTCCGAAGATTTAGAGGTGCGATAAATAAAGCCAATTTACATTGGAGATTTCATTAATGTTCCGTTATACATAATGCAACAAATTAGACCTTCCCTAACAGTCAAAGATTGAGTCTACCTCATTAGTCTCGTGAACCTTTGCGCGACTGCTGGTCCAGCCCCAGCTGGTCGAAGTCCCAGGTCGAGCAGAGTATTAATGGGGTTTTCTATTTTGAAATAGCTCCAACACAAGTACTACTGTCACTTACTGGAGTTGCCTCAATTGATCACAATTATATATCAATATATTTTTCTATGAAATTATCAGAAGCATCTCGGAGTATATATATATTTAATCAAGTTTACTTGCAGTAGGCTCGCCCCCTTTTTAATATGGGACCTAAACATACCGGAAATTTGGGTGTACATTCAACTGTGCTTAACTTCGAGGAATACTGGCGTGATGGTATGTTACAGGGACTTATAATGGCTGTAATAATCATCTAATTGTAATAAAAACATATTACTTTGTCTTTGAAAGAGTTCTTAGACATGATATTAAATCCGGTGGCATTCTGCACTGCAACAAACATGCAAAATATAATTTAATTCTGGAATTTTGAGGAAAATTTACATAAAAAAACTTCGCTTCTAAATAGTCACAAAGCAAAGGAATTCTTTGAGCTTATTAACACATTGCAATTAAAATTCTGCATCCCACGTTTTATATGCAAAAAATAATTTCATTTGGCTCTACATCTCATTTCATTTCATGAGGACCAAAGTCTCGTGGGAGATGATTTAATAACACTTTACAGCCGAGAGCTTTTGGTCTAATTGCTGAAAAATTTTCAGCATGTCATACAGCTGGATGACATTTTTTTCAGTATTTTAATGTTGCCAAGTAATTATGTGTGTGTAAAAGTGCAGTCATAGCTTAGTGATATAAACATTGGACTGCAAATTCAAAGGTCTCAAGTTCGAATAAAAGGCCTCTAACTTTTCGAAGTCATGTGCGTATTAATACTTCATTACTAAGCCTCTAGGTAGTTAGCATAATCAAAACATTTGATTTGATTTATAAACTATTTAGACATAAATGGCTACATAAATGGTTCCCATAAACTTTCACAAGGATCGATACCTACTCCTACCTTATTATAATTATGGCATCTAAAATACTTTAGAACACTTCTGCCTACCCTTCTAAGACGTAAGTGTTTATTAAAATCCGATTTTTTTAAAGAAATAATTGAATATCGAATAGCTAACCAAGATGACGAGATGGTTAAAAAATTTAATTAAAACCGAAATGACGCATAAACGTTGCACAAATTCGTAATTTTAAACCCGTTACTGGCAGATGTTGCAAGAATTTTTCATTTTTAGGGTTCCGTACCCAAAGGGTAAAACGGGACCCTATTACTAAGACTCCGCTGTCTGTCTGTCCGTCTGTCACCAGACTGTATCTCATAAACCGTGTTATTAAGACAATTGAATGATACAGATTATGTATTTCTGTTGCCGCTATAACAACAAATACTAAAAATCAGAATAAAATAAATATTTAAGGGGCTCTCATACAACAAACGTGATTTTTATGCTGGATATTGATAATGGCAACAGCTTGAAATATTCATAGTTATATATTCACTTTAAAATAAATAATTAAATTATAATAAAACAAATATTTAAGGGGGGGGGGCATACAACAGACATGATTTCTTTGCCATTTTTATAAATATCGGCACGGTACCCTTCGTGCGCGAGTTCGACTCGTACTTAGCCGGTTTTTCTTTTAATAATTTCTCGGCTTGAAGCTGTAAAGTTGCAATAAACTTGTCCTTATGAATGACGTGGTACAATTTAATAACATTTGTGCCAGTTGTAATAGTTTTATTACAAACATCTGTTGTTATTGGCTGAAAATTTTCGGAAATGAACAGCTTTGGTTTTTAAAAGAAGGAAGTAAAAACTGCCTCATTGGCAATGAATTGAACGGTTGAGCAGTGTTATTGGGTTTTTCTATGGAATTCTCAGTTCTCTCAGTGCTCGGAGTTTGGATATGTGTGTGTGTGTTTGGATGCTATGTTACATGTTATGTTAAGTAAAAATGGTAGATGCAGAACAGAAAGTATTTCATGTATTTTGTGTCCATTGAGGCAGTTTCAAAGCTTAAAATGGTTTCTCTCTGAGCATATTATGATTATTCTGTTTATGTACGCTTTTTCGCAATTTATGGTTAAATCTATAAAAATACTAGCTTTCCGCCCACGGCTTTGCCCGCGTGTTTTCTTGATTTTCCTGTACAATAATATGTATGTAAAAAATGTGATTAATGAACAACCGCTCGACCGATTTTGTACAAACTTCACATAAACCATCTACTAAATAGTCCGAACAAAGTCTAAAAATTTGGTTTGGATAGGTGAGCCCGTTCTTGGGTTATAAAATTACAACGAAAAGAGGCATTTTATATATTTATTTGAATATTTATAAATATTGATATAAAAAAATATATTTCTAATATATTATATATGTAGTTTGTCGTGCTTAATATTATGGGAATAGTTTCCTTGTTTTTAAATGATTAGATATTTGATTTGATTTATTTTATTATTCTTTATTTAATTTCCAATTAGTAATTCTAACTAACTAACTCTTAGTAACTATTACGGTATTTTTTAAATAGTCATGTCAAAGTAATCATTACAATCATTACATTTGTGGTCAAGCGC
The DNA here is from genome assembly GCA_958496365.1 of Subacronicta megacephala. Classification (NCBI taxonomy): domain Eukaryota; kingdom Metazoa; phylum Arthropoda; class Insecta; order Lepidoptera; family Noctuidae; genus Subacronicta; species Subacronicta megacephala. The sequence goes on along the minus strand of OY292531.1, from coordinate 2,208,287 downwards.
AAGCCCATCTGTGATAAAAAAACAAAAAAGCCTTACTTTTTAAATTACTCTTTCGTAATTGCGAATAGCCTCTGAATAGACCCTCGACTTTCCTTCTGATTATTTCCGTGATTTTCCCTTGGCAAAGTGAGTTAATGAATCATGTCTATGTAAGTAGGTTCGTCTCTTCCGTGTAACTTAACCGCAATCATTAAGTTTCCGGAAAAGATTATAGAATCCGCCTTTTACCATTCTTGCCTAATTACAATGAATGTAAGAAACGTAACTACCTACAAATAAGGAAATCCCGCAAATTTGGGAGCTCAGTAGTACCTCCGCTAAGAAGAGTTGAAGAAAACAGGTCACCTTTCTTTTAGAAAAGCGTTTCGTTGTATGGTAATGGTTTTTTCTGTTGTATAAGTCATATTTTCATCATCACGCCTATTTTTCCCAAAGGTTAAGGCTGAGGCTGCTTCGTTAGTCTAGTGTTCCGAATCGCAACTGCTACGCTAGAGGTCTTGGGTTCGATCCCCAGGTCGAGCAAAGTGTTATTGAGTGTTTCTATGAAATTCTCAGTAGCAGCTCGGAGTTTGGATTTATGCCCGGTGAATGGCAATAGGCTCGCCCTCTATTACATGGGACCCAAACATACCGGCGAACTGTGGGTGTACATTAAGTACACCTCTGCCTAACCCTTCGGGGAATACAGGCGTATTTTATGTTATTTTAAGGCTGAGGTGCATTAATGTACACTCATAGTTCGCTGGTATGTTAAGGTCCCATTTCATAGGCGGCGAGCCTATTACCATTAACCGGAGACAAACCTAAACCCCCAGATGCTACTGAGAGTTTTATAGAAAATCCCAATAACACTGCTTGACCTGGGACATCTTGCGTAGCAGTCGCTCTTGGGACCTCTAGTCAAATATGGCTGTCAAGAGGTGAGGTGAGGTAGACAGGCATTTTTGTCATATGGATACAGGCATTATGTCAATACACGAATGATTCTTCTATACAAATACAAATAGCTTTATTATTCTTATCTCACATAGAAAAAAGTTATAGGCTTTTATTATTTAAATATTTGCGGCCTGTCTCATACCCGTCAAACAATCGCTAGATAGCCCACTCATCCCAAAGTAGGACAGAGGCGGAACCACCGACACCACGCAACTTGTAACCAGATGTGGTGAGTGTGTCTGTAAAGCATGTATGCGGTGGTTTGGGTGTGTATGTGTGTGGATGCGTGTTGTGTGTGTGTTTGATGTATAAGGTAGTCTATACTACGATTGCCACTTATCATCAGGAACGTATGCTTGTTTATCATCGAATTATAATAACAATAAAAACTTAAGCTCATACACGACCCTCAAAAAGAAACCCGATCCTTAAGGTCAAAGGTTTTATCACTCAAAAACTGACCCGACGTAAAATCTAAAGACATCACAAAACAGGAAGATCATATTATTATCGAATTACACTGTCCTCAAGGGAATATGTAAAAAATATATAGCGATATAAAAAGATGTTCCATCGCCGCTAGAATGGAACTCATGAATAATTGAGTGGACCATGGAGGCGGACATAAGTCATGAATCGATGACGTTGAATAGAATTTTTTGGCGGACGCGGCAATCCTTTTTTTTTTATAATACGGAAAGTGCTCATGGATCCTTCGCTTCCTGGCGAGGCGGCAGAGTATGTCGGACTCGTATCGACTAAAAACCACGATTGCCTCGCCCTGCCTTATAGACACGGCCATATGAATCGTGTCATTCACCACGACGATAACGGGCTGTTGTCCACTTTTCACTGGATCTCTTTTGTATGGGACAACTCGGCAAACAAGCAGGCGAGCTACCTGATGGTAAGTAGTCATCGCCGCCTATGGAAATCTGCATTACCAAAGCAGTTGCAGATGCGTTACCGAGTCTATTAAGGAAGCACGGAGAATAAAAGATGGAAGGGAACGTAGCACAGGAGAAGAAAGGGGATTGAGGGAAGAATTGGGTCTTCAGCGTTCCACGCTCACTGTACGAAACGCAACAGTAACCCTGGACATCTAGCGTATCAGTCGCACTTAGGAGTACTAGACTAATGAGGCAGGCAAAATGAAAGTAAAGGTATGTGTTAGTTTTTGCCTCATCCACTATAGACGATGTTTTATGGCCCCTGTCCGTCCTATTTGTATTCGGATTGCGGGCAGCGTGTTCCTCACTACGCCTCACAAGATTGGTTATGCGTACTTACGTTATTATGGTGGCGTTTGTGTCATCCGGGACTGGGATGTTACATTGTGTATTTATAACTTGTATTTTATTGTACTACTAGTTTTCCGCCCACGGCCTCGTCCGCGTGGTTTCTCGGCTTTTCTGTACTATAATATGTATGTATTATACATATAAGCCTTCTTCGAGAACCACACTATCCATTGGTGAAAATAGCAAAGAAATCGGTGCAGTAGTTTTTGAGTTTATCGCGAACAGACAGACGCGGCGGAGTTACAATACTTTTAGAGTTACAGTTAAATATCTATACATAAGTAGACACATACATACATTCGTCGGGTAATCAAATACAAAATACATTTAAAATAAACCAATTAATATTCATTTAAGAGTCGTATTATTTTGCCTAACCAACACAAAAACACACATGTCAATCTTAGCAGCAATTCTCGTCTCGAATCGAAATCATATATCTCACAATATTTTATTATCCAGACAGAAATGACTGGCGTTATTCGTGGAGATGTTATTGTGTCCACGAGTTGTGTGTTTACCCCACTCGGGTAGTATATTGGAACAAAATAAGATACTCCATGGATATTTGCTTAACACTTGTAAGCCCTATATGTAAGTACCTTCGGCGATATTAACGTTTTTGTATGATACTTTACATGGGTTCGGCTAACATTTGCTGATAGAGACGCAAATATATGTGGAAATGGAAGTAATAATGGTGATATGAAACATTGTAAGACTTTTTCATTACTATTCAGGGGTGTCTTGTGTTCGACTCCCAGGCCAGACAAAGTGTAATTGAGGGTTTCCATATAATTCTCATTAGAAGCTCAAAGTTTGGATTTGTGCCCGGTTAATGGCAAAAGGCTTCTCCCTTATATAGAACCTCAACTTAAGGGCAAAATAAGGATATAATATGTAGAGCGCATCTGCTTTACCCTTCTGGGAATACAGGCTTGAAGCTATGTTATAAGAGTTTGTATGTGTGTGTGTGTTTTTTTTGTAATGATAATTAATAAATTATTAAGTATGTATTTTATTATTATTTTGGAACTGTTTTTTTATTTTGAGCTCATAGCCGGTTTTAGGTACATATACTAATGTAAATGAGAATCGAATCCAAAAAATATCTCTACTGTAGCAGTCGCGCTTAGGACCACTAGACTAATGAGGTACAGGAGAGCCCGTGGTAGTGTTCCATTGGAAATCTAGGAGCCTCTCTAAATAATGTGCGGGATATGACCACCGTGTGGTTTTAGTCGGTAGGAATCGACATTACCATTGGGTATCCATGAGGATTTGGATTTGGACACGAGACAAAAAAAAAGACTAATGACGCAGTCGAACATTCAACTTAAGTTTAACTTACTTGAGATATACACAAATAGCACACACAGAACTTAAATAACACACACAAACAACTTAAATAACACACACAAACAACTTAAATAACACAAACAACAACTAAACTGACTATCACTGCAAGCAGGTGCGGCTTATAATGCCATATCGAACATGACAGCGTTCACAATAGTATGGAAATCAGCTTACTTTGTGTCTGTCTAACAAGTTTATGAATAGGTTATAATGAACAGATGTGGCGGCTATTGTAGAAAGAAAGAAATTGTTTGTTTCACTCGATTGAGGTAATATGGAACTCGCTACCGGAATATTTGTTCTCTGAGACCAACAATTTGGGTGTCTTCAAGACGAGAGTGAATAGGTATCTTCTAGGCATGCGAGCTCCATCGTAGACCACTTCGATGCTTAACATCAGGCAAGTGGTGGTCAAGCGTAAGCCTATCTGTGATAAAAAAAACTGGAATATATATCAACGTTTCACTAATCCTTTTATTTGTTTAGGTTCGCTCATAGCACATACCTCTATAAACATACATACACAAGATCTTAGGTAATATTCCAACTACGCGTTTCGACTGTCGACAAAACATGTTGCAAACATCTATCTTTCTCTATCTAACTCTCAAAGAGTGAGTGGGATAGGTTGTTTGCAACATGTTTTGTCGTCAATGGAAGCGCAGGGTTATATATGCCAATTACATACATACTACATTGTTCGGCCGTGGCCGCCATCACTTTGACTTATTTATTCCTGACTTCAGTAATGACATTTTAAATTTGCCATGTTGCCTCGGAAGTGAACTGGGGTCTTGGTTTAATAAACAAACTTAATATTTAAACATTTGTTGCTAAACCAGGGCGTTCGCGTAAAAATGAGAACGAAACTTTTCTAATTTTGTGCCGAAAAACTCGCCCATCGGCTGATTAAATAAACAATAAGAAGGTTTTTTATGCGTTCGTAATCTTTGCAATGAAACTCTGGAACTATTAAGTATTTTGCTGTTTTCTTTGTTAAGGTGTGAATGAGTTTATGGAGTAACCTTAATGGTGGACTTGTTAGACCGAGGTTCTGGCATAATAAACATTAAAAAAACGCACGAAGTTAAAATAGTTCACAAAGATATGAATTTTCTATTGAAAGAAAATTTCGGTCTTAGGCAGGGTTTGAACTTGCGTCTCTCTGGTTAAGTACACCAGACGTTAAAATAGTTGTTCTGATATTTTCATTTTTTTTCGCAATTTCCTAAATTTTTCTTTCCGTCAAACCTTCTACAAAGTATTAGAAAACTTAAAAAATGAACGAAATCGGTTAAAGTTATTTACAGGTTATGACGTGATTAAGGGAAATAGCGATCCATTTTTATGTATAGATAATTTATGAATTACTGCCTAATTGACAAACTAAGCGTCCTAATACCAAGTGGAACGCAACTAGTTTGAACTTAACTTGCGCAATATGCTTGCTCGTTGCCAACTAATGTTGTGCACTTGCAACTTTGTTTTGCTAAACTACTGCCAGTTGCAGTACACTGCCTGCGAGTGTTGTTGAGTTTCACCTTCAGCTTTTGTATATATTTATTAAAGATACCAACCTTTACCCGTAATTAGAATCTGCCGGAATCTTTGTTCCCCGAGACATACAATTCGGGTGTCTTCAAGACGAGAGTGAATAGATTTCTTCTAGGCAAGCGCGCTCCATCGTAGAACACTTTGTTGCTTAACATCAGGCGAGTTGTGGTCAAGCGCAAGCCGATCTGTGATAAAAAAAGTATTACTCGCATTCAGAAATATTTATACGACTAGGTAGCCTATGTCACTCTATGTGTCTGCCAGATTTTATCTGTTAAGATATTACACACGCACACGCAATTCAAATTCCGAGCTAGTACTGAGATTTTCATATAAAAACCAAATAACTCTTTGCTCGACCCGGGAATAAAGCCCAAGACCTTGCAGTCGCGCTTGAGATCACTAGACTAACGAAGCCGTTCCGTGTCTAAGGCGTTATATAATTAGGTAGTTATTTTTGTTATATATAGTAGTATAGTCTGATATTCGTTAAAACGCGCACAACGAATTTTATTAAAAACCCCGCAAAGTACTCAAAACCATATAATCTTGAAATACTAATAAATAATCTTTACACGTTTTCACACATTCGTTTTACGTCATGTTCAAATATTATAAGCCCTTTTATCCCTAAATCGACAGGAGGGTTTGACAGATAGATTATGGACGCGAATGAGTTTTAACATTGTCATCGGTATGTTTGATTTGCTTTTTTTTATGGGATAACTCGGCAAACGAGCAGGCGAGCCTTCTGTATAAAAAAATCACCAATAAGTGATGTAGGCATGTTTGTCCAAATGGGTTGCCGACTCAGCATTATGCTGGGCATGTTTAATATCCAGCGCTGGTTTTCAGTGGGCACCCTAGCAGTGACACACGGACACAGGAAACATAAATAAATATTATATAATAAAATAAACTAATGTACCTCTATGTAAATTATATAAACACTATATTAAACTACATAAATATGATAAATTATAATGTCGAATGGTGGTGTGCGTTGCGGTAAATTCAAAGTGCTCGTGCGCATCGCACCTCGCAAATCGGCCACTTTCATTCGGCGAGCGAACGTCCAAGAGGAAGGTTATTTTGGTTGATTGTGTGCTGTATGCTGTATTACGATGTATTTGTTATTTATTGTTCTATTGGGACTTAAACATACCAGCGCACTGTGGATGAACATTCAGTACACCTCTGACTAACCCTTCGGGGAATACAGGCGTGACGGTGTGGTATGTTATGTTTTCAGACTTCACACGTCGTCAAAAAAATCTATCAGGCATTGTAGGTCTCACCGTTCAAGCGCGTGATAATTAACTATGAATACGCAAATACCAGGTGGAGTGACGACTTGCGGAAGGCAGCTGGCAGTGACTGGATGAGCCGAAGTAAAAGCCGAAGATCGGGCTCTGTGACGTTCACTAGGGGAGGCCTACGTCCAGCAGTGGATGAGTATGCGCTGATGATGATGATTACGCACATGCTGCTGAAAAGTAACAGATGCGTGCCTCGGATTCAGACTGGAGTCCTTTGATTTAGCAGTCCAATCAGTTTTATCACTAGGCTATCATTGCACTTTAGCAGATAGCAGAAGCTTATTGCTCAGCCGCTATATCAGACTTGTCAAATATATCATTTTCAGACTTGACAAATTTAAAAGAACAACACCATATACAAGAAACTCTAAACTTAAATCAAAACAAACATAGAAGACGTTATGACGGACCGTTAAGAGGCTTCTAACTCGAGATAGAGCATCTAACGTCAGATTAAGTTCAAGTGACGTTACCGGAGTTGTCCCGACTCGGATTATCGAGCAACCGTTTTAGTATTACACTTCTACTTCGGCCGATAACATGACCCTTGGTTAAGTTTAATCGCTTGTTTAAAGTTAGCACTAGTGTGAAATGTATAGATTAATTTTTATAATAGTTATTTGTATTATATTACTATCTGCAACACGATACTGACATCCCGAAGATTAGATAGTTTGTTACCATTTAATACTATCATTGATCTACTTATGATAACTGTAATCGATTTCTAGCATGCTTTCCGATAGGTACTCATGTAACTAACACACTAAGATCCTCATGGATCTTAGTGCGTCCGCGACCAACCATAACCTTGATGCGTCACAGCTTTACTTTTACTATATTTAATGTCTATTTAAAATATCTATTTAAATGTATAAAAAATGTAATGTAAATGTATAGAAGAAGGTGGCTGGCAGCGGATGGATGCGAGCTGCCCAAGACCGGAACGGTTGGCGCTCTTTGGGGGAGGCCTACGTTCAGCAGTGGACGGCGATAGGCTGATATGATGATGATTTAAATGTATGTTTAAGATCAGAAAAAAACGCATAACTACTTTCATAATTTCATCCAAAAGTCACGTCAAAAGAAGAGGCAACAAAAATAAATCAATCAACTATACTGTCTCATAAAAAAGTTTATACGAGTATAAATAGAGCCGAACAACAAAAACAAAAGCAAAATTGGTCCAAAAATAAGGAAGCTCTAAGTTTATTAGTCAATTTCTATTATATTTTTTCATTTTTCCATGGTACCTAGATACTATAATTTAAAAAAAACACACACTCCAGTCATAACCCTATTTTACTATAATAAGCCAATTCTGGCACGGGGTTAGATGTAAGGAGAGAATTGAGAATGACATGAAATCCATTGCGTTAAAAACTAATAAAATCTTCAAAAAATCCAACTTCGGCTACGAAATCGCTACGAAATTGCTACGAATCGCTACCAAATAACGACAAAAGCGGGAAATATGTACATAAGTAAGTATGCCATATAAAATGTGGTATCCACTTGATTTGTCGTACAATATGCAGTTAATATAAACAGGCTAAGTTTTTCCATCCCCTCCCCATCCCTTATCCCCTTCTAGCTAAAAGCAATCGCGGAACTTGTAAACATGGTTGAAAATTTTGCATCATAAGTGTCTTTGTATCTAATAAAGTTAGTATTATGTAAGTGAGTTTATGTATGTATGTTTGCTGTTGTTGTAAATTTCATGTCTCGATGTATTGAGATTCTTATACAAAACTACCGTCCCAATTTCCAGATGATTTAAACAACAAAACTTTTAGAAAAACTTTTCACTGACAATCAAGAACTCAAATATTCACGTATCATTTATTTTAATAACTATAAATTGGTACGTTTTAAAAATACGTAAAATATAGATACATGATGTTTTTTTATAACAAATGTATCACCCCTAAACACACTATACCCCACCCACATCACGATAAAAACAACAATTTCCCATTAAAATATAATTTTATTCCAATACAGCGCCCCCCCCCCAGACACTTAAAATAAAACCTTATCAAAAGCACATAAGATTTGAATGAGAGCCTTTAATATCGACATAATCTTCTTTCCACATGTTTTTGTAGACGCCAAATGAGGTTAAGGTTCAAAAATATTACAATGTAGTAACGAGATAAACGGCTTTTTTACCAGCTGGAATACCAATAAGTATTCAAATTTTAACTTAGGGACTCACAACATAATGGCATTTCGATAAAGATAGGATTTTTTTATCTCATCTATACACATTATACTTATTTCGAACACTTGCGAGAATATTAGATGTTGATATAAAATGTCTCGACGCTTCCTTACTTGTATGATCGATAAAAAGTTCTAGCACATTTTTATGTACAGTCGAGAAAAGAGTTAGATATACAGGCAGCTATCGACATATGCGGCTTAAAAAAGATTGCATTATAAATATAGCTGTTCCAATAGCAGCCTGATGGACTTTTTGAGCCTAGAAATAGCCTATCCCCTAGGTTGCAGTCTTTGAAATCTATCCAGCTCTATTGACCTGAAAACGTAACAAATAGACAGAAAGAGGATACGTTTTTATTTTGTCGATATTAAAACTTGCTACACTACACTTGATTCATTATAAGGACCCCAGGTTTTCAAGACAAACATAGAGTTTGTATTGTGTCTGTCATTAAATACTCGAAGGAATAATCAAAATTAAACATTATCTGCATTCTGATAACTACATCGACACATCCCCAAAACTGGACCAAAATTAAATTGTACCAACAAGAAGTAATCTTGTTAAAAACCCTATAAAGCTAAATGAATGGCGTTCCATACAATTACTCCTGCAAAAGCGATTCTCTGATCAACTTGAAAAATACAACAAAATTCTTTCAGCTTTTTCTGCAGGAAAAGCGAAGCTTTCAATACAAAGTACTCTGCTATTAAGATCGTTAATTCTCGCAGAAGAACAATGAATTAATATAAGACTACCCACTTTTAAATAATGCTCTTTGTGAAGTGCACGGCAAACTTAAAGATATAGATGATTATAACTAGTATTTTATCTTTGCTCGAGTCTTTGTCCGAGTAGTATTTCTTGATAGATGGTTTTCATTTCTGTCAATAGTACTTTAAATTCAGCTTAGTCCGTATAATTTTTTTTATTTGTTAATGACCCCAGGTGTATGAGAAAAAGATTTTGTATTTAAATACTTGAAAGTTTTATTTAACATTATAAGAAAATCATTATTGGTTTTAATGCAGAAGCTAACTCAAGATCAATAGGTTGACTAAATTGAATAGTTGGCACAAGTCAAAATAATGGTATTTTGAGATTCTCATTCTATATCTATAATGTAGGTCACATATCATCACGCCTGTTTTCCCTGAAGGGTTGCGAAGAGGTGCACTAATGTACGCTCACAGTTTGACGGTATGCCATTAAACGGACGCTAAACCAAACTCCAGGTTTGCTACTGACAATTTCATAGAGAAACCCCAGTAACACTTTGCTTGACCCTTAAAATGAGCCCAGGACCCCTAGCGTAGCAGTCTGGCAGTTATTATGACGTATGTACTTTATGTTAAACATTGAAGAACCAATTTATAAGTTTATAATTTTTGAATTGTGCCACTATTAAATTCAGTTAAGGAATGGGATGAGTTTTAAAAGGGATATAAATCTTTCCAAACATTTTAGCAGAATAAGTAGACAAAACGTATGAAAACAGTATTATTTCTATGCTAGGTAAGTTGTATATCTATGTGATATGGCACCGTTCCCGGCATTTCAAGGAAACTTTAATTTATGTATGAGCATTGTCCAGGAGTTTGTTATCTCTGGAAGTACGCCAATTGCAGATATTGTAAAGAGCTTGAATATGGAATGTTAGTTTTCAAATGACATTAAACTAGACTAAAAAAAATACAAACGAAATAACTTCAACGAATGCCGGTGACTTCGATTTGGTAATAAGTACTTAGTAATAACAATAAAAGTCAAGAGCCTCGATTAATACATAGGAAAGCTCTCGTTGAGTGGCTGGATGGCAAGGGCTTGCTACAGAGAGCCATACTCTTAGCTTGGCTTGGAGGTTTCTTTCGCTGAAGCACTGACTGCCTGCAATTTGGATCCTGCTCCCAAAACCAATAGGTTAGTATTTCTTATTCCTTAAAATAAGAAATACTACACCGGCTTTGCTTTTGTTCTCTTTCCTATTTTTATGAAATATTTTTTCATAAAAAAGGAAAATCGCCTTTAAAACATAATAAAAATAATGTTACGTTAAAAATATGTGTAAAACAGTTTCCGAAGTCGATATATTTGAAGAGTTCCCTCAATTTCTCCAGGATACCATCTTCAGATCCTAATTTACTGACAATGGGACCACCTCGAGAGTATATCCTTTCAAACAAAAAAAGCATTTTCAATATTGGTCCGCAATTGACGGAGAAATCGGTGAACATACACAGAAAAAAAAAATACAGACGAATGTAGTAACCTCCTCCTTTTCTTACAGAAATAAATATCGCTTAACAATTTCCGATCAACTTATCATTCAGAATTAGCTCTCTTATCTTGTGAACAACGTAAAAAATAAGTACTAATAAAATTTTACCTCTCAAGACACATCACACAATGTCTGCGTAAAGGGCTGTGCTCATGTCAGAAAAAAACCTATGTAAACATGTAATTTTTACTTCGTAATATACCTGTATTTACTTACGGTTACGTAGAGGAGAACTAATGTATTATCCAGTTTGCTGATGTGGGTTTTGAGGTCATATGTAATAGGGGGCGAGCCCATCACAATTTTAACCCAGACAAAAATACACACTGTGAGCTCCTCCTGAGAATTTAATAGGAAAACCCAATAACACTGCTCGAACTGGGAATCAAGCTCAGTACCTCAGTCTCTGCAGCTGCAATTACAACTACTAGACCAATGAGACATTATTATTTTCTATGGGTCCAATGGAATGTTTCTAATATATCAGTGTACTTTATTGATATTTAGCTATATTTCGTTAGACTGAAAATTGGACACAAATACATATAAAAAATATAAAGCCGATTGTATCATTTTCGATAAATATTTCGAATTTCACTCTCCAAAAAAATACTCTCAAAGTCAAAACTTATTTAATCAAAATTTCAAAACAAACATAGTTACAATATTCAGTGTTAATTAATTTTAGGAGTCAATATTGATATGGTTTCAAATAAAACCTATTTCGTTCTATTTCGAAATACAATTTAAGGGCCGATGATATATCGGTTATAAAAATTTTAATCAATACCTTTTCTCTTCAGCGTTGCTCTGTCTATCGTTATAAAAGTGCTCATGGCTAAGTTATAAATATAGATAAACAGATCTGCAATGTTAAGCTGCATCTGCCGCCAGCAGTAATTAAATTGATATACATATATCATCACGCCTTACACTGGTTAGGCACAGGCGTATTGCTAAAACGAGCTCAAGTGAGGTTATGATAAATAGAAAAGGCTAATCAAACTTTTGCTCGACTTAAAAACCGAACCTAAGGCCTCATGTGCAAGACTCGAGCTTGTAGCTACCTCATTAACCTAGTTAAAAAGCTACCTAACAAGCTACTACATTCTACAAATACGCTTGCCATGTCAGACCTTATAACTCAGATCAAATAAAAAGTTAAGATGGAACTTTGCGAACAAAGAAGTGAGGCCGGCTAAAACTACGCCTTGCCATGTACAAACACAATTACACGCACACACGTATACCGAAACTACGTCTTATCACACAAGACAATATAGAGACAGATCACACTTCTTTGTTCGCAAAGTTCCATCTTAACTTTTTATTTGATCTGAGCCTTATAATTGAAATAATTCACTTCCTACACAACGTGGTCCGTTGCGAATCAATGTGGGTACACATTGATTCCTAAGGATGAATTTACATGTCTATAGCTATGGCGAGGACAATGTGGATTGGAAATGACGTCATTGTTTTTAAGATGCGATTTTGATGGTGTTTCCTCGAATCTGGGGATTCTTTTGATATACCCTATAACCACTATGTATACTTTCTTTGTAAGTATATGGGACTAGTTATCCCTATTAATGACTGCCTCATTAGTCCAGGCGTGTTAAGCGCGACTGCTACGCTAGAGGTCCAGGTCGAGCAAAGTGTTATTGGGTTTTTCTATGAAATTCCCAGTAGCAGCTCGGAGTCTGGATTTATGCTCGGCTAATGGCAAAAGACTCGCCACCTATTACATGGGACCTAAACATACCGGCGAAATGTGGGTGTTCATTAGTACACCTCTACCCTTCGGGGAATACAGGCGTATGTTATCCCTATTATTCCTTCTTATTGAGGTACGAATTATCCTCATGGTTCGCAATGTTATCTTCAACTGTTTTAAGTTTTTGGGTTTAGTGACCTCCTTTTTCTGGGGCAGCAGGGCATTTAAGACTCTACCGACTAAAAGTGGGCCTTATCAGAATATCAGCGCTGTAGCTTGATGTGCTTGCTGCAGCATAGTGCTGAGATAGGGACCCATGCTGACATCGCACAAGTGAATTGTGGATATGTTTTTTTTTTTAAACTGATTGCTGTATATTCTGTATTGTGTTGACTGTCGGAATAAACTTTCTTTCTTTCTTTCTTTCTCTTTCTTTCTAAAAACTAGTAGGTAATTGTACTTATCTTCCCTTGCTCTATAGTCATGGATTCATGGCCATGGAATTTGTGACAATCGCCGCAACCATGAGCAAGTTCTTCCTTCTTAAGCGTCCTGCCCAATCCATTTGTCCATATCAGATACTTTGCACCACTGGTTATATAATGTCTGCAGAAGTGTGTAGATACATATTAGTCCATAAATTATACAATATTGCTGTCGTAGCGGCTTTCAGAAATACATATGTTACAGGCAAAACTCATAACCGGTCAAAACTAATTGTGACTGCAAAAATGATTCAAAACTCGTTTTGGATAAGGATTTTGGTCAAAACTATCTCATTAATCTATTCGTAGCTTCTAGCAGTCGCAGAAGCTTGAAGTACTGGGTCCGATTCCAAGGTTGATCAAAATTTTATTTGGTTGTCAATAGCAATTCGATCTTAAAATAATTGTGGGAATGGCATTAGGCTCGCCCTCTATAACATGAAACGCTTGCTTAGCTCATTCGGTTCATGCATTGTATGGTCATATTACGAACCTAAAATAACCAGTACTTAAATTTATTTCATCCCAAATATGACCGCAAAACAAGACTATCATGTCAAGACTATTTTTTGTAGTCAAAATTAGTATTGTCTGGTTTAAAGTTTTGACTGTAACATATACAGTATAAGTTCACACAAAAGGAGGACGAAGGAACATGAACCATATTTCCCGTATATTCCTTCTTGAGGCGCTGAACTAACCGAAGATTTATGACACTGCAATCGAGCGGCGCACTTTATCAAAATTTAAACGGTTGAAGACCAACGCTTATGCGAAAGACTCATGAATAAGAGTTTGTGATTTTGAACGTGGAGTTTGTTGCACTTTTAACACTCATTTTTTTCAATACATATCCTAATTCCAATTAAATTGTAATTGTACCAAACTCTATTAAAAAAACCTGCTACTGAGAATTTAGAAATAAAAAAACACAGGACTCCTAAACTGAGACGTCACTAAAGATACAATTAAGTCACTTGAGAGGTATCTACTCCGTTTTCTTTAAATTGCAAGCCAATGATATTGAACGAACGACGATAAAATATTAGGAAAACATTTTCTAATAAGATTTCGTAGAAGGAAAAGCCGAGAAAAGCAGGGATTTATCGGACAACGGTCGTACGCGGCTTATGCGATGTCTGAATATATTCACCTCCTTCACTAAAAGTCGTTTTTCTTACCGTTTCGGGTGGGGAGTTACTAGTGAAACTATATATTACCTATCATGGGATTAATTACATCAAAACACAACATCTGGGGTGATTGGTAGTGTAAAATACCCTCCGGCAAGATGGAATGATGATTTGCGAAAGGTTTTTCGGCGACCCAAGGATTAGGTGTAATTTTTTGTGTAGAACTGCCTCATTAGTCTAGTGGTCCTAAGCGCGACTGCTACTCTTGAGGTCCTGGGTTCGATTCGATCGAGCAAAGTGTTATTGCGTTTTTCTATGAAATTCTCAGTAGCAGCTCGGAGTCTGGATTTGTGCCCGGTTAATGGCAATAGGCTCACCCCCTATTACATGGGACCTAAACATACCGGCGAAATGTGGGTGTACATTAGTACACCTCTGCCTAACCCTTCGGGGAATACAGGCGTGATGGTATGTTTTTGTATCGGAATGTAGACATGCCAACAAGACACTACAGACTACTCTTCCTACTTACTCCTCTCCTTAATACTCTCTAATTAGTCGTAGTAATTGAATTAGACCGGGGAAGTACTAGGTATCTTTCCACAGAATACCGACATGAAATAATAGCATGCATACCATTTCATTTGGTGAGTGTTAGAGGCCGAATTATCCTTTCCCTCCCTTTTCTGCAGTTTTATACACGACTCCTCGCTAGAGTTCATGTGTTCGATTACCAGGTCGAGCAAAGTGTCATTGGATTTTTCTATGAAATTCTTAGTAGCAGCTCGGGGTTTAGTTTTGTGCCTATTTATTGGCAGGTTAGCCCTTTAAATGACCTACAAATCCAATTGTGGGATAAATCAGTACAGCTCCGCTTAACCCTTAACAGGCGTGATGGTATTTTGGGTTCTGTATTCACCGAAAGGCTGGACACAATGGTATGTTATGTATGTATCAATAATTCCACAAAAAAACTATTCTCCAATTACCAGATTCCATCTTATAAAAGTATACCATAATGTAGAGCTTAGTAAACCATATTTTATAGAGTAATATCTTGTGTTATCGAGTCATTCGTATTCTAGATGCTTACTCTATCGATCGTGGCGGACCGATTACACGCTCCATGTTGCTGGCCCAAGCACTGTCTTAATATAGGGTAGCAACACCTTTTGTTGTCTGTACTTTAATGTTAGAAAGAGATAGGTAGTTAGAATGAGTACTAATCACAGTCTACCGTGCAGTCGACAGAACAACGTGTGTTAAAGTGTAGTGTTTTTAACTGACTGGGAGGATTTTGGCTGTCGGATATTCTCAGCGTATATCAGTTCACTGCTGGATAAAGGCCTCCCATAATGTGCGCCTTTTCACTCTATCCCCCGCGTTTGTATATCCCCCCATTACTCAAAGATGGCCGGACCGTTTTGAAAATTATTTTCTTATTTGAAAGCGTATATACTTCTCAAGTGGTCTCTTCCAAATCTGGTGAAGATTTCATCAATCAAAATTTATAGTTTCAAGAAGTAGGTGGTGAAAAAAAAACCAACCTAATTCAAATAAGATTTTTACTTGATGTTAAAAGTTATTTGTCATTATTATTATTTAATTGCCTGTCTATCTATACCAGGTAAAGGTCTCTTCCAATTCTTTCCAAGTACTCTTTTCGAGTGCGCTTCTGAAACATAATAATTTTGGTAATTCGATTTTTATTTAATTCTGGAATAACTTTTAAGTGACATGGACCGAATTTTTTGAATAGTAGCGTATTTAATTTTTGTTCATATAAAAGTTTTATAATCTTTAGTCTTCTGAGAATAAATGCACTAAGTTAAAAAAATTAAGGAAAGCTATTAAAATACCTTAAGTTATTTTCCGGAACTCATTTTCTACATTATCTGTGACAACCAAACAGTCCGACAGCAAATTGTCAGTGTTCTGTTATACAAAACTAGCTTTCCGCCAGCAGCTTCGCTCGCGTGGGCAACACGATTTGACTGTTTATTTTTTTCTATTTCTGGCGGGATATTACAAATTATCTAAAATTGAGACCAAATAATTTGTTCCACTATATTATTTTATTGAAATATAAAAATAACATGTAAATTTCTTATTAATTCATTCATGTCCTTTTAGCTATTGCGATGGTCTATCATCCTGGAGGCCTCGTAGGGTCGATTTTTATGAAGGTATAAATAGTGAAGGCCAATTTGCTCTCAAGACTTAAAATTGCACTTCTTTCTATAACACATTTATGGCTTTTCTGTGTGGTATCAAAATGACCAGACTGCTATAAATACTGATTCAGTAACAGGCAAGGTAGAATTTCTTCCCTTCCCTTCTTCTTAAATCTATGCCTGCCACCCTTAATGACTCACCCTGAAATTTATTTATTGTAATTGCAAAGCTAAAATCTTAAGGAGGAAACGTAATTGTTCTTAAAAACAGTTGGAGTTGGAGGGTAGCAAAGGTATTCGCGGTATGAAAACTGAATCCCCTCAAGCACATCCAGTAATCACAGTGACCTTTTTAATATTTTTGTGCACTGCTGATCAATACTCGCAGTCTAGTTCCGTTACATAGCTTAAATGGTATAAGGAGACGCAGCAGAATTACAGGTGTCCCAAGGAGGTTTAACACTGTTAAGGAACTCTACAGGATAGTAAACTGTTTCGTCCGCTTGTAGCACTGAATCCAATTTCTGAGCCCTCCAACGGTTTAAGAAGTATGTAATTAATAGCAGCTGAACTGTTGTTTTTCGGAGTCAGTATTGCACGTTTGCACATCCAATCTATAGACTTCTTATGTATATTAGAAAAATCAGGATACACTCTAAGATCTATTCATCTATCATAGTCACCTGTCACTACTGTACTCAGGAGAGATGGTATACATATTCAAATTTTATAATCTCCATTTCCTATTTTAAGTAATAGCTCAGAAAACTCTCCAGCAGACGCATCTCTCTCGTATTTCTTTTTAAAGATAATCATTACGATGACGATGGATGATGATTATTTTCGTCTGCTCGGGTTCCTCTAGGTACAACAGAATCTGACGGTATTCCCCTGCCAGCAACACAGTAACTCCACCCATCGCTCAATTGCTGCCTCTAAGAAGGGTTCTATGGTGTGCCTCTCAATTCCACTTTTGTGTGCCATAGAAAGCATTTTGTTTACCAACCAACGTTTCTTGAGTAAAATCAGATTGAGTTTTCAAACATGACATGTGTCAAAATAAAAAGTAATATCAATCAAAAACACTAAGGAGTATTGATATCAAATTCGAAGCAAACCACGCCCAAAATAACATTCCCCCCTTTTTTAAGTCCGTTAGGGGATGAATTTCAATAAAATATGAAACACGTCTTCCATCAATTCTGTTAAAGAACGTTTATGCAAAATTTGAAGCAGATTGGACCAAGGAATCACGTTGTCCCATACAAACTTTGTCCCCCTTTTTCACCCCCTAAGGGGAAGAATTTCGGAAAATTGTTTCTTATCGGATGCCTACGTCATACAAAGAACACACCCTCCAAGTTTCAGGTATATACGATAAGCGGTTTGGGCTGTGCGTTGTTCCGTCAGTCAGTCAGTCATTCAGGACAAAGGATTTTATATGTATAGATTTAGAAGCCTGGAGCGATAAAATGTGTACATCCTATTTCTATAACAAAATAAAAAGAACTGTTAAGCTAAAAACTGTTCTCGTTCACCCTATTCGTTCCAGCTATAGTTCAACGGACGAATATAAAATCATAAGCAGTACATATAAAAAATCAAAGTACCAACTTAATATGCAATCGTAAAACAAGACGATATCAGCTAAGATATTTGTTCAAGTCGTTCATTTTTTTGAGTACCCACCATAGTAACTGAAACCAAAAATTTATATTTAACTTAACATACCACCACGTCTGTATTCCCCGAAGGGTAAGGCAGAGGTGTATTAATGTACAGTCGCCAGGACATCAGGTTAGGTATACAAAACTTCCAAATTATTTTGAACCTTAACATGTTGGTGATTAAGTTCAAAATCAACTGAGAAAATTTGACTTTTGTAGTAACTTGATATGCTAGCGACCGTACACCCACATTTCGCCGGTATGTTTAGGTCCCATGTAATGTAACTGGGCACAAATCCAGACTTCGAGCTGCTACCCAAACAGTGTTGTTGGGTTATCGAACCCAAGACCTCTTTTTCTAGGCAACATCGATACTGATTGTCAGCGCTTTTAGGCTTCTAAATACCACTAACGATTGTCATAGGTGTTCGTATGATACCTGGGAGTTTTACGTAATTTTGCTAAGAAACTCTCTCCGGTATTATTTATCAAGGTCCGAAAACTTGGCAACGGAACTCCATAAAGTTTATACATACATACACCCACGCCTTTTGGGCGTGAATAGGGGTAGGCAGAAACTACAGAATGCCATCTGCTACAATTCTTGCACAATTCTTTTGCTTCGTCCACATTCATACATCTTGTCATACACATGCGCCGGTTGCGGGTACTACGCACCTGATCTTTATGAAGGATCTCACCAATAAGGTCGTGGTATGTCTTTCTAGGGCGTCCCCTCCCGGCGACTCGACTGACATTCGCTCATAAACTTTATCTGTTATCTCAAACACGATGGTCTGCAGCCATAACTCTTTCCTCGAAGTAATTGTAATAAACTGGAAACCTTATTACCAGTTATCAAAAGCCGCAACTTATTACTACATCTGAAAAAGGAAACTTGAGTGAACATTAGGCTGGCACCACACGGTCAGTACGAGCAAAATTTTGCTTGCTATTGTAAGCTATTGTACAGTTTGTTCGAAATAAGTAAGCCGATCGGAAGTTGTCTGCAAGTGGTTTAGAAGTGGTAAATTTTAATAGAAAGAGTCGGTGTAAAGATAATTAGAGTCGTATATGTTTCACATTTCTAATTATTTTGTTTACTTATTTCGATATTTATGTATTAAAACACTTAATTAAACGATTTTAGTACCGCGGTAGTTCGGAACGGCTAACTTCCGATCGGCTTACTTATTTCGAACAAACTGTATTCAATATTATGTCACCGTAAAATTGTAAACATCGTTAGATTGTAAACTGTCGATACATTGTGAGCCCCAATGTACTGCTTACAATTGAACGCGTTGTTTTCCGGTAAATCATAATCTATCGAAGGCAAACCGTCAATTTGTGAAATGGCATGCAACGGAACTCACCTGACACGCTGATTGGTTGAAAGTCATGTGCCTTGCGCCGCCATATTACAAAATTTAAAGTTCATTGCAAAATTTTAAACACAGATATTGGTTAGGTTAAGTTAGATCTGTGACCATACATCGGTCCAAAACCAAACCTTATTTTAAAAAATCTAATAGAAAATGTAATAACATGCGATAATCAACAAACTGACAACCAAATAAAGGCGGAGCAGGGTACATGACATACAACCAATCAGTGCGCGAGGTCCGTTAAGTTGCATGCCATTTCACATTTCGACGGTTTCACTTCGATAGATTATAATCTACCGAAAAATAATGCGTTAAATTGTAAGCAGTAAGTTGAGTTCACAATCTGTCGACCCTTACTTATGCATCCATTAAGGATGCATAAGTAACTTATAATAACATATATATATATATATAAGTAGCTTATAATCATTAGACCAAGAAAACACCGTCGAACTTTATTACGAAATGATACATCACCAGCACGTTACTGCTTATCCAGAAGAGACTGCTGGCGTGATGGTATGTAGGTTAAAACACGTTGACAGAGATAGATAACGTCAGGCCTATTAAGCTTAAAAAACATTGTCATTTTACCATATTTTATGGTAGTCGTAATTTTCGGACAATTTATTTAAGAAAGAGCGTTATTTTTTATCTTAATGGGAAGTCCTTGTGGACTTAGCTTTAGCGGTATTTAAGGAAAGAAATAAGAAAACTTCCGTGACATTATTCAAAAACCTTTATAGGTCTGCGTGTATATTTCTGAAATATCTCTCTGCTCTTTGCCTGGTATATCTTAATCAAAATTGTGCGTAATCTTAGTTAAAGAATTTATATTCTTTACATAAACATAACACATACCATCACGCCTGTATTCCCCGAAGGGTTAGGCAGAGGTGTACATAATGTACACCCACAGTTCGCCTGTATGTTTGGGTCCCATGTAATAGGGGGCGAGCCTATTGCCATTCACCGGGCACAAATCCAGACTCCGAGCTGCTACTGAGAATTTCATAGAAAAACTCAATAACACTTTGCTCGACCTGGGGATCGAACCCAAGACCTCTAGCGTAGCAGTCGCGATTGGGACCACTAGACCAACGAGGCAGTCGTTATATTCTTTAATTAATTTTAAATAAGCTGCTTCATTAGTTCAATGGCGCAGTGTTAGTAGAAGTTCGGATTTGTGCTCATTTAATGGCACTAATACAACGGGACCTAAACACAACAGCGAACTTTGCTTTGATATAAGTACACCTCTACCAAACCCTACGGACAATTCGTGCGATGTTGATAAGATTTATGAATGTGAAAAAAAAAAAAACAAAATAAGTATACAGGTATTGAAAACAGTGGCATTATTGTTCCTGAATACCCCTTTCGGAAAAAAAGCGTATAATTATGTATAATGTATACAGACAACTTCAAATATTACTTACAACATAATGAAGTTAATAATTATTAGAAGTTAGAAACATGCCAAGAAAATAATATGTAGGTAAAATACAAGCAAACACATAATTACACGTTCCGAAATAATTAAATCTTACCAAAGTCTCGTGTACATCGAATCTTATAAGTTCATAATTTTGGAAACAATATTTTGTTACAAGTTCGGTTCAGAATTTCGCTTCGTTTTTCTAATTAATGATTTTAGTGATACAAAAGATTTGGGTCACGATAAAACTTGATTTGTGTTTTTCAGAGATCGTTATTTCTCTGCGGTGATCGGAAAATTGGGAACAATATCGATTATGAAAATTAGGACGTGTTCACGGTAGCTTGTTATTCAAATATTTTAGTTTTTATATACATCTTATCCTGAGAGAAGCTCAGATGAAACAAAAGTTAAGATGGAACTTTTTATTTGATCTGAGGGGAGAAGTTACACTGAAGAAGACAAAGAAGATATACAAGATTCATTGCCTCTGCCCGGCATTAGGACAGTGAAGAGATTGATAATTAGGATATGTCATTGTCAAAATTAACATACCATCACGCCTCTTTCCCCAGAGGTGTACTTAAAGTACACCTACATTTCGCCGGTATGTTTAGGTCCCATGTAATACGGGGTGAGCCTATTGTCAATAACCGGGCACAAATCCAGACTCCGAGCTGCTACTGGGAATTCCATAGAAAAACCCAATATCACTTTGCTCGACCCGGGGATCGAACCCAGGACCTCCAGCGTAGCTGTCGCGCTTAGGACTACTAGACTAATGAGTCAGCCTAGCATTGCAATATTACGTAGAATTAATAGGTTTTATATTAAGACTAGCTGTGTCCCGCGGTTTCAACTGTTTTTCCCGCTCCGAAGGATGGTAGCGTGATATGGCTTTCATAATTAAACAAAAATAATAGTTCTATCCCGACTGGTGGTTCCAGAGATTAGTGTGTTTTTTATGGGATAACTCGGCAAACGAGCAGGCGAGCTACCTGATGGTAAGTAGTCGCCGCCCATGGACATCTGCAATACCAAAGGGGTTGTAGATACGTTGCTGAGCCTGTTTAAGCAAAAGGAAGCGGAAAAGAAAAAAAAGAGAAGGAAGAAGACTGAGGGAGGAATTGGCCTCCGGCGCTCCACACTCACCGTACAAAACGCAACAGTATGCATACTGCTACTTGACGTCGATATTCTGTGGGAGGGTAGTCTTAAAATAATAATAATAAAATAAAATAAAATTACTGTACCAGTGAATGTGATACGTCTTTGTCATTCACCTGGCACATATCCATAAACTCCGAGTTGAGAATTTAGACCTCGGAATCGAACCCAACCTCTAGCGTAGCCACCATTAGGATTAGGATCACTAAAATAATAAGGCAGTTATCCTAGTTAATATTTATTGAATTTGTGTATTCTTACACATAGTTTATCTGTTTTAGGTTGACATTGCGTGCTCATTTGCTGAGAACCTTCTTGTAAGTTTAGTCGCCACTTCAGACTAATTATGACATAAACCCCCAATGTCCTCACATCCTGTTATCGCCATAATGTACCAGCAAATTATGTTAAAACAATATATTTTAAAAGAGTGTCCATGGAGTTTCTTGCCGGATTCTTCTCCATAGGATCAACTTTTTGGAACCGTGTAACTAGAGTCAATAACGTTTCATAAACGCGTAAAAGCTCATTTGAAATAAAAACATTTGATTTGATAGGAGAGGCAGATTTAATAGTAGGTATAGGAAAAAACATTTAATCATACGCAGGAAAGTACTCTACAATTTTTCAAAATTTTTTTATAACCTGGAGAACAGACTAACTGTGATCAATTAATCAGAAAGTTCAGTTGCGGTACGGTCGCAAGTTAGTTCAGCTTGTACAACTACTGGGGTACCGATGAACTTCCCATATATATGCCTACATATTGTATGAAAGTAGGTATGTATCGTGAAAGTTTCTGGGAAACAGCTGGGACGTTTCCGGATGAAAATCGTTTTGAAATATTCCAGTATTTGGAAGAGAAATTCATTTCATACTGTTGTAATATTATTCATCTTCTATACATAACATAACATACCATCACGCCTGTATTCCCCGAAGGGTTAGGCAGAGGTGTACTTATGCGCACCCACATTCCGCCGGTATATTTAGGTCCCATGTAATAGGGGGCGAGCCTATTGCCATTCACCGGGCCCAAATCCAGACTCCGAGCTGCTACTGAGAATTTCATAGAAAAACCCAATAGCACCCAATAGCATTCGACCTGGGGATCGAACCCAGGACCTCTAGCGTAGTAGTCGCGCTTATTCCACTAGACTAATGAGGCATTCAATCACCCACATCTGGTTAGGAAAATGCTAGGAGATTGACTTGAGTAGAAGAAGCAGCTGAAGTTTAAATTAAAGCTCATTGATTTTTCATACGTTAAGCGATTGGTTACAGGTTTGAGAATATATAACGAAAATGTTCAAACAACATTATTTGGGGCAGACGCCGGGACGTCGAGACACATACATTGTATGCTTAATGCACTTTCAATTTTACTGCACTTCTACATAATTTTATTTTTTTGACATTGGTAGTAGATCTATTCGGTGAACTATTTTTTTTATTCCTACTACAACTACTATGAAACTACTTTGTTAAGTAAGTTTTTATTTTTTGCAACAAGATACCTCTAGTACCTATGTTTTATGTTGACGATACATGTTATTTTTGTTTTCTAATTTTTACCTCGAAGTAAGAAGTAACAAACCCTCTCAAACAAAAAAAATATTTTTTCACGTCAGTAGCTCAAACATGTAGGTTTTGGTGCCTGAAATCAGTGAGCAAAATGCGATTTGGCTGAGACAAAGTAACTTTTTTTTTTTCAGATAGCCGCGAATATCTTATTCAGCCTTGGGTTAATCATACAATTCGAAACATTCACACTCTATCTCTTTTCCGCCATTAGAAAGACAGAGAGACAAAGACCAGCCCTTTCGAAGTTCCGATTTTGAATTCGACCTCAAAGATAAACACGTTCGGAATTTCGTACTAACTAAAGAAATTTTGCAAAAAGAAAATTATGTCTTTTAATGAAATTTTTTTAATTTTTAGCATATTGTTGTATTTAAACGAAAATAAGTATCGGGATCCAAAGGCACGAGATGCAAAAAAACTTTGCTCTCGTGTAACACACATAACTTTGGCTGAAAGGCTGAATAACATATTCGCGGCTTTCTGAAAAAAAATAATTAAAAAGTTACTTTGTCTCACTCAGCGAGCAAAACCTACATGTTTGAGCTACTGAAGTGAAAATAACTATTCCAAATCAGTTCATTAATGACGTAGTTTTGAGATAACAAACAAAAAATACAGCCGCTTCGAGAACATCCTTCTTTTTTTAAAGTAGGTAAATAATATTAGTATTATTTACCTACTTTAAAAAGGTGGACAATCAACTGGTCTTGGCGGATTTTTGGTTGATTTTAAAATGATCTTTAACAACGAATAGGTACGCAATTCTTTTAAATGAGCTTTCACAAATATATTTTTTAAATTATAATGTAAACCTAAGGTAAAATAAATCTGGAATATGTTAGTTCGAAGAAGACACATCGCCAGTACTATTTTTATTACAAAATCCAAGGCAAACCCGGACTCAAACTTTGTCGCACCAAGACCAGCTGGATACTGTCCAAATTTCGTATTAGACTTTTGAGAAGCCATCTCGAATGCTACGAATTTAAAATTGGAATGTTTAACAAGTTTACGAACGAAATAAAAGAATGCTGAACGAACGACCGTCTACCTTGAAATAAAATATGTTTAGGTTACGCCACGACAGCTTTGATGTTCGATATTTGAAATTGGTTCTTGGCGCTTTTATTTATTTTCGTAGATATTTCAAATACAGAATGTTTTTTATAATGCATGCATTACGAAACGTAGTACCAAAAGAATTTGGATAAACGAGGCACCTAAAGTGGCTCGCAATGTTCTTTAAGGTATATGCAGTCTGTCAACCAGTACTAAGCCAGTGTGGTTGGCTATAAGCAGTAGAAAGATTCTGCTCATTACATGGAAGGTGTGCTTAAGAATTTTTTTAAAACATAAACCACGTTATCAGACCAAAAAAAGAGCTCTTTAATTATAAATCTCATTTTTTTATGGCAGAACTTAATATTTAAAACAACATTTTTATAAAGATACAGACGTTACATATAATTATATTCATAACAAAAGATAGTAGTTACTACAACATTATTTCACATGAATGCATTCGTTTGTGTAATAGCATTTTACAACATCATTAAAATCGAAATTCTGGCAACTAGTTAATAAACTTTTCCTAGCAGCTCTATAACTATGAGACCAGTCCAAATTAGTGCAATTAAGAACTCGCAGTATATCATTAAAGTAACATTAAACGTGCACTCTGGTAATTGAATAAGTATTTCAATTCTTAAAGTATTTGCATAATAAAAACTTTAAATTACAGAAAAGGCATACTTTTCGCTTTTTGAAGATACATTTACATAATTATTATTCGTCGTACTTAAACTATGTCTATATTTATCAATGTGATATTTCAATGACTGCCTCGTTGGTCTAGTGGTCCCAATCGCGACTGCTACGCTAGAGGTCTTGGGTTCGATCCCCAGGTCAAGCAAAGTGTTATTGAGTTTTTCTATGAAATTCTCAGTAGCGGCTCGGAGTTTGGATTTGTGCCCGGTGAATGGCAATAGGCTCGCCCCCTATTACATGGGACCCAAAACATACCGGCGAACTGTGGGTGTACATTAAGTGCACCTCGGCCTAACCCTTCGGGGAATACAGGCGTGATGGTATGTTATGTTATGTGATATTTCAAAAACAATGAACCTCACAATTTTTTTTTACATGTGGCTTCGAGTTAGCGGTAAATCAAGATTTTTGTAAAAGACAGTAAGACATCATCGATCTATCTTGGAGTTATGTAGAATATTTGGAGAAACGAATTTGGACTTAGGTGTTAATAAATTCTCAGTAGCAACTCGAAGTTTAAGTTTATGACCTCAAAATAGTTATATCAACAAACTCTGGCTGTTATGTACAGAAGTACTCCTCTGCTTAATTTTCTAGGTATACATATAGTCGATGTGGTACAACAAGTCTGCTAAATTGTTATTACTTAGTTTGAAAAAAAACGGAAATATTTTTTGACATGGTCCGCGCTCGCCGCTCCTTTCCCACGCCTCAAGGCTTACCCCGCGCGTCACTATAAATAGCTCTGCAGACGACGCGCGGCCTTCTTCTTCTTCCTGCTGCAGCTACCCAGTTAAGTACCGCCCTCTACCGGTCGGACCTCGCCTCGAAGTCTTCGCTGAACCCTCCCTGAGCCTAACTCTTATCTTATTGTATTTAGTTCTAAACATTAACCCTCTTTCACTAGAAATTTTCTTTAATTAGAAAAGTCTGTTGTTTGTGAAAATTTCGCAATATTTAATGCTAAAAAATAATAAAAACAATAAGCATTAAACCTAGTGTCAATAAATTTGTATATTTTGTGTTCTGAATGTAATTTATCTCCACTAAGTAGTTCCCGGCCGGCCACGTTCCTAAAACGTGTCCACCACGTCACAATTTATAAAATTAATGGCTTGACGTAACCTAAATATGTCTATAGCTTAATAACGGTAATGATTGTAGGTCCGCTAACTTGATTCTGTTTTAAAACGAAACGATCTCAAACGTTCTTAACAGACGATCCAATAAACACTTACATAAATCTTTCCGAGGATAGATTTGAGTTGAATTAGATTTTTATATAATTATACCTTACTCTTTAAGCAATAGTCGGGTAAGTTAAATAAGATGAATACATTTCTGATGGGGTCTCAGAGGAATGACAACTCACTCCCGTGACCCTAGCAAAAAGTGGTGAAGCGAAATATCCGTGTGGTTTTAGTCGGTAGGACACCCACCATAGGTGGAATCGACACCCCGTCGCCTTCCCCTAGCGGTGGAAGTCTATGAGGATTTCCACACGACAAAAAGATGAATAATCTTAACGTTTTGGTTAAATTGAGATAACAGCCTATCAGGTAAAGAGTAGTTAGTATTTTTTCCCAAATGTGTTATAAAATTAAGTGGACTTATTACTTTCTTTTTCAGAACTATAAAAATATAATATAACGATATTTCACGAAAGAGAGTCCTGTTTTTAGTTATAAATGTTTAGTTATTTTAGTGAAGGAAAAAATCTACTGCTGGCAGGATTCGAACCTGCATCTTCTGGTTAAGTACACCAGACGCTATGACCGCTGAGCCACCGCGAGTCTCACCCACCAGGTCGAAATTTACATAAAACATACCATCACGCCTGTATTCCCTGAAGGGTTAGGCAGAGGTGTACTTAATGTACACCCACAGTTCGCCGGTATGTTTGGGACCCATGTAATAGGGGGCGAGCCTATTGCCATTTACCGGGCACAAATCCAGACTCCGAGCTGCTACTGAGAATTTCATAGAAAAACTCAATAACACTTTGCTCGACCTGGGGATCGAACCCAAGACCTCTAGCGTAGCAGTCGCGATTGGGAACACTAGGCCAACGAGGCAGTCAAAAATTGTCGAAATTTCCCGTCATATTTTTATTTACGGCTTTGAGGTGACGAGGTATAAATGTTTAATCAAATAACTTAATCTCGTTTATTGAATTGAATAGAAAATAAAACACACACAAAGTTAAAAAGTACAGTCTGCCGGAAACATATCGAAATGTCCGCAGTTTCAATCTGTCCACTGAAATTCTGGCGAGTTTCCAGCCACAGTCCGAAATCCAAACTTAAAACTAGTTTCTGTATTTTGAATAGTTTCAAGTTTTCAGTCTGGACTTGTATCATTTTGGATAAATGTTCGCCTAGATTAATTATTTTGGTTTCAGGCTCAAAGTTGAACAAGAGTTTACCTAAAGTTAATTCGAAATTAATGTGTGCGTCTGAAATTAGCCGTTCCGATGTACTACGCAGATAAAATAACTTCAATAATTATCAAAATTATACTTTGTCCATTATGTGAACCGTTTTTTGACAGTTGCCTTTGACTGCCTTAGAGCGTAGGTGTTCCAGATTACGTAAAAGTTAACTTTGAAATGCGTAAAAAAATAAATGTAAAGGCAGTCGTGTTGATTGAAAGACATAGTAATGTCTTCAATAGATGGTGCCGACGTCGCCTCAAGACGTAGAAGGTGGAAGAGAAATTCGACATCACAGGCAGTGGTGTCGGTAGCTTAGTTGGCAAAGCGTCTGGTGTACTTAACCAGAGAGACGCAGGTTCAAACCCTGCCTGAGATCGAATTTTTCTTTCACTAGAAATTTTCTTTAATTAGAAAATTCATTTCTTAAACAATATTTTTGAAAAGAAATGGATGGAAAATGAATATTATATAAAAATTAATACGATCAGATGAATATTACACATATTTATTTATTATTGGTCGTCGTTGCACCATTTTCGATTCGACAACCAAACAATCGATAATCAATACTAGACAGTAATCAAAGTGTCAATAATCGGATCGATAATCGCAATATTAAGTTCCTGCAATCACTAGTTCCATCTGTCAAAAAACGGTTCACATAATGGACAAGGTATAGTACGGAAAGTAATCATAAATGCGAAATATTTACGACTCCAGTTGTTGTAACACTGAGTTTTTATACTAAAATGTATCCCTTAAAAAAACTTCAGATGTGCACAGTTTCAAATGAACTGTAGGTTTCATTATTTTACATACATAAATAAGTATTAACACATACACTTAGCTATTCTTTTATACTTCACTGAAACTTTAGACTGCCTCATTAGTCTAGTAATCCTAAATGGAACTGCTACACTAAAGGTCCTGGGTTCTATCCCCAGGTCAAGCAAAGTGTTATTGGGTTTTTTATGCGATTCTCAGTAGCAGCTTGGAGTCTGGATTCTGGGCTCGCCCCCTATTACATGGGACCTAAACATACCGGCGAAGTGTGGGTATACATTAGTACACCTCTGCTTTATCCGTAGGAGAATACACGCGTGATAGTATGGTCACTGAAACTTCAAACTGATTACTTTAAAATTCAAATACTGACCTTGCTCAATAGATTAATCCATAAGCACGATCGTTAATTATCTCGTAATTACGTGATGTTCAAAGTTATCCAGTACACATTACAATGTAACTTCAGTCATTAACAACCAGCTAAAACTATTTGTTTCAGTGGAACATGCATCGAACTAAACTTTTAATCAGCTCCCAATTAAAACTAAATATTAACTATTTAGCGCTGAGTATGTACTCTAGTATGGCGGCGTGCGTGTGTTTCAGAAGATCGTCACGTACACTTTGGAGTTTTACTACTGGAGCCAGGGCAGGTATAACTGATGAAATATAACGGAGTGTCAAGAGGTGTTCTTTATTCAGCGTTTCAGAGCGAAGAACAATAAATTACCGTAACACGTTATTTTATAGGAGACAATCAAATATCAGTGTTGCCAATATAAAAGACAAATATTTCCTACTGCTCAAATAATACAATACTTGATAATTTTGGATGTGGTATACATAGAATCATTATACTTAAGATTAATTAAATAATTCAATTATGTAATTAAATCAGATTATTTAAATTATAAATAAATATATATTCTAATGGGGAATAATGTCGTTATTGCTTCCGATACGAAGTTGCTTCTTGGTTGACAGATCCTTGAGTTTGTAACACTAGCAAGCACTAATTGATCCGTTCAACACGCATGACTGAAGGTATATAATACAGGGTGGAAGGGACATCGTGAATTCAGTGCATGATTCTGGACACCCTTGTGTTGTTATTTTTCGTCGGTTATAAAAAAAAAATTTGCTTTTTCCTACAAAAGTGCCATACCTACACGATCAAAATATATGGAACAGGTGTTTTTTTTTAAATAACCGACGAAAATTTTCATAGCAGGGGGGCTTAGAATCATGTACCGAATTGATGGTAACCGGATGAGCGTCGATGTCCCTTCCAACCTTTATAGTATGGGATGGATCAAGTATTATTTTTTATTCAATTCCCGGCTTTTTTCAATGGAATTCTCAGTACCAGCTCGGAGTTTGTGTTTGTGACCGGTTAATGGCAATAGGCTCACCTCCTATTGCATGGGACCTAAACATACCGGGGAACTGTGGGTGTACATTAGTACTACTGCCTAATCCTTCGGGGAATACAGGCGTGATTGTAGAAATGAACATACGAGTGACATAATGGTAAGCCGTGACCGCAGTCAGTAATCTGCAAGAACATTGCATTATGCTTTGAAACACATAACATACCAATCTGACTATATTCCCTCTAAGGTATACATTAGTAAATCTACAGTTTGTTGATATTTTTTTATTTTTTTTAAAAAAGCTTACTAGCAATGTGGGTCACACATTACTAGTATTCTTGTTAACCCCTTGTGCTAAGCTAAATGCTTGTGTTACGAGTGGGTTCACGTCGGTAGTGCAATGGGTGGGTTTCGAACCGGCAACCACATGATCGCAAGTCCGACGCCCTAGCCATTAGGCTACCGCTGCTACTTTAGTACTTTACTTTATTTTATTTGCCGCTACTTTACTTTATTTGATCGATAAAAGATAGATAGATAGACATTTTATTTATATAATTATATCTATTGTAGTTAACCACCAGCTGCGCCGCGCTTAAGGCCGGTTAATTAAGCAATAATGATAATTGTATCATACTGTATAATTTCAATAATGTTTCTATTCATATAGAATATTGATTTTTGTTTACAGCGACTGCTCCGCGCCACAAACCGAGTAAACTATGATATCACGATAAATATCATTATGTCGTTAAGCTCCCTAAATATTGGTTGAGCTGCACGATGACTGATGTATGCGTGCCGTCAGTTAGGTCAACTCGAAACTGCTACATATGGCTATTTCTTTGAAAGGCCTGTTCAGGTATTTTCCCTTCATTGTGACACGCACATATCTGATAATACAACTACTGTCTGGACTTTAAGAGGGGGCCATGATACTCTAAGTTTGTTCAGTTTTTCTTTTCAGAGATAGTCACTAGTTGAAAATGCTGACGCCATCTAATACCTAAAGTAAATGTAAAACAAAGACTTGTTGATTGAAATAAATATCATCATCATCATCATGTTTAAGTGAATTGCAAGCTCCGCCGTAGCCTATTGGCTAGGGCGTCGGACTTGCGATCACGTGGTTGCCTGTTCGAAACCCACCCATTACCACCCCACTACCGACGTGAACCCCTCGTGCTTATTTAAATGCATTTTGCAAAATTTTGCTTGGCATGAGGGGTTAACAAGGTATATACCATCACGCCTGTATTTCGCGAAGGGTTAGGCAGACGTGTACTTAAGTACAATCACACTTCGCCGGTATGTTTAGGTCCCATGTAATAAGGGGCGAGCTTATTGCTATTAATCGGGCACATATTCAGACTCCGCGCTGCTACTGATAATTTCATAGAAAAACCCAATTACACTTCGTTCGACCTGTGTTTCGAACCCAGGACCTCTAACAATACTGTCAGGACCACTGGACTAATACGGCACTCTCCGACTAATCAGGTTTAATTGGTCGTTTGTTTTTAAACAAAAAAGCACCTACTTTTATTTGAAAAAACGATACAATATTAATAATACAGTAAGAAATGAACAAGACATAATCCACTAAAGCTGGAGTACTCAGGTGTACCGATATACGCAATGTAATCGATATGAATGTGCACTGTATAGCTGCCAGAGACACTAAACAATGTTTTATTACGGCTGTGGTCGGTTTATGTTCCGATTGTAAGTGGTTTATCGAGCGATTGCTTGTTTAGTTGTGGACATGTTTTGTGATAAAACTTTAAGAGTTGACTGATGGGGAAATTCGGTTTTTTTTATAAAAAAAAATTCGCTGCGTTTGAATTTTACATGATGCCATATTATATTGGGGGCACTGGTGCAATTAACTGAGTGAACAAATATTTTTACTTATAATAGCTTACAAGTATTTTTTTCAGTTTTGCAAGTTTGTGTACGTAGTACGACTGCCTCATTAGTCTAGTGGTCCTAAGCGTGACTGCTATGCTAGAGGTCCTGGGTTCGATCCCCAGGTCGAGCAAAGTGTTATTGGGTTTTTCTATGAAATTCTCAGTAGCAGCTCGGAGTCTGGATTTGTGCCCGGTTAATGGCAATATGCTGGCCCCCTATTACATGGGACCTAAACATACCGGCGAAATGTGGGCGTACATTAATACACCTTTGCCTAACCCTTCGGGGAATACAGGCGTGATGGTATGTTATGTTGCTATGTTATGGTACGTGTGGAGGTCATCCAACCGGCACGTGTGTATGACAAGATGTATGAATGTGAAAGAAGTATACAAAAGGAGCAAGTGGAGATCTATAGTTCCTGCCTACACCTGTAGGAAAAAGTCGTGAGTATAATGTATGTACACTACTATAAAAAGGCACCAATAAAATGGAGCCCAAAATGCACACTTTTTATACACTTTACCACCTTTCTTATGAAAAAAATACCATACAACCCCCGTCGACCTCCTCCATTTACTATTTTCAACACAATCGCCTCATACAGGTATATTTTCCATCAAAATTTGTCCTTTAACCCTGAGACTGCTACCACAAATTTGTATTCATTGCGCGTCAGCCGACCACCGGGCGCTGGCAACAGATTGGGTCTATTATGTCCCACACAATATCCTACGTTCTTCGGTAAAATTCAATGTTAGGAGGGTTAAAAAAAGGGTTTCTTTAGAGGTATTACTTGAGATCGTATTTCGACGGAACTGCGGATCTTTGATGGGAATCCTATATGACTTTGGGGTAAAGTTTTAAGATACGATGTGATTCTAAATATTACGCAACGTATCCACATAATAATATGTCTAAGAATCGATAAGTCTAAGATAACCAATATTTAGTATTTCAAAACTGTAACTTGCAAAATGTTTTCAAAATATCCGAATTGTCATTAAAAATACCATCACGCCTGTATTCCCCGAAGGGTTAGGCAGAGGTGTACTTAATGTACACCCACAGTTCGCCGGTATGTTTGGGTCCCATGTAATAGGGGGCGAGCCTATTGCCATTCACCGGGCACAATTCCAGACTCCGAGCTGCTACTGAGAATTTCATAGAAAAACTCAATAACACTTTGCTCGACCTGGGGATCGAACCCAAGACCTCTAGCGTAGCAGTCGCGATTGGGACCACTAGACCGAGGCAGTCCTTAAAAATTTAATTGAAAAATATGAAAATCCGATAGTTTTTATGACTAATAAACATACTATCCTTATCGTCTTATGCAGTATTATTATAATTAAAAATGTATTAAGTCCCCGACTAAAAAAGTCTAAAAAAGACATCGAAAAATGTCCCTTTACGTTTAATATAAGTAGAATATTTAATACCAAGCGTCGTTGTTGCGTCGGAGGACCTCTAAGATCGATCGGTCTTACTTATATCAAACTTTATATCACTCCTCTTTTTACGTCGGGGATTAAAAGTGTGGAAAAGGAATGGCTTTTTAGTTAGTAGCTTGTAACTGACCGATTTTCCAGTCTGATTTAGAAAATCATCCTCATTAGCTGAGTTGTCCTAAGCGCGACTCTACGCTAGAGGTTCTGAGTCGTTTCCCGGGTGGAGCAGTATTATTATTTTTTTCTATAAAATTCTCAGCATTAGAGTTTGTATTTGTGCCCGGGTAATGGTAATCGGCTCGCTCCCTATTACATACGACCTACATATACCGGCGAACTGTGGATGCAAATGTAATACACCTCTGATTAAACCTCCGGGGAATAGAGGCGTGATGGTGTGTATGTATGTTGACGTAGAAAAATCAACCTAAAATGACTCAGCATACGGCTGAGTCAACTGCCCGAGCAGACAATAGCCCTAGAAGGTGGAGAGCGAGAAACCTCACAATCATACGTGGTAAGTAATATTATTTCGGTTATTTTTTTAAATAGTTTCTCATGAGGATTCTCTCTATGCAATAATTTAGGTATAGGTTGTCTGCGGTCGCGCGTATCCTATCGGGATCGTTCTTACAAACTATGCATGTGGTTTTCTGGTTCCCCGCTATGCAAAAGCAAATGTTTTTTTATGGGATAACAGCAAACCAGCAGGCGAGCTACCTGATGGTAAGTAGTCATCACCACCCATGAACATTTACAAAACCAAGGATGCGTTACCGAACCTATAAGGAAAAAGGAGGGGGAGGAGAAAAGGAGACGGAAAGGAAGGGATTGGGCCTCCGTCAACAGTATGCATACTGCTACGTGACGTCGATATTCTGTGGGAGGGTAGTACTTCCCCGGTCGTGCCGACCCATTCATGCTGGCATATAGACATGCTAGCGCAACACTGCTACTACTACTAGAACTGTCTGTTCGGGCAGTTGACTCAGCAATTCAGCGAAACACAAGCCACATCCACAATAACTTTGCTGAAAATTAGTTTTTTACAAGTAACAATAGAAATTCAATCCAATGATTTTGTAATAAGAAGCCTTATAAATATCGTCTGGCGGTTTAAAATTAATTTGGTACAGAAACATGACCCGGCAATTTGTTGTTGAAACCATATTTTAATTTATTTCTTCGGCTTATTTTCCTTTGCAGGGTGGGTACTCGTTACATTGAGTGATATTTCACAATCGAGATTCTAATTTAAGTCTAGTATGATATGATTTTGAAGAAAGAAAATCGTTTTGACACAAGGCAAAGTGTTCGATCAAAGATCCCAGGTCGAACAAAGTTTTTTTTGGATATTTCAATGAAATTCTCAGTAGCAGCTCGGAGTCTGGATTTGTGCCTGAATAGGCTTTCCCCCTAGGATCAAAACATACTGGCGAAGTGTGTGTGTACATTAATACACCTCTGCCTAACCCTTCGGGGAATACAGGCTTGATGGTATTTTATATGATGTTACAAAATGACAACATAAAACAATACAAAAGATGTATATAATTTTACCTCAC
Organism: Subacronicta megacephala; assembly: GCA_958496365.1. NCBI lineage: Eukaryota > Metazoa > Arthropoda > Insecta > Lepidoptera > Noctuidae > Subacronicta > Subacronicta megacephala. Next base: position 2,173,270 of record OY292531.1, on the reverse strand, counting down.
GGTGAGAGCAAGCTATGTAAGGAAAAATTGCCTGAGAAATTGTCTCAATCAACCAACGCACGCTAGGATAACGTGGTGGTTTATAACCTTAGACTTATCATTTAGTGAACAGACACGTGCGTAGCATTGGCACAGTCTATAATGTCAATCTACGACACGTGTCTATAGTGTCATAGCCAACTATGTGAATTAGCCTATCTATTTTTTTGTATATATTTTATATATATTTATATATTTGAGTAGCAGTGTAGTAGTGCCTGCTGGGATGTCTACATGCCAGTATGAATGGGTTGCACGACCGGGGAAGTACTACCCTCCCACAGAATATCGACGTCAAGTAGCAGTATGCATACTGTTGCGTTTCGTTCAGTGAGTGTGAAGCGCGGGAAGCCCAATTTTTCCCTCAGTCCCCATCTTTTTCCTTTTCTCCTTCCCCTCCCTTTTCCTTAAACTATAGGCTCGGCAACGCATCTGTAACTCCTTTGGTTTTGCAGATGTCCATGGGCGGCGATAACTACTTACAATCAGGTAGCTCACCGGCTCGTTTGCCGAGTTATACGATAAAAAAAATACTAATAAAAGCCTAGCTTTAACTAGCCACCTGAATGATAATCAGCCAATACAACTAGTACAATCAGCGTCAAATATATAGAAGCGAACAGTACTGTTCATAATTATCTGAGCCACTAGGGAAATTAAACTTTATCTCAATGGGATAAAATACAAATGTCCGAATAACAGCTGTCGTGTACGGTGTTCACTCTAAAATATCCTTTGAGTCCTTGAGCTAAAGTTTGAATTCCTTAGTTGCTCCGATCATTTTGAGCAGTTTTTATGCGCAAATATTTTAGATGATGACTGAACAAAATTTATCGAAACTTCTAAATGCGACCGCGGACAGCATTCGAACGTGCGTCTTCTGGTTAAGTACACTAGATGCTATGACCGCTAAGCCACCTCGAGTCCCACCCGCCTAGTCTAAATTTGCCTTCACATTTTACATTTACGTCTTTGAGGTCACTAAAATAACTTAATAATCTTTGCATGGAAAATGCCTAAAAAATACAAAAAGATAACTTCTAAATGCTTAAATTATTACAATTCCAGTCTAGCGTGGTCACCATTCTAACCTTTATTTTGTGTGAAAAACCTCATGGACTTCTGCCACCCGGGGGTATAGGACCCATGGCGACCAACTAACGACTTAAACCACATGAGTGTTCCACTTCACCACATTTTGCTGGGGCCACGGAGCAGGCAATGGTAGACCCTTGCGGTATCCAGCATGGTTCAAAACCCCCACCTACCAACGCGGCATAACCCACCAAACTGTCATCTCGGGCCTTGTGTTAATTTAAACCTAACTTAACAGATAACTTAATGACGTTGTTCAAATAGCAGCCTTAATGACAACTGACAAGGCTAGGCTATTAATTAAAAGGCTAATTCAACTAGTTGGCTACATATTGTACGTACATACATACACTCACGCCTTTTTCCCACAGGGGTACGCAGAAACTATGGACTGCCACTTGCTACGACTCTTGCATATCTCTTTCGCTTCTTTCGATTCATACATCTTTTCATACACAAGCGCCGGTTGCGAGTACTACGCACCTGACCTTTTTGGAGGACCTCGCCGATAAGATCGGTTTACGTCCTTCTAGGGTGACCTCTCCCGACATATTGTACATTATATTGTAATCATTTATGATCCAAAATAAATACCACTAAACTATGTGGCCGTTTCTAAGGGCGTTGATAAGATTAATCTTGCATTTTGATAAGGGTCCGCACTGATAGTCAGTGACACTAATTATTCAGATAATCAATTCTTGACCATTTAGTGTAGCCATGACCATTAATCATTTAGCTTTAAAGTGTCCATTGCACCAGTGTTGCCAACACGCAAAATTAGATGATTGAATGCATTGGGATTTAACTGTATTAATTACGCTCAGGCTAATAACGCAGTGGATATTTCTTTAATGGCTCTCTGGGATTGGCAAATAGCGAGTAAATAGTGGTTATTTAGTTAGTATATTAAATATTTGAATATGATTTTGTACATATATTAGTAAGTATCATTATTTTGCTGTTAGGTATCCTTAATTTCTGACGCATCTCTTTATTAATTAAAGATTAAAATGTTTTTTGTTGGTAAATGCTCCACTTCAGAATGGCTAAACCACTAACAATAAAAAAACGTACCTAACAGTCGGAATGCCAAGTCAAAAAAATCTCAGGCTTTTTGAAATCATGTGCGTATTAATAAATTAATAATATCACTCGCTTCAACGTTGAGGCAACCTGCATGCATGACAGATTATCTTGATGGCGTGTGAAGTCTGCCAACATAGCCTAACCCCACTGAAAAGTAAATGCTCACCAGTGGGACAGTTAATGGGTTTATGATGATAGTCTGAATAAGGTTCACGAAACAAAAAAGTTGCCCAAACAATTGAAAAACTGAAAGTGGTTTTTTTCTACGAAATTTTTGTATGATTTATGGAAATATAGACAAAAAAACGTCTGCCTTGTAGGGTAATCAAAAAAATGTTTAGTCTATTCCTGTTTTTTCTAACTAGGCCGTCCTAGAAGATATTGTCTATAAATTTAATGTAGCCGGGCGGATATCAAATGATTTATCGCTCAAGCAAACGTTAACATTTTTATTTCAAATTCACGTTCTAGTTTTTTAGCAATGCTTCTTAGTAATTCTACCGTTTTTGCCAAGTATTGTCAAATTGATAGATGACTGCCAAATACAGCATCCACAATACAAAAAAGCTTTTTTTCTTCTTAAAAGTTTGAATACTTTCATTTGCCATTATAGAAAGAAAGAAGAAAGAAAAAATATTTATTCCCTCAACCAAGACCACACAGATATAAAGTATCACACAATAAAATAATAAAATAAAACTTAAACGAAATATTAATTTAGCCTGGCAACACTGATGCAATGTCACACAACGCTGTGACACTTTAACACAACACTTTACTCAAAATAGGACCTTTTCTCCCGAAAAGCTACGCAGAAATCTACTGCTGTTCTCCTGTTTTTCGTTGTTACGTTTTTAAGTCCCACGTTTATTTATTTATTTATTTATTTATTTATTATTTATTTATTTATTAAGAACTTAAGAACTTAAGACATTTGACGTCACGTCAAAGACATAAATACAAAATGTGAAGACAAATTTCGACCTGATGGGTGGGACTCGCGTTGGCTTAGTGGTCATAGCGTCTGGTGTACCTACGCAGAAGACGCAGGTTTGAATCCTGCCCGCAGTCGAATTTTTCCTTCACTAAAATAACTTAAGACGTTTGTTTCCAACGAGACTTTTATCTTGACAAATGTTAAAAAGACTAAAGATTTGATTGTTTGTTTGCATTGAATAGGCTCTGAAAGTACTGGACTGATTTGAAAAATTCTTTCACCAATAGAAAGCTACATTATTCTTGAGCAACATAGGCTATGTATTATCTCGTTAAATGACAAGAATATGCGGGCAAATCCGCGTGCCGAAAGCTAGTTCACCCATAAACCCTTCAAATCTTACCAACGTCACACCGTTTATTTGTATAAATTTGATTCGAATTTCCCCCTTAAGTTATGCATAGAAAATCACGGAAGTAAATGTTCGACACTTGAGCACATTTGTGCAAACTAATAAATAATGTATGTAATTATGTATGGTTGTATTTGTTACGAGTTTGACTTATTCATGACTTGCATATATGAAAGTTTATTATCATTGGATTTACTTAGGGTGTTATAAATTTATGATGTGTTTATCGAAGGAGTAAGCCGACAGGTTTCAAGGTTTTACACGATTGATATGACGTCGTCACCATGCCTATATTCAATTAAGTTAAGAGCTTAGCTTAAACTAACTAATGACAGTTAACAATGACTAAATAATTAAAAGAGTCACTTATATTTAAAAGCGGCGGTAGCCTAATGGCTAGGGCGTCAGACTTGCGATCATGTGGTTGCCGGTTCGAAACTCACCCATTGCACTACCGACGTGAATCCACTCGTAACACAAGCATTTAGCTTAGTACGAGGGGTTAACAAGAATACTAGTAATGTGCGACCCTCATTGCTAGTAAGCTTTATTTATAAAAAAAAATCGTTTATTAACTAGCTAGCAGATGTACTTACTATAACTCGGCTTTTATCACTCCTGTATTTCCCGAAGGGTTAGGCAGAGGTGTACTAATGTAACCCAGATTTCGCGGTCTGTTTAGGTTCCTTGTAGGCGGTGAACCTATTGCCATTAACCGGGCACAAATCCAGACTCCAAGCCGCAACTGAGAATTTCATAGAAAAACCAAATAACATTTTTTTCGACCTCGGGATCGAACCCAGGGACCTCTAGGATAGCAGTCTTGCATAGTATTACTAGTCTAATGAGGCTGTAGTTTTTGAGTCAGGTTAAAAAAATAATATACCTATAGAAAAATGTTTTCCGTAAAACATTCAATAAGTTTCTAAACTCCACTCCGTTGCGTTGTTGTAAAAAGAAAATCTTTCATAATGATCTAGACAGTGCCGAAGTAACTATAATTAAAAATCTCTTAAAAAAAACAAAACTGAAAGGATTGCGTCGAAATTCAACGCTCGCCTCTCGTTACGAAAACTCTTTGTTTTTGTAATTTCATATCCGAAAAAAGTTCTCTTGAATCCCGACAGTGAAATAATATTATCCTTTATAACTCTTAGGTACGGGTTCTACAGACGAGCAACTTTACAAAGGTTGACGAGATAAGAGAAAGATTTTGTAGTGAAGTTACAAGATTTATCAACATAAGATGTAAGTGTGGAGCGCCTATAGTCCAATTCCTACCTCAGCCCCTTCCTTCTCCTTTTCTCCATTCCCTCCCTTTTCCTTTAACGCGAGGGATACCCCTGGTGTTGCAGTGTCCGCTGGGCCTTATGGAACTTTCTATTTATCAGAATGGTTGATCGTTACGTTCCTTACATTCCTCACAGTTTAAAGCCATGCCATTTTTTATGCCCGAAGGTGGCATGTTATAAAAAAAAGTGATCATCAATAATAGGACCGCCTTGCCTAATCAGCAATATTAATATATGCCACTGCTTTTATATAGTATATAAAGTGGTAAATATGTTACATTGCCTACAAAATAAGAAGAAATTTTTAATGGTGGTGTCAATTTCTAAACACTGTGCGACATTATGTCATTGGCCGACCCCTTGTGTAGTAGGGTGCATTGACAGCTCTTGACAGATAAATTCAATAAATTCGCGAAACTCAATTTAAAATTTTATTTAAATACTTGGAACATTACGCATCTAATAATACTATATTATTGGTGTTGCCAACAATATAATTATATCTCATGACTGCCTCGTTAGTCTAGTGGTCCCAATCGCGACTGCTACGCTAGAAGTCTTGAACTTTAACTCAATAACATTTTGCTGGACCTGGGAATCGAACCCAAGACCTCTACCGTAGCAGTCGCGCTTGGGGCTACTAGACTATCGAGGCAGTCTAGTGCCTAGTCTAGATAGAGATTCCATATTCAAATTTCAAAACAGTATGCATAAAGAAAATTTATAAAACTGAGTTCAATGTGGTGTACTCTCGAGCTCATTCCATTAGTTAAATTAGAAGCTCCAATGTTCTAAAAGTGACGACATTCAATTATTTTGAAGCTCTTAAAATACCAAGTCATAGTGCTTCAAAATGGAAATACATTTGTGCAACTATATAACATCATTGCTTTGATTTGAACTCACTGAAACCTCTTCAAATATTCTACCAATTACACGTTCAGATATCGATATTCATATGAAGCATTTCCTTGAGTACATATTCATATAGAATCGCTTGCAGATGCTTCCGAATCGCTTTCGCTCTTTAGTTTATAGCTCTTTAAGCAATTATTCTGAATCTATACTACGGGGAACAAACATTTCTAGAAGTAATAAGTATAGCTATCTGTTAGTATCGAATTTGTCATGATTAAGGTATAGATAATTTTTTTTCATTATATTTCAGCATTAAATAATGCGAAATACTTAAAAAGATATAAATTTAATGGTGAAAGAAAACTACCCAATGACTTTAATATTTATGTTGCTGCCGTCACCTTATGACGTAGAATGTGGAAGCAAAATTCAATAACACAGGCAGTGGTCTCGATAGCTTAGTGGCTAAAGCGTCCGTTGTACTAAACCGAAGGGATCCAGTTTCAACTCCTGCCTGAGATCGTATGTTTCGGCGCTCCATACTCTTTTTTTTTTTATGGGATAACTCGGCAAACGAGCAGGCGAGCTACCTGATGGTAAGTAGTCATCGCCACCCATGGACATCTGCAAAACCAAAGGAGTTGCAGATGCGTTGCCGAGCCTATTTAGGGAAAGGGAGGGGAAGGAGAAAAGGAGAAGGAAGGGGATTGGGGGAGGAATTGGGCCTCCGGCCCTCTCGCTCACCGAACGAAGCGCAGTAACGAAACGCTACTACTCGGACGTGGGTCTTCTGAGAGTGTGGTACTTCCCCGGTCAAGCCGGCCCATTCATGCTGCGAACAGCGTGGCCCTACCACAACAAACTCTGCAACAGTAAGCATACTGCTACGTAGATACGCCAGCAAGACACTCCTTATGTTTCGAGCATAAGCTGACAATCCATTGCATGGATTTATTGCATGGTGCTAGATCTATAGCACGATGTACAGCGACCACGAATCACAATTTCAATATGATTCACCGAAAGTGGTTGTCATTTCAAGTTGCCCGTTTACAACAAAATTATAAATAGTGGATCCAAAAAAAACGACTTTCGGATCATTCTCTAGAATTCCATTAAATTTCAACGAGATCCGTGACCTTCCTTTGAAACTAGGTGAGACGAGGTGACATGCTGTCTACCTTTAGTACACGATGGTCAATAAATAAGAATAATTCTTAATTATTAATACTTAAGAATTATTTTTGTATTTCTTTGTTTTATTTAAAACTAGCTCCTGCCCGCGTTTCATGTGCGTGGACTTCTGGATTGGGTCCAACCTGATTAAAAAGTATTCTGTGTTATTCCAGGTCATAAACTATCTGTATGCCAAATTTTATCCAAAACCGTTTATCCATTTTAGTCGGATATAAACATTCACATACTAATCAAAATGATTATCCAAGAGCCAATATAAAAAAATAAAGATCTTCTCAGAGGTCGTCAGATAGGAAATGTCGGCGCCATCTAGTTTTAATATTTCTTTTTAAAAGTCGACTTGTAAAAGAGTCTTTAAAAGATCTATTTACAGAAATAAATATCATTTATCATTTAAAGAAATAGTAATATTTACTAAAATGTCTCTTATAAATAGACGTAGCAGCTATATTATTTAATGCTAGTTGTGCCCCACAGTTTCTAAGGATCGTAGTATCAAATAATACAACCTATAACCATTCTCATGAATTGTGCTATAAAATGAAAAGATTTTTTCAAATCCGACTAGTCGTTCCGGAGATTATCCCGTATAAACAAACAAATTAAAAAAACTATTTAGCTTTATTACATTTGATTGGTTTTTTTTTTCTCTTATATAATTTTGTATCTAAATTTGGCATGTTCTATTTTTTTTATTGTTTAAGCTGTAGATACTAATATCAAGTAGGTACTTTATTAGGTGTGCAATTTTTTTTAATAAAGTTTTCGAACCCTCGACCCGGACGTAGTTAAAAACTAAAAAACTTAAAAAATAAATTCTACGCTACGCACGAAGCCACCATGCGTGAAAAATCCATTTTCCATTTCAGTTCATTTCAAAATGTAAAATGCTGTAGTGCGGCGCGGCTCTAATGAAAGCTAAACGAGGAATGAGCGAAGCTAGTGATTTTGAATAATTTATCCAGTTTTTATGTAACATAGACTTTATCCATGTTTGGGGATGTGATTACATTATATCAACCTGATTTATAATATATCAATTTAGATAAAATATCTGTACACCAAACACAGTTCATTATAAATGATAAATGATATTTATTTCTGTAAATAGATCTTTTAAAGACACTTTTACAAGTCGTTGTTTTCAAAAATAGATATGAAAATTGGTAAAGAAATAATGAACAACACGCAAAATTATTATTTTTTTGTTTAATTTTAAGTAAGACACCATCTTAAGCGATATACTATCGTTATTTAGTGCGACTACGCATAAAAAATAATTTGAAAACAATTAACACATGCCTGACATTCTTTGAGTTTGTTTTGATATTTCTTCTCAGAGGTCGTTAGATAGGAAACGTCGGCGCCATCTAGTTTAAAAAAAAACGACTTGTAAACATGTCTTTAAAGATCTAATTACAGAAATAAATATCATTTAATCAAATCCTAAAATGATCATAAAAAAAAACATTAAAAGATATAACAGAGCTAAGCGAGAAATGACACATTTTGCAGTAAAACCTCGCTTAGCAAAATCGCTTGTTTTTTAACGTGGTGGATATATAAATGGATCGTTCGGGCTGCATCAAATTATCCGGGAATTGAGCGTACGGCACGTAACCCGGTTTCAAAGTGGATTTTGGGGGTACACAAGGCTTTTTATTTGTAATTAATAATCAAGCAATTTTGGTAAGGAAATCGCTTTATGCTATTTTGGACCTGTTGAGCCTAGCATCAATATATTTTTGTTTAAAAGCTTACTAGCATTGTGGGTCACACATTACTATTATTATTGTGAGCCCCTCGTGCTAAGCTAAATGCTTGTGTTACGGGTGGGTTCACGGCAACCATATGATCGCAAATCCGAATACCGCCGATTTCTGTTAACATTGGCAGGTATTCCTGTTCTACTTGTCCGCCAAATAAAAACCAACATTAAGATTGATCGTCTCTCCATGAGCGTGAAAGCCTTTTTATTTTTGGTTTGTCTATAACAAATTCCAGGTTCATGGCAGTAGAAATTGCGACATGAACTATTGTAGCCACACTTTTCTTAATTGTAGCAGTGTTTATTTGTAAGAAAAAAGGTTATTAAAGATACCTACAATAAGGCAGCTAAGAACTTACCCGTGAATTATTCCAAAAGGAATTTATACTTTGACAAAGTTAAGCATTATTTTACTATTCTCAAAGAACTAAGGTGTAATCACTCATTCCAAAGTGATATTCACTGTGCATAGTGAAATCACTTCAACCAAATTCTTTGTGTAGTTAGCTCATGTAGTAATCATTTGAGGTTTATTCTCATCGTGTATTCTGCATGTGAATACACGGGCTACGTGCCTGTCGTGTATTTAAGACACACGTGCATAATAATCTTGAAATAACCAGTGATTTGAGCAATTTATCATCTATCTTTGTGTGTCGTTTTAAACCCCGATGCAAAAACGACGGTATGGTATAAGTTTGACGTCTTTGTGTGTGTCTGTGGCATCGTAGCTCCCGAACGGTTGAACCGATTTTGTTTTTTTTTTGTTTGAAAAGTGAAATATTCGGGAGTGTTCTTAGCTATGTTTGATGAAATTCGGTCGAGATATAATGCAATTGTCGGGGATTTATTAAATTTTAAATTTGATTATAAATATACAAATAATTTTCTCTAATAAAATACTTTTTACAAATAATATTCACCAGCTACACTTAAGTTCCTAAAATAGCTTTTTATACCAAAATTAAAATACCACTACTAATAATAAAACTTCGGTACATTTGCGGAATAAACAAGTTAGGTATGTTCAATTAATTATTGCAAACATATTATTCGAGCAGGAGCGAGCAGTGATAGTAGAAGGTAGTTATTTGATGGCTATTGCTATTGGACTGCCAGGTCGTACATCTCGAGCCCGGATCCAAGGCCTTCTTTTGAAGTAAGCTTGAAAGAAAGAAGAAGAAGCAGAACGAAAATACATCTGAGTTTTCGTCATGTGCGTACCTACGTCACTTGGTTCAAACGGTGTAGGAAAATATCGTGAGGAAACCTGCATGGCTCAGAGATTTTCTCGACGGCGTGTGAAGTCTGCACAGTCGCATTTAGACAGATGGACTATAGCTACCTACATATTATGTATATAATTCATACTTATTTATATAGGTACCTATATATAAGTATCTCAAGGAAAATCAAGTCAGAAAGTGTCCAACGATCATCAGTTGTAGGCATTGCGGACGCGGTTTGCCAAGCTGGGCCATAAAAAATGAGGTTTTTGATGTTTGTTTTATACGAACTATTAAGAGCTGCTTATGTCACATAGAAAGTCGAAATAAAAGCACTTCTTACCGATTTTAAGTGGGTTTATTTCAATATATACGTAATATTCACGTAAGTGATAGATAGAGAAGATAAATCATTATACTTATTGCCAAATAGTCTTATCTGTTTGTCGTTTAAATCTCAATAAACATATTCAATATAACTAATCAATTTTTAGTCCTTAAATTTTCTAAAACATTAAATTCTTTAAGTTATCAACCGTGACAAACAACCAGTCTATGTAAACAGAGGGAATTCCCAGGTCCAGCAAAGTGTAGTGTTTGTCTCTATGAAATGCTCAGTAGCAGCTCGAATTTAAGATTTTGCCCTGTTACTGTTAATAGACTCGCTCCCTATGGCATGGGACTTAAACTGGCGAACTGTGGGTGTACATTAGTACATCTCTATATTCGGGAAAAACAGGCATTATAGTATCTATGATCATAGTAGTGAAAACTCAAATCCGAAAACTTCGTGGCATCAATAAGCATGTCGTTTTTCTGTATCTATGAAATTCTCAGTAGCAGCTCGGATTTAGGATTTGTGCCCGGTTAGTGGTAATAGACTCGCCCCCTATTGCATGGGACTTAAACTGGCGAACTGTGGGTGTACATTCGTTCATTTGCCTAACATTCGGGAAATACAGGAGTAAAAGTATGATTATAGCAGCGAAAAACCGATTGCGCTAACTCCGTGGCATCAATAAGCATGTTGTTTTTTAAAGAAAGAAAGAAAGAAAATTTTTATTCTTGGACTTAGACAGAGCATAGAACACAATAAAAAACAGATCTAAACAATCAAAACGTTAGCAGCCCTGCACAAGGCCAAAAAGGGCCCCTTTCTCAACATAATGCTGTGACATTAAATGCCACAGCGCTGGTTTTCAGAAAGGGCCGTAGAGTGATGACACGGGCAGCCGCGAACACCATGCAGGATAAAAAAAAACAACTGACATACATACTGACTAACTGTAGGTATAAATTTTTACATCTGCCTAACGTTCGGGGAAATCAGGCATAGTAGTATCTATGATCATAATGACGAAAAACCGAATCCGCAACCTTCGTGGCCTCTGTACGCACGTCCCTACCATAAGTCATTACTCTCACGATGGGTGCTTGTCGTTACAACTTCAGCTAGGGTCACTACGTGATTTACTGCTGTTTGGTTATATTCGGGTACGCGGTTACTAAGTCATATATTAATGGCAATCTTTGACCTCGTGTTGGACTCCCTGATTCGATATATTACGCGATATTTTTTTGGTAATATTTGGTTTCTTATTCGGCCGAGAAGACGTTGGCGAGATGGTTTCGATGGCTTTCTGCCATCGTGGTATAAATAGAAACAGGATAGGAATTCCAGGACAAAGTTGGCAGAGGCGTTTATAAATATTTAAAAGAAATCCTGTATGATAGACACATTTACTAACGTCCTGATCTGGAAGAACCTGTAGATCGCACAAATATTTTTAGTTCCCAATTCATCCCCTTTTCTCCTTTCCCTCCCTTTATCGTAACGGTAGGATGCGACTTGGATGTGCTTCCATCGCATTGTTAAGATAAAATGATAAAAGAACAGAGCCACTCTAAGGACGGCGTTGGCGGTTGACACTTAACATCAGGTGGGTCACTTGCTCGTTTGCAACAGATAATTGTAAAAAAATAAAATATGCAGTGTCTACATGCTAGCATGAATGGGTCAGCATGACCGGTACGATAAGTGCTGCCATCCCACAGAATATCGACATCTAGTAGCAGTATGTATACTGCTGCGTTTCGTACGATGAGTGTGGAGCGACGGAGGCCAATTCCTCCCTCCTACCTTCATCTTTTCTCCTTTCCCTCACTTTTCCTTGGCTCGGTAGCTCATAAGCGCGTATAGCGCAACTCCTTTGGTATTGCAGATGTCCATGGGCGGCGGTGACTACTTACCATCGTAGCTCGTCTGCTCGTTTGACGAGTTATCCCATAAAAAAAAATCCCAATTCGTGCCCTTTTCTCGTTTCTCTTCCTTTTCCCTAAAACTATGAAATAAACTACAATGACTGGTACGCACAACCCTAAGGTTGAAATATAATGTGTATAAAATGGCTATTAATATGCAATACTGCCTTATTTTCTCCACCAACAAATCTCTCCACATTTCATCACTTTATCGTGAAACAGAGAAAAATAACTTGATATATTATTTTCAATACATCCGCTGTATTACGAGTTCACTCGATGTTTCAAACCAATGTTACGGAACACCAATTTATTTTCCGCATAAATCACACAAAAAACTACTCTATGCAGTCTTGCTATGAGTGATGTAGTCAGCACAGTTAAGTTTACCGCAATATTGACCGCTAAATTCGTGACCTTAATTTAGTTAACGCGTGAAAAATCACCATTTTAACCTATTTTTACATTTGGCACAAATTTTCAATGAATATGCAAAAAACCTACTTATCTTTATGCAACTAAAAATGAATCTCCCGTGTAGATTTGTAAGGAATCGCTGATTTTAGGGAGTTAGTTCATATTTACTGCCTCATTAGTCTAGGTCCCAAGCGCAACTGTTACGCTAGATGTTCGATTTCCGGATAATCAATATTGATCCATCAATATTGATTGACTAATCCCTCTCATTGTGAGAGGAGACCCGTGCCCTTCAGTGGGACAATATATGGGTTGATGATGATGAATATTGATCCCGAAATAAGCTATATTGGGTTGTTCTATGAATATCTCAGTAGCAGCTCGGAGTTTAGGCTCGCACCCTATTACATGGGTCCAAAACATATCGGCGGACGAATCGAAGAAATCGAACCAAGGACCTATAACGTAGCAGTCACGCTTAGGACCATTAGACTAAAATAAGAGAGTCAATTTCTTAAATTTTAATACATAGTATCTGTCTTTGGATGTCACTTTTCTGTCCACCCTGTATGGTGTATACAGGGGTTATACCAAAGGGAGGTGTACCTACTGTTACTCCCGCAGTGTATCGGTATGTTTTAGATGTCATAAATATAACATACCATCACGCCTGTATTCCCCGAAGGGTTAGGCAGAGGTGCACTTAATGTACACCCACAGTTCGCCGGTATTTTTGGGTCCCATGTAATAGGGGGCGAGCCTATTGCCATTCACCGGGCACAAATCCAGACTCCGAGCTGCTACTGAGAATTTCATAGAAAAACTCAATAACACTTTGCTCGACCTGGGGATCGAACCCAAGACCTCTAGCGTAGCAGTCGCGATTGGGACCACTAGACCAACGAGGCAGTCATAAATATAATAGAACCATATTTGCTCATCAACGTAGCGCTACCAAAACATAATTTTATTATTAATACCAAATACGGTTTCATATTATCATTACATTTAAACAAAACATGTTACTGAAACATGTTTACACACATCAATCGGTTTTTTGACGTGTCAACGGGAAAGCGAACGTAAAAAGTTTGTTATTTCTAACGTGTCCATGTTATAACTTGTCAGGTTAACGCCATCCAATTTATATTGAAATACTTCATTATGCAATCCGAACAAATACGAGTAATACTGGCAAGGAAAAAAATGATTAAATTACTGTTTCCACGGCGGATAGCCCTGCATCCGCAAACATTACTCGTTAGTAATGTTTGCGGATGCAGGGCTATCCGCCGTTTTTTGCTATATTAGGACAAAGAGAGATTCAAACCCCAGGCTAGGTAAAACACTCGATTCTTGCGTGCGTGGAAACAGTAATTTAAACATTTTTTCAAATAAGCACCCTTGTGCTTATTAAAAAAAACGGGTTTCCGTTACGGGCGGGTCGGTACCGATCGGTGCAGGTATTAATTTCTATGTTATGTTATCAGCTCACTTATAAAGAAACAGGTTAAAACTTATCGGTACCTACTACCCGGACCACGCGTTAGTCAATTAATTACCTGTTTCTTTATGCAGGTTAACCCTGCACCGATCGGTGACCCGCACAGATTTGTCTGTGCAGGAAACCTGTTTCTTTATGTAAGCACCGGGACAAATATAAAAGCATCATAGTATTGCACTATCATGGTGTTATAAATAAGACTTAAGTACGCGTAAAATCAACCCAGAGTTGTCATATATCGAATCGGAGTGTATTTAGCTATGAAAAAAGATGAAAATCGGTCGAGATGAATGCATTATTGAGGTTCTTTTTATTTTTTGTTTCGGCTAACGAGCAGACGATACAATTGTTTCGCCAATGGCAAGAGCTATTGCGGTTTGACTGGCGTGCGACCACCCTTACAGCAAAGTCTGTCGCAAAGATTAGTACTTTTACGCGTGAAAGCCAGCTCTTTCAATCTGCAGTCCATTAGGACTATTCTCAGTAACGCATCAGCAACTCCTCTGGTATCCATGACTGGCGATATTACTTACTATCATGTGGTTCATCTGCTCGTTGGCCAAAATAAACAATAAAAAAGAATAGCCGTAAATTCTGACCATAAACCTACTAATCTGAAGCGGCGGTAGCCTAATGGCTAGGGCGTCGGACTTGCGCTCATGTGATTGCCGGTTTGAAACCCACCCATTGCACTACCAACGTGAACCCACTCGTAACACAAGCATTTAGCTTAGCACGAGGGGTTAACAAGAATACTAGTAATGTGTGACCCACATCGCTAGTAAGCTTTTTTTTAAAAAAAAAAAAAAAAAAAAAGTACCTACAGTCGCTAGCACATCAAGTTATACAAAACTATCAAATTTCTCCAAACGATTTTAAACCTCAACTTGTTTATAATATAGTTCAAAGTCAACTGAGAAAATAAGACATTTTGTTGTAACTTGATGTGCTGGCCACGGTACCATTGTCAGTGACGCATCAACAACTTCTCTGTTGTCCATGACTGGCGATACTACTTACTATCACTCATCTGCTCGTTGACCAAAATAAACAATAAAAAAGATAAGTCGTAAACTCTGACCGTAAATCTACTCATCTGAAGCGGCGGTAGCCTAATGGCTAGGGCGTCGGACTTGCGATCACGTGATTGCCGGTTTGAAACCCACCCATTGCACTACCAACGTGAACCCACTCGTAATACAAGCATAAAAAACTAACTTCTTAATCGATAACCATCACTGTATCGATTGCTTCACTTACCAGGGCTAGGCAACCTTTTAAACCGTATTATTTCTAACAACATATCACGTTAGACGTTGAAATGTTATGACATCGGTTCATTCAATTACCTCTAATGGTTCCTTAAGGAAAAGCTTAGAGAACCTTGTGGTAAACAAACGCGTATCGATTCGTGTAACCACATTCGCTCTTTTGTATCTCGGTTGATGTAAAATTATATAGCACTAGACAGCCATTCGTGGCTTTGCCTGCATAGGATCCCACATTGAACAACATGAAAAGGAAATCGTGTTGGTTGAAATACATAGTAATATCTTCAATAGATGTTGCTGACGTCGCCTGAAGACTAAAATGAGGAAGAGCTTTTTTTTAAAATACTTACTAGCAATGTGGGACACATTACTAGTAATCTTGTTAACCCCTCGTACTAAGCTAAATGCTTGTATTACGAGTGGGTTCACGTCGGTAGTGCAATGGGTGAGTTTCGAACCGGTAACCACATGATCGCAAGTCCGACCCCCTAGCCATTAGGCTACCGCCGCTTATTAATTTGACATCATAGGCAGTGGTCTCGGTAGCTTAGTTGGTAAAGCGTCTAGTGTACTTAACCAGAGGGACGCAGGTTCGAACCCTGCCTGAGGCCGAATTTTTCTTTCACTAGAAAATTTTCTTTCAATCGAAAATTCATATCTACTGGAAGCTGCCCCCAAAATAATTGGGAAAAGGGTAGGAATATATTCCAAATAATTCCAGATAACTTCTAAAACAACTCCTTTAAACATCTCCACAAAGCATAAAACAGTGTTTTAATCCACAGCGGAATGAGAGCGCTGTAATACTGTGCAGAAAGCTGATCATAAAACGCAATGAGCTTTGTCACCTCCGTGTAACGTTGTGCTAGTTTTAGTATTTGTAATATCACGCTTATAGTCCGCCGTAGTGAGAAGTTCTTAACTAAGGAATATAACATACCATCACGCCTTTATTCCCCAAAGGGTTAGGCAGAGGTTTTTTTTTAATGTACACCCACAGTTCGCTGGTATGTTTGGGTCCCATTTTAAAGGGGGCGAGCCTATTGCCATTCACCGGGCACAAATCCAGACTCCGAGCTGTTACTGAGAATTTCATAGAAAAACTCAATAACACTTGCTCGACCTGGGGATCGAACCCAAGACCTCTAGCGTAGCAGTCGCGATTGGGACCACTAGACTAACGAGGTAGTCAAGGAATATCTTTTTTTGTATATATTTTTTTTGGAGTGCGGAATGTTTTTATGTATCCACCTGTGTGCGTGCCTGTGACCTGAAGCTACGGAAAACATACCATCACGCCTGTATTCCCCGAAGGGTTAAGCAGAGGTGCACTAATGCATCCACATTTCGCCGGTATGTTTAGGTCCCATGTAATAGGGGGCGAGCCTATTAGACAATAGGTTAACTGAATTTTTGAAACTATAATATTTTTTTTATTTTGTTCACTTTTTTGTGTCCCACTGGGGAAAGGACTGGGCTGAGCTAAAGGATCTGACCAACGTCTTTTCAGCCGAACTTGTCCACGAATAATATTGCGTGGTTACCAATGGGTAGCTATCCTAAAATATTTTTAATGTTTATAGTTAAGGTAGTTAAGTATCATCATCATCAACCCATTACATTGTCCCACTGCTGGGTACGGGTCTCCTCTCAGTACGAGAGGGATAAGGCTATAGTCCGCCACGCTAGCCTACTGCGGGTTGGCTAAGGTAGTTAAGTATACTTCTGCCTAACCCTTCGAGGAATACAGAAATGATGATATTTCGTGTGATTTAATCATACACCTTCGTGATTATAAAAAAAAATATCAAACAAAACAATATCTTTTATGACGGCGGCGATGTGGGATGTCCATGAAGCCGCACTAAGCTATTATGATGGACTTTCATAGCCTAACATAAGAGGAGACCCGTGGCCAATAGTGTAAAAAAGTAACAGAGTTCATTATGACGAAATCTAAGCAGAATCTCAGCAATAAATAAATATATTGAGTTCGTAACAAGCATTCGACCCCAGCGGAAACTTCCCAATAATTTTGATCTTTAGATTCTTCAATAAGAATTTCTCGGTAGGAATTCTATTGTGTTGGCAAGTCGAAGTTAATCTAAGGCTATTCAAAGCGAGCCTGATAACAATGCAATGAAAAGTATCCGCTACCGAGAATTGAGGAGATGAGGTACAAATGTACAATACTTAGAGTATCGAGGTTGCTTTTAAGAAGGTTTGTAATAATGCATCTCTTTTAAATTGGAAAACTCGCATATCTGATAATACTGGACTTTAAAAGAGACCATGATCCTCTCTATTTGTTACTGCGTTTCTACTCAGAAGTCGTCAGGTAGAAAATACCAGCGCCATCTACCTAAAAAAAAACTAATTTAACGCAAAACATCGATTTATAAAAGTGTCTTTAAAAGTAGACCTATTTACAGAAATAAATATAGTATGAATTATCATTATGATTCTGACAACAATAGAATGAAATCACTTTGCTTAGAAACCTAGGAATGTCTAAGCTCAGAAACACTTAATTTCGTTGAAACGAAACGACACACAGAGCAATGTTTTTTGTCTCGTACACTTTTATTGTTGTTTTCAGGGAATGTAATGTCTTAACTACGTTATTTCGGTTGCTTTGAAGTGTAAAAAGGTTGGTACAATGCAGTTGTAGCTGTACAGATAAAAATTTACCATATCGTTGTAGATTCAAATTTGAAGAGGAATATGATTGAGATAATTTCTGTGTTAGTACCACGCATAAGTGATTATTTTGCTTACAATATATAGAAACGTGGCAATATTTTTGGTATTAAAGCTATTAATACCAAAAATATTGCCACGTTTCTAATATATCACCACGCCTGTATTCCCCAAAGGATTAATCAGAGGTGTACTTATTAATGTACATTCACTGTTCGTCGATATGCTTCGTAAAGGTCACATATAATAGAGGTTGAATCTATTGCCATTAACCGGCCACAAATCCATTCTCCGAGCTGCAAATGAATTTCATAGAAAAACTTATAGAATAACAATGCTCGAACTAGCGGAGAAGACGTGCTTAGGACCACTAGACTAACGAGGCAGTAATGTTTCTAGAATTACCAAGATACCGCCATGAATACATATCAAAACGTAATAATGTTGTGTATCGTATTCCAAGCGATCAATCAAGCGGTCTCGTCTCTCATTAACAAAACGATGAAACAACAAACAATTGATCGACGAGTATACACACATCCGAATCCACAATTGTTAATTTACTGCGAACAATCCGAAATAGAACAGGGGGCCTAGACAATGTTACATTTTCAGTTCGATAACGAAGTTAGATAAATCTGAAATATATGGAATTGGCATAATCTTTCGATATGCCACGTGATGAAATTATGTCAAATCCATACATTTCGGATATCTAACTTCGTTATCAGTAATGAAAATGTAACATTGTCTAGAATAGAATAATTTATTTCAGATCATTGAAAATCCATATCTTGTTAATAATATGTTAGATACAATATTAGCTTATAATTATATTATACTAGTATTCTTGCAAACCCCTCGTGTTAAGCTAAATGCTTATGTTAGGTACGCGTGGGTCTACGTTGGTGGTGCAATGGTTGGGTTTCGAACCGGCAACCACATGATCGCAAGTCCGGCGCCCTAGCCATTAGGCTACCGCCACTTTTTGAAATCTCCACGGAACAAGTCTATAGAATGTGAGGCCAGCTTAATGGTATGGCTATACATCGAGCAGCCATTATAGGCTTACCTCCAATTGTACGAAGAGACTATACAATGCGAGGTCAGATTATAACTGTGAATCATGATTGTTGTCCATCAACACGGAACAACGTCACAGAAACGTCCCAACGGCACGTATGTGTAAAAAGAGACCCAGTTTTAAAAAGCTTTAACTAAAAAAGAAATCTACCCATAAAAGGCTTTAAGTAAAAAAGAGATCCACCTTTAAAAAGCTTTGAGTAAAAAAGAGATCCAACCTTAAAAGCTTTAAGTAAAAAAGAGATCCAACCTTAAAAGCTTTAAGTAAAAAAGAGATCCAACCTTAAAAGCTTTAAGTAAAAAAGAGATCCAACCTTAAAAGCTTTAAGTAAAAAAGAGATCCACCCGCAAAGAGCATAAAAAATGTAATTTTTTGAGGAGGACGAAATAAGGCAATTGTACTTCCATTGGCTTCCAATCCAAGGAGGATTGTGATTGAGTACCTAATGCATGTCACGGTCACGGCAAACGTCACGAATCCCTTGGCCATAACTACAAGGCTTTCCTTGTAGTTTAGGTTAACAAGTGCCGTTTTAAGTCGATACTCATCCAACAGAAACTGCCGCTATTCAATATTACCATATCTCCCCTCCAAAAATCCGGTGCACAAAATACGAAATATAATAAAGTGGCCATCACACAGACAGCGAAGCAAGTGAACATTTCACAACAGATATTTTTCACACCATTGAACTAAAATGGTGGCTGTTGTCACCTCACATAATTTTCTAAAAAGCCGCCATCCGCGTAGATCGCTACATTTCCATGAGTAATATCTGCGTACGAGAGTATCACTCAAATCTTTGTAATTTCTTCAAGAACTTACAGTATGTACGAGGTATTTTTGCCAAATTTTGTTGAGTGGATGTGTGAAGTTACGTAAAGGGTTAACTAAACGTTTTGATGTACGGATTTTATTTGTGATACTTTTTTTTGGATAATAAAATGGTTTTGTTTCTTCTTATCTTTGTTGTATTAAAGGATACTTAAGAAATCCTAAGTATCCTTGTCGGGTTGTTTGCCAAAATGTGAAGCTGGAAATTCTGTGTATTCTATTTCCGACTCTTACTAATATAACATAACATAAAATACCACCAGGCCTCTATTTGCCGTAGGGTTAGGCAAGGGTATGCTACTCATACCCACAGTTCGTCAGTAGGCTTGGGCGGGGCGCCTATTGCCATTCACCGGATGACCGGATAAATATCCGAACTCGGAGCTGCTACTGCATATTTCATAGAAAAAACCAATTACACTTTGCTCGACCGAGACCAAGAGGACCAAGACTATCTCCCATAATCTTTTTTATTACTAATATTCTAGCCCATTTTGTCCCACTGTTGGGCAAAGGTCTCCCTTCTGTCTTTCCAAGCCACCCGTACGTATCTAACGTTTTAGCGATCCCTTTTAATATTATTAATATCTAATTCTTAGTAAAAAAAAAAACCTTTTTCTCCAAATGTATATCCTTCATCGCCATTATAATTTTGCATTACCAAAACTATTCCACAGATAAATCTTTCAAACAAAAACAGTTAATAGTTTTCATACCCACATTATGATAACGAGGGGCTCCAAACAAAATAAAGTTTAAATGTTTTTTTTATGACGACCAACTTTTGGGTCTCGATAGTGTATTTATTGTTAGTATGTGCTGTGTGCATTATGAGGGTTAAGGGGACGTTTGGGATTTTTATTCACTTATAATTCTATAAACTATATCCGTAGTATTAGAATTTATGTCCTCACATGATAGTAAAAGTGCTGGTGTATGTTTTAATACTAGCTCTAGTCCGCGGTTCCACTCATATCCCAAAGAATTGTTTGAAATAAATGATAGCCTATGTCTTTCCCCAAGTCCCTTTACCAAAAATGATCTAAATTAATAAAGCGATTTACACGTGAAAACGTAATGAACAAACAGACAGCAGACGGTCATGTGCGTAATAATACTTCATTATGTAAATCAAACGCTTAAACGGTGAAGGAAAACATCGTGAGGAAACCTGCATGCCTGAGAAACTTTCTCGATGCCATGTGAAGTTTGCCAACTCTCTGACTAAATTCTAATCCGTGACAGAAATTATTGCATTTTTCCATTTAATATTCTTGCTTCCACCTGTCTGGTCGTGCAAACTACAGAAGATCTGGATCTGACAAACATTCAAGTAAAAAAAATACCACAGAAAAGCACAATTTTTTTCACACTGTTCGGGTAACACTTACAGGCATGATGGTATGTTATGTTGTACCATAGCCGCAAAAAATAGGGTTCTTTTTCGGCACAAAGTTACGGAACCCCAAAAAAGTTGAATTTGAATAAACTTTTTACAGTACAGCTGTCGTTTACCCCGATCGTAAAACATTGGATGGACTTACACGAATATGGTCGACATTACGAGTTTTACGTTTTGACGGAGATGCCTGAGGCTTTCGGTACGAAAATCTTAAAACAGGCTTGTCTTTTTTTTTGGTTTGACTGTCAATTGTTGCAAAAATCAGAGAATACTTATAGCAATATGTTCCATATAGTGTCATTGTCCTCTGTTTTTCTTGCCATAATATCTATAAACCTACATACTCGTATGATATAAATCTACATGATAGCTCGATAATCCGGTTTATGCCGAGATGTTATTGGCAAAAAAAATAAGGGTTCAGCACAAACCAGTCTTATCCAAGGGTTTCTGCCAAGGCATGGGCATAAAAAAAATATTTTGTCCGGAAACAAACCTAACCCTAGCAAATTTAAAAAAAATTAAAAGACTGAGATACTGTCAAATTTTTAATGAAAAAAAAAACAATAACACTGTAAGACCTGTAAATCGGATTCAGGATGTAACAATTACAAATGAAGTATATATAAAACTTGTATCACAACAAATGCTTACTCCGTCAGTGATCTAATTAGCTAGCCTAGTATTTAACCTATCAACCAACAATTTTAACTCGGGATCGTGACATTACCAACCCGATTACCTGACTTTAAGGTCGGAGCACCAGTATTTGTAATATGACTTGATTTTTATTTTATATTCTTAGTCAGTATGTCACAATGTTAGTTATCACATAATAATAAAACTACTCCAAAAAGTTATCTTTTTGTGTTTTTTTATGCGTTCACCTGATTCGTCACCTCAAAGACGTAAGTTCAGAATTTGAACGCAAAATTTTACCTGGTGGGTGGGACTCGCGTAGGCTTAGTTGGTTATAGCGTCTGGTATTGTATTTAACCAGAAAACGCATGTTCGAATCCTGCCCACAGTCTAATTTTTCTATCGTTAAAAGTTATTTGCTTTTAAATTATAAATGTATGTAAAAAAATGATCGATACAATAGTTTTAATCGTAAACAAATAATGGACCATTTCCATATAAATATTGTACATATTCGTATTTTGTATTTTTTTGAATCAAAAATCTTTTCATTATTCAAAAACTGTAGCTTCGCCCTTAACCAAAGCACTTGACTTTTACAACCCAAATTCGGGCTACAACTGTAAATCTGGCCGCCACGTGATTGCTGTGAGGTCGTATAACAATCCATTTTACGAGTACACCAAGCTGTGGTATGTAAATCGAGGAAATTAAACGTGTCTTCTAAACATACAGATTTTATATTTTTGTATTTTTAGACATTTTCGACCGCTGGCAGAACTTGCGTCTTCTGGTTAAGTGCACCAGACGCTATGACCGCTAAGCTACCTCGAGTCCCACCCGCCGAAGTCGAAATTGCTCTCACAGTTTTAATTTACGTCTTTGAGGCGTCAGTCATATCTGTTGAAAATGTGCTTCTCAACCGACATGTCATGCTTTGCAGCAAGTACGATTTCGTACAATGCCATTCCATTCCGATCCAGAAGACGCACGTTCGAATCCTGCCCACGGTCGTATTGTTTCTTCACTAAAGTAACGCACAGATTTTGCAGAAAAAATATCACAAACGCACTTACATTTTATCTTCTCACGAATTTTTATACAAACGTACATAATCTTCCTCATTAGTCTAGTCATCCTAACCCGCGTTTCCACTGCTGACAAGAGCTACAAACAGCTACCTATCCCACTCACTCTTTAAGAGTTAGATAGAGTAAGATAATGTTTGCAACAAGTTTTGTCGTTAGTGGAAATGCGGGGTAAGCGCGACTGCTACGCTAGAGGTTTTGTTGTTTTGGGTTCGGTGCATAGCTCGAGCAAAGTGTTAATGGCTTTTTTCTTAAATTCTCAGTAGCAGCTCGGAGTTTGGATATGTTCCGGTGAAGTGCAATAGGCTCGACCCTATTACATGGGATTTAATTATACCGGCGAACTGTAGATGTATATTAAGTACACCTCTGTCTAACCCTTAGGGAAATATAGCCGAGATGGTATATACCTGAATTGTAAAGGATTTATAAAATTAATTTATTTTATTGAATAGGTAGGATTGTAGGATTTGTAGGGGATCGTAGTAGGGCGCCAAGTGAATATAAATTAAATATGATTTAGACCGTTAAATTCTCGCTATATTCAAATATTAGGAGGGCGAAGCCCTAGAAAAAAACATAATAATGTTACGTCGTCTTCTGACGGACGTCTCCAACAGTTCTACATTTTAATTAATTTTAAGTTTTTTCTTAATTTAATCTTTATAGTTATCATATAAAAAGGTGCGATACTCCGATCACCACAGTATGTACCAAAGGCAATAATATTGAGTTGAACATACAGTTCCAAGCCTAGGCCTTTTCGAGAGCTATTGAATACCTTTGTGTATAAACATAAACAAGCCGAGGGCTCCAACTAAAACAGGTGCTAGATGACTACGTAAACAGCCTGTAGATTGACATAGTAATTGGCTTTGTCTCGGAAAACAGTAACTGGGTGACTAAGATCTGTATTTTCTTATACGTAGAAGGCGCGTGAGTCTCGTTTGATGCTATACAGGGTGGAAGGGACATAGTCGCACAACTGCTTACCATGAATTCAGTACATGATTCTGGACACACTCGCATTGAGATTTTTTGGCCGGTATTAAAAAAAAATACTACTTTTGCCTACAAAAGTGCAATACCTACACGGTCAAAATGTATGGAACGGGTGATTTATTTTAAAAAACCAACGAAAAAATTCAAAGCAGGTTCAGAATCATGTACTGAATTCATATCAAATCAAATCACAATATTTATTTGCTAGAAATACAATATTATTACATAGGCAAGGTCTTATATCCTAGATGTCATTGTATTCTGCCTGCAAGCAAGCGTGCAAATTTTCATAGAAAGCTGTTGTGCGTAGATGTCCCTTTCACCCTGTATTCCTATATCCTCCTTAATTCCCAAGGGAACATTGCTAGCTGAAGATCATTTTATTTCTTTCACGTTCCCAGCTTTTTTATAACAATTACGACCCCTCACTCCTAAGCGTAAATTCAATCAAGCATTCGTTGACAAACGTCTAAAAAACAATTCATTAGACTACAAATCAAGGCCTTGCCAGGCTAAAAACTGTACCGAACTATACCGAAATTCGAAAGAACTTAAGCCCTTAAAAGAGTCGCTGGCCTCGAGGCCTCGACATTCAGAGGCCAAGGCTTATATTAATTAAGCTAATGCCAGCTTTATTCTACAACTGGCCTGATTAAATTGTAGTACGGTCTTAATTAAAAAGATTTCCCAGTCTACGGACGTTCATTAGCGATATAACACGTCTTGAGTGATAATTTTTCTAGGTGTAGAATTTTTGAATTTTTTGCTCTATTAAACCTACAACAATCATGAATTATGGATTTATTATGATCCTTTTTCATTACGACGTTATTTTATTAAATACAATATTTTTATTTAAAGTACAAAAATATATGGTTCAGGCAGACGTGAACATGCCAAGTATGTTAAAATAATATTATGCATATTTTCTATCCATCTTGTCTAATCAAGATATCTGAAATTACTTTTTTAATTAAATAAATTTACATATAGTGTACCTAGATGGTGCTAGCCCAGGCTCTATACATTTTTGCAACATCATTTAGTCTCATTTCAGTCTGAAATATTATAATAATGTTTTTTTTGTAAAATTACAGGATAAAACCAAAAAAAATTAGCAGTACCTAAATTTATCTTGCCTTGCCTTAACTTATTAATAATTTAAACCTAAGTCAGTCCGTTGAACTGTACACTTAATTCAATCTAAACTGAAACCAAACTCATTCCTGACTAGCTGCCAACAAAAGCTTATTTAAATTAAATCATTTCTTCAAAATTCCGTCAAGTTTGAGAGGACAAAGAATAGGATTATTCACTGTTCAACAAAACATAAAATGACAAACATTATTCATTCTAACTTCATAATGAGGAGGGATTCTTCAAAAGTTTTCATTAAGGAAACGACTCGGGCCAATAAGGAAAGAACTGTGACAAGTGATTATTAATGCAACTGGAAGGGACACAGTGTAGGTGAGTTCAGTTGATTAAAATAAGGCTGTAGTCAAACTGAATCATAACATACATACATACATACCATCAAGCCTGTATTCCCCGAAGGATTAGGCAGAGATGTACTAATGTATACCCACATTTCGCCGGTATGTTTAGGTCCCATGTTATAGGAGGCGAGCCTATTGCACAAACCCAAACTGCAAGCTGATACTAAGAATTTAATAGAAAAGCCCAATAACACTTTGCTCGACCTAGAAATCGAACCCAGAACCTCTAGCGTAGCAGTCGCACTTAGGATCTCTAGACTAATGAGGCAGTCATAGAATCATAAATAATAAAATATTATAAAAAAAATATACCACTACCTTTTCGCATCCGTGTAGAGGTAAATTTTCAGACAACTGAGCTAGAACATTATTTTATATTTATGCACAAGAGTGCTACATAAAAATTCCCAATGAAATCTCTGGGCAATACCGAAGGACTCTTTGAAAAACTGAATGGTAAATTTTGATAAAATATATGATTTATTTTAGTTACTTGTAAGCTGCCTCAATGAGCTTCTGGTCATAAGAGTGGCTGCTCACTGAGAGGTCTTGGATTCGGTTCCCAGTTCGAACAAAGTATATTTTTTACTAACAAAACCTAAAAACATGCCGGCAATCTGTAGGTGTATTGGATCAACTACTACCTTTCGGAGAGAAAAGTATGTGTGTATTGCAACAGTATCATTGTCATACTGCATTTTTTGCTCTTTATCAGCAGATTTAATTAGTGTTACTTGGGACCTACTTATTATAATTTTTTTAAGCAGAAGGGGTTCCCAGAAAGTTTATAATGCTTACTTGAAACGCGATAAAAAATAAGTACTATAATCTCATTATTTCTAATGTCATCTTAACTCTGTTTCTCAGACTCCATTTTACTTTCCAACAAATTTTAATGATAATGCTGATGACCGTGATAAAGGGTTGATTATTATGTTGAAAGTGGTTTCGAATAGAACTTAAATCTTAATTAATACTATGGTGTAAAAATATTTATATATTTTTTTAGAATTAAGGTAAATTATTCAACTATGCGCGCAGTTGGATAATTTTGAGACACAAAATTATACACGGATGAAAAACATTGTAAGCATTTTTATTTAATAGGATATGGGGAATCTTGCTGGTTCTTCTACTTAAAACCCACTATTTGGAACCATGCAATGGTTTTGGCATTTCAAAAAGTACCTGTAATCATTGTCTAATTGAAATAAAATAAAAAATCCTATCTCTATAAAGATAAGCAAATCTACTGACGGATTTGTTATGAATGATGTAGCCTGATATATTCATCATCATCAATCCATATACTGTCCCAATCCTGGGCACGAGTCTCCTCTCAGAATAAGAAGGATTAGGCTATAGTCCACCACGCTAGCCTACTGCGGGTTGGCAGACTTCACACGTCGATCGAGAAAATCTCTCAGGCATGCAGGTTTCCTCAAGATGTTTTCCTTCCCCGTTTAAGTGCGTGATAATACGCACATGACTTCGAAAAGTCAGAGGTACGTGATGAACTATAATTAAGCTTAAAATATAATTAAAACTAACTTAGTATATTTAACTGATTCGTGTGAATAAAAAAGGACCCTAGCTCAGCATATGCCACTTCATTACAATAAATGACGCTGGTATTCAGCTAGGGCCTTGAGCGAAAGGCTATCACTGCACTTTGTATACTACCTACATTACATTATATTTGAACTTTACGGAACTCAGTACTCGCTAAATCTAGCTTACCCCTATTTCCAGTGTTTCTTTCTGTTTGCAGCCATTCCCTCGAATTGAAGGATCTTCTTTAATTCTCTTTGAACTGAGCACGAAGAGGAATTGTCTTGTGTCTAAAAGATATTATTGTGGTGCACTAGAGCTGCGTAAACATGCATTGTGGGAATAAGAAAACAATTGTATTTCTATAACAATAGAGTTCAATTTTGAGTGATGAGCTTCGTCATCATTGTTATTGTAGTTTTTTTTCTTCATGCACATACAGGGCAGTAAACTGTTTGTTAAGCGTTTTGGACTCCGCCTTATGACTTGCTGTAACTAAATAGAGTATTTACGTAAATAAAAAATATTATTTAATAGACTGCCTCATCAGTTAAGTGGTCCTTAAAATGGAATTTTGTTGCGAAATTTTAATATGTACCTACTTATTAGTTTTTACTACGTTCTAAATAATGCAATATCCAAAATGCAGCTTATAGAAAAAGATATAAAGTTTTAATTTCATTAAAGATAAAATTTACGCGAAGAATCATACGAAATTTTGTTGTACAACAAACACGAACTTATAACAAGACTGATAGTGATGTTGCCACTTTATTAAGTTATCCACCCTACAACATTTTCAATTTAGAACGTATAACACATTACAACAAATACATTGCATTTTGAATCCAAAATTGTACAAGAAAGAGCTCAATATTGCATAAAAGAATTTAATGAGTGTTTTAATATTGTTAGGGCTGTTTGTACAATAGTTTATTATTCTTTTGAGAAGTCATAAAACTGAGTTAGTTGAAGAAATTGAAAATTATTTCTTTCTTAAAATAAGAACATAGCCTTATTGGTTTGCAAGGCCAAAGTCTTGGTGTGCAAGCGTGACTCTTGAGTCTGAGTTATTAGTAATTGAGTTATTCTATCACATTGGAATAACTCAATTACACTTTCTCACACTCAGAACTCTGAATTTGGATTAGTATCGCGCCATAATTGTATTCCCCGAAGAGTTATTCATAGGTGTACTATAGCACACCGGTATATTTAGATCCCATATAGGTAATTAGGGGCGAGCTTGTTACCATAAGGCGGATACAAATCCTAATCCGCCTCCTCCTTTTTTGTGGCAAATCGGCGGCTACCACAAAATATATATTGAAAAAAAAACACTGCTTGACCTGGGGAGCAAACCTAGGATCTCATACGCAGCAGCCATTTTTTTTACTACGAGATCACATAATATGAAAACAAAGAAATAAGTAAGCTATTTAAAAAATTCCCAAACAAAACATTTGATCTTCCTACATTCACAAAACCCCAAAAAAATGCATAAAATCGGAACAATTTAGGGGTCATATGCAAATAACAGTACCCAAACACTGGAACCAGATACAAAGGGAGACTGAGGGCGCCGAATATCCGCCAACATTGACCTTGAATTATTCAATAGATGTGTTTAAAAACAGTTCACAGAGTACAGAGCGGGAGCGATTTTTTTAAATAAAAATCTTACTGGCAATGTGGGTCACACGTTACTAGTAATCATGTTAACCCCTCGTGCTAAGCTAAATGCTTGTGTTACGAGTGGGTTCACGTCGGTAGTGCAATGGGTGAGTTCCGAACCGGCAACTACATGATCGCAAGTCCGACGCTCTAGCCATAGCTACCGCCGCTTTCAAGATTGAAGGCAACAGGCGATACTGGGGCATGGGGTGCCAGGCTAGGAACTTCACTTAAGGGAGAATATCAAGCTTTGGACCAGAGGAAACGTAGCAAGAAATGATTTACTAAATAATTACTTACTTCCTAACAACTTCCGACTGTAAAACGTCTGAAAAAAAGATAACATAACGTATCATCAAGCCTGTATTCCATGAAAGGTTAAGCAGAGGTGTACTAAAGTACACCCACATTTCGCCAGGTATGTTTAAGCGTAATGGGAGGAGGATGGTTTATTTTTTCTCGTAATAAAAGCATGTTTTGTAGTTATTGAAACTATAGTATTTTACTATAGTATACGGAATATTGCATAAGCAATTAGGTACACTGTTAGATCCGCGAATCGAATCTAAGATCCTCCTCTAGCTTTGAGAGGAGACCCGCACCTAAATAATAAACGATACCTTTTTGGGTTGATGATGATGACGACGATGCTACTAATGCTAATAATAATAATATAATAGGGGCCTAGACAATGTCGCATTTTCACATCGATAACGAAGTTAGATAAATCCGAAATCGGATATCTAACTACGTTATCGATAATGAAAATATGTGACATTGTCTAAGCCCTCATTTTACGATAACCGCTGCCGCTTATGACTTGTATAGCGACCTAACCACTCTACGTCAAGACATCGACTGAAGAATCCTTTTCCTGTATACTTACGAGCTCTCATCGGTTGAAACCCCAAGCTTCCTTAACAGACATTATTCGCCCAATTTTTACGATCCACAACCATTTTACCACAAGGCGATGCATTCCACTTTATAGTTCAATTCTATTGTAGAAAGAAATACAATATGGATTTGGGTTTTTATGGGCATATTTCAGGCAAAGTGTAGAGCGAATACTGATGGTCATAAAACTCAATTATCATAAAAATAATTTTTTTCGCCAAATGGTAATATCAGCCTGTTTTGAGAGTTAATAACATCAGGAATTAACTTTTAAATAAGAAAAAATCCAAAGAAAATACTCAAAGTAGATTTTCTTTTAAATTATAATAATATTAATATTCCCTTTATTCATTAAAATACATACTTTTTTTATATTTCTAAACATTTTCTAATATAAAATATATCTTAGATAAAAAAAGGAACATTAAAAAAAAAAATAGTAGTCCACCGGCATGGGGAACAGGATCCAAGCTACCGGTGGTTAGGGTCCCAGAGACAGGAACCTCCTTACAATACGCGCCGTATCAAGGAGTACTGCCTTCTGAATCAGGCCCTTAACCCAGCCACCCAACTCGATATATTATTATTATCATTATTTAAAAAAAATCCTAAACTAGAGTTTAACACTTACTGCTAGTCAATATATTATTCCATTTTATGCTTAAATGAAATTGCCAAATAATATATGACCAAGGTTTTTTTCTATTATTTGTCTTTGGGGGAAAATAATTTCGAATAAAGTGAAATTGGCTGTAATAAATTATTGGATACTTCGGCAGCACAGTAGGCAACGAAGTGCTCATAATTCAACAAGCACTTTGTTTCTATTCGAAGAAATATTATTGTGTGTTTTGTAGCTAAATGTACCCAAATTGATACTAGTAAATAAGTATTTTTATCTTCCTGACTGTACTAGTGTGTGTACTATTGTGGAAAAACTAGTTATATATGACCGTTACAATGTCAAAGATCTCGATTTCGTCCTCTGACTGCGGGTGTGCGTATTAATAATTAATTATCACGCGCTTAAACGCTGAAGGAAAACATAGTGAGGAAACCTGCATGCTTAAGAGATTTTCTTAAAAAGAAAAAGCAGTTGTATCTTTGTATACCAACCTGTTTCACGTATCATTTAGCTGATGAGTAAACGGAATACATAGGGCTAATAATATGGTAGGGATTCGTATACTACAGCGCCAGCAACTAATTGCTGGTTATAAGGTACGCAAGGTACAATGGGTATCAAGTTACCACAAAAAGTCAAATTTTCTCAGTTGATCTTGAACTTAATCATCAATATCTTAAGGTTTAAAATCATTTGAAGAAATTTTACAGTTTTGTATAACCTGATGTGGTGACTATACTTATTATCACGCGTTTTTAATAAAATAGAAGATTCTGCCAAAATTGCAATCACACTTCCATGTGCTCCGATAACGTTTTTAAATCAAACGTTTTAGTATTCAGTACGTTGTTATTGATATCACCTCAGATCAAATAAAAAGTTAAGTCAAATTAGTTAACCAAGCCTTATCTTGTCAGTCGATAGCTCGACTGACAAGAAAGGGCGTAGTTTCGGTATCCGTGTGTGCGTGTAATTGTGTGTTGTACACGCCAAGGCGTAGTTTTAGCCGGCCTCACTTCTTTGTTCGTAAAGTTCCATCTTAACTTTTTATTTGATTTGTTTTAAACGTGTACATCTCGTTATTTGTTTTTTCGGTTCTTATGGCTCATGGTTACAGCGAAACTTCAGCCTTAAACATAAGCTACTTTTCCCCTACGCTAGGCAAATAACTCACGGGATATCTGGTCGCCCATATTCTCGGTCAACCCAAACCATAGACAAGATGGCGGCTACATTAATATAGATGATATATTACACTTTCAGCGCTAATGGAATCCAAAAAGAAAACCATTGTTAAAGCAGGACAAAAATCCATCCGAGTGGAATGATGGTAAAGAGTGGTGCTAGCTTTTTGTACTCATTCAGAGACTGACGTGGGTCCCCTAATTCTAATGCAGATATTACACGGTTCAACTAAATAAAATAAAATAAAAATAAATCTTGATTTAAGTTCTTTTACAAAAAAGGTGTACATTTGTCTAATATATAATTATAATTTAACAGTAAGGTATGTCAAATGATGAGCGTCTTAATAATAACTAAAACTAAAGTATATATTGTATAATAATTTCAGAAATATTAAAAACTAGAAATACATAGCGACTGATCTAGGTTAGTACAAACCTGTGTTTCACTTCAGTTGAAAAAAAAAATGAAAATGAAAAGGGCAACAGTATAAGTTTTTTTTTTCACTTTCTAGAAGTGAGCTCATAAATTTACATTGCTTGGAAGATATGTCCACAAAATTGAATTAGTCGTTTATTTAAGTCGTTCATAATTCTGACATTCTTTGACGCTGTGATGCACACAAAACAATCATTCTAGGTACTTGTTTTTACACTTCATATTTTATTATAAAATTGTGAATACCTAATATTGAGGATAAGCGATTCTTTGAACGTGATAGAATGATATCACTTTTATGTTTAGATGTTTCAATTTAGTTCCTTCGTCTAAATTGAAAGGCAGAACAGAATTGAACCGTGTAATATGGGCACAAGAAAAGCGTTCACTTTAAAAGTGGTATAGGAAATAAAGTTCGTTTTTTACGCAGGAAGACAGAAAGTTGAAAACGTTATCTCAAACGATGCTTCCTCGTTTTGAACGCGAGTAAAGGCAATCTTCTTTTATGAGCCCACTATTGGACATAAACCATATTATAATAGTGGACTACTTACAAAATGACAATTGATAATAATTAATATTCCTCATTAGTGTAGTGGTCCTAAGTGCGACTGCTAATACAATATTTTATGAGAAAGCATTTTTTTATTTTACATAAACATACTAGGTGTGAGGAAGTGTACTAATGCCACTTTGCCGGTATGTTTAGGCCCCATGTAATAGGGGCGAGCCTATTACCATTAACGGGGCACATAGAAAAACCTGCTCGACCTGGGAATCGAACTCAGGACCTCTAGAGTAGCAGTAGCGCTTAGTACCACTTGACTAATAAGGCAGTAATTTTTTAATTTTCCCCTTAAAATATGACACAAATAGACAAACAGACAGACGTTTATATACTCTGTCACTTGTTTTTGTTTATTTTTTCAATGTTCAGAAGCGGGATTTTTACTACATATTTCATATTATTATAGAGATGATTCCTATACAAACACTCGGCTACACATCAAGTTATACAAATCCAGTATCGACTGACCTCGCATTGTGCCGAAAGCGTTTACAATGCGAGGTCATTCGGTACTGGCTTTCGACTCGACCACAAATGTGTTGAAATTGCGGTTCTAATGCGCACAAAGTGGGCGGAAGCGAATAACTGGATACATTGAGTATATGTGTCTTTCATGTTTGAAGTTCAAAGGTCAAGGTCACTAAAGTTCGTTTGATTTATTGACCTTTGAGATTGAAATAACAATGACTTGCAAATTCCGCTTGGAATATTGATACATATTATATATTATCATAGTGTCTGTGAATATGAATTCCAAAGGATTAGGCAGAAGTGTTTGTACATACACCCACAGTTCGCCGGTAGGTCCCATGTTATGGCAGGCGAGCCATTATTTGGGCGCATATTCAACTTTGTGCTACTTACTACCAAAAATTTTATACATACATACATACATCCATACACTCACGCCTTTTTCCCACAGGGGTAGGCAGAAACTATGGACTGCCACTTGCAACGACTCTTGCAGATCTCTTTCGCTTCTTCCACATTCATACATCTTTTCATACACATGCGCCCGTTGCGAGTACTACGCACCTGACCTTTTTGGAGAACCTCGCCGATAAGATCGGTGTACGTCCTTCTAGCGCGACCTCTCCCGACGCTGCCACTAACATTCGCCTTATAAATTGCAATCATTAATCGTCTTTCATTCATTCTCTCGACATTTTTTTGAGTCCAAAAATTTTATAGAAAACCGAATAAGTGTTATTGGGTTTTCTATAAAATTGCTCAACCTGGGAATGGAACCCGGGTTCTCTAGCGTAGCATTTGCACTTATGATCACTAGAGTAATTAAGTAATCTGTGCCCATTTTTACTTATTCGTGTCAACCTAAAACTCTATAGAAGCCTTTTACTTAATTCCTGACTCAAGTAAATTTTGACCCTGAATGTTTTTTGTTGATGATAAAACTATGTACTTATTGGCTACAGAAAATAGCCAATACTTAGACTGTTGAAATTTGGACAAGTATCGTGTGATTATTTATACTTAATACGGACTATGAGATTACTTAAATATTTGCTGAAACTGTAACTGTAAAGAAATTAGTTCGTATTTTATAACTTTTTTATTTACATACCTACATACCATCACGCAAGGGTTTAGGCAGAGGTGTACTAATGTACACCCACACTTCGCCGGTATGTTTTGCCGGTATGTACTTGTTTATTTATCTTAAAAAGCTTATAGAAAACAATTAAGTTAGAACAAGATCGATATAGTTTTGGCGTGTCTTATTAGAATAAACCGAGACCGAGGCGACCAGAATTCGGTCGATTGCCAGTTGGGGCCATTTTGACATCGACCGAATTTTGGTTGGTTGCCAGTCAAGGGGAGACATAACATAGAATCACGCCTATATTCACGAAGGGTTTCACCGGTTTTTTAAGACCCATGTAGTAGGGGGCGAGCCTACTGCCAATAACCGGGCCCAAATCCAAACTCGGAGCGACTACTGAGAATTTCATAGATAAACTTAATAATACTTTGCTCGACCTGAGAATCCGACCGAGCGCAGCAGTTTTTATTTTTATTTAATATTATTACGATCTCCAACAAAAAATACACCTGATGGGTCGACGATATAATTCTCGTCGTTGGGCGTACTTGGATAAGAGTGGCTGTTCCGAGCGAGGTTCTGTTCAGAAGATCGTGAGGATGATCAGAAAACGCAATAGACAGTGAAAAAATAATTTATTGTTTATAGAGAGAGAACACAGACGACACAAGCGCGCGGATTTCTGGCAGAGAGCGAGCTGCCAACATTGGAAAATAATAATCTTAAAACTAAAATGGGTTCAATCCCCGGGTCGAGCAAAGTGTTATTGGGTTTTTCTATGAAATTCTCAGTATCAGCTTTGAGTCTGGATGTGTACCCGATTAATGGCAATAGGCCCGCCCCCTACTACATGGGACCTAAACATACCGGCGAAGTGCGGGTGTACATTAAT
Source organism: Subacronicta megacephala (assembly GCA_958496365.1). NCBI lineage: Eukaryota > Metazoa > Arthropoda > Insecta > Lepidoptera > Noctuidae > Subacronicta > Subacronicta megacephala. Next base: position 2,138,264 of record OY292531.1, on the reverse strand, counting down.
ACACCTCTGCCTAACCCTTCGGGGCATACAGGCGTGATGGTATATTGCAGTGAGAAATTTACTTTACCCGGGCAATACCTAGCTACATTACGTCACTCCTATATTCCCCAGAGTATTAGGTAGAGGTTTACTAAATGTGGTTTGATGTAATAGGCAGCGAGTCTTTTGTCACTATCTAGGCAACAGTAACAATGTTCTTAAGCGCAACTGATCAAGGGTTGATCTCTCATAATTAAAGAAGCACATGCGTTAAAACTGTACTGAGCTCTCTGTACTCTGTACTCCGAGCTGCTACTGAGAATTTCATAGGAAAACCCAATAACACTTTGCTCAACCTGGGGATCAAACCCTAGGATCTCTAGCGTAGCAGTCGCGCTTAGGACCACTAGACTAATGAGGCAGTCAATCACTGCACATTTTTTTAAATTAATTTACACGTTCCTTTTTAACGTCCCTCAAAACTTATCCTGTCCTGTTTTATCCAAGGCATTTTACTGCCAAAAAACACATAGTATACACGACAAGCGCCCCATACATATACCAACAATTACATTAAGAGTTTGGCAACTATCCAACGATACCATTAATGTTACTAGATTTATATTACGATAATCTTTCCAGTTAATTGCTGAATTATATATGAGTGTTTTTACGTTTCATTGACCAAAACGATTGCTATTGTAGTGGAGTGTGCGTATATCGATTATTAGATGAAGTAGCATAATTATTTGTAATCGATTAACGATTCGGTAGCCTTTACATAACTAATTATGATGAGAAAAGTTTTTTCATATCATATTAAAATAATTGTAATACTTTTTGTATGTAATAAATTAATAAAAAAAGACCTCCTAGTCCTAGGTTCGATCTAGGTTTTTCTAAGAAAATCTCAGTAGCAGCTCGGAGTCTGGATTTGTGCCCGGTTAATGGCAATAGGCTCACCCCCTATTACATGGGTACTAAACATACCGGTGAAGTGTGAGTGTACATCTCTGCATGACTCTTCGGGGAATACAGGCGTGATGGGGAGTATTAGGGAGTACACTTAAATTATTATCTGTACTTTGTATAAGTCGCGATTTGTGTACATCTCTTGTTGGAGGCCCTTAATAATAACGAAAAATTTAAGCGGCGGTAGCCTAATGGCTAGGGCGTCGGACTTGCGATCATGTGGTTGTCGGTTCGAAACTCACCCATTGCACTACCGACGTGAACCCACTCGTAATACAAGCATTTCGCTTAGCACGAGGGGTTAACAAGATTACTAGTAATGTGTGACCCACATTGCTAGTAAGCTTTTTAAAAAAAAAACAAAAACAGAAAAGGTTTTCCTCAAACATGTTGCAAGGAATAGTTTAATCTATAAAGCTCTAGCGGCATGCCCAACACTATGAGATAAGCCAGCTCACTATGCATACATGAATTCAAACCAAAGTCTTTAATGTAATATTCATGCATACTACATTTCCTTGGCTTATGTAATTACTAACGACTTGCAATCAATCTCTGTCAACAGCGATCTCCTATTCATTGGTCTTGGAGGAAATCTTGGTGGCTTTATCCGCACCTAGAATTTGTGGAGTCAGCTTTCACTAAAATTACCTGCAATAAGACTTCAAATGTTTACAAAAATGCATATTGAAAATCAATAAACATATAAATTCGCCTTCCAAAAACAATCAAAGAATTACCAAAAAATTTTTAAAGAATACTTAGAAGATAAGATATGTAGGTATATAATATTAATATGTAAGCAAATAAATAATGCTCGAATATTACAAACATACATCTTTAATTAGTTCGTTTTTTTTTTCTTTTTTATGTTTTAAGACGTTTATTTCTCTTTAAAAATAACATTTCATTTATCAGAGAAATACAAGTTTATCTTATTCTATGGTTGGGTCATATTAACAGGTAACACGTACGTAGGTATCTATATTACACTAAGAAACATAATAATATATAGGTAATTAAGTAATCTTAACATATTACACAAATACAAACAGTTTAGTAAGAAGATGTTATCTCTACGCAAATAATAAATTCATTTTAATTTTAATTTTTAATTGGTGGGAACAACCTGTATTCATACTGTACATAGATTTCGCAATAAATGTGTTATATAGACAGCCAGCTCGGTTACCGAGTTATGCATGCAGTCATTTCGTGTCTACCCTCGTTGCTAATTTTTTTTATTGCGTTGTGTTTTATTACATAGATTTCGCAATAAATGTGTTATATAGACAGCCAGCTCGGTTACCGAGTTATGCATGCAGTCATTTCGTGTCTACCCTCGTTGCTAATTTTTTTTATTGCGTTGTGTTTTATTTTGTACTTTTAATTTTTTGTGTTTTATTTTATATTGTTTGTTCCTCTTACCTTATAATGTAATCGATGACAATGATGCACGGTAAAACTCAAAGGAGTTTATGTTGGTATCATTTAGAGTGTACTATTGTGTGTATTTTTTAACCAAATAAATAAATAAAAATAAATAAATAAATTTCCGTTTCTGAGAAAAATGTCTTGACAGACAAATGAACAACGAGTGAATATCTTGTCCTTTTAAAGTACGGATCCCTGAAAATACAGAAAAGGTGTATAATTCAATAAAGAGTTTTATTATCACATTTTCATTTAAGAGGCAGGATAGGACTCCTCATAATATATCCCTATAAACCGTTATGACTATCTAAATAGCTATTTAAAACTTTTTATAAAGCCTTAAAATACAATGGCGGTGGGGTCCAAACGACCAACATAGTTATATTCAAATAACAAGGGTTAGTATCTCGATGACGGGCCATCCGGAGGGTTGCTATTGAAGATTTTGGGTCAGAGAGACCGTACTCAGGTGGATGCAGGGTTGGCTCTGAAAAATGGCACCATTGTTGAAGGTGAAAAAGGCCAATTTTTTCGTTATCCATATAATGGTGAATGAAATGGTTTGAAAAATACAGAAAGGACATTGCTGGGTACTTAATTGAACTGTGTTTGTTTTTAATACGATTTTTAATATAATTTCTGTAAATAAGTCACTTCGACCTGTGCCCAGCAGTGGAATACTAAATGGATAGATGATGATGAAGTTACTTCTTAATAACTGCAAAACCAAAGGAGTTGCAGATGCGTTACCGAGCCTATTGAAGGAAAAGGGAGGGGAAGGAGAAAAGGAAAATAAAGGGGACTGAGGGTGGAATTGTGTCTCCGGCGCTCCACACTCAGTAGGTACTTATCTAATTTATTTCAATCTTTTCGGTGAAATAAAGAATTTTAAATGCTCATACTATGTTCTCATTCAAAGTCGTTTATAGTTTCAATACTCAATACTCAATACTCAATATATTTATTGCACTCCACAATGTTAACAGGTGTTACACAGTAATTTAGTAGGTATCAATCATGGACCCTGTCGGGCACGGCAATTTAGGAGAGAGGAGGAAGGCATTCTATTTTTATATTTGTTATACCTACTACTTTTTTTTTAGTTTTTTATTTATTTTTAATTATGTTCTTAATTATTATTTTTTTATAGTTATTGTTTTGTATATACTATTTATATACCGTTTATTTTATTAGCATATTGTATCAATATACCTAGTAAGATTTATATAATTATGTATTTATTATTATATATTTAAACATATTTATAAAGTTATTTATTTGTATAGTTTGTTTTGAATATATTGTTGTTGTTAGACTTAAGTTCATTATTTGACTGCTTCATTAGTCTAGTTGTCCTAAGCGTAACTGCTACGCTGGAGGTCTGGGGTTTGATTTCCAGGTCAAAAAAAGTGTTATTGAGTTGTCAATGTGATGATGTCAAATCAATACCTACATTTCTGATATCTAACTTCATTGTCGATAGTGACGATGTGAGATTGTCTAGACCCCCTGGGTTCGATTCACGGTTTTTTCTATAAAATTCTCAGTAACAACTCGGAGTTCGGATATGTGCCTGGTAAATGTCAATAGGCACGCCCCCTATTACATGGGACCTAAACAATCTGAACTGTGGGCTAACATTATTATCTACAGCTCTGCCTAACCTTTCGGGGAATACCAGCGTGTTGGATGAAACCTAGAGTAATTTTATTTTTCCCGGAAAAAGAAATCATTAGCTACTCTGAAATACGAGTAAAACCAACATTTCGTTCCACCTCGGACAGTTTCCACCAAAAATATCCAAGCTCCGCAAACCACAGGAATAATTAAAAAGTAAAATAATCAGACGTCCGCAGCAACCTAAATGGACACTAATGACGTCATTCATAACTGACGTCACCACTATGATGCAAGACGCTGCTGTGCATCGCACAAGTTTTCGTCCCACGAACTACTAGACTGAAGCTACTAATTGCGAGATCTTTGTGGAGAGTTCTAGAATGTTCCTTAATTTTTTGTTAGTTGTTTTTTACGAATGCTAAATATCTTTAAAGAATTAAATTTTAGTGAAAGAAAAATTCGATCTCAAACAGGATTGGAATCTGCGTCCCTCCCGTTAAAAACACTCGACAATTTAGCCACTAACCGAAGGGACGCAGGCTAGAATCCTGCCTGAGATCGTATACCCTTTCACCAAAATTTACGCGTCATATTAATAAAAAATATAAGCGTTCCACTTCTTTCAGGTGGTTTTATACTTCTACGTTCATACTATGTACATCCAAATAAAACATACATTACTATTGTTTTAGAAAAAAGGATGTTGTTTTTATTTAACCTCATCCAAAAAGACCACATTCGATTAACCGAACTAGTCTTAGTCTTAGTTCGGATAATCGAGGTTCTACTGTACCTATTTTTAAATAGTAAAGAGGTTTACCAAGTGCTTTCGAATGAGTCTTTTGTTTCTTTGAATACCTTATGCCTATTCCTAGTCTACCACAATCTCTAACATAATTAATCACCTTTCAAGACCCTGGGGATACAAAAAAGTGGACCGTGTCAAAGCTATGACGAAGTTAATTAAACGCTTTGACGACCGAGCCTTCTATCTTTGTGAACGAATGGACTGATTAATTATTGTACCGGCTACCAGATAAGGTGAATGACAGGTTTTAATATCTCAATGCGTATTTTTGCACGGACAAAAGAGGTTGGAGCTTCGTTGCGTTAAAATTGGTAAAAGTAAAGGATTGTAAGGGCCTAATATAGTGACCACCGATTGGTTAATCATGTTTATTTTTATTTATTATTAGATGACAAATGATGAACGGAATGATAGATTGAAAATAGGCAACGCAAACTATCCATCTTGATGTAACCTACATTTTGTGCAAATAAATGTATTCTATTCTATTCTAAAATGTTACCGTTCGTAAAAGACGATATAGTGAGTGGAATATGCTATGATGGTTTGGGCATGTCGAAAGAATGGATGAAAGAGATTCATAAAGCGAATGTCAGCTGAAGAAAGACGTGCAAAAACTTTTTTTTTTTTAAACTAACTATAAATGTGGGTTACACATTACTAGTATTCTTGTTAACTCCTCGTGCTAAGCTAAATGCTTGTGTTAAGTGTGTGTGCTTTAAGGGCTATTTTTTATTGGTGAAGTCCTTTAAAAAGGTCAGGTGCGTAGTACACGCAACCGGCGCATGTCCATGACAAAACGTATGAAATGAACGAAAAGAAGTGTTACATTCGCATATATAATTTTGGTATCGATCGGTATCTTAACAGATTAACCCTTCAAAGATAACAGGCGTGATAGTGTAATATATTTATCTCAACATGGAGATTATAAATTATGATAATGACGACGTCATTATTATAATTTATAATAATGTCAATAATATTGTTATGTCAATAATAATATTGTCAATAATATTGTCAATAATTGAGCAATTGAAACAAAGTGCAACAAAATTATCTTACGTTAATATCTTGCGTCGCATAACTGGCAAAAAGGCGTTTAAGGTTGCCATTATAACAAAATAATACTATTATTATGCAAAAAGTTGCAAGCTTACAAATTACGCTCCGTTCAATTCCAGGAATATTTATAAAATTCTATTCCGTAAGTGGGTTCTATGCTCGTCAAAATAAAAGGTATTTTTATGTAAGTATACGAAACTTAATAAACATTGATAATAACTACAAAATTTTTTTTTTTTAAACCCTCGACAATTGCTTTATTTCTCGACCGATTTTCATCAAACATACCTAAGAACGCTCCGACTAATTCACCTTTCAAACGAAAAAGACTAAATAAAAATCGGTTCATCCGTTCGGGAGCTACGATGCCACAGACAGACACACACAGACAAACTTATAACACCTCGTCGTTTTTGCATCGGGGTTTAAAAACAGAATAACCCTAAAACACTCCATTATATGATAGGCGATAGATAAGAAATAAATCACGACAATACCAATTTATAATTATATATCACTGAGATAACATTTTCATTATCAGTTAAACAATTACAACGAATGATGCATTTCGTAAACGTGTTTTGTTTGATATTTATTTTCCAAAGTTGTTACTGTGAAAATGTTTTCGATTCTCCGGTATATGGATACCATTTGAGGGTTGGAGTGCCAAAAGCCTTTCGGTTACAGCAGCTGGAGTCATTGAGGGTTGTTGGAGGAAGTCAAGTCAATAGTGTTGAAGCCGTACCACATCAGGTAATTGTTTTATATATACCTTTCATTTCTAAAGTCAAAATAGTCAATTAATTATACTCTATTGACAAATGACGACAAAATAGTTATTATGTTATATATAAGGTAGCCAAAGAATGACTTCCAAACACAAAATTGAGTGATTTTCAGTAGTTTAGGAGATGATTTTAAAAGTTTTTTCACAAATTTCACTTGACATCTGGTTTAGATATTTTTGTCTTTCAACTGAACGATTAAGGATGTTTTGTTTTATCATACCTACCTAATTCAAAACACATATGTGTACATTAGTAGCATTACACCTCATTCTGTGCAAATAAATGTTTCTTTCTTTCTTTCTTATGCCTTACTGCCCGGGAACTACAGACATGATGGTATGTTTCCATATAAAAAATATTCATTTTTAAATTGAATTGGACTACAGACTCTGGCAGTCTCACTGACTCTCACTCACGAAAGTCGAAACACACACCAAGGTGATTTACGATGCACTCCGATAAACGCTAAGAGATCCTCATCAACCCATTACATTGTCATTGTCCCACTGCTGCGCACGGGTCTCGTCTCAGTACGGGAGGGATTAGGCTATAGTCCGCCACGCTAGCCTACTGCGGGTTGGCAGACTTCACATGCCGTCAAGAAATTCCCATAGGCATGCAGGTTTCCTCACGATGTTTTCCTTCACCGTTTACGAACGTGATAATTAATTATTAATACGCACATGTCTTAAAAAAGTCAGAGGTACACTAAGAGATCCTACCAATCAGATATTATCTCGCCTCTTACAAGATGTCTATTTGAATGGGTTGAAGGAACTGCATTCTACCCGTCCAATTAGGAATATGCATGAAGTTTAAATTTGCCTAATATATCTTTTTCCGGAATCTTAAACATAGTTAAAGTATTATTGTAACAACATTTTGTTACATAATTCTTATTTATTTGTATAAAATAATAATTAAAAAGTGCTAATTTTGCGAGCGAAATTCAAATTTACAAAACGCGCTGTCATTGGTCAAACGAAATGAAACGTCACGGGCCATGACATTGAATTTAATCACATAGTCGAAAGCTGCTAGAAGAGGAATTATCTTGGAAATATATTTTAATTTGTGTGTCTTGAGAGATTTTCGATTTAGTGATACTATATACGATGACCGAAAGAAGAAAAAAATACTTTATCGGGAGTAGTTCTGATAGTATTTTTGCATTTTGGTACTATGCAATACCGATAGAAAGGGTTTTTAGCTTCTTCCATGGTAAAATCTTTAAGAATTAACCAAAACACCTGTAATAAACAAATACTGAGTGCGATGATCGCGGCCCATGAAAAAAAATTTTGAACATTCCCGGGAATAATTATATCTTCTATTGTGTTGTTATGATGTATAGAATTAATAAAAAAATTAAAAAAAACGCATGCATGTTCCTAATTACGAGCTTAAACCTTTTCTATATTTACGTCAGGCTGGAATTATAGCCACTCTAACCACCGGCTGGACTTCAGTATGTGGAGGCAGCCTCATCTCCGCCACTCGTATCCTCACCGCAGCCCACTGCTGGTTCGACGGGGCCAGCCAATCCAGGCGGTTCACCATCGTTCTTGGATCCCTCACCATCTTCTCAGGAGGGACCAGGATAGACACAACTGATGTGACCATGCATCCGTCTTGGGATTATTTACAAAATGATATTGCTATTGTAAGAATAGCCACAGTTACATTTAGTAGTAAGTGTATTTTTAGTTCTAGATAAAACTTACTTTTTTATGATGTACGCACGGCTACACAACAAGCTATACAAATCTTGTTTACGCTGGTCTCTTAGTTTATGGAAAGCCAATACAATGCGAGAGTAGCTTAAACTGGATTTTTATAGGCTGAACTGTGGCCGTGTGTATCGATATAAAAAAAATAGTTATCTATTTTTAGAGCAACAGAAGCCAAAACATTTTTTTTTTTTCAGAATTTTTGTGTATCCTAACTACTTATATGTTTGTAACTTATCACGCAAAACTATGGCATGAAATTGGATGAGATTTTCACGGTTGTATTGCTGAAGAACTTAATTTAAATCTGTGTGTTTCATGACAGAGTAAGATGTGTATTTCAAAACAGAGTTATAGTAAGTTAATCATTTTGGGACGGAAGTGAAACCGCGGATAGCGGCTAGTTATAATATTACATTCTGTTAAACACAGACATACAAAGACCCATACACACCCATCACAGTATGAATGCGTGGAGTACGACTGTGACAAGTGACGTCAAATAATTAACGAGACTTCAGTGGAAGCAAGATAGTTGAGTGAAGTCAAGTGAAGTCAAGTGAAGAGTGAGTGAGTGAGTCATTAAAAGTGGCAGTAGCCAAATAGCTAGGGCGTCGGACTTGTGATCATGTGGTTGCCGGTTCGAATCCCACCCATTGCACTACCGACGTGGACCCACTCGTAACACAAGCATCTAGCTTAGCACGAGGGGTTAACAAGATTACTAGTAATATGTGACCAACATTGATAGTAAGCTTTTTTAAAAATAAACTGCCTCATTAGTCTAGTGGTCCTAAGCGCGACTGCTACGCTTGAGGTCCTGGGTTCGATCCCCAGGTCGAGCAAAGTGTTATTGGGGTTTTCTATGAAATTCCCAGTAGCAGCTCGGAGTCTGGATTTGTGCCCGGTTAATGGCAATAGGCTCGCCCTCTATTACATGGGACCTAAACATACCGGCGAAATGTGGGTGTACATTAGTACACCTCTGCCTAACCCTTCGGGGAATACAGGCGTGATGGTATGTTATATGTATTATGTATATATGTTGTTTTTTAAATAAAAAAAAAATAGTACACACATACTTCACATACATTACATATTATGTACCATTACTTTCGATTTGAAGCTAATCGTTCATCAGTCAGTTCATCGGTCTGGGGCGCCAAATAAATTTTTGTTATTGGTTTTTGCAAAGATCGTCACTCAATTGTGAACAAGTTATTGTGAATGTCGCAATTTCTACTGACATGTCTAGGAATGTGTTATAGACAAACAATTTGCGAAAAAGCATACCTAAATATAAGATTTTTTAAAAAATGCGCCAAAGCCTTACATTGACAAAGAATAAATTATCAGATTTTTTACAGATAACATACAAACGATACCTTTGCCGACTATGGCTGAGGTCAACCTCAACTTTGTGGGGTTCACTGGTCAGATATCCGGATTTGGGAAGACGACTGATGGCATGTATTTTTTGTTCTGTTACATTCTCATCATCAACCCATCACATCGTCCCACTGCTTGGCACGGGTCTCCTCTCAGAACAAGAAAGTTATGGCTATAAGTCCATCACGCTACCCTACTCGCTAGGTAGGTAGAAGATTTTTTTCTGTTTGAATTCATTGTTGGGGAGTCCCCCGGCCATAAATTCTGTCGGAAGTCCCCAACAGAAAAAAACTACCATTATTGTAATGAATGCCTCAATATTATTATAGTAGTCCTAAGCAGTCTGCTACGCCTGTCTACGGTCCTGTGTTCAATTCCCAGACCAAGCTATGTATTTTTGGGTTATTCTATGACATTATTTTTCTTTTCCCTATAACATAGGACCTAAACATAGAAAAATTGCTTTCTAATGGTGTGAGAATTATTAAAATCAGTTTAGTAGTTTCAGAGTTTATCGATTACAAAATAATCAAACAATTCCATCCTCTTTATAATATTAGTTCAGATTACGATAAATTGGAACGTTTGGCACTTTTATTTTTTTTTGTTTTTCTGACACATTGGCTTTTGGTCCAAATGTAGTGCGTCATTTTGTGCGAGAATAAAAACTTTTTCTTTCTTCTTCTAATAGTCTTGACCTGTTTATTTCTTATAGCTTTCCGCCCGCAGGTTCGCCCACGTTTTCACAGCTCGGGTTATATTATTGCATTTATATTAGGGATCCCTATTTTTTTTAAATGTATTATAGCCTATGACACTCAGTGAAGATGCAGCTTTCTAATTGTGCAAGAATTTTTGTAATCGGTCCAGTAGTTTTTGTGTGAAAATATTACATACATACATACAAAAACACAAATGTTTCCTCTAATATACATATTAGTTTAAATTAGTTGCTATTGAAACAACGCATGCTCGTGCAGTATCAGTTCCTTCTTTGCGGTCACTTTCATACATTGTGTGCATGACGCAAAGGGCAGATAATTTTGGCTGTTACATCCGTATAAAATCAGATACGAGTATTCATTTGTAGCATTAATTTATTTGTATTACTAGCTTCCCGCCCACGGCTTCGCCCGCGTGGTTTCTCGGCTTTTCTATACTATAATATATTTATATTATACATTATAAACCTTCCTCTTGAATCACTCTATCTATTAAAAAAAACCGCATCAAAATCCGTTGCGTAGTTTCAAAGATTTAAGCATACAAAGGGACATAGGGACAGAGAAAGCGACTTTGTTTTACACTATGTAGTGATTATCTTTTACTGTTGTTTGTATAATAGTACAATTAGAATTGGTAAGCATTGTTTTTGTAATAAAAAGATTACATTACATTGCGTTATAAAAATATATTATTATATAGTTACACATAACCATCACGCTTATATTCCCCGAAGGGTTAGCCGGAGGTGTACTAATGTACACCCGCATTTCCCGGTATGTTAAGGTCCCATGTAATAGAGGCGAGCCTATTGCCATTAACCGGCAACAAATCCAAACTACGAGCTGCTACTGAGAATTTCATAAAAAACCAATAGCACTTTACTCGACCTGGGAATTGAACCAAGGATCTCTAGCGTAGCAGTCGCGCTTAAGACTAGTAGACTAATGAGGCAGTCATGAGAATATTGAAATAAATCAACAAATAGTCAAACTACCCGTGATAGATGTACTACACAAGTTCATATCATTGAACACAATATAAATACGGTACAAACACACAAGATTTTCTGAAAAGTATTTCATAACGAAGCTTATTATTGGTGAAAGAACTTTCAAAATCTGTACAGTAGATCCAGAAATTATCCCCTACAAACTCACACACTTTACCTCTTTGTAATAATAGTATTTTACAAATACTATTATTACAATATTATATAAATATTTATAATAATTTTCATAACCGATTATATAATTTAATCATGAATGCGATGTTCTTAATATATATAACATTCCAACTAATTAATAACTTCCACCCTTACCATTCCTAATCCAACCAATCCAATGGGAATCCAAAACTCGTTGGGAAAATTTTCTTTACTTTCGACACAGAATACGAACAAAATGGCGCTCTTGTACGAACAAACGAACTAGATCCCAAACAAGGCCCTTTGTGATCTCAACATGCTCCCAAACCAACCCAAAACAAAGGGAAAATTAACGCCCTCAAGCAAATTTCACGATTTCCAATTAATTTCATAATTTGTATAGCCCTTAAAAATGTTGGAGCAGCCGAACACCGTAATGTTCATATCCTATTATTAATTCTTTGAATTATGTTTTTAAGAGCTTTAAGGCTCTCCTCCACTGAATCGCATCATTGTAAGCACTCTAGGAACCTACTATTATTATTTCAACGCTTCGTATCAAAACGTAACATTACAACATTGATCTATTGATTAATGATAATGATAATACATCTGGCATATCTGAGTGTTATATGAACTGTAAAAATAATAATTTTATCAACCTGGTTCACCAAAATATGCAGGGGATTAATAATAAAGAGCTAGAAATAGAATTATTTATGAACTGTAATAAAATAGATATTCTTTGTATTACTGAACATTGGTTGAAAAGTCATCAGCTCATGTTTAACTTTAATAATCACCAGGTTGGTAGTTCATTTTGCAGAGAGAATGCTATCCATGGTGGCTCCTTAATTATAGTTAACAATCACCATAAGTTTAAAGAACGTAGAGACATTGTGGGCCTCTCTGTTGAACGAACAATTGAAATAGCCTGTGTGGAATTGGAACGGTTTATTGTTCTAAGCGTGTACAGACCTCCATCAGGCATGTATGATAGTTTTGAAAGGGTGATGGAGGAAGTACTTTATAAGATCTGTAAGTCTTACAAATCCATTATTATTTGCGGTGATTTTAATGTGAATTTATTGGAAAACTCAAGTGCCAGTACTAAAATAAAAAGTCTTTTCTTGTCTAATAATCTGGCACACTTATTTCTGGAGCCTACTAGAATAACTGCTTCAACGGCCACATGTTTAGATAATATTTTCACTGACATAACACCGCACCATAAGGAAGTTATTAATGTGATGGATTCTGACCACTGTGGACAGCTGATTACCATTTGCAATAAAGATAAAATTGTGGCTAAAAAAGATATCACTGTAAACCCAAAAACTGCAAGTCGCTTGGAATTATTTAAAACTAAACTTATTAGTAAACTAATTTTTTTATCATACAACAATGACCCAAATAAACTTTATGAAACTTTTTTTAATTCTTACTGTAAAGAGTTTGATTCCACTTTTATACCCAAGACGATTACAGTTAATGGTAACGCATCCTTCAGTGAATGGGCTACTGTTGGTATTCATAAAAGCAGGAAAAGACTATTTGAACTTTATAATGAACGATTATATGTCAACACCACAGAGTTCAATACCTATGTTAAAAATTACTCAAAATTATTTAAAAAGATTTGTTGGGTGGCCAAGACACGTTATATAAGTCAAAAAATAAAAAATAGTAATAATGTTATCAAAAGTACATGGAATATTATCAACAGTGAAACAGGAAGGGTTCGTAGACGAAATGGTGATTATAGCCTTAATATTGATAATAAGCTAATTAAATCAGATTTAGAAGTAGCCACAGCATTTCAGAACTTTTTCTCTGACATTCCTGTTTCCATTACAAAATGTTTAAACTCATCACCCACTGTTGCAGAATCTTTACTTAAAGATAATGTAAAAGCTAGCGATACTGATTTCCTATTTAATCATATTAATTATAGAGATATTATAAAGACCTTCAATATGTTAAATGTGAAAAAAACTGTGGACCTATGGGGTAATTCTGTTGACGTTGCTAAATCGATAATTGACATTGTAGCACCTACCTTAGCTGTTATTTTTAATGATTGTATTGACTGTGGGAAATTTCCTGATCTAATGAAAAATAGTAAGATTACACCTTTGTTTAAATCAGGTTGCACGTCTGACCCCACAAATTTTAGACCGATATCCGTGCTACCTACATTTAGTAAAATTTTTGAAAGACTTATGTTAGACCAAATGCAAAGGTTTTTTAATAGACATAAACTCTTACATTTAAAACAGTTTGGCTTTACAAGGGGTCGTTCAACAACCGATGCCGGTGTTGAACTGTTAGGACATATTTTTGACGCATGGGAGGCATCATACGATGCTTTGGGTATTTTCTGCGATTTATCGAAGGCCTTTGATTGTGTTGTTCATGAAACATTGACCAGGAAGTTATACCACTATGGTGATAAAAACACTTCTCTGAATCTTATTATTTCGTACCTGAGTAACAGGATTCAGAAGGTGGACGTCAATGGAAAGAGATCTTCGGGGTCCGTAGTTACAATGGGCGTTCCGCAGGGCTCGATTCTTGGTCCATTCTTATTTTTAATTTATATCAACGACTTACCTCATCTAATAAGGGATAATCACGAAATAGTGCTGTTTGCAGATGATACGTCACTATTATTTAAACTTAAACGTCAACAAATGTGTTCTGACGATGTAAACAGCGCCCTCTCAGAAGTTGTGCACTGGTTTAATGCTAATAATCTACTTTTGAATGAAAAGAAGACTAAATGTATTAAGTTTACAACACCTAACGTAAGACAGGTGAAAACCAGTGTACTTATTAATGACGAAGAGTTGGACCTTGTGGACACCACTGTATTTCTGGGCATCACTTTAGATTCTAAACTTCAGTGGGGCCCACATATAGATAAATTGTCGAAAAAGCTCAGCTCTGCGGCATACGCCGTTAAAAAGATACGTAGCTTAACTGACGAGGATACAGCTCGCCTAGTTTATTTCAGTTATTTTCATAGTGTGATGTCGTACGGTATTCTGTTGTGGGGGAATGCGGCCGACATACAATCTATTTTTGTGTTGCAGAAACGAGCAATTCGGTCAATTTATAATTTAAGTCCCAGATATTCACTGAGGGATAAATTTAAGGAGATTAATGTTATGACTGTTCCATCACATTATATTTATGAAAATGTATTGTATGCTCATAGGAATATTAATCTCTTTAAAAAACGTAGTGATACGCATAATGTTAATACCAGGAATAAAAATAAATTCATTGTTCCTGCTACCAGGCTCCAGAAAATAAGTAACTCGTTCAAATGCCAATGTATACGCTTGTACAATAAAATCCCAAGCAACATTCAAAACCTGAGCATCAACAAATTTAAATCAATTGTTAAGCAGAAACTGTGTTTGAAAGGTTTCTATAGTGTGAAAGATTATATGGATGACAAAAATGCTTGGGATTGAATTGAACTGTTCTAATGAACCAGGCTATTGATTGTATAATGCCAAATGTACCCTGACATTGAATTTGATTATTCTTTTATTAATTATTTTAATTTGTAATTGATAATTGACATATCTTTATACGTTTGACATATACCCAATTAATTTGATTATTACATATTATTTTCTTATTTACTATTTAATTTTATTTGTGAACATTTATGTGTAATGCAGTTACTAGTGACCTCGGTCCTCAGTACAACATGTTTTTGTAACATAATTTACACCTGGCTGCATTGTCGTCATGCTCCCTTAGATGTCATTGCTTGCGGTAGCGTCATTGGTCGGGTCACCCCCTTCCCTCTAAAATGGCGAGGGAGGTGATGGCTGATCCGTGCGTTATACTCGTGAACGGGTGCTGCTTGTGGTGACTGGTCGACTTGCTGGCTATCGTGTCTCAAATATTATTATTTTTATTTTTTTCCTTTCACGAGTTGACTGAGTTGCCTTGTAGGTCATAGTTATCATGCATAGTATTATTATTAATGTACACTGTACCATACAAAATGTAAATGTGAGTACTATGTCGGTTTTAACTCGTATAACATTTATTTATATTAAAGATTTCTGAAAGTTTTGAGTATTTCCCATGACCTACGCAAATGTCTTGCTGATCTGGTATCGTTGTGCGTCGGGTCGTTGGGCTCCCTAAAAAATGGTTGAGCTACACGATGACTGATGTATGCGTTCCGTCAGTTAGGACAGGTCAACTCAAAGCTGGTATGGTTCTTTCTTCAAAAGGCCTGTTCGGATTTTGCCCTACATTGAACTCGCATATAATATAACTATTGTCTGGACTTTAAAAGAGACCATGATTCTCTGAGTTTGTTTCGACGTTTCTTCTCAGAGGTCGTCAGATAGGAAACGTCGACGCCATCTAGTTAAAAAAAATATGTAAAAAAACGACTTGTAAAAGTGTCTTAAAAGATCTATTTACAGAAATAAATATCATTTCATTTCATTTCATAACGACACGCTTTATTAAAATTATCAAATAACATAATACTACTTACATACAAAGGAAGTAGTTTCAATCCAAGGCAGGAATTTAAATGGCAAAATTTTTATTGATCATTGTGTCCAAATGTTTTCTTGGAAATTTCAACTCCAGATTTAGCCTGGCGTATGAGCTCATACTTTTTAATTTTTTTACATGAATTTGTATAAAAAAACTGCCTTATTAGTCTAGTGGGCGTGAGGGCGACTGCTACGCTGGAGGTCCTTAGTTCAAGTCCCACATCAAGCAAAGCAAAACTTATGGTTTTCTTTTTATGAAATTCTCAATAACAGTTCGGGGTTTGGATTTGTGCCTAGTTAACGGTCCACGTAACGTTAAAGCTGGTCCCGTATTAATTGGGACTTTAACATACTGGTGAACTGTGAATGTACATTAGTAGTCCTCTGCCTTACGGATCTGGCAATACAGGCGTGATTATATAGTATGTTACGTTGTATAAAAGCAGTCCGCATTGGCGGTGAACTGGAGGAACTGATGAACTGGTACGCTTTACTCGGCGGAGACCCTTATAAAATTATGGCGTATTATTTGAACATAAACGTGAGTTTAGGTGATTCTAATAAGGTGGTTTTATTTCCGCAAGCTGAAACAATACAATGAAAAAAATTCAATTAAATAAACATAAATAAATTAATGCTGTTCGTTACTAATCGCATAAGTCGCATAGTCCAAATAATATCCTGACGGTAAAAATTAATGAAAAGAAATAAAAAAAGAATAGTATGTTGTATATATGTATGTATGTATGCCACATAATATGCACGATATTATAGCTTGATGTGTAACCTTTGAGAGCACTATACATGACGCTTCGTCAAGCTTAACAGTTTGCGCTTTGGATGACCCGTATTAAATCGCAATAAGGGTGATATTTAGGTGTCCGCATATGTAGACGTGTAGCCGTAATACGGACAGGTGTAATTACATATACTGAAAGGAAGTAGGTCTCGGAGGGACGCTAGTTTGAACACAGCTGAATTTTTCTTACACATTATTTAAAAGTATTTTTTGTCATCCCACAGCTCAAAACAGTTTCCCTACGTCAACTGCCCTCCACCATACGACAGTGCCAATAATTGCCAATGCAGTATGCCAAACTAGTTACCAAGTGAAAATACATGGCAGCCAGCTTTGTACTGGAGGTACAGGCGGGAGGGGCACCTGCGAAGGGGATTCCGGTGGTCCTCTAACCATTGTTTATAATAACAAACGGATCTTGGTGAGTTAGATTTTAAGTATTTTTTCTTATTAAGACTTTGGAGTTGGTCTTACAGATGAGCACAGTATTTCAGCCAATAATATTACATGCGTGTGACATTCGCCACATCCGTGACAGGCTATGCTTTGCGTTAGACTCCTTCAAAGGGTGAGGCTACTGGAAGACGCGCAGCCTTCAATCACCCGCAGGCCTCAGCCGCCCGCAGGCCTTAGTTGCCCGCAGGCCTCAACCGCCCGCAGGCCCCATCCATCCGCAGGCCTCAGCTGCCCGCAGGACTCAACCACCCATAGGACTCAGCCGCCCGCAGGACTCAGCCACCCGCAGGCCTCAGCCACCCACAGGACTCAGCCGCCCGCAGGCCTCAACTACCTGCATGCAATGAGCCCATAGCAACATTTTTAAAATGTTCTTGTTATTCCAGGTCGGTGTGGTCTCCTTCGGATCTGGCGAGGGTTGTCAGGCGAGCATCCCGTCTGTCTTCACCAGGGTCACGGCTTATCTGACATGGATAAATTCCAATCTATAACTTTTTTTACTATCATAGTTATGTTCTAGTTGAAGTTTTTAATTCATATTTGGTTTTTATTGTATCTAGCATTATGTACCACATGGAAAACATCAACTTTAATTTATAATAATAATTGTTGCCGTAAAAGTCTGCTCTCTTCTTCTCTTCTATTTCAGCTATATCTCTCTTACCCAATACCTTTTTAATTTATTATTGGTTATTTTACATGAGAAAATTACAGGATTCCTAATGCTTACAGTGTATGATTATTTATTGAGACAATAATGATGATACATTCATGTCAAAAAAACAACCACCAACCAAAAAATATTTTATCCGTCAGTAAAGGTATTTTCCATTTAAATAAACAACATGATAGGTGCAGTTTAAGCCATCCGCTTTTGCATAAAAGGTTGTGTTGTACCGTGTGGAAAAAATATTTATTTGGCCAAGAAAATCCTACTGCGAAAAATGTTTACAAAAGCCTAAAATAACTTCCGCATTTATGTACATACTCTAACGATTCTTCACATAACCCTTCAGAAAGCAAACACATGCCAAGAACAGTTCTCAACAAACACAATTAGGTCCCGCTACACTGCCCCGCTAATTGGCTAATAAATCATTTGTTATCCAGTTGAGAGCGCAATGGATACACCTATTGTGTTATGACTGATTGCTAACAAGCCTTGCAGTATTGTCATTGACTATAGACCTACTAAAAATAGGATACATTTTGCGAAGTGCTCAAGCGTTGATAAAACATAATTTAACATACAATAATTTATACGAATATAGGCGTTATATTATGCATAACGCCTATATTCGACGAAGGGTACCTAAGGCAGAAACTGTCACTCGTAATACGGGGCATACCTATGTCTATTAACCGGGCGCGATCCATTTTCAATTGTTTAGCGAGAGTTCATACCTTCCAACTAAAAAGAACATTTCGCACCTCCTCTAAAAAACTGTCGTAACCCAAAAATCCACATTTTTGCCTAATAATACAAAAATGTTCACGTTTTTTTTTCTTTATAATCTACGAAAACGCCATATTCTTAACTCAAAAATTCGTGGTCAGAGGGCACTTGTGACGGTTTTTTACGGAGCGACATTGACACAGCGTCAATCCTCAACAGTGCCCTAACAGTGTTTGCGACGAGCACATGCGTGCCGGTGCGGGTGAAAACCGTCTTAAGCTGATATACGACTTTATTGCAGGTAAGTACACAAACTTTATCATATACTTCATTAGTACAAAACAGTCGTAAGATGTATTACGACGATTTTGTACAACGATTTATCTGTGTTTTACTTTACTATTTTTACTCCAAAAGGATTTAAGAAAATAATTTTGTATTAGATTTACAACATAAGTGTTGATTATTGTGATAATAAATATTAATAATTACAAATTATTTATTGGTATTATTTTTAATAAATCTCCCTATCAGAACATGAAAAAGTGTCATAGCATATGACTTTTTTCAGTTATTAGAAAAAATATAATATATATATATATTTGTATGATCATACATTAATTTTTTTAGTTGAAATTGTTGTTAAATATATTTCACAGTAGTGTGAAAACTAAAAACAACATCCCTCATTTATAAACTCTCACAATTAAAACGCAGAAGGTATAAAAAATTTATAACTCAAATTTCTCAAAATCACTTTTTTATGTTATGACGGTTTTTTAGAGGATGCGCAATTTGCTATGAGGTTTGCAACCCCTACCACTGTTACCACATTGTGCGAGTCTAACTACAGGCTATTTACACATGGCTGCTTACTATAAATTCAAAGCTGGAACAGATTTTGTATGCAATAAACTGTCGAGTAATTAAACTGGAAATACCTATGTTGTTTTATGTATTAGGTCGGGAATCTACCAGACTAGCCATCTAATGGTAAGTAGTCATCGCCGCCCATGGATACCGTTGCTGTGCCTATTAGTGCTGGCATACGAGCGAGCGGCAAACACCATCCGTAGACTGGTTGTGTTCTCTTAGAATTGTTGAAACGGTGCGAATAAAACTCATCCAAGTCGCTGCCTGCCGGTATTGAAAGGGGAGGGAATTAAGAAAAGAGGATGGGAAAGGGGTACTGATGGTGGGGTTGAACTCATTTGGAATTTGTGAAATGTGGTTTTAGTCTTTCATTTCTTATAGTCTAAAATAATAGTATTCAGCCACATCCTGTTAGAAGGGAGGTTTCGAAAGACAGAAATCAATAATTCATTAATTGTTTCTATCTTAACTGCCTACACACGCGAGAGACCTCTCTCGCGTCTCTCGCGTGACTGCTACGCTAGGGGTCTGCGGCTCGATTCCCAGGTCGAGCAAAGTGTTTTTGGGTTTTTCTACAAAATCCTCAGTAGCAGCTCGTTTGGATATGTGCCTGGTAATAGGCTCACCCCTATTACATGGGACCTAAACATACCGGCAAACTGTATACTCTTCGAGGAAAACAGGCGTGATGGTATTGTTATTTCTATCTTGTCCTAACTTCGTGACTTCCGTGGATGACGTCACTACGTCATGAATACTCAAGAAATAACAATGTCAGATATTCATAAGTTATTCTAAGTAGTAACACCGCGATCCGCCAAGTTGAACCGTCCAACTTAGTTTTGACATCTTAACTAATCCGTTAAACGCCACAGCTTTGACGATCTGTCGAGGCCATTAATATGCCGCAAAGTGACGCGTAGAGAAAATATAAGAAAAACTACTCATTCCTTACTTATTATTATAATTATTCACGGGTAGATTGCCCGTGAACCTTGACCAAGAATGCTGTAAAGGATCCCAAACATCGGAATTTAAATAATATCAATATAACGCAATGAAATCTGTGAATAGTATTAATATATCAACGCTTATTCCGTTTTTATAAAATTGAAAACAAGTATTTGTAAAATATTTGGTTAGTTGCGATGTACATGGTTTTAGAAAAAAAGAATAGAAAGACAAAAAAGATAAAAACGGGAGAAATCAAGAATACGCCATAAATCCATGCTACATTTTCATACAATTTTTTTATACAAATACATACATTTTCATACAAAATCAAAAATTCATACAAAATCATACTTAACATCCTGCCTGTCTAGTGTTCAGCGTGGTAGCTGAGCTGAGAAGTTATTTTGAATAAAAACCTCAAATCCGATAGAGCTGTTTATGAAAAGTTCAGTGAAAAACACACGTACGACAAATTATAAACAGATTTTTCATGACGAGTCGGAAACCATATAATTTAGTGACTTTTTTAGTAGCACAACCACATTTCTAATTCCCTGAAGCGTCATATTAGTGGCCAACTTGAGAATCGAGTCAGTTGACACACGATATTAATTAGTCTTAGCTTAATAACTTACTAATACTGGTGATAAATTGATAAGACTCTAACACCCAGAATAAATTACTATCTTTGATAACTATTATACCTAAAATGAAAATTGGTTAAAGCTTAAAGACTGCCTCATTAGTCTAGTGGTCCCAAGTGCGACTGCTACGGTAGAGGCCCTGGGTTCGATTCCCAGGTCGAGCAAAGTGTTATTGGGTTTTTCTATGGAATTGTTCGTTCGTCGTTTCCGCCTATCCCTATGGGAAAAAAGGCGTGAGTATTTATGTATTTATATGCTTATTTAGGTATTGCATCATTACCAAATTCTTAGCAGAATTTGATTTGTTAATAGTAATAGCCTTGCTCCCTGTAATAAAAGACGTAAAAAACTTATAGGCAAACTGTGGGTATACTTTAAATACACTTCTGTCTATCCTCTTGCTGAATATAGGCGTAATAGAGTCATTATTTATCTAAGCGAACTCAGTCCCTCGCTACTTAATCTACTAATACTAATACTAACTCTTCGGGGAATAGATGCGTTCGTGCTTGGGCTAAAATTCAAACTCCTAGAAACAAGCAGTTCACAGAAAAATACACCACTTTGCTCGACCAGGGAATCGAACACAGGAGCCGCACGTGACAATTGAGTTATTGCGCAATAAATGTAGTACTTTTACTTTGAAAATCTTCAACAATAAACTATTTCACAATAAAACTCCATGCCTTTTCTAACCAACTAAAACAAACCTATACAGACTAAAGTGCAGAACAATGCAATGGAGTTGCATTAATCTCATAAACTTTATTACACACTGCACAACTCTAATGGACTTTCTTTTGTTTGTTGAGACGCGGTGGGTCTATTGTTGTATGCGTTCAAGACAATACCATAAACACAGGTACCATCAAATATATCGGAGTAAACGGACTGTTCATAAATGATCTGAGTAACTAGAGAAATTAAGCTATATCTCAGCGACACAAAGCATGTTTTGGAATGAACACTACACACGGCAGCTGTCATTCTGACATGTATTTTAACCCATTGAGATAAAGTTTATTTTCTCTAGTTGGTCAGATTGGTGACTACATATTCGTAGTATTTTTTCTAAGATACATAATATTACGTACATACATACATACATACCATCACGTCTATATTCCCCGAAGGGTTAGGCAAAGGTGTACTAATGTGTACCCACATTTCACCGGTAAGTTTAGGTCCCATGCAATAGGGGGTGAGCCTATTGCCGTTAACTGGGCACAAATCCAGACTCCGAGCTGCTACTGAGAATTTCATAGAAAAACCCAATAACACTTTGCTCGACCTGGGGATCGAACCCAGGACCTCTAGCGTTGCAGTCGTGGTTAAGACCACTGGACTAATGAGGCATTCATTCATTAATTCAACGGTACTGCTGAATTCAACTGCCACCTTAGTGTAGTCCAGTCTACAATTCACAGATCAGGCAAAGTATTATTGGGTTTATCTATAAAATTCTCAGTAGCAGCTCGGATTTTGGTTTTTGGAGCTACTGGCAATAGGCTCGCCCACTATTACATGGGACATAAACATACCGGCGAACTGTGCTTTCAAAAGTGTCTAGCAGCTAGCTTTTGATTTATTTGTAAAAACATCATCATCATCACTCTTTATTATCCAACTCCTGGGCACGGGTCTCCTCTCATCATGATAGAGGTTAGGCTATAGTCCACCACGCTAGCCTTCTGCCGGTGTGCAGACTTCACACGCCATCGAGAAAATCTCTCAGGTATGCAGGTTTCCTCACAATATTTTCTTTCACTGTTTAAACGCGTGATAATTAAGTAAATACGCACATGACTTCGAAAAGTCAGAGGTAGGGACTTTGGATTTGAACTCGACACCTATGACGTGGCAGACCAATGGTCATATCATCATCATCATCATCGTATCAGCCCAATGAAGTCAACTGCTGAACGAAGGCCTCCCCCATAGACTTCCACAACGACCGGTCACATGCCGCCTGCATCCAACGATCCCCAGCGACCTATTACAAGGCTAAAAATAGGGGAAGGACAAAAAAGAAAAAAAGTAGGTAAATATAACAAGTGAAAAATACCATTGAATTAAATATATACACTTTTATTTAACCTTGCTGAGATACAAGCGTGATGATATTTTTAGGATTTTTTATCTCGTAGTCACTAGCTAAACTTTAACGGCTCTATTTTAGTCACAAAGACGGCAAACATTAATAAACTTAGTTACGAGCTTAGGTTATCTAGAAATAACTGTTATCTACCACTACGATCACTGCGTAAACAGTTTTTGGTTGTTTTATCGAGTCTATTATTTCAATGTTGGAACGTACCATCACGACTATTTTCCCCGAAGGGTTAGGCAGAGGAGTACACAGTCCGCCAATATGTTTAGGATCCATGTAAATAGTGGGCGAGCCTATTGCCAATAGCCCCAAAAACCAAAATCAGAGTTGCTACTGAGCACTTTTTAGAAAACCCGATAACATTTTACTTGAATTGGGAATCGAACGTAGTAGTCGTGCTTAGTCCGACTAGACTAATGGGGCAATAATAAGATAAGAACACCACTTTAAATTTTAAACAAATCGTTGTAGTTCCGAATATAATGGTTTAGAACTTTTAAAACCCATAAAGATTTTCCTTTTATGGGTTCTAAAAAGTTCGCATGGATGGGTTTACACGGTGTTGTATTTATTAGGGGGTGAATGACACCGAGATAAAATTTAAACGAATTATAAGTTGTAGACCGTCTGGAGAATTCTTTGGAACGAATTCACTTTATATCTATACATATAATAAGATTGTAACAGGCCGATGTCTGTACCTTAAGAAAAACTATTTCTTTTTATGGGAAATCTCGGCAAACGAGCAAGCGAGCTATCTGATGGTCATCGCCGCCCATGGCAATCTGCAAATCCAAAGGAGTTGCAGATGCGTTGCCGAGCCTATTTAAGGAAAAGTGAGTTGAAGAAGAAAAAAGGGGACTGACGGAGAAATTGGGCACTAATACTACTAAAACTAAATATAAGGACGACCCATCCTTTTTAGAGCAACAGAAGCCAAAACAATTTTTTTTAAAATATTTGTCAGCCTGTATATTTGTACACGCATCACGCACAAAACTACCACAATTGTATTGCTAAAGGTTATACTTAAAATAAGGCTCTGTGGCTTTTACTAGGAGAGGCCTTCGTCTAGCAGTGGACGAGTTGGAGCTGATGATGATGATGATGAAACTTAAAATTTGGAACATGTTTCATGTTGATACGCCGCCTTGGAATCGAGTTACATACATACATACACTCACGACTTTTACCCACAGGGGAAGGTAGAAACTATAGACCGCCACTTGCTACGACTCTTGCATATCTCTTTCGCTTCTTCCACATTCATACAATATCTTTTCATACACACGCGCCGGTTGCGAGTACTACGCACCTGACCTTTTTGAAGGGCCTCGTCGATAAGATTGAAGCCGAGTTATAGGAGTTATAAATCCTTTTGGGACGTGAGTAAATCGGCGAGGAATAGCTAGTGTTAAATAAAAATGTTATAGAAACAATGTTAATAATTTGTTTTGATAAACTTGTAATGACGTGTTTGATTAGAGTTTTCGATCGCAGGCAAGTCCAAGTTCCAATTTGAAATTCATCTATGGAGCAGCAATTTTATGAAATATTTTGCAATTAATATAAATTTACGGTTTCAAATAATGTATTTCTTAAGATTACTAATCACTTAAGCAGAAATAAATACTAAGTATTATACTAGAAAATACAAAAGTTGTTCAGAAATAGCGCGTAGAAATAAATGATTTAATCATCAGTAACAAAATACAAATGGAGGTAAAAAGTACAAATATGGAGGTAGTAGTGCAAAGTTTTAAAACTCCTTCATTAGTCTAGTGGTCCTAACGCGACTGCTACGCTGGAGATCTTGGGTTCGATTTCCAGTCTTATTGGATCTAATGAAGCGCCTACAATTTTGTGTAGAAAAAATATGTTCGTACCATCATGCCTGTATTTCCCGAAGGGTAGGTAGATGTACTTCCTTGATATAAACCCACAGTTCGCCGTTTTGTTAAGGTTCCATATAATAGGGGGCGAGCCTATTGCCATTCACCGGGTACATACCCAAACTCGGAGCTGCTACTGAGAATTTCATATAAAAACTCAACAACACTTTGCTTGACCTAGGAATCGAAACCAAGACCTCTAGCGTAGCAGTCGCGTGTATATCGTGTGGCATTTATCCATTCAAATCGTCTATAAACTAAAAAAAAAATCAGTATGTTTTCAAATAAATTTTATTGACATCATTCTAGTTATGAAAGCTTCCGTCAACATTTCATTAAGTTCATAATTATCTATTGAAATCATTGCTTCATTCAGCGTACAAATACTGGCGCGATTTGTTGTTTTAAATTATACAATGTGTTTCATTATACGCGCATCCCTAAAAGGTTAGTTCAGAATTGATTGAATATTGAATAAATTACGGTGGTTTTGGACAATTATTATAACATCACAAAATATAGCCCCCCAGTTAGTCAATTTATGGAAAACTGAACCTTATATCAAAGGACTGCATAAAAAAAAATTAAAAAAATTAAATGCCTTTAAGCAAACTCAAAATAATAACTATTGAACCCACTCGTAACTTAAGCATTTAGCTTAGCACGAGAAGTTAACAGAAATACTAGTAGTAAGACGCAAAATGTTAATAAAAAAAAAAGTAAGCTTTTTATAAAAAATGCGTATAAGTATGAATGTATTATAGGTACGGTACTTATACCAAAACAATTTTATTTTTAATGCTGTCTCTGTCTGTTTATTCCGGCTAATTTCCGAAACGGCTTGACTGATTTTGGTGAATTTTTCACTGGCAGATAGGTGATATAAATATAAAATAAATAAAATCTTTATTTCATAAAAGTAGGTGTAGTACACTGCTCAAGACATGTTAATTAATAAAAATAAACACTTAAGTACACTACACTATAGTGCCTACTGTCCTCTTAAATAGGCTACGAAGTAGCCTGTAGTAAAGAGAGACAATAAGAAAAAAACGAAAACCCCGGGTAAAACCACAAGGCACAGCATACACAATATTAACAAGGCCCTCGCAAAATCAATGCGCGCCTAAGGCACCCACATGACTGTCTTATTGGAAGTTGGAAGAAAATGAGATGTATGTATTGATTTGACATACAATGAGGAATATATCTTCAAATAGCTACAAGCATACTCCATGCTTGTAGCTATTTGAAGATACTAGTTGTAGCTATTTGAAGATACTAGTTCTTTCTCGCGACTTCGCGCCCGTGACGAATCGAAAGATTTTATTTAGTAACCAAATTGCAGTTTTGAGGTATTAGTGTCTCAATTGCAGTGATATTACCATTGGACTTCCAAGTCAAAGGTCTCGAGTTCGAATCCAGGGCACGCACCTCTATCTTTTCGAAGTCATGTGCGTATTAATAATTAATTATCACGCGCTTAAACGGTGAAGGAAAACATCGTGAGGAAACCTGCATGCCTGAGAGATCTTCTTGACGGCGTGTGAAGTCTGCCAACCGGCAGTAGGCTAGCGTGGTGGACTATAGCCTAATCCCTCTCGTTCTGAGAAGAGACCCGTGCCCAGAAGTGGGACTATGTAAAGGGTTAATGATAAGTATCTCAATGGCATGTCTACATGCTGCACTACCGGGGAAGTACTACCCTCCCACAGAATATCGACATCAAGTAGCAGTATGCATACTGTTGCGTTCCATACGTACGAGTGTGGAGCACCGGAGGCCCAATTGCTCCCTCAGTCCCCTTCCGTCTCCATTTCTCCCTTTTGCTCGGCAACGCATCTGCAACTCCTTTGGTATTGTAGATGTCCATGGGCGGCGATGACTACTTACCATAAGGTGGCTCGCCTGTTCGTTAGCCGAGTAAGCCATAAAAAAATATCTCTTCTTTCATCCATAGATGTGTGCATACAACAGAGAGGTTAAGCTCAATTTCAGGATCATCAACTAATTGAGATAACTTTTTGTTTTCTCTCTAACTGCCTCATTAGTGTTGTGATCCTAAGCGTGACTGCTACGCTAGAGGTCCTGGGTTCGATCGCCAGGTCGAGCAAAGTGTTAGGTATTGGATGAAATTCTCAGTAGCAGCTTGGAGTCTGGATTTGTGCCCGATTAACGGCAAAAGGCTCGCCCCCTTTTACATGGGACCTAAACATACCTAAAATGCGGGTGTAAATTAGTACACCTCTGCCTAACCCTTCGGAGAATACAGGCGTGATGGTATGTTATGTTACGTGCTTTTTTTTTCGAATACCATATGTACAGAACACCGCATAATACAGTCACACAGAGCCTATCATAGCAAGGAGGCTATCCCAAAAGTATATACCAACAAAAGTGTGTAACCTATTTAGTCCCAAAAACATTAACTTACACACATCGTACAATTCCCTTTATCTCCGCAATATCTGATGACCGCGTGGAATGTCGCAACATTTATCTCAGTGATTGTACACACAAACGACCCCCAAGATGTCTGGGAATTTAAATAAACTATTTCTGGGGTATGGAAATGTATATAACAGGCAATTTGTAGAAGGTCGAAGTCCCAAGTCTATTATTTATTGTGTCAAAATCATCATTGAATGACTTCAGATTTTTTTTATTGACAGTTTTGTCTATGAAATCTGACAGTTCTTATCACAGAGTAAAAAAGTAAAAAGCAGAGGTAAAGCTTCTTAAGAACGTGCAATATTGTTGCCTATTTTGATAGGGTTGTCAATGACAAATATACAAACATAATAAAACTGAAGTTGGTTTTTACTTTGAACGCCAATACCGATCTCTGGAACTGTACAAGTCGGCTTAAAAGAAAATATTTGCTATTACAAAAATTTCGCATTTTCGCAACATTACGTTGTGAGCGTAGAGAAACAGGACAGAGCGGGTATACCCGCAGTGCACGGCTAGTTTGTTATATTATAAGACTAGCTTTCCGCCTACGGCTTCGCCCGCGTGGTTTTTCGGCTTTTCTGCATTTAAATTTTTCCCGTTTTTGCAACATTTTTCATTTATGCTATGCTCCTATTTGACTAAGCGTAATGATATATAGCTTATAGCCTTCCTCGATAAATGGGCTATCTAACACCGAAATAATTTTTCAAATCGGACCCGTAGTTTCTGAGATTAGCGCGTTCAAGCAAACAAACAAACTCTTCAGCTTTATAATATTAAGTATAGATAGTTGTTTTTCTACAACATCCCTGCTTTGCGCTACTTAGGGTAGTCAGCAAAGCGAAGGACGTGGATTTATATGTTTTACCCCGTGATTGTCATGGGAGCCATGCCAAACGGTCGGTTTTATTATTCTGAAAACTCAATGCTGTAGCTCTTGTTATAAGGTTGTAAATGTATTAAATTGATGATTACTTGATTAGAATCTTTATACTCTGTCACAATTTTTAATAATTTATTCCGCAGTAATATTCATTAAGGTTCTATTAAATGATATTTATTTCTGTAAATAGATCTTTTAAAGACACTTTTACGAGTCGATTTTTTTCATTCTTTTTAAACTATATGGCGCCGGCATTTCCTATCTGACAACCTCTAAGAAGAAATGCCTAAACAAACTTAGAGAATCATGGTCTCTTTTAAAGTCTAGACAAAAGTTATATTATTAAATAGCTTTTCGCTCGGCTTCGCCTGCGTGGAGTATACGTTTCTTGTCATTTTACGGGATAATAATAACATGCCTATGTCACGCAGGAAAAATGTAGCTTTCTATTGGTAAAGAATTTTTCAAAACAGTCCAGTACTTTCAGAGCCTATTCATTGCAAACAAACAATCAAAACTTTCCTCTTCATAATATGAGTTTAGATATGCGAGTTTAACACAACCGCCGCAACAAGCTTCGCCGGTATTTTTAGGTCCCATATAATAGGGGACGATAAATGACAAATATATAACAAAAAAAAAAAAAACAAATACTTATACCAAAGTGCGACAACGAATAGTGAGGTCTGCCTCAATGAATCATATTGTTATTTATCATAGTGGACAATTTAACTCCCCCCCTTCTCATCCTCCCTAGCTGTGCACACAAAAACACAGAGATAACTCAGCATTAATTTGCCAATGTCTGCAGTCTACATTACGCGGTGCCTTCGGCGGCATTGTTTGAATCGTTATACATTCATGAGGGTTCTTTGAAGAATTCTTGTTTTTTACCAATTCGTTTGTAATCAAATATTCACGACAAATATTCTTACGTTTACCGCACTTGATTGCGACGAATTGTGAATTCAATGTGAATATTTTCGGAGAATAGATATCGAAATTATGATAGATTGAAAATGTGCCCCGCGATCTTTTCAATGTAGGAATTTCCCAAAATCGTTTCTTTTCAGATGCCTATATCTTGCATACATACATATACCCACGCATTTTTCCCACAGGGGTAGACAGAAAGAACAGTCTCTTGCAGGCCTCTTTCGCTTCTTCCACATTCATAAACCCGTATTTCTTGTAGGGAACCAAATGTCAAATTTTTAGACCTTAAAGTTTTTAAAATTTTGAGTGAAACTCAGATCAAATAAAAAGTTAAGATGGAACTTTGCGAACAAAGAAGTGAGGCCGGCTAAAACTACGCCTAGCCGTTTACAAACACAATTTTACACTATATAACAATACCGAAACTACGGCTTATCTTGTCAGTCAAGCTATCGAAAGCTCGACTGACAAGATAAGGCCTCACTTCTTTGTTCGCAAAGTTCTATCTTAACTTTTTATTTGATCTGAGGTGTGAAAGAAAGAAAAAAGGAACTGTTTTTTGTTTTTGCAAATTGTAAATCTTCAACACAGGATACATGGATAGATAGCTGACATCTTTACCCCGCGTTCCCACTGCGACAAAATATGTTGCAAACAGTTACCTATCCCACTCACTCTTTAAAAGATAGATAGAGTAAGATAAATGTTTGCAATAATGTAACAAAGTACAATGTGATAAAGGCCTTCAAATTGCAAAAAAAAAACACTGTAAGTTGAATTTAGCAGGCCAAACGAACGCATTCAGCATAAGAATAAGAGCTACATTAATTAAAATCAATTGCCTTGAAATAAAACTACTTTTTACGGATTTTATCGCGTTATATTGATATTTTTTTATTCCCGACGTTTCGGATCCTTTACTGATTTTTTATTTTGACATGAGAACGACCTACACCTCAGCCACCCGTGACCATGGATGCTGTAAAGAATCCGAAACGTCGGGAAATTAAAAAATATCAATATAACGCAATAAAATCCGTAAAAAGTAGTTTTATTTCAATGTCTAATATTCGCGTAAGTTTTAGAAACCAGTATCAATTGCCTTAGGTACCTAGCCTAGATCTAGACTAGACACAAATAATTGTAGTCAGCTTAATCTTTAGCTTATAGAGCACGCTTACAGTCATTGATTTAACGACTCGGAGCTTTGGTATTTAACTTGGCACGTGTAAACGTGTATGTAATATAAAATTTAGGACACTTTATAAATGATATTACCGTCTAGGTATCAAGTAATAGATAATAAGTCGTCTTATATTACATATTGGATACACAAATTGCGGGAAGCTTATACCCACTACAATATTCTTTTAATAATAAAGTATTTGCTGCACTAACTATCTATATGCAGTCGATTTTATACCTTAATTTATAATATACCTAGATTTCCCAGAGCCAATAAAACATAAACATAACATACCATCACGCCTGTATTCCCCGAAGGGTTAGGCAGAGGTGTACTTAATGTACACCCACAGTTCACCGGTATGTTTGGGTCCCATGTATTAGGGGGCGAGCCTATTGCCATTCACCGGGCACAAATCCAGACTCCGAGCTGCTACTGAGAATTTCATAGAAATACTCAATAACACTTTGTTCGACCTGGGGATCGAACCCAAGACCTCTAGCGTAGCAGTTGCGATTGGGACCACTAGACCAACGAAGCAGGCCAGTCCAATAAAGCTAGTAGATAATACAAAATGGAAATTAAATCTGACGTCATTAAAATATTAAGATATAACAATGGTAGCCCAACAAAATAAATGTGACATTTGTGGCAACATTACATTATATTACGTTTTCAGCAAACAGGATGAGGCTGTCACACAAAAAATGGGGATTATTGCCGAAAGCATTCTATAAGATAATAAATACTTACATAATCATGTCTTTTGGCTTTGTGGTTCAACAACAATTGCGTGGATTCAGCAATCTTTGAGGTACTTTTAAAGGTGATCATCAAAATTCTAAATTAAATATTTTTTATTGAAAAAGGGGCTAGTTGAATATATTTTTTTCATGGTCTCACTGTATACCGTGAATAGATCCGATCCACAAAATAAAAATTAGTTCAAAAATAAGGAAGTTATAAGCATTTTAAATTCTATACTAACACTAATTTTCCAGAAAAGCGACAAATCGTTACCTCCCAGTGCCCACTAAAAGCTTAAAACGCTTATATATTAGAAGTCAATTAAGTAGCTAGGTACAAGTACAAAAAGATAGTTAAAAAAGGTAAGGTGGCATCGTATGACATCGTACTTGCTGTAAAGCATGTCATGTCTGTTGAGAAGCACATTTTCAACAGATGTCACTGACGTCTCCTCAAAGACGTGAACTTAAAAAAAAAAAGGCAAATTTCGACGTGGCGGATGAGACACGCGGTGGCTTAGTGGCCATAGCGTCTGGTGTACCTAACCAGAAGACGCAGGTTTGAATCCTGCTCGCAGTGGTATTTTTCCTTCAATAAAATGACTTTATAATCTTTGCTTGGAAAATGCCTAAAAAATACAAAAAGATAGTCAATTAGCTGATAACTAGCTTACTCAAGCCACATTAATCCATAGGAGATAAATACAACTACATAATTATGGTGGATCGCACATACGATCGGAAATACAAACTTTACTTAACAATGCACACAGGATGGGGAATGCGGACTATTGCCAAACCTCAGTTTACGATGAACACTCAACACAGAATTTAAATTAGCTATGTGTGACCGTTTAGAGTGTAGTAATAGCCTAGTAATATGACCAGTAGACTGCCAAGTCAAAGATTTCGGGTTCGAATGTCTTCTTGCCAGCATGAATGGGGAAGTTCTACCCTCCCATAGAATATCGACGTAAATAACAGTACGCATAATGTTGCGTTTCGTACAGTGAGTATGGAACGCTGGAGGCCCAATTCCCCCCTCAGTCCCCTTCCTTCTGCTTTTCTCCTTTTCCCTTCCTATTCTTAAATAGGTAGGCTCGGCAACGCATCTGCAATCCATTTGGTATTGCAGATGTCCATGGGCGGCGACGACTTCTTCCATTAGGTAGCTCGCCTGCTCGTTTGCCGAGTTATTCCATAAAAAAAGAGTATACAGCATAAGCTGACCTTGTATTATACAGACTTTAGATATAGTGAGAGGTCAGGTTACACTGGAAAATATACCTTGATATGTAGCTGTGCGTCTTCATAATATACATGGAACAATAAATTTGATAACGATTCAATTATTCATCAGTCAAACACTTAAAATTTTACCAATAATTGAATAAGCTTCATCAAGAACGTTTAACTTCATTTCGAAATTCGAAAGACTTGCAACATAAATTAATTATGTTTTAAGTAAACTGTTTATTTTACAATTCACTGTCAATATCCAAAAAGTAGACTCGTGTAGCATTTTATCTTTCATAAAATTTTACCGATTAAATAAACGTTATCAAGAAAATTCAAATACACTTCCATTTTCGATATAAAACGCAGGAAATTTTCTTTCTCAGAACCCTAAAATTAGTTTCCACTGAATTAAAAGTGCCTCAGGCATATTTTCCAATTTGTCGGCGAAGGGTTAAATAATAGAGATCTTCCATTTAATAATGAAAAATGTTCTTGAATCTTCCACAATGGGCTTTGGGATTGGATTGCATCGCTTGATAGGCCTAATCATAGTTTGAAAGAACTATTATGTCGAGTATCTTGAGAATTTTCTTTTAATGTCAGACAACGACCCAGTTTATAAGCATAATAGCTAGTTTTTATGAAGTGTCGCCTGATTATGGATGGATGGATAGAGTTATTCTTTATTGTACACCAAAACGAAAATAAAAACAAAAACAATGCTACATAATTAGGTACAAATATTGGCAGTCTAAGTGCAGTCTAATAAGTGCAGTGATAGCCTAGTGATATGACCATTAGACTGCCAAGTCAAAGGTATCGAGTTCAAATCCAAGGCACGCACCTCTGACTTTTCGAAGTCATGTGCGTATTAATAATTAATTATCACGCGCTTAAACGGTGAAGGAAAACATCGTGAGGAAACCTGCATGCCTGAGAGATTTTCTTGACGGCGTGTGAAGTCTGCCAACCCACAGTAGGCTAGCGTGGCGGAATATAGCCTAATCCCTCTCGTACTGAGAGGAGACCCGTACCCAGCAGTGGGACAATGTAACTGGTTGATGATGATGATGATCATTGGCGGTCTTATCGCTAAATGCAATTTCTTACAGACGACCATTGGATGGACAGGAGTAGTTTAAAATATTTTTTTTATTACTAGCAATCTTGTTAACCCCTCGTACTAAGCTAAATGCTTGTGTTACGTGTGGGTTCACGTCGGTAGTGCAATGGGTGGGGTTCGAACCGGCGACCGCATGATCGCAAGTCCGACGCCCCAGCCATTAGGCTACCACCGCTTAATTGATATTGAGCTGTTGCAGGGTTATACAATTTTTTTTACGTAATTGTAGTTTGTTTGAGAATTTCATAGAAAAACTCAATAACACTTTACTCGACTTGAGGACCGCACCCAAGACCTCTAGCGTACAAGCGCGCTTAGGACCACTAGACTAATAAGGCAATCAAAAATTAACAATGTACATAAAAAACAAAGGTTGCTAGGATGTGCCTGCCCCGAATGGGTTGCCAGCTCAGCATTATGCTGCTAACCGCTATTATAACTTATTGTGGTACGACCTCTGACCTTAAAGACCTCACCAATAAAGTCCAAAATTATTTCACCAAATAATTAAGTCCTATAATAACAGCCAACAACACTGAATAATATCAAAAGATAATGTTACTATAAATTAGCGATTGGTCCACCGATCCATAACTTAATTATAAAGCCAATTATAACAGATATAATTAAGTAAGAATTAATTGCTTTTTATATACTAGGCTTTATCACGGCTGTACTCGTGTCATCGTATGATATTTTGACATAACATACCCTCACGCCTGTATTCCCCGAAGTATAAGGCAGAGATGTACCTACTAAATTACACTCACATTTCGCCGGTATGTTTAGGTCCCATATAATAAGTCGCAAGCCTATTGCCATTAACCGGGCGCATATCCAGACTGGGAATTTCATAGAAAAACCCAATAACACTTTGCTCGACCTGAGGATCGAACCCAGGACCTCTAGCATAGGAGCCCCGCTTAAGATCACTAGACTAATGAGGCAATGATATTTTACTTTACTCTCTCTCTATGAAATTCTCAGTACCTAGCAGTTAAGTGTTAAAATTTGGACCTGAACATACCAGTGAACTATAAGTGTAGTTAAGTCCAACTCTGCCTAGCCCTTCGGGGAATACAGGCGTGATAGTTATGTAAATATAGCAATAGAAATAGCCCGAGGCAACTCTACTGACGGTATATTTTTCATTTTAACTGAGAAATGGAAATGTAATAATATATTATGTTTTATTCAAGAGGTTATCTCAGATAGATGCTGTAGCTATTGAGATATAAGTTACTTCGTACTAACACGAACACGTATAACAAGTTTTATAAGCTAGAACTCGCTCTCTTTTTCAGAGACGTAACATTAAGACTATCTGGGATATTCTCCCACTCTGTGATAGTATTTATCTTTATTTATTTAAAAAGTTCCGTGGTACTTACCTTCTTATAGAACCATGCCAGTAATAACTGATAAGTACAGGTTGCCTCGTTAGTCTAGTGGTTCCAATGGCGACTGCTGCGCTAGAGGTCTTGGGTTCGATCCCCAGGTCGAGCAAACTGTTATTGGGTTTTTCTATGAAATTCTCAGTAGCAGCTCGGAGTCTGGATTTGTGCCCGGTGAATGGAAATAGGCTCGCTCCCTATTACATGGGACCTAAACATACCGGCGTACTGTGGGTGTACATTAAGTACACCTGCCTAGCCATTCGGGGAAAACAGGCGTGATGGTATGATAGTAAGTACAGAGAGGCTAAAATTACCACGTGCTATTATTGCCAATATAAGCTGACTTCGCGTTGTACGAAATGCCTCTACGATGCGGGGTCTGCTGGTAATGACAGTGTTGTGTAGCCGGGTGTCCGGAACCCTACTGTTATTCACAAATGGCCATGTTAATCCCACAGAACAGCCACTCCCAAGCGGTTACTAAATTAAGATTTCACCTAACAGTCTAAATTTCTTGAGGTTTTTTTTATGTTACAATAAAAAAAATATGGCTACACCGGATGGTAAATGGCATCCGTAGCCTACATGAACCCATTATTTTATCCAACTTCTGAAAATGGATCTCAGGAAGACACAGATTAAGCTTTAGTCCATCATTTAAGCCTTACGGCAGACATGCCGTCGAGAAAATCTCGATTTCCTCACGTTTATTTTCTTCTCCATTTAAGCGCTTAAAAATTGACTATTAATACGCATATAACTTCGAGAAGTCCATAGATGCCTTAGATTCTAACTTAGACCTTTGACTTGATAGTCATGGGTCATATCACTAGGCTATCACTGCTAAAACTGAACACAAGTCCAATCTCCGATATACTACTTCTTGCTTCTGGAAATTGATCCAAGTAGTCAACCAGTATTATTATAAGTGATCGACAGATGATAGACATAGACAGCCCCCAAAACGGCGGCACTTCATTGCATACTGGTTTTTTACCTGGAAAGAAGAAGCGGCGCGAACTTCCCAGCAACATATTTCTGTCTGTTCATTAACTAATGCATTACACTTTACATTCATCATCATAATCATCATCATCAACCCATATATTGTTCCACTGTTGGGCACGCGTCACCTCTCAGAATGAGAGCGGTAAGGCTGTAGTCCGCCACACTCTACGAATAAAAAGCAGGTTGACAGAAAAAACAGTTGACAGAGAAAATCTCTCAAGCATGCAGGTTGCCTCACGATGTTTTCCTTCACCATTTAAGCGCGTGATAATTAAATATTAATACGCACATGACTTCGAAAAGTCCGAGGTGCGTGCTTTGGATTCGAAATCACGACCTTTGACATGGCAGTCCTATGGTCATATCACAAGGCTATCACTGCACTTTACATTTACATAAGTATATAGTGTTTATTATCAGTGGTAGTACACCTCTTCTTAACTATTCTGAGATACAGTAGTAATTGTATAGGATGAAATAGTCTATTCAACTTTGCTTTTAAATTCGAAATGCTCTCGATCCCGAAACATCTGGCAAAAGTTTCCATTTCAAAAATAGCCTTGTCAAAAGTCAAACTTTTTAAGAACAGAGTAGATACCTACGTTTCTCAAACTAGAGGCGGGCCACCCGCATATGACACTTAAACTTTGGCGAACTTTTAAAAAGTTTTGTTACTGAAAAAAGTTTATTTGCAGCCCCAGCATGCAGACAACTGCACAAACATCAAATTGAAGCTTGACGGCACTTGATAGGCACGCCAATTAATAGAGTTTGATATAACATACTATCACGCCTGTATTCCCCGAAGGGTTAGGCAGTGGTGTACTAATGTACATCCATATTTCGACAGTATGTTTAGGTCCCATGTAATAGGGGGTGACACTATTGCCGTTAACCGGGCACAAATCCAGACTCCGAGGTGCTACTGAGAATTTCATATAAAAACCCAATAACACTTTGCTCGACCTGAGGATCGAACCCTAACGTAGCAGCCGCACTTAGGACCACTAGACTAAAGATGCAGTCAAGTGACCGTAAGTTAAGTTACCGTATAAAATAAAAAATAAAAATACCTATAATATTAATAATGCAATTTTCTTGCTCAGATCTAATAAAAAGTTAAGATGGAACTTTGCGAGCAAAGAAGTGAGGCCGGCTAAAACTACGCCTAACGGTGTACAGCACACAATTACACGCACACACGTATACCGAAACTACGCTTTATCTTCTCAGTCGAGC
Organism: Subacronicta megacephala; assembly: GCA_958496365.1. NCBI lineage: Eukaryota > Metazoa > Arthropoda > Insecta > Lepidoptera > Noctuidae > Subacronicta > Subacronicta megacephala. Next base: position 2,100,736 of record OY292531.1, on the reverse strand, counting down.
TATCGAGGTACCAAAAGCTCGACTGACAAGATAAGGCGTAGTTAACTAATACATATGTGCGTGTAATTGTGTGTTGTACACCATTAGGCGTAGTTTTAGCCGACCTCACTTCTTTGTTCGCAAAGTTCCATCTTAACTTTTTATTTGATCTGAGTTTTCTTGATAATTAATTGACAATGTAACTAAGTACATTAATTAAAACATCATCAGTGAAGTTATGCAACATAAACTTCAAGGGAACAGATATCAAGTTGATGTCCATTACACCGCCCGCTACAATAGAGTAATTAATCAATTTCATACAAGCAACTTTTGTTCGCACTGTTTTAGTACCTTTGTTTGCTAGACAAGAATATTAATTACTAGCCGTTGCCCGTTTCGCGTCCCAAAAAGAACAATTAATGCACTGATGCCCGTACCGATAGAGGACGCTAGTAACCGAAACAATAGATTTTGCACTGTGTCTGTAATATGGGAATTGACTGGTTAGCCCTACTCCTCAGATCAAATAAAAAGTTAAGATGGAACTTTGCGAACAAAGAAGTGAGGCCGGCTAAAACTACGCCTTGCCGTGTACAACACACAATTACATGCACACACGTATACCGAAACTACGCCTTATCTAGTCAGTCGAGCTATCGAGCTATCGAAAGCTCGACTCGACACACTTACACGCACACATGTATTAGTTAACTACGCCTTATTTTGTCAGTCGAGCTTGGTAATTAGAATGTGACTCGGGTGAGAATCAAACTCACACTATGCACAGCGCAATGGCGAAAGCGGGGTTAACTGCTTTAAATAATTTTTTTTCCCTTCCCGCCCTAAAAACTTTGAAATGTTTTAGAGGGAAATTAATCTTAATTTCCCAAACTATACAGGAAAATGTATCACGTACTTAATATACAAACGAGTAGACGAGCCAACTGATTGTGAGTAGTAATCGCCGTCTATAAACAGCAAGGTATATATCCTATGCTGTACTCTATGCCCTAAAACCTGTATTATAGATGACCTCTGCGCTGCCACTGACAATGTCTTAGAGGTGACTAAGTTTTGGGCGAAGAGTTTTTAGCTCTAAAAAAAATCGTACCCTCGACACAAAGAAAGAAGAAGAATTTTTGTCTGGTTCCAAAATTTAAATCTTTATAGAAAATAATATAAATACGTATTTTTTCTCTTAGTATCACTCAGTACTAAAATATCGAGATAATAGCATCACAACGGTGTCCAAAACGGTAAAACTATATAATCTGAATTACGAAACGATTTTTGTAGTAGTAGTGTCATCTGCTGGCGTGTCTACATGCCAGCATGAATGGGTCCGCACGACCGGGGAACTACTACCCTCCCGCAGAATATCCACGTCAAGCAGCAGTATGCATACTGTTGCGTTTCGTACGGTGAGTGTGGAGCGCCGGAGGTCCGATTCCGCCCTCAGTCCCCTTCCTTCTCGTTATGTCTTTCCTGTTCCTCCCTTTTCCTTAAATAGGCTCAGCAACGCATCTGCAATTCCTTTGGTTTTACATATGTCCATGGGCGGCGATGACTACTTACCATAAGGTAGCCCGCCTGCTCGTTTGCCGGGTTATCCCGTAAAAAAAAACATTAAAGACATGTTAATGGAAAAAAACTCCTGCCTCTTCTCTCTCCCTCCACGAAATTATAAGGTATTACTCGATACGTAAACAACTTGATCCGAAAAACATACAAATTAAATTCAAATCACATCAAAATACTGGAAACAAAATAAAACGGTCTCCGCTGAACTCTGGCAAGTTTGCAGCCACTTGGCAACAGAAAGCGGTGAGAACAAGCTTGGTACAAGCCATGAGATAAAGACGGACATACTTTGATTGAGTGGTACTAAGCAACTTCCTCGAATGGGCAATAGAAGAAGGTATCCTTACACCACAGGTATTATCTTCCTGTAAAAGAAAGAAAAGTGAAACAAACACCAGATTTTAAGTTCTACCTCCAGCAATACATCTTTTTTGCGTGTCGAAATCCTCATGAACTTCCACCATCCAGGGAAGGCGACGGACGGGTTTGATCTCACCTAGAGTGAGTGATTTAAAGACTTAAACCACACATACTTATTGTTACCTTTTGTTCCTGATTGTTCTGGGGTATTCTGTTGGCTAACCAAATGAATAAATTAATTCTGTGCAGTAGTTTTAGCGTGATGCGCGTAGCGTACAAACATACAGATGGACAGAAAGACAGAAACATCAAAACAATTATTTTGTACTCTATTGTTCTCATAAAAACCTCTATATATTTTTCCTTTTCCTATATACAGGCATCGGAGAGTCGCAACTTTATTAATACGTATAGATTGCGTCTCATCATAAAAATCGCTATGTTCACTACCTTGGACCACAATACCCTCGGCCATGCCCCGCTTGGAGTAGTTCCAGCATTGACCGATTATAAAATCCATAAAACGTGTCCAAGTTTGTTTGGAAACCAACCGAACGATTTGGAAGCATCCGAACGATTTTATTCCACAATATTGTTAACGAAACAGGAATGGTCGTGATTGAGGGCCGAAGGTGCTTGCCAATGCCCTGGGATTGCTTAAGAGGCTCCGGTGCCGATATGTCTGATGTGAGCATGTTTTCTTATACTGTTAATGGCATATTTTATTGGCTTGAACTGGATTTTTGTAATGCGTTATGCTTTCCGGAATGTATGAAATAAAAAAATATTGTGTGGCACATGTAGCGATGGGTTTTTGAAGGCAATTCTCATAATATGGGGAGGGTTATGTCAGCGTGTATCAAACTCGTCTTAAAGGAAGCAGGACAGTAATAGTCTCATTCTCAGAATTTCATCGATTGAGGACTTTAATTGTGGACTTCCAAAGTAGATATTTTGAATAAAATTAGAACAAAAAAGAATAAAAGTTTTTTTTTGTATATACATGTTGGTACAACAATAAAAACCTCTTAGGTCTATATTACTGGCATCACCAACAACAACTTGAGTTTTAATAATTCATCAGATTTTATGCATCCAAATACATTTTTAAATTCAACGCTCAATATTCATGCAAGTGGTTGATCATTAATTTATATAACGTCATCCATAGCTCTATAACGCCCCCCTCCCCCTTCCACATAATTCACAGCACTCTATTCTTCTCTAAAACATTTTTCATACCTTTAATAAACATTCCTGCTACACCCTCCACAGTACTTGTCACCATTCAACCATTAATCATTGGGAATTTTCTCAAAGGGCATATCATCCACAAAACCTGCATGTAACCTTGCGCAGACGTCTTAATTTCCGCCCGCACGGCTTCCCAAGGAAATTCACCCCTTTCCGAGGTAAGGTGACTTTGAACGTGCGTGCTCCTGCCTCTGAAATATGCTTTACAATTTGGAACATATTGAGATTGTGGCTACTGGTATTTGGAGAATTTCACTTGAATTTTAGGTGAAAATTTTATTGTTGAAATACTTGGTTTATTGGGTGAAAATTGATTATGTTCGTATGAATATTACATTAATTTAGCAAACATGGTATCAGATATGTCCACACTCTTAATGTCGTCAGTTACCATACGTACGGTATGAAAGATTGATGTTGCTTGCCAACAAAATATAGATGATGTAGGTAGGCAGAGTTTGTTCGAAATAACTGAGCCTGTCTGAAGTTAGCCGTTTCGAACTGCCACAAATTTACCAGCAATTTTACCTGAATTGCTTAATCAAGTTAGTGTTTTTATGCATAGAAACGAAATTAATAACGAAAATAATCATACATGCGAAATATATATGATATAGATATACCGACTCTTACATTAAAATTTACCACTGCTAAAACACTTGCTGACAACTTCAGACAAGCACAGTTATTTCGAACAAACTGTACTTATTTAAATATTCATGAGTAGTAGTCTAGGATAGTCTTTTAAGTGTTGATGCCACTTGGATGGATTTAGTGGGTAAGTATCCTAGACTCCCCGGTCTTTTCCTAAAAAACCGTTCGCCTTTTCAAGGTTTCCCCCATTAACAATTAAAAGCTACTTAACAATATGAATGCCTCATCATCATAAACAGCCTGTCCCACTGCTGGGCATGGCTATTCTCTCAGAGTACGGGAAATTTGAACCCTAAGTGTATTCAGATAAACAGCAAAATCAATTTTTCCATGATTATTGAAAAATAAATATATCTATTTCCTTTTTTGCCATCTTGCAAACATTGTTTCAAATGATCAGAGCAATATAAAGCTAATTACTATAAACGTGTGAACCATACCTTTACCACATAAATCCGTAACACATTAAACCTGCTTGACTCAACCACCGAACAAGAAAGTACAGAATGACAGACGGAAAAGCTATAATGAAAATCTGGAAGACATAGAACATTACATGAGTTACTATGACAAGTAATTATGGACTACTCATAACTAGGTCTGAATTAAAATCACATACATAATAATGTACCAAAAAAATTATATAAAAATGAAGCACACGTAAGAGAATTTCGAAGGAGAGAGAAGAGTAAGAGAAGGTGAAGATCCTTACATCCCTTGGTCACTACAAGTTTCTGACACAAATGCTATGCCCGCGTTCCGGATAGTCTTGCGAGAAAATTTTGCTGTCCCTCTTACACTATCTGCGTCAACACTATCCGATCTCCGAGACGCCAAACCTAATTATTTTCCTGATCGGACGAATGAATAACATTACTTCCAGCATGTTTAGAGCTTACTGGTCCAAATCAGGCATAAAATTGTCACTTAATGTGACTTTATCGCTGGTAAGACGTGGTGGTAAATGATGATTGTTACTCTAAGTCGGACTTGAACCTATCTTATTCAGAACGGTCTATCTTATTCAGAAAGGTTCTCTTCCTAATCCTCTTCTTATATATAAAAATTAAGTGTTGTTCGTTAGTCTCACTAAAACTCTAGAATGGCTAGATCGATTAGGCTAATTTTGGTTTTGAAATATTTGTGGAAGTCCATGTAATGTTTAAACGGTGGGAAAATATGGAAAAATTGGACCTGGTAAGTGGCGCTCCGATCGAGTTCAGACAGGACGACGTCTGTTGGGTCCACTAGTATTAACTATAAATGAACCAACCACTAAACAAAATCTCCTCATTGCATTTCAAAGGTCAGTATTCTCCTTCTTAAGATTTGGTTTCTTTGTTGAACGAAACTTCTTGCTGTAATTTCTATTGTGGCTTTACGCACAATAAAGCTTTAAAATCTAGGTCAAAGCAGCAACAATGGCTCAAAGGCATGACGTCGATGGCGCGAGATTTTAACGCAAATCTGTTAGGCTTAGTATGCACTTTCCATTGCGAACACGACGTCAATACTCGTCAGTGAAGAGTGACGGTTAAACCAAAACTTTCTGAATTCCTTTTCCTTGAAACTTTTCCATCTCGCTATCTCTTTTCGCCGTTGAGGATGGCTTCGAGACTAGGTAAAGTCATGTACTTAATCAAATAGATTGGTAGATTAAACCGTTTTAAATTAACAGTTTTTTTATAGCTTGATGTGTAGCCGTGCGTATCTACTATTTTTTGTCTCTGCATCAACCTAAGGTCGATTGTTAGACAATGCCTTAGAAATGAAGTTCGCCTCTGTACTTTTTTACATATAGAATTAAATAAATAAATAAGACAACGTCACAACAGCTGTACTTGTGATTATTATTCCAATGAGGTTATACGCCTAGTTCTAATTTCTAATTAAAATTATTTTACTGATAAATGTTCTTTCAAATTTAAAAGCCTCGGTGCGGAGCTCCCATGTGCACCAAGCGCTAAGTAATAAGCTGTATAACTCCAGCATTTAATGGGAAAAGTTAAACAATTTAGCACTCGTGAAGTATATTAATGGTTTTGACGTTTTAATTTCCACTCCAAGCGAAATATGCTGCTAAGCTTTTCGGTGTTACCAACATTTATGAATGTCTCCGTCTTTTTCGGTTTTCATATGTGGGAAAAGGATGCGTGTATGTGGCATGAGTTATTTATTGAGTTAGTTTTGAATATTTTTTAAAGGAATGCTTTTATTTAAAACTTCTGGATTAATTTTAAATGGTGATAAGATCATCTTCCATCCTTTTCCCAATTATGTCGTCTTCCCGTCTAAACAAATGTAGCTGAATATCAGTATTTTATACAAAGGGATTGCAATCAGACTTCCACCACCCGCCACCGCCTCCACGGCACGGAGGGGTGGTGGGTCGGAGGCGACCCATACGCGGACTGTAGCCCGATTCACGTAATTAAAACCGTAGCGATGTCGCAGCGACTTCATCGTTGAAACAGTTTTCTGATTCATATCCGTCGATCGGACCGATTTAGAAGACGTCCCATTGAAAAATCGTTGAATCGTATTCACATATATTATGTTCGTCGGGCGAGAATCGTTAAGAGAAAACATTCGCTTGACCGTATTCACATAACACTGGAAAACTGATTCAACGATTAAGTTACTGCAACATCGCTATGGTTTTAATTACGTGAATCGGGCTACTGACCGTGACCGTGACCTTACAGGTCTGTTGATCAGCGCAGTTTTTTTTTTTTTTAATGCTTACTAGCAATGTGGGTCACACATTACTAGTATTCTTGTTAACCCCTTGTGCTAAGCTAAATGCTTGTGTTACGAGTGGGTTCACGTCGGTAGTGCAATGGGTGGGGTTCGAACCGGCAACCATATGATCGCAAGTCCGACGCCCTAGCCATTAGGCTACCGACGCTTCTAATATAATTTCGCCTCGAGCCCATCGATAAAGTATAACAACGTTATTTTCGACAAAATGTTTACACAACTAAAATTATTATCAATTCACCGACTTAAATTTAACGCAACATTATTATATTCAAACTTAAAATCACCACTTAATATTACACGCATATTTCTCCAAAAACCAGTGTTGCCAGTTAGGAAATATAAACGAACCGCGTTTTGGTTTAATAACATTATTTACCGCGATGCCGCGCGATTAAATAACAACGGAATAATTAACGTGTGGTATTTGTAATCTGTGGTAGTAACATTAATGAGGTATTTGTATAATGTGGGCTAGTAAAAGTTAGTCAAATACCTAGTAAAGCCATATTCCGAAACGCTCTACAAACTTCTAATTACTAAAACATAACATAACATAGGTTAGATAGAGGTGTACTAATGTACACCCACACTTCGGCGGTATGTTTTGATCCCATGTAATAGCTTCTGCCCGCGACTTCATCCACGTACCTAGTAGGCAAAAAGTCCTATCTCATGTGTTATTCAACAATTAATTAAACGATGAAAGACTTGAGATAAATCACTATAAACGAAATGAATGAGTTCCTCTACAGAAGCAACAATCTTACAAATGTTCACTGGTAGGGTTACTTATCCATTCAATTCGAGAAATGAATCTTCGTCGATTTTTAAAGAACACATACGTACACTCACGCCTTTTTCCCACAGGGGTAGGCAGAAACTATGGACTGCCACTTGCTACGACTTTTGCATATCTCTTTCGGTTCTTCCACATTCATACATCTTTTCATACACACGCGCCGGTTGCGAGTATAACGCACCTGACCTTTAATTTTTTAAAAAAAAAACGTCCGAAAATTCTTGTGTGCGGAGGTTGCCAGCTAAGTGAGTCCTCATGTTCCGCATCAGACTCAATTTCTATACACGGGACCAGAGCACGGATCATTTGAGACATGCGCTTACCTCATCAACTCTAGTTCCTCGGGTTATAACGAATAGAGTCTGAAGAAAATCCCCAAAAAATGAAACAGTAGTCCTTCCCATAATGTGATCATTTTCGTCTTACAGAGTGCAATTGACGTCTTCCAAGGTCATTCCAAACGATTAAGCTGCACTCTGCGTCCATATTCAAGTTGAAGAGTATCATTAATCAGTGTGGGCAGTTTTACCTCCAGGGAGTAAAGTAGCAGCAATCCTTGAAGAGGCATCAGCTAGTGAAATCTTTCCTTCTTCCTTGTCTTTGACCTTCAGCTAGTAGTAGGTAGTCGATTCAAAAAGTCTTTGCCTGTATCACCAAGGGCGTCCGGGAAAAATGTTTGACTGTCCTGTTCATTGACACTTCTTCGACATCGGTAAGAATCTCGATATTATTGTTCACAATTTTGGTCATCGCAGAACAACTGTAATTTATCTCTACAAGCTAGTCTGACTAACTCACAGAACTAACGTTTTTTTTGCGGCTATGGGAAGCAGGATTAAAAAGGCATTTATTTAAATAATAACAATATCTTGAAGAGAGCAAAAGCGAATATTAATAACACGCTCATCAGACTCTGCCACATTATCTCCATCAGCACGCTCCAGCTCCGTGAAAGGTAGAATGCTCCACGCCATTAACATCTTAAAATTATATGTGTACGAAGCGGCTCCGCAGACTGTGTATACTGTGAGTAGTAAAAAGCGCATAAATAATAGAACTCACTTTTTCTTGGATGAACAGTGTACACTCATCGCAGTGCGTGCTCGCGAAAGACATCTGGATACCCCTCTACAGGCGAACCCCGTTGGCGTCTATTACATACTCTTCTTTGCTGCTTTGTAGAAATTGATATCAAGGAATACTGGTCACCTTTTTGTTCAAATTATTATATTATACTCATATTTTTTTTCCGATTTCTACTTTCTATGGAACCAAGCCAAATAATATATTGTGGTAAGCGGTTGATATACCCATTTTGAATTTTAAACAACGCCATCTATGATTTTATTCCGGAACAACCTGAGCTTCGGAAAATATTAAATTTAAAATTTTGTGAATAAGTTATTGTCTGGGGTAAAATGTAGCCTATGTTTTAAGTTAGACCTGTAGCAATACATCGGTAAAAACGGCATTCAATTCCATGCAGTGGTTTTTGCGTGATGCGGGTACAAACATACAGACAGACAGACAGACAGAAAGACAGACAAAAATTATAAAAATTGTTGTTTTGGCTTCTCTTGCTCTAATAAAGACCCCCCGTGTTATTTTTTTTTAAATACCTTCAATGTACAGACATCGGCCTGTTAAATTTTTATTATATGTTGAGATTCTCTCACCAATAGAAAGCTACATTATTCCTCAGTGACATAGGCTATATTATATAATCCCGTAAAACGAAAAGCTAGTTAAGTATAAAACTAAAGTTTATTTTTAAAATACACGGCGGAGCTAAGGCCGGTCGTAAACTAAGGATTGGTTACATTCAATTTGTAACCGACGCCGGCTCTCCCTAAGGTAAAGGCGAGATTTCATGTTTTACGTTTGACGGCGGCAGTATATATTGATAAGTTATAGCGGAAAGTCGGAAGTGTGACGAAAATGTATATTAATGTTCTACTTAGTTTTGAAATTATTTACGTATGTGGTGAGTTGGGAGTCGGAGATTTGAGGGTTTTTTTTCTTTCATACAACAACCTTCATACAATTTGACATTGTGAAATATTTTTTTTAAGCAGCGCAAAAAAAGGATTCTTACCTGTATCGTGGGTACTACAAAAATTCATGTTCTTATCACGCGTTTATACGGTGACAGAGAACATCGTGAGAAAACCTGCATGCCTGAGAGATTTTCTCGACAGCGTGTTAAATCTGCCAACCCGTACTAGGTATATGTGTCTATAATCATAGGTATCAGTATCTGTAACGAGTACAGTTCATTCGAAATAACTGTCCGCGTTTGAAGTTATTCGTTTTGAACTGCCGCGCAAGTAACATCACTCTATTTAATGATATTATACATAAATTTCAAAATTAGATAGGTCCTAAGCGTGACTGCTACGCTAGGTCCTAATATTTCAGGGAATATAGGCGTGATGGTATGGTTTGTCGAAAAAAAGACCCTTATTTTCTGTAGCATAAATTTAAAATCATTTTTTATATTAATACTAGCTTTCCGCCAACGGCTTCGCCCGCGTGGTTTCTCGGTATGAATTATACATATAAACATTCCTCGACAACCACGCTATCCATTGCTGAAAACTGTATGAAAATTGGAGCAGTGGTTTTTGAGTTTATCGCGAACAAACAGACAGACAGACGCGGTGGAGGGCTTTGTTTTATAATATGTAGTGATGATTGACCAATGCAAAACCACTGGCGGACAATTTGCGGACAACTCGCACATTAATTGATATGAAACAAGTTGACAGCAACTTTTTTTCTTAAGCTACAGTAATAACTATCGTAGCTTAAGAAAAAAAAGTTGCTGCAAGAACCCTCTTCCTTCTAGAATAGCCAAAATAAACGCTGATTTATGAACGCACATAATTCGTTTATGGACCGTTCGCTCGATAGTACCGCTCGTAAAATATGTGATCTTGTCGAAGATATTGTCTAGACTACGATTCATGACCTAAGGAACTATTCATCTGTAATTAAGTACATAATTAATTGAGAAAGACTCGTTATTTTGTTATTAATTGAACTAAAGTAACAACGAAAGTTGTTTTTGGTTTTTATTCGACGCCCTAGCCATTATTTTTTGTTGTAGTAGGGCCACGCTGTTCGCAGCATGAATGGGGCAGCTTGACCGGGGAAGTACCACACTCTCGCAGAAGACCGACGTCCGAGTAGTAGCGTTTCGCTACTGCGCTTCGTTCAGTGGGTGAGAGGGCCGGAGGCCCAATTCCTTCATCAATCCCCTACTTTCTCTTTTTCTCCTTCCCCTCCCTGTTGCCTAAATCAACGCATCTGCAACTCCTTTGGTTTTGCAGATGTCCATGGGTGGCGATTACTACTTACCATCAGGTAACTCGCCTGCTCGTTTGTCGAGTTAAACCATAAAAAAAATTGGCTACCGACGCTTACACAAGACAACGGGTTCAGCTGCAATACAACTGGTGTTAATGGCTACAAGCTTCGGTTGCCAGTGTGCAAGCCTTATTTACTTCTATGGAAAAATATATTTTAGTTACATTAGTGCAGTGATAGCCTAGTGATACGACCATTGGACTGCCAAGTCAAAGGTCTCGAGTTCGAATCCAAGGCACGCACCTCTGACTTTTCGAAGTCATGTGCGTATTAATAATTAATTATCACGCGCTTAAACGGTGAAGGAAAACATCGTGAGGAAACCTGCATGCCTGAGAGATATTCTTGACGGCATGTGAAGTCTGCCAACCCGCAGTAGGCTAGCGTGGTGGACTATAGCCTAATCCCTTTCGTACTGAGAGGAGACCCGTGCCCAGCAGTGGGACAATGTAATGGGTTGATGACGATGACATTAAGCCCGTCAGTCAGTCACACACTATAATATATATTAATGTAAATTATAGCTAGGTATAACTAATTAAATTTAATGCTTATTTTAAAAATGCTGTGTTTTTTTTGCATATCGCATGATGTGGTCTCCTATAATTGAAGGAGTATACCAACCGTAAGCAGTTGTGCCATATTTTATATAACACATTGTGTACTTTCTTTGTTGGAGATCGTCAAATAAATAAATATATAAAATAATTTTTTCGAGCGACCGCACACGCAAAAATTATATATATTGTAGCATCGTTTGCGTGTGTGTTAGCTTGATAGTACGGTATTTTAATACATATTACAGCTTTGTGTGACGGGCTTTATCCTTTTACAGAAAGAAACCGAAATGGATAAATTATATAGATACTTACACTTTTTAGAATTTTCCAAGAATATAAAACTTACAACACGACTCGTTTGATTCTAAACAAAAATATTGCGGCTATCCATCTCTTGCGAATTGCAGGAACAAACGAAATGACATTTGTATTACAGTTTGCAGAAATTTTTCATGTTGCACAGCTCAGCTCTCCTTGAAAGTTTCTTTCTAGAAATTATTATTTTCTGTGTAGTCCCAATGTTTTGTTAAAAAGTACAAGATAACTACACTTTGTCAAAGAAACAGTCGGTACACGTTTAAGGCATGGTTTCTCATGCAAAATGCAATAGAAAGAAATAAAAAATATTTATTTTCGCACGACACATGGACCTAAACAAAAGGAATATAATAAACCGCACATAAAAAATACTGATTGAGCGACAAAATTACTGTTTGAGCAGCAACATTCTGAATATTTACAGATATCGGTTAGGTTAGGTTAGAACTGAGACCAAATATCGCCATAACCTGTTCATGTTTTTTGTTAGCATTGTTTTTTTTATGGGATTACTCGACAAACGGGCAGGCAAGCTACCTGATAGTAAGTAGTCATCGCCGCCCATGGACATCTGCTATACCAAAGGAGTTGCAGATGCGTTGCCGAGCCTATTTAAGGAGAAGTGAAGGAAAGGTGAAAGGAAAAGGAAGGGTACCGAGGCGCGAGGGAGGAATTGGGCATCCGGCGCTCCACACTTACCGTACGAAACGCAGTATGCATACTGTTACTTTACGTTGATATTCTGTGGGAGGGTAGTACTTCCCTGTTCGTTCCGACCCATTCATGCTGGCATATTGACTTGTCAGCAGGATCAGTCATTCCTCACGATGATTTCCTTTACTTCTTTTATCTTTAAAGCTCATGATAATTAATTAATACGCACATAACTTCAGGAAGTCACAGGTGCGTGCCATAATACAAACTCGTACCTTTGACTTAGCAGTCTCCTGGTTATACAGGTTGAAAAAAAAACCATTTCGTTATCCAGGATACATTTAGATAAAACTATTTGTTGTGGAAAAGTGTAGTAAATATTTTCTACTGAAATTAGCAACTAAACGAATGTTCTATCCAGGTACTTCTTCAAAATATAAAACCACGTATGACAAAGCGCCACATTAATACTGCGTGTGTGTTACCTACTTGCAACCACAACAAACAAATAAAATACAAAAGGTTCACCGTCTTATTTAAAATGGAACACTAACACCACATTCTGGAGTTGGGCGTTGGCAGCTGCGCTACAGTTTCTTACTTTTGCAGCTGTCATCGTTTAATTTGTTTTTGCAAACCGGTTTATATTCCTAATAAACGTTGTTTATTTATTATTTATAATACAGGTCGCTGGGAGTCGTTTGGCAGAAGAAAAAATAATGCAGACATACATGAAATACGGTCCTTAGAAATTACAAGAAATAAATAAAATTGGTAATCAAGTCTCAAGACTGCGCTAAGAAGATCCATTTCAGCGTTATGCTATATAGACTGATGCTTTAAAAAGACGGGATACAGATGATATATAACCGATTTTTGTGGAAATCTATGAGGAAGACCTATTTTCGGCAGTGGGCGTCCTTTGACTGATGATGATCAGATCTGTTTGCGGGTAGATGTCCGAAGAATTAATAGTATGTCAGAAGTACTAAAAAAAAAACATTTATTTTTTAATCATTTAAATCGTTTTCTAATTCTAATTAATTTTCTAATTTAATTACTGCGAGAGGAATTTATGAAAGCGTTGTTAACGCTTTTTTCTTTTTTCTTTAATATGTGTTAATTACTGTAATTGGTTATTACACAACCGTTGTAATTAATTTAAAAAATAAATAAATTATATTGACGCATGCATGATACATGACGTGATTTGTTGCATAGTGAAACTTCTGTATGAACCTTTTCATTACACAAGAACGGTTGTGAGAAATGGATGTCATACATCTACAGTCCTTTGGAAAATATAAATAGGAGGATCAAGTTCTTACTTCCTTACGAGGCACGCCCTGAATGAAGCAAACGGGAGTCGGACGTAGTTGGGAATGTTATATCTTATGTTAGATACTTCTAAGGAATTTTTTTGTATTGAAGGCAGAGATCTTTTTTTTTTGGTGTTTCACAAATTGTGCGGCTATAACACATTGTAGGTTTTGGCTGTAGAATTTGGCGACATCAACTATAACTTATTCACAGTTGAGTACTCAAGCTTTTGCTTAAAAACCGTTTTCGTGACAGAGAATAGTGTAAATTGTACTTTTTGGCAGAATAATTATAAAATCCAAAAAAAATTGAATTTGAAGCAATCCACCTTAATCCATTTAAGGTTAAAGCGTCAACCTTGGGCGCGAAATTCAATTCTTTCTTGGTTTTTCGCAAATTATTCAGCTATAACACATTCTAGATAATACAATGTACCTTAATATTAATAATAAACATTATTACTCTGAAAAATAAGTACCTACATAAAAATTGCACTAGACCTCACTCACACTTTGGTTTTTTCTATCATCGTGCATTTTTAAATAAAAAATACCTTTGATTGTATATACCTAATTGTTTATTTTATTTTTATTGATTTATATTGCTTCGTAAGCAATATCTAAGTATCTATAGGTCATACAAATATTAATTACGTACGAGGAACGAAGTCACGAGCCGTTGCGCACCACTCAACGTTGAGCTACAATCATAATACATACAAACATACTGTCACGCCAGTCTCCTATAAAGTAGGCAGACTATATATTTCCAGTTGCTACGATCCACTTACACTACTTTCACTTTATCTACATCAATTAACCTCCTCATGCATGGTAGTCAGTTTAGGATGCTCGTAACCTGGCCTTTTTTAAGAACGTCCGCAATATGATTGCAGTATGTTCCTTCCTTCTCCTTTTATTCTTCCCTTCCCTTCTCCTTAAATAGGCTCGGCAAAGCATCTGCAATCTGCTTTGGTATTGCAGATATCCATGGGCGGCGATCTTCGATTGACTCGCCTGCTCGTTTGCCGAGTTATCCCATAAAAAAAAACATGAACAAACCATATTGCACCAATCATCAGTAGAAATAAAATTAAATTGAAGATTATTACAATCGTTTTGCTTTTTAATAAACTAAAAACATGTCTCATTACTCTCATGCAATATAAAACAGCTTAATGTAAACCTCACAAAGTGATCTCCAAATATTTTTTTTAAAGTACTGTAATGACCAGTCATAATGCAGTAATAGCCCACGTTATAGTAATTTGAATAAAATGCCTGACATTCACTTTTTTGCCCAATTCTGCACAACTTTTTGCCCGATTTTCTGAAGTTTTTGCGACTTTTAGTAGTCTCTGAAAGTAAGAGCAAAGCTTTAATATATTATAAAAATTACTAGCCACTGCCCGCGGTTGCACTCACGACCCAAAATGATTTACTCACACTTTGTTCGAAATAAGTGTGCTTGTCTGAAGTAAGCCGTTCCAAACTACCACGCTGGTAAATTATTTAATTAAGTGTTTTTTATAAATAAATATCGAAATTAGTAAAAAAATAATCAAACATGTGAAACATACATGACCCGAATAGTCTTTACACCGATTCCCTCTATTAAAATTTACCACTGCTTAACCATTTACGGGAAAATTCAGAAATACTTAGTTATTTCAAAGAAAATGAAGAATATTTCGGCTTCTAGGTTTATCAACATGCGCCAGATTTTAAGTTAGGCCTTCGGGAATACGAATATGCAAACTGCATCCAATTTCGTGGAGTAGTTATTGCGTTATGCTTGTACAAATATACAGACAGCTTTTATTGTTGTTTTGGCTTCTGTTCTTGTAATAAAGACCCCATATTAGTTTTCCTTCAATGCACAGACATCGGGCTATAACAATTTTATTATATGTATAGATAAGAGGGTCGTTATAAGTGATATATTCGTGGTGTAAATTCTGATTTCTAATAATTTGTTTGCCATTGTTCGGCTGTGGGTTTTATTGCTTAAATTATGTAGATTTAATGTTTGTTATTTATAGTAATTTAAAAAGGGGCTAATAGAGATACCATTACTGTATTTAAGTGCGGTTTAATACAACATACTTAGTAGTCTGTAAAAGATTACAACAAAAATTATATGAATATTCTAGCTAACTGTCAGTTAGAACAGGTCAACTCAAAGCTGCTATGGCTCTTTCTTCAAAAGGCCTGTTCAGATTTTGCCCTACATTGTAAAACTCGCATATCTAATAATATCACTATTGTCTGGACTTTAAAAGAGACCATGATTCTCTGAGTTTTTTTCGACGTTTCTTCTCAGAGGTCGTCAGATAGGAAACGTCGACGCCATCTAGTTAAAAAAATTAAAAGAGATCTATTTACAGAAATGAATATCATTTCATTTCATTTCATCATAAATATCATTTCATTTCATTTCATTTCAACTAAATAAAATGCTAAATTTCAATTAAATGCTTACTAGCAATTTTGGTCACAAATTACTAGTATTCTTGTTAACCCCTCGTGCTAAGCTAAATCCTACCTTTGGATGTACTCAGAAACTTTTCAATCGGTAATTAATTTAAGCGGCGGCAGCTTAATCGCTAGGGCGCTGGACTTGCGATCATGTGGCTGCTGGTTCGAAACCCATCCATTGCACTACCGACGTGAACCCACTCGTTAAACAAACATTTAGCTTAGTACGAGGGGTTAAAAAAAGAATACTAGTAATGTGCGACCCACATTTCTAATAAGCATTATTTCATTTCATGTATGCTGAGTACATGAAATCATAAAATAAAAAGAACTTCTTTGAAAACTACTGCATATTTCCTATCGTTATTTGAATTCCAATTTTTTACATTATAAGCAGATAACAAAACCCATGGCCATTGCCAAGACAAATGGCTACAACAGTCATCTAAATCAGAGCACCCTAAGAGAGGATTCTTACACCCTATAAAAGACAAAAGTGGCAACCAGAGACGATATATTATCAAGAGGCGGAAACTTTCAATATATTCCTATTACTTCTGCCCGTGGGTTTGCCCGCATACAGACATAATTATTTTTTTATAAAATTGGAACGCGTATGGGTAGTATTTCTCGTTGGCATGCTTACATGTCAGCATGAATCAAATAAAATGTTTACCATCATAAAACATACCATCACGCCTGTATTCCCCGAAGGGTTAGGCAGAGGTGTACTAATGTACACCCACACTTCGCCGGTATGTTTAAGTCTCATGTAATAGGGGGCGAGCCTATTGCCACTAACCGGGCACAAATCCAGACCCCATCTGCTACTGAGAATTTCATAGAAAAACCCAATAACACTATGCTCGACCTGGGGATCGAACCCAGGACCTCTAGCGTAGCAGTCGCACTTCGTACCACTAGACTAATGAGGCAAAAAAAGCTTAATTAGCTTAATCAAATGATTTTATTTCAAATGAGCTTTTACAAGTGTTTATGAAACCTTATGAAGACTCTCGTTGCACGGTTCCAAAAATTTGATCCTACGGAGAAGAATCCAGCAAGAAACTCCATGAAAACCCTTTTAAAATAAAAGATGTTACATTATTCACTGGTTTATTATGGCGATAACAAGATGTTCGATTGAATGTCATAATTAGCCCGAGTGAGATAATGGGTCGGCACCACCGGGGAATTAATTCCCTCCCACAGAATATAGACGTAAAGTAGCCATATGCATACTGTTTTTCTGTCATTTGGCAAGTGTGGACGGTCGGGGACCCACTTCTTCTCCTTTCCCTCCCTTTTCTCTAACACTAGGTAGCGGCTTAGTGGGAGCATTTTTAGGTTTTTGCATGCATTCACATGCACAGCAGCAGCGCTTAGGATTATCTCTGTATAAAGGTTAATTAATAACATACCATCACGCCTGTATTCCCCGAAGGGTTAGGCAGAGGTGTACTAATGTACACCCACATTTCGCCGGTATGTTTAGGTCCCATGTAATAGGGGGCGAGCCTATTGCCATTAACCGGGCACAAATCCAGACTCCGAGCTGCTACTGAGAATTTCATAGAAAAATCCAATAACACTTTGCTCGACCTGGGGATCAAACCCAGGACCTCTAGCGTAGCAGTCGCGCTTGGGACCACTAGACTAACGAGGCAGTCTAGGTTAATTAATCTGGGAAGATAATGTTTGTTTCAGTGTCAAAGTAATTTCATCCAAAATTTCACTGTATCAAGCTAATACGCAAATAATGCCGTCAAAAAGTAATCAAACAAACATACGAACTGACTCAAATATTGTATAGATATGGGTTTCCCAACAAGGGTGGGGTGAACTGACAATTCATCTAGAATCCGGACATTCGGAACATTCGGAATTGTCCCACAGATTGAGGTCTCGTTGTCACATTATTCATCCCACATATATTTTCGGTCGGCGGGTTCGGTTGGTGCGTTAAAATGAAACTGTTTTTGGGCCATTGTATAATATTGTTAAAACCAGTTTTAATTGCTATGATTTGTGTCGTGGAAGTAAAATTTTTGAATTTATTATTGTTTAGAACAAAATAAGGCGTGCGAGTTCTGCGTGATACAAATTAAAAATTTTGATAGAAAGTAAATTGTTAAATGCTTTGTTTAATATTACTATACACACACACAGATAACATCATGCCTGTAGGTATTTCCTGAAGGCTTAGACAGAGGTTTAATAAGGTAGGTCTATGTAATAGGGAGCGAGCTTATTGCCATTAACTGGGAACATTAAGTTCTCTACGACTCTGCTACTTTTCTAATTCTAGAAAAACACTTTGCTTAACTTGGAAAGCTCGTACAGTTCGCTAGTACATTTTACCAATAGACTGCTTCATTAGTCTGAGCCGCGACTTACTGAGAACTTCATAGAAAAACCCTAAACACAGACCTAAATACGTCATAACTCGTCATCCAAATGAAGACCACAATACCAGAACATAATATGCAAAAGTATCTTGACAATCATTTGGTGTTTCTCGTATCAGACGGAAGGCCGTACCCAGCGGCGCCGAACGTCGTGACACAGATTCCCTTTTTTATTCCCAAATTTCATTATTCACGTTAATAGTGTTGTGTAAGTTGTCGATAGATTTCTAGGGTAGCCGACACATGCCGAATACTTGAACGGCACACAACCGCCATCTAGTTTATAAAAATGAAAAACATTAACTTGTAAAAGTGTCTTTCAAGGATCTACTTATTTGCAGAAATAAATATCCTTATCATAGTTTATTTCAATTACCTATCTTACCATCACACTTGTATTATCTTCGAAAGAATAGGCATATACAATGTGCTGGTACAGTGGCGTAGCGTGGGGGGGGCGGCGGCGGCGGCGTTTCAATTTAGTTTTATCATGCCCTAAATTTTTTGTTATTCATTTAAAAAATTAAAGGGCGGTAAATTCGGGATCCGCACCGGGTGAGAGTGACCCATCCTACGCCACTGTGCTGGTATATTTTTAAGTCCCATAATAGAGAGCAAGCCTATTGCTATCATCATCTGTCCCATTGCTGGGTTCAGATATCCTCTCAAAGTTAGGCAATTATCCACCACACTAGCCAAGAGCGGGTTGCTAGACTTCACACACCGTTGAGAAACTCTCTGGCATCCAGGTTGGATGTTTTTTTATAAGATACAAGACGTTTAAAATTAAATAATAAGCCCGCCATATGAAGCCACTATTAAATGTAAAAGTCAACTAAACTTGCATAACCATCCCACTCCTATGAAAAACAAAAATAATAGCAACAATCGGTATTGCTATTGTTCAATATAGCGTGATGCTTAATTTTAAAACAACTGATTTACGAAAAAATAACAGTTTTTATTAATTGCTCATTAGTAGGTAGCATTACAAGTAAGAAAAAATCGTCTTGGTTTTTTGGCGCTTCTTTTGACAGTGACAGGTGTCAACAATATCACTCACGACCATAGAGAGACACCATAGACATGCCCCCGGCCTTGGAAGTATTGCACTTCCAATTATTCTGCAGCTGGTACTGCATCCATGGATACTGGTAGCGGACATAGACGTGAAAATGCGCGCCTCACGATGGTCCCAGACGACGTCCGGATATCTGCCACCCTGGACACACCATCGTTCCCAGGATACGTCTTGATTACTCGACCCAAGGGCCACTTCAACGGTGGAGTATTGCTGTCTTTTATCAAAACAAGTGTATTCTCTTCGAGGGTGTCGCCTTGTTTTGTCCACTTGCATCTGGTCTGAAGCTCCGATACATATTCCTTGGACCACCTGGTCCAAAAATGTTGGCGGACTTGCTCAACTCGCTGGTAGCGTGACAGACGATGAAGTGGTACGTCGGTGTAGTCCTCGCAAGCTGGCGTTGTAAGTGGACGGCCAACCAGAAAATGTGCAGGGGTGAGGGGAGAGTAATCATTGGGATCACAGGATATAGGAGATAGAGGACGGGAATTTAGGATCGCTTCCACTTGTGCCAAAACCGTGGTGTACTCCTCAAATGTAAAGTTAGCGTTACCCACTACCCGTCTAATGTGATGTTTGCAGGACTTAACTCCTGCCTCCCACAAACCGCCAAAATGTGGAGAATATGGTGGTATAAAACTAAATTTGATACTGTTATTGATTGCAAATTCTTTTATATTATCTGCGCAATTATTCAAAAAATTTGCGAACTCTGACATTAATCCGGTAAAGTTCCTACCGTTATCTGAAAATATCTGTTCAGGTTTGCCCCGACGAGATATAAATCGTTTGAGTGACAATAGATATGCATCAGTCGATAAATCACTAACTAACTCAAGATGGACTGCTCGGGTCGCGAAGCACACGAATAAACAAACGTAAGATTTTATTAATTTTGCACCTTTACCTTTTCGGTTCAATATGGACACTGGCCCAAAGTAATCAACTCCACTACACGCGAATGGAAAACTGATTGACAACCGTTCGGCTGGTAGGTTGCCCATAATTGGCGTTAATGTTTTACCGCGTAATCGTGTGCACACTACACATTCATGGACAATCTTCTTAGCGAGATTTCTACCACCAAGTGGCCACCATGATTCCCGAATCGTAAATAATAATAATTGAGGCGCCGCGTGCATAAGTTGTTTATGCTCGTGGCGGAACAGTAAATACGTAAAATGGTGTCTAGAAGACAAAAGAATAGGATGTCTTTTATTGTAGTTAAATTGAGACACATTTGATAAACGTCCCCCGACTCTAATTAATTTGCTGTCATCCATAAAAACGTTTAACTTGTTTAAGTTACTCTTACCTAAAGCTTTATTAGACGATAGCGATTCGTATTCAGGTAAAGACTCTCGTTGTGATAACAAAGCAAGAGTACTTACAGCTTCCCGCAGTTCATCCACATTCAAGCCACCTATGCGCTTTTCAGTGCGTTTGGACTTACGCGTGTTATATAGAAAGCGCTGCACGTACGCCATAGTGCGTTGCATGCGGTTGAACTGGGAGAACCTGGAAAATGGGAATAGTGACGTATTAGGACAATCATATGACACTGAATTTATTACATTTGCGATCTTAACTTCTGGTAGATTCTCAGACTGATTGAGTATGTGTGATTGAGTGGAATCCGAAATAACATTGAGTTCATGAAGGAAACATGGTCCTTTCCACCATAAGTCTATGTTGCGTAGCACTTTGAGACCTACACCTCTTGATACTAGGTCCGCTGGATTATCGTGAGTACCTACATGTTTCCAAATATAATCACGTGTTAACTCTTGAACTTCAACTACGCGATTCTGCACGTACGTTTTAAGTTGATGAGGTGACATGCGTAACCACCCTATGACTATCGTTGAGTCTGTCCATAGCGTGACTTTGTCAAATTTACAACGTAGGGAGGAAACTATCTTGACGCAAAGCTTAGCTCCCGTCAAAGCACCGCACAACTCTAGCCTTGGAATTGTTAAGGGTTTAAGCGGAGCAACTTTTCCTTTGGCACACAACAGCCTGACGGTGACAGTACCGTTCATAGTAATAGTGCGTACATAGGCACATGCACCATAAGCCTGTTGCGAGGCGTCCGTAAATACGTGCAATTCTGAACGTACATATAATCTAGAAAACGTGTGACGCGGTATCCTTAAAGTGCTAAGTTCACTTAACTCGTTTACAAATTTGTCAAATACATTTGTGACTTCTTCGGGTAGTTGTGTGTCCCAATCAACCTTTAATAGCCATAGCTTTTGTAGTAAAATTTTAACTGTAATAATAGTTGCGCTTAGTAGGCCAAGAGGATCAAAAATTTGAGAAATTACTGACAAAATTACGCGTTTTGTTAATATGTGAGACGGCAACTGAATTTTAGACTGATAGTTCAGTTCGTCAGTTGAATTTATCCAACTTAACCCTAGCGTTTTAGATTGCGTTTGCTCACCTAACGATAAGTCTTTCGAGTTGTCATAGGGTATTGAAGACCCACCGTGATTGAAATTAAACGTCCACTTGCGTAGTGGAAAACAACCCAAAGCTAGAACGTTAGCCGTTTTTTCACATAACTTTAGTAAATCCGTTTTATCATTTGACCCCGTAATCATGTCGTCTACATAGAAATCTTGTGTTATAACTCGCGTCACATCCTGAATATCACATTCAAAACCTACTTGATGCAAACACCTAACACTCAGAAATGGCGCTGACGCAGTGCCGTAGGTAACTGTATTTAATCTATATATCTGGAGTGGAGACATTGGGTCACTACGCCATAAAATTAATTGAAGGTCACGTTGACTCTCAGTAACCGAGACTTGCCTGTACATCTTTTCGATGTCAGCACAAGCTACGTAAGTGGGTTCGCGAAATCGTAACAATATTGCAAATAAATCACCCTGTATAGGTGGCCCGACCATTTGCAGATCATTTAATGATTTATTTGTGGATGACTTTGCACTGGCATCGAAAACAACACGTAGTTTTGTTGTTGTGCTATTTTCATTGAATACACAAAAGTGGGGCATGAAATAGTGTACATCACTATAGTTTTGTATGCGCTCCATGTGACCCAACTTTATATATTCATCCATGAAATCTCTATACAATTGGTAAGAAGTAGGTGAACGAGCCAGTCTTTTCTCAAGTGCTACAAAACGCCTAAGTGCTTGTGAGTATGATTCACCTAACATGCTAAGTGGTTCTTGAAACGGAATTGAAACTATAAATCGACCCTGTGGGTCACGCTTAGTATTTGTCACAAAATGGATCTCACATGCCTTTTCATTTTCTGAAACCACATGAGAGGAAGGCACCTCTTCCAGTTCCCAGAACTTCTGCAGTTGTGCGTCAATTGTCTGTGAGTGATTACAGAAAACAACATTACTTCGACATCCAACATTATTAATAGGCCCGGATATGATCCACCCTAACCTTGTGTTCTGTAGGACGGGCCCAGTATCGAGGCGAATTCGACCATCACATAGAAGGTCCCAAAAGATGTCGGCACCTATCAATATATCTATAGTATGACTGTCTAGGTATGACGGATCAGCTAGCGTTATCTGACCAGGAATATTTAATTTTGTAAAGTTAACAGGTATAGAAGGAAAAGTTGGTGTAATTTGTGGCAAAACTAAACATTGCAAACATGTAGTATAATCTTCAGTTAGTGAATGAATTGTAATTTGACAAGTTTCAATACTCTGTGCAATAGAATTACCTATTCCCTGAACTTTGTGAGTGGACTGTATTAATGGCGCATCTATTTGGTCGCATATAGACTTTCGTATAAAACAGCATTGACTCCCACTATCTAGCAAAACACGGCAAGTTAAAGTTTTATCTAACTTATAATTTATATTTACCAGCGCAGTAGATAGCAACACAGGTTGCTGATGAGTTGTTTGCAAACATTGTACTTCTGTGGTATTCACTTGTGTTGAGTAGGTTTGGACTGGTGTGTTTTTATTTGTGTCACCCACAGTAGCACCTAGCTCGGGTGCCAGAGGGAGTGATGTTGGACTACCATCAGTCAAGTGTTGGTCACGGTGAATTAAAGTGTTGTGTTTTGCTTCACACTTTCTACAAGGGCCAAATCTACAAGAGTCAGCAGTGTGTCTAGGACGTAAACAATTCTCACATAATTTGTTTTTAGTTACAAAACCAATCCTATCATCAATTGTTAAATTTAGAAATTTCTGACATGAGTATAATGGATGACTTTCATTACACAGCGGGCACAAACCTTTTACATATTTATCATTTTTATTATATGTTAAGTTACAATGAAGGCGTGGAGTGTTATGTGAAGGCTTAGTAATTTTCTTGACTTCATGCACTTGTTTGTTGCGCGCAACTTGTAAAGTTTCCAACATGTCCGCCCTTGACTTTAAAAACTGTAATAAATCATCAACTTTAACTTGTGCACTGCTATCCTTGTTATTATTTTTGTTTAATACAATATCACTTCTATACTTTTCCCATTCCCTTTCTGTTGTGGGATCTAGCTTAGACACTATCATGTAGACAACCAATGTGTCCCAATATTCGGTAGGTTCACCCAATAACTTCAGTGACCTTAAGTTTTTAAGAACCACATCAATTAATTTGCGCAATGATGTGGGAGACTCATTAGTCATATGTGGAATGGTAAATAATGCTTTAACATTATTGTGTACAAGTAACCTACTATTATTATATCTATTCATAAGTAGCTCCCAGGCAACAGAGTAGTTTTCTGCGGTGAATTCTAATGAATTAATAACTAATTCAGCAGGGCCTTTTAACGATGATTTGAGATAATGGAACTTTTGGATATTATTAATGTTTTTTGCAGTGTGCACTAGAGACAGATAAGTATTCTTAAACTCGAGCCACTGGTCATAAGAACCATCAAAGGTAGGTAAGTTAATTGTTGGTAACTTTACTGCGCGATGACTATATGTGCTTTGTGGTGCGGAGTCATTATCTAACATGCAGTTTGCCTGAGCTAGAATACTATAATACCTATTCTCAAACAATTCCCTCTCATTTAGCTGCTCATCCATGTCTGATTCAGGAAGTACTCCATCTAGTTTTATTTGTATTTGGTTGAACTCAGATAACAAGGTAGGAGCCCCCTGGATTCTTAAATTTATTTCACAACGCTTTGTTTGATCTATGGGTACATGTTCAAAAGAGTTAATGTAGCTAGCAAGTTTAGTTAACCTACCCTTTAAGGTACCTCTTTGTCTAATTAATTCTTTGATTAATTGCGCAGTTGGATCCATAACCGGCGATTTAGGTAAAGTGAGATCACTTCTCGACATATTGGCGGCAAGTAAGAAGAGGAGCAAGTACTTACAATTTTGTCTGCTTGCAGCGGCAGGACTTGAGCACACTTACTTGTTGTAACAATTCGCGTTGTAGATTTGTAACGATGTAACGACGAACCTATAACGAAACACGGTTTTAGCACACAGATAAGGAGTTTTGGAGGGGTAACCTGGCTGGCCCGTCTCACCAACTATTGCTGCGGTGACGCGAAAACGGACTGGCGATAGCGCTTGTTTTCCTCTAGCAACAACTTCCTCTGTCTGTGTTTCTTCTTGGTCTTCAGCAGTACCACGGCTTCCCACCTCGTGTGATGGCTGGGACCGGCAGTCTGGCACGGCTTCAATTTGAATGCGTCGAAATTCCTTTTGTCGAAAATACTTCAACGCTGGCGAAGTCGGAATTTGGCTCGAAGATGACCAATGTTCAATATAGCGTGATGCTTAATTTTAAAACAACTGATTTACGAAAAAATAACAGTTTTTATTAATTGCTCATTAGTAGGTAGCATTACAAGTAAGAAAAAATCGTCTTGGTTTTTTGGCGCTTCTTTTGACAGTGACAGGTGTCAACAATATCACTCACGACCATAGAGAGACACCATAGACAGCTATCATATTTATAGCCAATTTATTACTGTAATAAATTAGCTATTAAGTAAATAACCATGCCTTATTTTTTTTATCGATATACTTATATTTCATATGAAACTAACAGTCACATCACTAAATATACAACCGCTGTTCACTTTATCGGACACCGCAGTGATTCATGGGCGCGTTAAGCGCAAATTTTACGCGCGCATAAGACTATCCTACCGATAACTAAGAAACGTTTCTCTTACAAAATTTTGCCCATAACGACCCACTGTGCAAACTTAATGGCGGGGATGTACCAAAAAATACCGTGACAGGCGGTTTTAAGCAGTCTCGCTATCCCTTTCTAATGAACTGATTTTGACGTGAAAGAAAAGGATAGAAACAATTTGCCACAAGAAATTTACTTAATCTTAGTTCAAACAATAGGAGTATTGGTTTTCAATAATACTGTCTATTATATCGGATAGAATATTGAAGAGCTTTCCCGTTAAAATTGAGGCGGCTGTTAAATCTTAGAACGATCGAAACGTGAGTTTCATTAAGTACGTAAAATTATTAAAATATTGCTTTTTTTTATTTCTTATGATATTTTAGCACTAAGTAATACGAAATATTCACAAAGATATGATTTTTCTATTGAAAGGGAAGTGAAATCACCTGAAACACGTAAAATGTGGAGGAGAAATTCGACATCACAGGCTACCACAGGTCCCCACGAAGGGACGCAGGCTCGAACCCTGGTCCCTGATGAATTTATCTTTAACTGGAAGATTCATATTTTTATTAAAACATTATTATAAAGAACTGCCTTTATGTATATTCGCAAACGTAGGTACTGAACGTGAGCTCTTATTCGATTCCCTGGTCGAGTAAAGGTTTATTTTGTGTTCCACCTCTGCTGAACCTTTCGGGGAATAAATGCTTGAGGGTACGTAAAAAAATTCCACTAATTGCTAACCATTTAACAATTGTATCACGGTAGATACGAGTGTGGATTGGATACTGATCATAATGAGTACCTCAATTGTTTTCATTCTTTCCATGTATGCTTGGAAACAATAGTCATTCATATAAAAATGCCTTTTTTCATCCATAAACACAACATATCTAAAGTATGAAAAATAGTACAGTCTCCCTGGCATGTATGCATGCTAGCATGGATGGGTCAGCTCGACTGGGGAAGTACTACCCTCCCACAGAATATCGACGTCAAGTAGCATTATGGAGCGAAGCGCCGGAGTACCAATTCCTCCCTCAGTCAACAGAGAAGGAAGGGCTCCTCTGCTTGTCCTTCCCCTCTTTTTTCCTTAACCTTTTGAACGCCATTGTCACATATATGTGACAAACGAAATCTTACCCTGAACGCCAACGTCACAAATATATGACAAAATATACGTCGCACCATATTATGAAATAAACAATTTAATCATTACTTTAGTGTGTTTTCACTACCATGTGTAATTTGACAGAAAAGGTGGCCTGGCGTCAGGGGTACGGCGCTACGTTTATACTCTGGCGTTCAAGGTTAACGGCTCTTGCGTCTGCAACTCCTTTGGTATTGCAGATGTCCATGGGCAGCAAACGCACAGAATTATTTCGAGGAAACTGTACCATCTAGACCGTATCTCCAAGAGGGTAGGCAGAGAAATCAAGTTATACAATTCCGTATAGGCTGCAATGAGTGTTCAGCTTGTGACTTGTAGCTGTGTGTAGCCAAACGCAGCTACACATAATTTGTGAGTGATCAGAAATTTTACCGGCAAGCGGCTACTTGGAATTTTATACAAAAAACCCTTCAACTCAACCTGGGATTCGGACCTAGGGCTTGGACTCAGCAGTCACTCTAACAACTATTAGAACAATGACATAGTCCTATTTTCAAGTAGGTATATAAAAACTACACCCTTACAATCACCGTTGAATTTTTTTTTATGTTCTGTACATAAATCTCTTCCTTAGTAAACTCTATTTACATACACAAAACAACACCAAAATCAAGTATCACACACTCCATGCATATAACGGATAATTCGTGCACACATTTATAAAATTTAATCACAAATTAACCGCTTCATTCCACAGAACAAAAGCCCCCAACAAAACGACGTTTAAAACTCCGTTCAGAAATATTTTCTCCGCAACAAAATGAAATAAAATGGCTCTCTATAGAAGAAAGTAAAAAATATAGGGAATGCCCGCAGCAAATTCCTTTTAAAAAGCCATACTAGGGACGAAATATAACGGAATAAAGTTGTGGAGTCGATGGCGGGTTGAGTTGATAATATGTGGGTTCTGTGACAGCAGACACGAGATATTAATTTCAATTTGAACTGTTTTTTGCCAGACTGCCTCATTATTTTTTATTTTATTTTATTTTATTCGGGAAAACAAACAGATACACAATTTTCTTACTCTATGATTTTAACATTAAAGAATATATAATTGTGTAGCCCACAACGTTATCCACATTTTAAGCAAATACATATTCAAATAGCGAACGGAAGGAAAAGCGAGTGAAATATTATTTATAACTAAATCAGATTTAACATTAATAATACTATTTATACTACATAATTATACAAATATATTAGAGCAACCTTTTATATTGATGTTACTTTTTGTAGTAATAAATACCTAAATTTACTATGCGACAATGCAAAAATATCTAAATCTATAAAAAGTTTATTGTAATTATTGACGATACGACGAAGAGGTGCACGGTCACCAGCGTTAGTGTGACTAGATAGAACAGCAAATAGGGGACGCGCGCGCACCTCTCGTCTAATGACAGTTCTCGGAACTATATAACATAATTTATTAGTTATTTCAGGACAGTCGAATCTGTTATTGCACAAGTCGTATAAGAACATAGTTTCAAGGAAAAGGCCATTCCAAGTCTGGTAGGTTAATGTTTTTATTAAGGGAGTTGGTGTTTATATCTATACTACGGCGACAACGATACTGCATTGTTTTAAGGAACTTGCGTTGTACTCTCTCTAAACTTTCTTTGTATTTTTGGTAGAACGGATTCCATATTAGGACAGCATATTTGACCTGAGATCTGACCAGAGCCTTATATAGGTGAATGTATGTGTCAGTACGTTTAAAATCTAAAGTAGATCTCATGATAAAGCCATACATGCGGTACGCGTTATTGACAATCTTATCAATGTGCTGATCAAGGTGGAGCTTAGCGTCTAATAGTACCCCAAGATCTCTCACTGAGGAAACTTTACTTAGGGCAGCATCGGCTAGCGAGTATGTGTTAGCGAAGATATTTTTGTTTTTTGTAAATGTGATTGTTACACATTTAGATATGTTTAACTGTAATTTATGTTCACTGCAATATTGAGAAAAACGACAAAGGTCTTCCTGTAATAAATTACAATCAGTATTTTTATAAATAGGTCTATAAATTTTAAGATCATCTGCGTAAAGTAAAAATTTTGAATATTTAAAACAAGTTGAAATTTTATTAATAAATATGATAAAAAGTAGAGGGCCTAAAATAGAACCCTGGGGTACACCCGATGTTACATTAACTGAGTAAGATTCATGACCCTTGATCACCACTCTTTGACATCTATTTGTCACATAGGATGCAAACCATCGCAGTAGGTTCCCACGAATACCATTGTATGCAAGTTTTTTTAGCAGAAGTTCATTATCAAATCTATAAGGAGTACACACAGCTACACATCAAGATATAAAAATCCAATTTAGACTGACCTCCCAATATAAAGACTTTCCTTAAAATTTAAGGCCAGCCTATACTGGATTTGTAAAGCCTGATGTGTAGTCGTGCGTACAAAAATAAGAGACAGGACTTTTGTACTCCTTCCCTTCTCCTTGCCTATAAAATGGTTGAGCTACACGATGGCTGATGTATGTGTGCCGTCAGTATGAACAGGTCAACAAAAAGCTGGTTTGGCTCTTTCTTCAGAGCCTGTTCAGATTTTTCCCTACATTGTTAAACTCGCATATCTAATAATATCACTATTGTCTGGACTTTAAAAAGAGACCATGATTCTCTGAGTTTGTCTCGCCGTTTCTTCTCAGCGATCGTCAGATAGGAAACAGCGACGCCATCTAGTTAAAAAAAATATTTATAAAATCGACTTGCAAAAATGTCTTTAAAAGATCTATTTACAGAACTAAATATCATTTCATCATGTCATTTCATTCCTTATAGAGTTTACAAATAGGTTACAAACAATGACACCCAAATAAATCATTATATTCTCAATCTTATAAATTGAATTGTTACAAGAAAAAAAAACTTGCAAATCCAAATGACACAAATAAATAATTTATGAAGCAAATTAGGTAAATATTTTCGTCTTTTTGAGATTCCAATACGATTGATATTTAAAGGTGAAGTCAGAAAACCAATACCATGTTATTTGTTATATTAGAATATAGTAATATAGTAATATGTTGGTTTGCAATCAAAGTAACCTGAAAATAAAGAGGTTATTATTATGGGTCAATTTTTAATAGTCTAATATTTTTTTCGAAAAATATTCATTAAGATTTTTCTTTTACTCACAAAAAATTGTCTAACTTAATTGTAGTTATCACAAAGAACTGAATTTTCTAATTAAAGAAAATTTCTAGTGAAAGAAAAATTCGATCTCAGGCAGGGTTTGAACCTGCGTCTCTCTGGTTAAGTACACCAGACGCTTTGCCAACTAAGCTACCGAGACCACTGCCTGTGATGTCGAATTTCTCTTCCACCTTCTACGTCTTGAGGCGACGTCGGCACCATCTATTGAAGACATTACTATGTCTTTCAACCAACACGACTGCCTTTACAGGTAGTTCAATGTCGAACGATGTTGCCTTACCGTATTATGCTTATTTTTTATTATTTTTTAGCATTAAATTTTCACAAAGAACTGAATTTTCTAATTAAAGAAATTATTATTAATTGTAGTTAATTATGTTTGGTTAGTAATTAGGATATTTATTTCTGAAATTAGAATGTTTTTTTTATTTCAATAGTCAAGGCGAACTGGCGGTCAAGGGTAGGCCTATTATGAATAAAAAAAAAATCTGCCTTATTAATTATTATATTTTGATCAAAATTCACCTTCTGAAATCTTCCTTTACACGTATAAATCAGAAGTAACACTCGTGATGATTAAAGGGCCGCGTCCCTTTGAGATATTTTCCTTGAATAACTAACTGATACATTCGTTGAAAAAAAAATTACAGCGGAATACCCGCTCAATATTTTGTATCTCCTTTTCTTGATTCTGACTGAGTGGTGTACTAATGTACACTCACAGTTCGCCAGGCGGCCTAGGCCTATGTAATAGTGGCACAAATCCAAGCTCCCAAGTTGCTAACGAAAATTCATAGAATAAAAACAATGTAGAGGTTAGGGTGTCGGACTTGCGATCATGTGGTTGCTGGTTCGAAACCCACGTGAACGTGAACCCACTCGTAACACAAACATTTAGCTTAGCACGAGGGGTTAACAAGAATACTAGTAATGTGTGACCCATATTGCTAATAAGGGAAATGGAACCCAGGCCTCGACGCCAAGTAGTCGCGCTTGTAACTAGACCACTAGGGTAGTATATCTTAAACTATATCGACCTCTATTATAATCGTGGGGTACGGCAGTGTACTAAGACGAGCCGAATTAAACTGAAGCAGTACCACAACATGTTAATGCAATTGAGAGAGTGAGAGACGCCGCTCTACACATAAAATAATGCCATCCTTCTCTCACAATCTAAAAACGATTGCGTTAACACGATGTGTCAGAGTAATAGGGGCCCCAGTCCACTATTTATGTGTCAGAATAGTCTTCCAAAAGCACTAAATGACATAAAAACTGACAGATTTGATAACTATCAAAAATTAACAATTCTGAAGTTTTTTAATACCAATTTTATTGTAACACAATAAAATAGTAGACAATAGACCCAGGGCACAAGATTGGCAAATTCAAATTAGGAATTTCAAACAACATCCAATCAAAACAACAGATTACACGAAACGAAAACCAAAAAGGCCATTTCTTGACTTCCTAACATTATGCAAATCCCCGCAACTAATCCATCTCAACCGCTTGCATCGACAAATTGAGACGGTTATCTCCTTAACCCTGTAGAAAGCGAGATTACCCTCCTCAAAAGATATTATTTAAATTGGCTTGTATAAGTCGGAGCACGCACTGCGGTTTTTTGCTGCGTTTTTTTTGGTTGGATGGCCGAACTCACGGGCGTTTTTTAACTGCTCAAAAGTTTTTGAAGTGAAAACTTCTTTGGATGTGAAAGTTTTCACTTCTACATGAATTATACTGAATGGCCACGCTCGGCTCGGTGAAATAAGTCGTGCTTTGTTTTTTTTTTTTGTAAGTTTTAACTTCTATCGCGTGGTCGTAAACGTTTCGTAAGCAGGTTGTGTTGTTTTCGTTCTATAAAAAAAATACTTTACACATATCATCACGCCTGTATTCCCCGAACGGTTAGGCAGAGGTGTACTAATGCACACCCGCATTTCGCCGGTAAGTTTAGGTCCCATGTAATAGGGGGCGAGTCTATTGCCATTAACCGGGCACAAATCCAGACTCCGAGCTGCTACTGGGGATTTCATAGAAACCCAATAACACTTTGCTCGACCTGGGGATCGAACCCAGGACCTCTAGCGTAGCAGTCGCACTTAAGACCACTAGACTAATGAGGCAGTCAAATCAAAGTTACTTTATTCTTCTATAATATGATAAAAGCAAAACGCCACAGTTATTGCGGTTGCTTCCAAAACTGTACAGAAGCTCACATAAAGTAGCATAAACGATTATTGTTATTATTCGTTCTATTCTTTATATATATACGTTCAATTTCAACATTATTACATACATACGGGTCGAATTAATAACCTCCTTTTTTTAAGTCAGTTAAAAAATGCTAGTCTGAATAATAAAAACGCAAATAAAAAACGCGCATAATTTGCCATAGTGCGTGCTGCCACTTAAGGAAGATAAGGTTCGATGTAAAATTTAGATTTGGAACTCGATATTGGATGTTGCCGAGTTAGGGGCCGGATCTTAAAATTTTACGGTCGTCGCAAGTGTTGCAGATTACTGCGGGAATTGTAGGCCTGGCTTTGTTACGAGTGGCTGGATTGGTGGGTGCCTAAACGAGGTTATCGACCTCTAAATCATAAACATATTTATTGACCAACTGCTATGGTTGCTAAGCACGGGTATCCTCTCCGCTACTTCACGTCGATATTTTGTGGGAGGGTAGTACTTCCTCGGTTGAGCCAACCCATTCATGCTAGCATGTAGACATGCCAGTGAGACACTACTACTACTACTAAACTACTACCACTGTTTCCTATGACTATCCACCCTCTACTAGCAATTCAACCGAGATATTAAGTATCAAAACATATGAAAACAGTTTACTCAACCTGGGAAGCAAATCTATAACCTCACGCTTAGCACATTCATATTGAAGTTCCTTCTTGTATTTGCTGAATTTGTTTCAACAGTTCCTGTGGCTACAGTTTGTGTCTAGCTATATATGACGTAGTGAGTTCATGCCCACTGTGCACAAAGGTAGCACTGTGTTTGCCTGGAAGCGGATATTACGTGCCTCGTATTTACCACAGGTTCTGCTTGACACATATATTTACCCGGGCTTTGGTACAAATTACGTTTAGGAATTACAATCAAAAGTGTAAGCTAGCAACTTCGTTTTATTTAATACATACTAACACCATGTTAACTTGTAACCCAAAATGGTGTTATGTATTACCTATATCTATATATAAAAATCATTGTATGTCTTGCTAGGTCCTGGGTTCGATACCCAGGTCGAACAATGTATCATTGAGTTTTTTTATGAAATTCTCAGTATCAGCTAGGAGTTTGAATTTGTGCCCGGTTAACCTTTTGCACGCCAGAGTATAAACGTATCGCCGTACCCCTGGACGCCAGGCCACTTTTTCTGTCAAATTCCACAAAGTAGTGAAAACACACTAGAGTAATGATTAAATTGTTTATTTATAATATGGTACGTCGCACCATATTACCAACGTCACAAATATATTTGTCATATATTTGTGACGTTGGCGTTCAGGGTAAGATTTCGTTTGTCACATATATGTGACAATGGCGTTCAAAAGGTTAATAGCAATAGGCTCGCCCCGTATTACATGTGACCTAGATAAATTAACGAACTGTGGGTATACATTAGTACATCTCTGCTAAACCTTTCGGGGACTACAGGCGTGTTGGTAGGTAAAGTTGTATGAAAATAAATACACACGAAAGAAAAATTCGACCTTAGACAATTCCTACATTCTGCATTCAATCTATCATTCTCCGATTGGCTAAATTAGATCACTTACGTACTTAACATAAGGTACCTACTTCTGGTTGGCTCTTCACTTATCTAAACACACGCCTATTTATGACGTAACAAAAAGCTCCATACAATTCTTGGCATTGAAAAGCAAATATAAATTAATTCTTTATTGAAGATACTGGACGCTGGGACTCAAACCTGAAGCCTGAGCTATGAAACCTGAAAGTCCAACTTCACCGATATAAATTTAAAATTGCTATAATTCAATATCTGAGTATGACCTGCAAAGTTTTTGAGGACGATGCCAAAAGAAATTGGGTTTCGGTTCGAAACTGTATAATATACGCTCAGATCAAATAAAAGGTTAAGATGGAACTTTGCGAACAAAGAAGTCAGGCCGGCTAAAACTACGCCTAACGGTGTACAACACACAATTACACGCACACACGTATACCGAAACTACGCCTTATCTTGTCAGTCGAGGTATCGAAAGCTC
This sequence comes from Subacronicta megacephala, assembly GCA_958496365.1. Taxonomy (NCBI): domain Eukaryota; kingdom Metazoa; phylum Arthropoda; class Insecta; order Lepidoptera; family Noctuidae; genus Subacronicta; species Subacronicta megacephala. The sequence goes on along the minus strand of OY292531.1, from coordinate 2,066,418 downwards.
GACTGACAAGATAAATGTGCGTGTAATTGTGTGTTGTACACCGTTAGGCGTAGTTTTAGCCGGCTTCACTTGTTTGTGCGCAAAGTTCCATCTTAATTTTTATTTGATCTGAGAATATACGAAGCCTTATATACTACCACAACATACATACTGTATATGGAGTTGAAACCGCTGTTTTTTTTGCCTCTGTAGGTATCATGGAAAATTACATCTGAAAATATTTTATTTAAAAGCATTTTTTTTTGGAATATTGAAGACACGCCAACCACATTTCTAGTGGAATGTCTATAAATGAAAATTAATATTGTAAACAAAACAAATAGATGCATAAACAATATTTATTATTCTGGTTTCTAACACTTACGCGAATATTAGACATTGAAATAAAACTACTTTTTACGGATTTTATCGCGTTATATTGATATTTTTAAATTCCCGACGTTTCGGATCCTTTACAGCATCCATGGTCACGGGTGGACTGAGGTGTTGGTCGTCCTAATGTCAAAATTATCAACAGCTACCCTACATTTTGTTGATTATTATTTATGCCCGTCACGCGGAATGAGCTCACCGTATCCTTAGGTCTCGCAGTCTTGTGCTTGGATTTAATGGAATCTATGATGGGGTTCCAAGCAGATGGTAAGACCCAGCCATCTTCTCTATTGAAATTTGGATGTTTTTTAATTTCAATAGCCTCGCGAATCATCCTAGGTAGGAATCGGTTTTCTTTTGCAAGGACTTGTGGTTTATCAAATCTGATGTTGTGCTGGGCCTTGTCAAGTGTATGTTCACAAACTGCTGACTTCCTGGAACGGCGGTGTTTGACATCGGCGATGTGTTCTTTTACGCGGGTCCCTATGCTTCTTTTAGTTTGGCCTATGTATGAGAGACCGCAATCACAATCAAGCTTGTATACTCCTGCATCTTGTAGAGGTATGTGGCACTTGACAGGTGGTAGGAACTGACTTATCTTCTTCAGCGGCTTGAAGTAAGTTTTGATTGAAGAATATTTATTATTGTAAAAGATCTGCTTACGTAAATGTGATAACCTATTTCTTTACCGAAGTTGGTCAGTAAAAAGCAATAATTGAACGCGCTTGAAAAACACAGTTTGGAAGCGGCGGTAGCCTAAGCTAGGGCATTAGACTTGCGATCATGAGGTTGCCGGTTCGGAAATCACCCATTGCACTACCAACAAGGACCCACTTGTAATACAAGCATTTAGCTTAGTACGAGGGTTGACCAGAATACTAGTAATGTCCACATTGCTAGTCCCTAAGCTTATTTAATAAAAAAAAACAGTTAAGTAATATGAGGCAACATAGAAATAAAACAAATGACATACGTAAAAAGTTTTTAAAGAAATGTTCGTCCCTTGTACTTGGTCGAAAATAATCTTAAGTGACGTGATGGGAGCAATACACTTAGCGAAATGACTGGCGCTTAGTGAAGTAAATTGTATGTGAAGAGTACATTTTGTTCGAAATAACTTGGCTAGTCCAAAGTTAACCTTCTGACTTGCCATATTGGTAAAATCATTTTATTTGTTTTAAACACTAACAACGAAATTATTTAGAAAAATAATCACAATTTATTAATTGAATAACTCGGCAAACGAGCAGGCGAGCTACCTGATGGTAAGTAGTCATCGCCGCTCATGTACATCTGCAAAATCAAAGGAGTTGCAGATGCGTTGCCGAGCCTATTTATGGGAAAGGGAGGGAAAGGAGAACGAAATTTGTTGTGGTAGGGCCACGCTGTTCGCAGCATGAATGGGCCGGCTTGACCGGGGAAGTACCACACTCTCGCAGAAGACCGACGTCCGAGTAGTAGCGTTTCGTTACTGCGCTTCGTTCGGTGAGCGAGAGGGCCGGAGGCCCAATTCCTCCCCCAATCCCCTTCCTTCTCCTTTTCTCCTTCCCCTCCCTTTCCCTAAATAGGCTCGGCAACGCATTTGCAACTCCTTCGGTTTTGCAGATGTCCATGGGCGGCGATGACTACTTACCATCAGGTAGCTCGCCTGCTCGTTTGCCGAGTTATCCCATAAAAAAAAAAAAAAAAAAAAAAACGAATGGGACTGAGGAAGAAATTGGGCCTTCGGCGCTCCACACTCACCGTACGCAACGCAACAGTATGTATGCTGCTACTTATTTATTTATTTATTTAGATTCACCCACAGCACATATATACACATACATACACAAGATCTTAGGTAATATTCTAATATATATGCCAATTACGGGTAAACACAACATTTACAACATAGACGCCAGTTTACCGCTTAGTTGCTAACTTAAATAACAATTGGGATTGTGATGCAAAAGGAAACAATACAACAAAGAGAAACAATTAAGGTTATAGGAAAAAAAAGACATTTGAAATTAAAATTAAAATTAAACTAAAAACAGAGTTAACAAGAATGGATTCTTTCATGTTTTACTTTTTACTTTACTTGACGTGGATATTCTATGGGAGGGTAGTACTTCCCCGGTCGTGCGGACCATTCATGCTGGCATGTAGACATATGCGAATGCGAAATATTTACGACCCCAGTTGTCTTTTATTTACCACTGCAAACCCATTTGCAGACAATTTCGGACTATCAAAGTTATTTTGAACAAACTGTACTACTAATAATAAAAAGTGAACACTGTTCAGTATGTCTTAATAACAAGAAATACTTGGAGTTTGCAAACCACTAACGTTGCGAAGGCTGTGGGTTAGATTCTCACCCAAAACAAATATGTATTTAAGTGATACGAATTAATTATATGCGTCGGGTCTGGGTAACATAACTCACCATAACGCCTGTTTTCCCCGAAGGGTAAGACAGAGGTGTACAATAAATGTACACCCACATTTCATCGTAAGTATTAGCCCCCATGTAATCAGGGGCGAGCTTGCCATTAACCGGGCACAAGTCCAAATTCCGAGGTGCTACTGAGAATTTCACAGAAAAACCTAAACACATTTAGCTCGACCTGGCAATCGATCCCAGGACCTCAGCGTAGCACTTGAGACCACTAGACTAATAAAGCGGTTAGACAACTTATTTTATTTAATAATACTTGTCTCATCTTATCACCAAGTTCAACGACCGCTTAAGTATGTGCAGCCAAACAAACTTCAAACTAAAAATATGATATATGCATATTTAAAAATAACGACCAACCTTAATGATATAATAATGCTCATACTTCGCGAAAAGCATGTAATAAACGAAAATAAAGTTATTTCACAACCGTGTCTAATAGCTTTCTTTTTCAAGCTTTGAAATTGATAGTAAGATAAAGATCAGAATCGTGTGTGATAAATTATACCTAAGTAGCTTGAAGAAATACATTAAAGATAAAATCGGTATCAACGCGAATCTGTTTTTGATGAAATTTGCAGGGTTAAAGTATTTTTACTGCTTTTTTGGTCTGATCGCAGTCGCGGCTCCTGGGTGAGGTCCTAGGTTCGTTTTTTAGGTCAAGTAGTGCGTTTTTACAATAGGCTAGTTGAATTTTTTTATAGTCGCTTACCATAAAAAGAGCCGATTAACCAAATCGAAAATAAATTTGGTTCAAAAATAACGAAGTTATAAGCATTTTCATTTTATGCTAGACAGAGAACACCTTGTGACGTCACATTCCGATATGCTATACAATTTATATTCTAAGACTCTTTTGCGGGAAACGAACAGAGCAACCTATTACCACCAAAAACTTTAAACACGTATATCTTGTATTATTATTAGTCGATTAAAATTATAGTTTCAGTAATATGTCTTATATTTCTAATTTAATTTCACAATAGGCCTGTTATTTTCAATGAATTCTACACCAGTCCGGTCCTATTAACTGCAAAAGAGGAGTTCGTCCTTGGCCCATCTGACGGTAAGTGACAAACTTTGTTACCCAGGAAATAGAATTCACATTTGCTATTAACGTATGTAAAAGCGAGGTCGCATGGAAACTGCCTCGACGTCTGATTGTAACCTAGAAGGCCCAATTCGTCTCAGCCCCCTTCCTTCTCCTTTTCTCCTTCCCCTCCCTTTTTCTTGGCTCAGCAACGCATCTGCAACTCCTTTGGTATTGCACTACTTACCATCAGGTAGCTCGCCTGCTTGAGCTCCCATAAAAAAAGTCTAAGTATAAGTGGTCATAATAGAGACTGAATGAATGACGAAAACGATTTAATAGTGGCCGAGGGTTGGCATCCTACTGCCATTCATACCATGCCATCACGCCTGTATTCCCCGAAGGGTTAGGCAGAGTTGTACTTAATCTACATCCACAGTTCGCCGGTATGATTAGGTCCCATGTAATAAATAGGGGGCGACTCTAGTGCCATTCACTGGGCACAAATCCAGACTCCGAGCTGCTACTGAGAATTACATAGAAAAACCCAATAACACTTTGCTCGACCTGGGGCTCGAACCCAAGACCACCCAAGCAGGCACTATTGGGACCACTAGGTTCCTCGGTCATCATTCAGTCGTTGCTGTGTCATGTCGGGCGTTCAGTAGCAATATCGGTCGACGACATAATTCACGTTGTTGGGCCTACTTAGATGAGAGTGGCAGGGGACCGTGGTGGATGGCACAAACTTAGGGAGGCCTTTACCCAGCAGTGGGTGAAGTCAGGCTGTGGATGATGATGATGACTAGAGACTGACGGCTTTACCTTCTCTCCAAGGCTCTGAGAGGTCTCGATCTGCTAAGAATAGTTTTCCCAAGGAACTACAGCATGGGTTTCTTCAAAAAAGGGTGCAAACGATTTTGACAGCGTCAACGCGCGAGTGATACCCCTGGTGTTGTAAGCGTCCAAAGGATACGGTAACCGCTTGACATTAGGCGGGTCGTATGCTTATATGTCAACTTAGTGGTATAAAAAAGAATGACAATAATTAAATAAAACAAATGGTTACATTGCTCCTCCATCTCACAATTTCAATGGTTACACGTTCAAATGAAATAAATGTATAATGAGTCAAAACTATTTAGTTTTACGACCAAGTACATGCAACTCATTTAAATGCACAATCAAAATAAATTACGTACTTTGCTTTTGTTCACGGATTATACAAAGAAGGATAAGGATTTATAAAAAGGATGGATATAAAAGCAGGATTATAAAAAAATAATATATTTTTTTATTTCTAAGAAATGGCGAGTGTTCGCGTATCTACACCTGTCATTTTTTTATTGCTAGTTAATGACTTTAATATCACTGCGACCGAAGTCAATCTATAGTGATCACCACTATTCACCGTTAAACCCTGCAGCTACTATAAACTGCAGGATTTTCTTAGGAATGAGCTCCCTTATTTCATTTGGGGTTAAGGTATGTTTCCCCAGATGTGCATTGCGCTTGTGTATCAGCGATCCATTCAAAGGTCAAATAGGCTTTTAAAAGCGTTTATGCTTTATGCCTAGTTGTATGGTTCCAAGTTGATAGATCAGAGTCTGGATTTGTGCCCGGTTAATGGTAATAGGCTCGCCCCGTATTACATGAAAACTAAGCATACCAGCGATCTGTGGGTGAACATTAGAACACCTCTGTCTAAACCTTCGGAGAAACAGTCGTGATGTTATGTAAATGTTCATAGCATGGGACACAGGCCTCCTCTCAGTGAGAGGGAGTGGGCCGTAATCCACCACACGGGCCCAGTGCGGGTGAGTAAATGTCACATGTCTTCGAATTTTTGGTTCTAGGTCATGCCAGTTTCCTCGCGACGTTTTCCTTCACCGTTTTTGTGTATGTATGTTTAATGACCAAGAAGGATGTACACCGATCTTATCGGCGAGGTTCTCCAAAAAGTTCAGGTGCGCAGTTCTTGCAACCAGCGCGTGTGTATGAAAAGATGTATGAATGTGGAAGAAGCGAAAGAGATATGCAAGAGTCGTAGCAAATGGCAGTCCATAGTTTCTGCCTACCCCTGTGGGAAAAAGGCGAGAGTGTATGTATGTTTGTATGACCAATATAAAACTTTTGATTACTTATCAATATTTTTGTATATTCTAATACTAATGTCTTATCAATATTTTTGTATATTCTAAGTCACATTATCTTTTACACTTGTAGTCGACAGAAATAAAGGTCGGTCTTTGGCCGATACGAAACTAAATTTAAAACTAGTTGGCATCTGGCATTTTCTGATGCCGACGAAAACTTTTAAGTTAAAATAAAAAGATAAACAAATTATTTGTGGTTATTACATAAAAAAAGTTAATCTTGCCGTCTTTGATATTCATTTCGCAAGTGATGTTACTTAAAAATGTTTTTTTTTGTATATTTAGCATACATACATACCATCACGCCCGTTTTTCCCGAAGGGTTAGGTAGAAGTGTACTGTAGTTCTCTGGCGTTCCACTAGACTAATGAGGCAGTATATTTACCACAAAGCAAATAACTGCTTTATTAATGTAGAGGTCCGAAACGCGACTGCTGAAAGAGGTCCAAAATGCGGTCGAGGTTTCGAATCCCAGGTCGAGCAATGTTATTGGGTTTTTCTAAGTAAATCCTTAGTAGCAGCTCGGATATGGATATATGGCTGGTTAATGGCAATAGGCTTGCCACCTATTACATGGGACCTAAATACCGGTGATGTGTGGTTATATATTACACCTCTGCCTTATCCTTCAGGGAATACAGGCGTGATGCTATGTTATATAATGTTATGTAAATAAATGCCTGACTGCCTCGTTGGTCTAGTGGTCCCAATCGCGACTGCTACGCTAAAGATCTTGGGTTCGATCCCCAGGTCGAGCAAAGTGTTATTGAGTTTTTCCATGAAATTCTCAGTAGCAGCTCGGAGTCTGGAATTGTGCCCGGTGTATGCCCCCTATTACATGGGACCCAAACATACCGGCGAACTGTGGGTGTACATTAAGAACACCTCTGCCAAACCCTTCGGGAAATACAGGCGTGATGGTATGTTATGTAAATAAATCACAGGTAAAATACTAAAATAAATCAAATAGAGCCTACATTAAGTAACTTAAACCTTTAAGCCACTTTAAATAAAAACATAATGCGAAATGTACTTTAAAAACACTATTTTAAAGTACATTTCACAACTACAAACGCGTATATTATTTATTTCACTGTGACACAGTCGCACGATTCATGCATAAAATAGCTTGTTTCATTGTGCGCCATTCTTTGAAAGCTTTTGTTAGAAAATTTAATAATTCGGTATGTAGTTGACCGTTTTAAAATACACTGAAAGGGATTTATAAATAATTATAAAGTGTATTTAAATAAATTTCTACGTGCCGTTGTTGGGCAAAAGCAAATTTGGGTTATTTTGTAGATAACTTCTATAATATGATTAATTGGCCAAACGTATTTTTTTTTTATGGGATAACTGCTAACGAGCAGGCGATCTACCTGATGGTAAGGAGTCATCGCTGCCCATTTATATCTGCCAAACTAAATAAGTTGCAGATGTATTGCCGAGCCTATTTAAGGCAAACGGAGGGGAGGGAGAAAAGGTGAAGGAAGGGGACTGAGGGAGAAATTGGGCCTCTAATTTATACATAATAATATGATAAAAATGTAACAGACTGATGACTTGTCTATTAGAATAACAGAAGCCAAATTAACAGTTTTTATATTTTTTTTTGTATGTTTATACAGTCATCACGCAAGAACTTAAGCATAAAATTGGATGCAGATTTTACAGTTGTATTGCTGGAGGTCTAACTTAAAATTTAGTGCATGTTTCATGTTCAAACGACGCGTATTATCTGAGAACAGTACGTAAATAATTTTGGGACGCGAGTGTTACTCGCTAGTTAGAAATAAAACCAGATTACAGTTACGTCAGCGTAGCAACCACGACAGCGTAGAAACCACGACAGCGTAGTAGCCACGGCAGCGTAGTAGCCACGGCAGCGTAGTAGCTACGACAGCGTAGTAGCTACGACAGCGTAGTAGCTATAACAACGTAGTAGCTAAGACATCGTAGTAGCTACGACAACGTAGTAGCCACGGCAGCGTAGTAGCTACAACAGCGTAGTAGCTACAACAGCGTAGTAGCTACAACAGCGTAGTAGCTATAACAACGTAGTAGCTATAACAACGTAGTAGCTAAGACATCGTAGTAGCTACGACAACGTAGTAGCCACGGCAGCGTAGTAGCTACAACAGCGTAGTAGCTACAACAGCGTAGTAGCTACAACAGCGTAGTAGCTATAACAACGTAGTAGCTAAGACATCGTAGTAGCTACGACAACGTAGTAGCCACGGCAGCGTAGTAGCTACAACAGCGTAGTAGCTACATCAGCGTAGTAGCTATAACAACGTAGTAGCTATGACATCGTAGTAGCTACGACAGCGTAGTAGCTACGACAGCGTAGTAGCTACGACAACGTAGTAGCCACGGCAGCGTAGTAGCTACGACAGCGTAGTAGCTACGACAGCGTAGTAGCTACAACAGCGTAGTAGCTACGACAGCGTAGTAGCTACGACAGCGTAGTAGCTACGACAGCGTAGTAGCTACGACAGCGTAGTAGCTATAACAACGTAGTAGCTAAGACATCGTAGTAGCTACGACAACGTAGTAGCCACGGCAGCGTAGTAGCTACAACAGCGTAGTAGCTACAACAGCGTAGTAGCTATAACAACGTAGTAGCTAAGACATCGTAGTAGCTACGACAACGTAGTAGCCACGGCAGCGTAGTAGCTACAACAGCGTAGTAGCTACAACAGCGTAGTAGCTACAACAGCGTAGTAGCTATAACAACGTAGTAGCTAAGACATCGTAGTAGCTACGACAACGTAGTAGCCACGGCAGCGTAGTAGCTACAACAGCGTAGTAGCTACATCAGCGTAGTAGCTATAACAACGTAGTAGCTATGACATCGTAGTAGCTACGACAGCGTAGTAGCTACGACAGCGTAGTAGCTACGACAACGTAGTAGCCACGGCAGCGTAGTAGCTACGACAGCGTAGTAGCTACGACAGCGTAGTAGCTACAACAGCGTAGTAGCTACGACAGCGTAGTAGCTACGACAGCGTAGTAGCTACGACAGCGTAGTAGCTACGACAGCGTAGTAGCTACGACAGCGTAGTAGCCACGGCAGCGTAGTAGCTACGACAGCGTAGTAGCTACGACAGCGTAGTAGCTACGACAGCGTAGTAGCTACGACAGCGTAGTAGCTACGACAGCGTAGTAGCTACGACAGCGTAGTAGCTATAACAACGTAGTAGCTAAGACATCGTAGTAGCTACGACAGCGTAGTAGCTATAACAACGTAGTAGCTAAGACATCGTAGTAGCTACGACAACGTAGTAGCCACGGCAGCGTAGTAGCTACAACAGCGTAGTAGCTACATCAGCGTAGTAGCTATAACAACGTAGTAGCTAAGACATCGTAGTAGCTACGACAACGTAGTAGCCACGGCAGCGTAGTAGCTACAACAGCGTAGTAGCTACATCAGCGTAGTAGCTATAACAACGTAGTAGCTATGACATCGTAGTAGCTATGACATCGTAGTAGCTACGACAACGTAGTAGCTACGACAGCGTAGTAGCTACATCAGCGTAGTAGCTATAACAACGTAGTAGCTATGACATCGTAGTAGCTATGACATCGTAGTAGCTACGACAACGTAGTAGCTACGACAGCGTAGTAGCTACGACAGCGTAGTAGCTACAACAGCGTAGTAGCTACGACAGCGTAGTAGCTACTACAGCGTAGTAGCTACAACAGCGTAGTAGCTATAACAACGTAGTAGCTACGACAACGTAGTAGCCACGGCAGCGTAGTAGCTACAACAGCGTAGTAGCTATAACAACGTAGTAGCTATGACATCGTAGTAGCTACGACAGCGTAGTAGCTACGACAGCGTAGTAGCTACGACAGCGTAGTAGCTACGACAGCGTAGTAGCTACGACAGCGTAGTAGCTACGACAGCGTAGTAGCTATAACAACGTAGTAGCTAAGACATCGTAGTAGCTACGACAACGTAGTAGCCACGGCAGCGTAGTAGCTACAACAGCGTAGTAGCTACATCAGCGTAGTAGCTATAACAACGTAGTAGCTATGACATCGTAGTAGCTACGACAGCGTAGTAGCTACAACAGCGTAGTAGCTACGACAGCGTAGTAGCTATAACAACGTAGTAGCTAAGACATCGTAGTAGCTACGACAGCGTAGTAGCTATAACAACGTAGTAGCTAAGACATCGTAGTAGCTACGACAACGTAGTAGCCACGGCAGCGTAGTAGCTACAACAGCGTAGTAGCTACAACAGCGTAGTAGCTATAACAACGTAGTAGCTAAGACATCGTAGTAGCTACGACAGCGTAGTAGCTATAACAACGTAGTAGCTAAGACATCGTAGTAGCTACGACAACGTAGTAGCCACGGCAGCGTAGTAGCTACAACAGCGTAGTAGCTACATCAGCGTAGTAGCTATAACAACGTAGTAGCTATGACATCGTAGTAGCTACGACAACGTAGTAGCCACGGCAGCGTAGTAGCTACGACAGCGTAGTAGCTACGACAGCGTAGTAGCTACGACAGCGTAGTAGCCACGGCAGCGTAGTAGCTACGACAGCGTAGTAGCTATAACAACGTAGTAGCTACGACAACGTAGTAGCCACGGCAGCGTAGTAGCTACAACAGCGTAGTAGCTATAACAACGTAGTAGCTACGACAACGTAGTAGCCACGGCAGCGTAGTAGCTACAACAGCGTAGTAGCTATAACAACGTAGTAGCTACGACAACGTAGTAGCCACGGCAGCGTAGTAGCTACAACAGCGTAGTAGCTATAACAACGTAGTAGCTACGACAGCGTAGTAGCTACGACAGCGTAGTAGCCACGGCAGCGTAGTAGCCACGGCAGCGTAGTAGCTACGACAGCGTAGTAGCTATAACAACGTAGTAGCTACGACAGCGTAGTAGCTACGACAGCGTAGTAGCCACGGCAGCGTAGTAGCTACAACAGCGTAGTAGCTACAACAGCGTAGTAGCTATAACAACGTAGTAGCTACGACAACGTAGTAGCCACGGCAGCGTAGTAGCTACAACAGCGTAGTAGCTATAACAACGTAGTAGCTATGACATCGTAGTAGCTACGACAGCGTAGTAGCTACGACAGCGTAGTAGCTACGACAGCGTAGTAGCTACGACAGCGTAGTAGCTACGACAGCGTAGTAGCTACATCAGCGTAGTAGCTATAACAACGTAGTAGCTATGACATCGTAGTAGCTACAACAGCGTAGTAGCTATAACAACGTAGTAGCTAAGACATCGTAGTAGCTACGACAACGTAGTAGCTAAGACATCGTAGTAGCTACGACAACGTAGTAGCCACGGCAGCGTAGTAGCCACGGCAGCGTAGTAGCTACAACAGCGTAGTAGCTACATCAGCGTAGTAGCTATAACAACGTAGTAGCTATGACATCGTAGTAGCTACGACAACGTAGTAGCCACGGCAGCGTAGTAGCTACGACAGCGTAGTAGCTACGACAGCGTAGTAGCTATAACAACGTAGTAGCTAAGACATCGTAGTAGCTACGACAACGTAGTAGCCACGGCAGCGTAGTAGCTACAACAGCGTAGTAGCTACATCAGCGTAGTAGCTATAACAACGTAGTAGCTATGACATCGTAGTAGCTACGACAACGTAGTAGCCACGGCAGCGTAGTAGCTACGACAGCGTAGTAGCTACGACAGCGTAGTAGCTACGACAGCGTAGTAGCTACGACAGCGTAGTAGCCACGGCAGCGTAGTAGCCACGGCAGCGTAGTAGCCACGGCAGCGTAGTAGCTACGACAGCGTAGTAGCTACGACAGCGTAGTAGCTATAACAACGTAGTAGCTAAGACATCGTAGTAGCTACGACAACGTAGTAGCCACGGCAGCGTAGTAGCTACAACAGCGTAGTAGCTACAACAGCGTAGTAGCTATAACAACGTAGTAGCTAAGACATCGTAGTAGCTACGACAACGTAGTAGCCACGGCAGCGTAGTAGCTACAACAGCGTAGTAGCTACAACAGCGTAGTAGCTACAACAGCGTAGTAGCTATAACAACGTAGTAGCTAAGACATCGTAGTAGCTACGACAACGTAGTAGCCACGGCAGCGTAGTAGCTACAACAGCGTAGTAGCTACATCAGCGTAGTAGCTATAACAACGTAGTAGCTATGACATCGTAGTAGCTACGACAGCGTAGTAGCTACGACAGCGTAGTAGCTACGACAACGTAGTAGCCACGGCAGCGTAGTAGCTACGACAGCGTAGTAGCTACGACAGCGTAGTAGCTACAACAGCGTAGTAGCTACGACAGCGTAGTAGCTACGACAGCGTAGTAGCCACGGCAGCGTAGTAGCCACGGCAGCGTAGTAGCTACGACAGCGTAGTAGCTACGACAGCGTAGTAGCTACGACAGCGTAGTAGCTACGACAGCGTAGTAGCTACGACAGCGTAGTAGCTACGACAGCGTAGTAGCTACGACAGCGTAGTAGCCACGGCAGCGTAGTAGCTACGACAGCGTAGTAGCTACGACAGCGTAGTAGCTACGACAACGTAGTAGCCACGGCAGCGTAGTAGCTACAACAGCGTAGTAGCTACAACAGCGTATTAGCTACGACAGCGTAGTAGCTACGACAGCGTAGTAGCCACGGCAGCGTAGTAGCCACGGCAGCGTAGTAGCTACGACAGCGTAGTAGCTACGACAGCGTAGTAGCTACGACAGCGTAGTAGCTACGACAGCGTAGTAGCTACGACAGCGTAGTAGCTACAACAGCGTAGTAGCTACATCAGCGTAGTAGCTATAACAACGTAGTAGCTATGACATCGTAGTAGCTACGACAGCGTAGTAGCTACAACAGCGTAGTAGCTACATCAGCGTAGTAGCTATAACAACGTAGTAGCTATGACATCGTAGTAGCTACGACAGCGTAGTAGCTACAACAGCGTAGTAGCTACGACAGCGTAGTAGCTACGACAGCGTAGTAGCTACGACAGCGTAGTAGCCACGGCAGCGTAGTAGCTACGACAGCGTAGTAGCTACGACAGCGTAGTAGCTACGACAACGTAGTAGCCACGGCAGCGTAGTAGCTACAACAGCGTAGTAGCTACAACAGCGTATTAGCTACGACAGCGTAGTAGCTACGACAGCGTAGTAGCCACGGCAGCGTAGTAGCCACGGCAGCGTAGTAGCTACGACAGCGTAGTAGCTACGACAGCGTAGTAGCTACGACAGCGTAGTAGCTACGACAGCGTAGTAGCTACGACAGCGTAGTAGCTACAACAGCGTAGTAGCTACATCAGCGTAGTAGCTATAACAACGTAGTAGCTATGACATCGTAGTAGCTACGACAGCGTAGTAGCTACAACAGCGTAGTAGCTACATCAGCGTAGTAGCTATAACAACGTAGTAGCTATGACATCGTAGTAGCTACGACAGCGTAGTAGCTACAACAGCGTAGTAGCTACGACAGCGTAGTAGCTACGACAGCGTAGTAGCTACGACAGCGTAGTAGCCACGGCAGCGTAGTAGCCACGGCAGCGTAGTAGCTACGACAGCGTAGTAGCTACGACAGCGTAGTAGCTATAACAACGTAGTAGCTAAGACATCGTAGTAGCTACGACAACGTAGTAGCCACGGCAGCGTAGTAGCTACAACAGCGTAGTAGCTACAACAGCGTAGTAGCTATAACAACGTAGTAGCTAAGACATCGTAGTAGCTACGACAACGTAGTAGCCACGGCAGCGTAGTAGCTACGACAGCGTAGTAGCTACGACAGCGTAGTAGCTACGACAGCGTAGTAGCTACGACAACGTAGTAGCCACGGCAGCGTAGTAGCTACAACAGCGTAGTAGCTACATCAGCGTAGTAGCTATAACAACGTAGTAGCTATGACATCGTAGTAGCTACGACAACGTAGTAGCTACGACAGCGTAGTAGCTACGACAGCGTAGTAGCTACGACAGCGTAGTAGCTATAACAACGTAGTAGCTAAGACATCGTAGTAGCTACGACAACGTAGTAGCCACGGCAGCGTAGTAGCTACAACAGCGTAGTAGCTACAACAGCGTAGTAGCTATAACAACGTAGTAGCTAAGACATCGTAGTAGCTACGACAACGTAGTAGCCACGGCAGCGTAGTAGCTACAACAGCGTAGTAGCTACATCAGCGTAGTAGCTATAACAACGTAGTAGCTATGACATCGTAGTAGCTACGACAGCGTAGTAGCTACGACAGCGTAGTAGCTACGACAACGTAGTAGCCACGGCAGCGTAGTAGCTACGACAGCGTAGTAGCTACGACAGCGTAGTAGCTACAACAGCGTAGTAGCTACGACAGCGTAGTAGCTACGACAGCGTAGTAGCCACGGCAGCGTAGTAGCCACGGCAGCGTAGTAGCTACGACAGCGTAGTAGCTACGACAGCGTAGTAGCTACGACAGCGTAGTAGCTACGACAGCGTAGTAGCTACGACAGCGTAGTAGCTACGACAGCGTAGTAGCTACGACAGCGTAGTAGCCACGGCAGCGTAGTAGCTACGACAGCGTAGTAGCTACGACAGCGTAGTAGCTACGACAACGTAGTAGCCACGGCAGCGTAGTAGCTACAACAGCGTAGTAGCTACAACAGCGTATTAGCTACGACAGCGTAGTAGCTACGACAGCGTAGTAGCTACGACAGCGTAGTAGCCACGGCAGCGTAGTAGCTACGACAGCGTAGTAGCTACGACAGCGTAGTAGCTACGACAGCGTAGTAGCTACGACAGCGTAGTAGCTACGACAGCGTAGTAGCCACGGCAGCGTAGTAGCCACGGCAGCGTAGTAGCTACGACAGCGTAGTAGCTACGACAGCGTAGTAGCTACGACAGCGTATTAGCTATGACAGTGCAGTAGCTACGACAGCGTAGTAGCTACGACAGCGTAGTAGCTACGACAGCGTAGTAGCTATGACAGTGCAGTAGCTACGACAGCGTAGTAGCTACGACAGCGTAGTAGCTACGACAGCGTAGTAGCTACGACAGCGTATTAGCTATGACAGTGCAGTAGCTACGACAGCGTAGTAGCTACGACAGCGTAGTAGCTACGACAGCGTAGTAGCTATGACAGTGCAGTAGCTACGACAGCGTAGTAGCTACGACAGCGTAGTAGCTACGACAGCGTAGTAGCTACGACAGCGTAGTAGCTACGACAGCGTATTAGCTATGACAGTGCAGTAGCTACGACAGCGTAGTAGCTACGACAGCGTAGTAGCTACGACAGCGTAGTAGCTATGACAGTGCAGTAGCTACGACAGCGTAGTAGCTACGACAGCGTAGTAGCTACGACAGCGTAGTAGCTACGACAGCGTAGTAGCTACGACAGCGTAGTAGCTACGACAGCGTAGTAGCTACGACAGCGTAGTAGCTACGACAGCGTATTAGCTATGACAGTGCAGTAGCTACGACAGCGTAGTAGCTACGACAGCGTAGTAGCTACGACAGCGTAGTAGCTATGACAGTGCAGTAGCTACGACAGCGTAGTAGCTACGACAGCGTAGTAGCTACGACAGCGTAGTAGCTACGACAGCGTAGTAGCTACGACAGCGTATTAGCTATGACAGTGCAGTAGCTACGACAGCGTAGTAGCTACGACAGCGTAGTAGCTACGACAGCGTAGTAGCTATGACAGTGCAGTAGCTACGACAGCGTAGTAGCTACGACAGCGTAGTAGCTACGACAGCGTAGTAGCTACGACAGCGTAGTAGCTACACCAGCGCAGCAGCTACGGCAGCGTAGTAGCTACGACAGCGTAGCAGATCGATTGGACGATGACGTTCGATCTGTTACGACCAACGACATTGCTACGCCGTAGCAACCTCAACGTCGTCGCTACAGTTCATTTATTAATAATTGTATTATACACCTTGTATTTAATATCATATGAAAGCTGTATTTTCCAAGCTTCTCTAGATGTATACACCGGTATACTCCACCGATATAGGAGCCCCGTGCCCAGCTGTGGGATTGTACATGAGTTCATGATGATTAAAAGGCGTAATGTGTTATTTTTTTACATGAAGCGCTACATTTGCAACTTGTTAATGTACGGACACGAAATTTAACCTCCATAGTATAGTTTTAAAGTCCTCGTGAAACAAAGAATGCTTTTAGTGAATGGCTTGAAAAATGGCTTAACACGACCGACATAGATGTTGAGTTTTGCTAGATGTGAAACTACAAAAGTAACTAGTAGAACGACGAACAAGAGTCACGAAAATTCTAGAACATTCGAAGAAACACGAAAGAACGCGCTCGATCGCAACACTCACGGATAATAATAGTTCAAGGCTGGGGTTCAAAGGTCAACTTCTATATTCGCGTTAGTTTTTAAAACCAGTAAGTGCCTACTTGTATCTTATGGACTAATTGGGATTGTTCGATTTCTAGAATCGAACAATCCCGATCTTTGTACATAATTGTATCGATTTCAGGATCGCGGACAAGTGGGAATCAATTGTGTTAATAAGTGATTAACAGTGTGACATTGTAAGGTGAAGAGTACCAGTATAGTGACATTGTAGTGATATCCTTGGTTTTTATTTAGTTAATTACTAGGTTTATTTTAAGTACACTTCTGCCTTACCTATCGAGGCATATAAGCGTGACGGTATGTAATGTAGATATAATTGTCAATGGATATCAACTAAAACAAAACGCCCTCAAGCGGCCGCGCTCTGTACCAGCGGGCGCATCGCAGCTGTGACGACACCGCGGCGCAAGCGACGGAGGATGCGGGGGCCGGGGGCCGGCGGACACATCGACGCGAGCGACGCGCAACGGTCGTCGACAATTACCTTTTTGAAATTGCTGGACACACAACTACTACGCACAACGACATGACTGTGTAATTTTCAAAGTTGGGAATAAACGGATCTGATATCATTGATTCAACACTGATAACATTGACCTGATCAACTCCACCACGCACACGCATCAACATAATTGGACCTTCGAGCCGAACATCCGAGAAGAAGCGGCGTCACAGAGCGGCACGTTCTGGTGTTCTGGAGGAGCAACGCAGCCACGGTCAGGTCAATCAATCCTTTTTATTCCTTTCTAATTCCCTTAGTGTCAATTTGTGCTAATACATATCGCGATCGTGATCATTTTAATGCGATAAAGTGCTTCGGAAAACCGTAAGTAGCTTTCATTATCTACCTACCTACACTACATACTTGACTTCATTCTCTTGTAAGCCACCATTATGGCGAAAAAGTGTGACGATATTATAAGCGATCTCGTCAAAAAACGTGGGTCAATTAAACGCAAAGTCACTTTATTTTCAAAATATGTACAACTGCTTATTTGTTCTGACTCCGAAATAACAGACACACAAATAGCCGAGTTAGAGGACCGTTTTGATGCCTATAAGTCATTATTCGACCAATACACAAAAATTCAAGATGAATTGGAATTATTTTTGCCCGACACACAGCTAGACGAAGAGTTACTGGATAGGGAAGAATTCGAGAACCGTTATTATTCTATTGTAGGAAAATGTAAATGCATTTTGAAACCAAAAGATAGTCATAGTAGCACGCAGGGTCAAAGTCGCGTTCCTAACGGTATGAAACTACCCACAATTACTTTGCCCAAATTCGACGGTACATATGATCAATGGCTCGAGTTTCGGGATACTTACTTATCCATGATACACAATAGTGAAAGTTTAGGAAACATTCAAAAGTTTCATTACTTGCAGTCGGTACTCACAGGCGATGCATTACAAGTGGTCAAAGCACTGGAATTCACTGCTGATAATTATTTAGTGGCGTGGAGTCTATTAGAAAATAGATATAATAACGATCGTTTGTTACAACAAAATCACGTAAACGCTATACTGTCCGCGCAACCGCTTATTAAGGATTCAGCTGTGTCTATTCGTAAGCTCATCGATTTAATTCTTCGCAATATGCGAGCTTTAAAAACCTTAGAGGAACCAACCGAACATTGGGATACTTTGATCATCTTTATAATTGTTCCAAAGCTAGATTCCTCATCGGAACGCGAATGGGAACGTTACAAAGGCACGCTCCCGAAAGAAAGAAAATTAAAGCTGGCAGATATGATGACGTTCCTCCAGGATCGTGCTGATTTCCTAGAAGCGGTGGTTAAGCCTAACAAAAAACAAGCGGAAGACACTAACAACATTCACACAAAGAAACCGTCATTTACAAAGTCACACAGTCATGTTATACACACACACAAAGATAACAAAAGAAAAACATACAATAGTAGTAGTTCACGTTTTAAATGCGATCAGTGCGGTTCCAATCACCCGTTATATTCTTGTGAGGATTTCCTTAGCTTATCCCTACAAGATAAGTTAAACCTCATTGAAGAGAAAAAGTTATGTCGTAATTGTTTACGAACAGGTCACGCATTGAACGAGTGTTGGTATGGGCCGTGCCGGCATTGCAATAAAAAACACAACTCATTAATACACAACGATACTGTCGTAGACACTCGTACATCATCAGCTGTTGCTCAAATCACGCAAATAGGGGCTCAGTCTGAACATGATCCGAGTACTACACATATACATGTGCCGCTAACTACTTCCCACAAATCTCACACATTGAACAAGGATGATAATAATATTAATTCGCAATGTTTTCAAAATCCCGTATTATTATCAACCGCATTAGTGGAAATAGCGGACACATATAATAAATATCACACAACGCGGGCTCTCCTAGACAACGGGAGCCAACACTGTTTCATATCCGAATCGTTATGTAAACAGCTGAATCTTCCATTGATACAGTCCACTGTTCAAGTAATAGGGGTAGGTAACACTATCTCAAATTCCACGCAATCTTGTCTCATTAAATTGCGGTCTAAGACTAACTCGTATAACACAAGTTTTAATTGTTTAGTTTTGCCGCGCATTACCGCACAATTACCATCACTTGGAGGTAATTATAACATAGACATACCACACAATGTTCAACTCGCCGATCCTGAGTACTTTATGTCTAACGAAATCAATTTATTGTTAGGGGCAGATAAGTTCTGGGATTTGCTAAGTGAAGGTCTGATACGGTTGCCGAATGGTCCCTATTTACAAAACACGCAATTAGGTTGGGTCATATCGGGAACCGTATACAAAAAGGTATCACGCATTAACCTTACACATTGTAATTTCACGCAAACGTTAGATTCAGAACTCAAAAGATTTTGGGAACTGGAAGAAATACCGGCAATGCACAATCATTTAACCAAAGATGAAAGTGCATGCGAAAATTTATTCAAAGACACGACATTACGCGACGTTAACGGTCGTTTTTCCGTGCGCATACCGTTAAGTCAATCAGCCGATGTTCTGCATGATACATTTACTATGGCAAAAAACAGGTTTCTTGCACTCGAACGCAAACTGATAAGGAGCGCGCCTAGCTATAGAAAAATGTACAATGATTTTATGAGTGAATATTTAAGTCTGGGTCACATGAGTCGCATTGCAAAGTATTCTTCACCATGTTATTTTTTGCCACATCACGGTGTTTACAGGGAGCATAGTTCCACTACAAAACTTAGGGTGGTTTTCGATGCAAGCGCTAAGTCCACTTCAGGCAAATCATTGAACGACATACAACACATTGGGCCGACGTTACAAAACGATTTATTTTCCATATTACTCCGTTTTCGGCAATTTAAATATGTCGCTATTGCCGATATAGAAAAAATGTATCGGCAAATATTAGTTCAGCCTGATCAGAGGGACTTGCAACTAATACTGTGGAGGGAAAGTCCTACGGACCCGCTTGGTGTATACCAACTTAACACCGTTACTTACGGGACGGCGTCCGCGCCTTACCTCAGTATTAGATGTTTAAAACAACTCGCGTTAGAATGTGAAGATGACGTCATCGCACAAGTAATTAATGAAGATTTTTACGTTGACGATTTAATTACAGGACATCAGGATCAAACACGCTTATTAGAAATATGCAACGGCGTTTCTAAAGTATTAGAATCGGGTTGTTTTCCCCTTAGAAAATGGATATTTAACTCGTCAATTTCTAAGTCTGAGTTACCATCTGCATCTAAGGAACTATCACTAGATGAAAACTGCCATACCAAAACATTGGGTATGGGATGGTTTTACGCATCGGATGAATTACATTTCACAACAAAATGTGATTATGACATAACACACACTACTAAACGTCATATTCTATCCCTTGTCGCACAGATCTATGACCCTTTAGGTTTACTTACGCCCACTATAATCATAGCTAAAATCATTTTACAGAAGCTGTGGCTTGCTAAAATAGGCTGGGATGACGCAGTCCCTAAACATATACTGGTAGATTGGCACATTTTCCTTAATAAATTAAATTATTTACAAAACATAAGAGTTCCAAGGTACGTAATAGGAGAAAATACACACATTACCGAATTGCACATTTTCTGCGACGCATCACAAGACGCATATGGGGCATGCGCTTATTTGCGTAGCTATACAGATGCACAGATAACAGTTCATTTGTTGTGTGCGAAAAGTAAGGTTGCACCCGTCAAACCGGTTAGCATACCGCGCTTAGAATTATGCGGCGCGGTAGTAGCAGCTAAGTTGTTTACAAAAATTACTCACGCATTAAAATTAACATTTAATAACGTTTATTTTTGGTCAGATTCCACGATAGTTTTAGGATGGCTTAAAATGTCACCTAATTTATTAAAACCATTTGTGCAGAATCGTGTTGTACAAATTAATGAACTCACGGGTGACAAACCGTGGCTTCATGTCGCAGGTAAACAAAACCCTGCTGATCTCTTATCGCGCGGCATACATTTAGATGCACTGACATCATGTGAGTTGTGGTGGCGAGGCCCGCCTTTCTTACATGTTCCTAACACGCAGTGGGATCATGATGTTAGTTCTGGTAGTGTTAGTCACGACGCATTACCAGAATTAAAATCAATTAAAACATCACTACTCGTTCACATTAATTCAGATAATGACATATTCGAACGATATTCATGTTTTAATCGTTTGAGACGCGTAGTGGCGTACATTATGCGTTTCGTTCATAATAGTCGCACAAAATTAAAATCACAGCGCCTCACAGGTTGTCTTTCCGTAGAGGAATTAAATATTTCAGTTAGAATTTTAACTCGTATCGCACAACAACAATCTTTCCCAGACATTTACAGTCAATTAAACTGTAAAGGTCAGTTAAAATGTCCACGCAGTATTTCTTGTCTAAATATATTTTTTGATGATCACAAATTAATCAGAGTAGGAGGTAGAATAGAATATTCTGACTCGTTCTCATATGACAAAAAACATCCTTTGTTGTTGTGTGGTAAACATAGATTCACTCGCCTTATATTTGAACATCAGCACAAATCATTATTACACGCAGGGGCTCAGTTATTACTGGCCACCATTCGGAATACCTGGTGGCCTCTTAGAGGGCGTAACTTGGCCAAACAAGTAGTGCACGCCTGTATGAGGTGCAAACGCACGAAACCTAGACCCTTAACAATCCAAATGGGTAACCTGCCTACTGAACGGTTGGAGCCAGGGTATCCATTTATTCGCAGTGGTGTGGATTATGCTGGGCCATTGTTCATGTTGAACCGTGCCGGAAGGGGGGCAAGGCTAATAAAATGTTACATTTGTCTCTTCGTCTGCTTTGCTACGCGCGCAATACATTTAGAGTTAGTAACAAGTCTAACTAGTGAAGCATACCTTATGGCACTGAAACGGTTCATCTCTCGACGTGGCAAGCCATTGCAGATTTATTCTGACAATGGTAAGACATTTGTAGGAGCACAGAAAGAATTTTCAATTTTTTTAAATTCGTCTAAATCAGACATAATAAATTTCACAACTGACAATTTCATAGATTTTAAATTTATTCCGCCTTATTCGCCTCATTTTGGTGGGTTATGGGAGGCGGGAGTCAAGGCTTGTAAATCGCATTTAAGTCGTGTTATGGGTAACGCACATTTGACGTACGAAGAGTTGAGTACTGTATTGGCACAAATTGAGGCTGTCCTCAACTCCCGACCTATGTTCCAAATGTCCACTGATCCCAATGACCTACTTCCCTTGACTCCTTCTCACTTCCTGATTGGCCGGCCGCTCACTGCACCTGCCAGCCTGGACCTCACCGCGAAGGCTACACAACGCCTGCCACGCTACGACCGCATCGAACAAATGAGGCAACATTTTTGGCGTCGGTGGTCGACTGAATATATCTCCGAGCTCCAGAAGAGGACGAAGTGGCAGCTTGACCAAGACGCGCTAGTACCTGGCGCTCTCGTCGTAATCAAGGACGACAACTTACCCCCTCTGAGATGGCGCCTCGGACGGGTACTGGAGACGTTCGCCGGCAAGGATGGCATATCACGCGTGGCCACCATCAGAACAGAAGCGGGTGTTATACGAAGATCATACCCAAAGATATGTCCGCTTCTGCAACCCGATGACAACCATACTCCATTGGAACCTGGTGCTTCCAAGGCCGGGGGCATGTCAATGGATATCAACTAAAACAAAACGCCCTCAAGCGGCCGCGCTCTGTACCAGCGGGCGCATCGCAGCTGTGACGACACCGCGGCGCAAGCGACGGAGGATGCGGGGGCCGGGGGCCGGCGGACACATCGACGCGAGCGACGCGCAACGGTCGTCGACAATTACCTTTTTGAAATTGCTGGACACACAACTACTACGCACAACGACATGACTGTGTAATTTTCAAAGTTGGGAATAAACGGATCTGATATCATTGATTCAACACTGATAACATTGACCTGATCAACTCCACCACGCACACGCATCAACAATAATAATAATAATAATAATAATAAAGCTTTATTTAATTCCATGCATAGTAGGTACATATTTAAACGATACAAGAAAAAAAAAGAAAGAAAAAAAGAAGAAATGGTAGCATATTAACCCAAAGTATTCAACTACATTATGAACATGGATGAATTTGATTGTTAAATTATAAATTATATTTTGTAGTTATTTTAAATTTTTGTTTACTTTACATTATCAACTACCTAAATTATTTGATGCATGGACCCCGTTCGGGTAAAAGCCTCCCCCAAGGAATGCCATCCTTCTCTGTCATAAGCTCTGTCTAGCCAACTTCCACCCGCGCACGCTACAATTTCGTCTGCCCATCTGGCCCTTGGTCGACCTCTTGATCTGGTGCCTTTTGGCCCAGACCATTTTACTGTCCGTAGAGTCCATCTATCGTCCTTGTAACGGGCTACGTGACCTGCCCACTTCCATTTAGCCTTCATTGCAAAAGTTAAGGCATCGCATACTTTTGTCTTCTTTCGGATGTCAACGTTCTTTACCTTATCCTTCAGTTTTATACCGAGGCAACTTCTTTCTATTCTTCTCTGGGTAGTCTGAATTTTGTTCCTGGTTTTGAGATCGAAGGTCCAAGTTTGGCATCCATAGGTGAGGCACGGTAGAAGTCCTGTATCCATGACTATTTTCTTGGTCGGTAGCGGAAGTTGCGATTTTAGTATTTCCTTATGGTGCCAGAACTTTTTCCAGGTAATCGCCACTCTTCGGTTAACTTCTTCAGTGTTTCTTTCTTTGCTAAAGGAGATTTGTTTTCCTAGGTATACGTAGTGGTTGACAAACTCGAGAAGAGTGTTATTTGTTGAGATGGGCGTTACTCTGCGGTTAGACATAATTTTGGTTTTTTCCAGATTCATTTCCAAACCAGTTTTTATACTAGCCTGGTTTAGTTCATTAACCATACTGTTTAATTGGTGAGGGGTTTCCGAAAATAAAACTATGTCATCGGCAAATCTGAGATGACTTAAAAAAATCCCATTTATATTAATACCTTGATTGGACCATGGTAGCTGTCCCATTATGTGTTGTAAGACGGCTATGAATAATTTTGGTGAAATCGGGTCTCAAGATGTAGATATACTTATATATATAAATACAAACATACTATTACGAGTGTATTCGCCGAAGGGTTAGGAAGAGTTGTACTAAATATACGCTCACAATTCGCCGGTATGTTAAGGTCCCATGTAATGGGCGAGTGTATATTGGCTTAAACCGGATACAAATTCAGACTCCGCGCTACTACTGAGAACAGTATTGTTATTTAGTGTAACAATTTGCTCGACCTGGGAATCAAACCCAAGACCTCTAGCATAGCATTCGCGCTTAAGACCACTAGACTAATGAGGCAGTTTCAGAGTTATTTTCCCTGCATACCTAAGTACTACAGACATCCCAAGCGTAGTAAAGCTTTGTTCTCAAAGGCTTTCGGAGTCACTTCTAGTACTTATTTATCAATGTTTGTCAGTTTGTAATAACGGAGCGTTATGAGAGAAGACATGACTAGGAGCATTTGTTTCATAAAAGGGATCTAAGCGAATATGATTATAACGGTCTCCAAGTGACCCGAGTTTTTTTTTATGTTGAAATTTTTGTCTATAGTATTACTTGATGGAAAGCAAAAACAGCAATCAACATGGTACGGGTTTTAAAAACACTTTGCTGGTATAATTAGGTTCCATTTAAAGCGGCGGTAGCTTAATGGCTAGGGCGTCGGACTTGCGATCATGTGGTTGCCGATTCGAAACTAACCAATTGCCCTACCGACGTGAACCCACTCGTAATACAAGCGTTTAGCGTAGCACGAGGGGTTAACAAGAACTTTTTTTAAGAAAAAACAACAAAAATTGTGCTAGAAGTCGAGCCTATTGCCATTCATCATCATCATCAGCTGGTATTCGTCCACTACTGACATAGGCCTCTTTAAGTGAACGCCACAGACCCCGATCTTCAGGTCTTTTCATCCAGTTGCTTCCAGCCGCCTTCCACAAATCGTCACCATTGCCATTAACCGGGCACAAATCCAAACTCAAAGAATTTTAAAGAAAAACTCAATAACACTTTGCTCGACCTGGGAATCTAACCTAGAACCTCAAGCGTAGCAGTCGCGCTTACGACCACTGGGTTAATAAGGCGGTCTCTGAACACAAATGTTTGTAAACCCCAGCAAGGATATTTTAAAACGCCTTTAAAAATATCAACAGTAGTTTTAAAACTTGCACCGTCAGTTCTGGCTGCATCGCAAATCCAAGTCTTTGCTAGCCTTTCATATATCACGTACAATCCAGCTTTAGCCGACTTTGTCGAGGGAATAAATGAGTTTAACCATGATATGCACTTCGGTTACATTTTTGTTTATTTCTGCTGTCGGATTTTAAGGACTGATGGAGATTGTATGAAAATTTGCGATAAATTACATAAACATAACATACCATCACGCTTGTATTCCCGGAAGGGTTAGGCAGATGTACTAATGTCCACCCACACTTCGCGGTATGTTTAGGTCTCATGTAATAGGGGGCGAGCCTATTGCTATTAACCGGGCACAAATCCAGACTCCGATCCGCTACTGAGAATTTCATAAAAAAAACCCGATAACACTGCTCGACCTGGGTTGTACCCAAGACCTCTAGCATAGCAGTCACGCTTAGGATCACTAGACTAATGAGATAGTTGTTTGTCTGTATGTATGTTTATACACGCATCACGCAAAAACTACTGCATGAAATATTGGGTTTCAATCGTATTGCTCGAGATCCAACTTAAAATTATGTGTAATTTTTACATACCATCACGCCTGTATTCCCCGAAGGGTTAGGCAGAGGTGTACTTAATGTACACCCACAGTTCGCCGGTATCTTTGGGTCCCATGTAATAGGGGGCGAGCCTATTGCCATTAACCGGGCACAAATCCAGACTCCGAGCTGCTACTGAGAATTTCATAGAAAAACTCAATAACACTTTGCTCGACCTGGGGATCGAACCCAAGACCTCTAGCGTAGCAGTCGCGATTGGGACCACTAGACCAACGAGGCAGTCAGTGTAATTTTTATCTGATGTAAATTGTTATGGGACTCAAGTGAAACCGCGAGCAACAGCTAGTTATAAAAATATACTTATCAGTACCAATTTCAAGCATATTTTTTATGTAAACGCGCTCTATCGCCCTTTACAAAATAAACAAAATAAATACTTTTCTCCAAAGGTCCATTGAGACGTTTCCGGTGCAGACGGGCATTGATCTTTTAAAGTTCACATTTTATTTAAACGTTAAAGTATTTTCACACCGTTTTGTTCCCTGGAGTAATAAGTAAAAATATTGAAGCGAGCAGCTTGATACTTATTCGATTCATTTTGTTTTAGGTACTTTGGTTACGAATACAAATAACTAGCTTAGGTATTTTATTTGTTTTTCTCGATCCTTTGGGAATTTCTCGCAATCCTTTCTTAGTGAACAACTGATATTTGCCCATCCTATATGCGGAAATTCCTAATGGAACATCTGGAATGGAATCAATGGAATTATTGTGGTGAATGTCGCAGATCCCATGGCCGTGACACCTATGTTAGCGATCTCCTATTTAGCTACACTTTAACAGTAATTGGTTTTTATTTATACATATATTTATAACTCATAGTTGCCCGCCGCTTTACTCAGGTCCAAAAGCTTTTACTTTATATAAGTTCGCTTCAAGGCGGTGTATCAACAACTCTAGCAAAACAACAGTGAAAAATTCATCCAATTCCGGGCAGTTCTTTTTGCGTTATGCGTTTACAAACATACAGAAGGATAGAAATTATAAAAATTGATGTTTTGGCTTCTTTTGCTCTAATAAGTCCTCATATTAGTTTTTCTTCAATATCTATATTGGACCGACATCGGCCCGTTATAATTTTATTACATATACCAGATATATCTTTTTTATTCATTTATTTGCATTAAACGTGAACAACAAACATTAAACAATTTTTCATATCCAAATGTATCAAACAGTTACGTTACGGTCGCGCTCGCTGTACGATACGTTATACAGAGTCTCTTAAAGAATTTAAGAAATATTTTTACTCAAAAAAATTTGCTTTTACTGCTTATTTTACGCGACACTACCGCGGTACTTTAGTGACATATAGGCACTTGTTTACACTTGCATCCGGAGCAGACAGTCAACGCTCTTGTAACTGTTCATGCGGAGATGACATTGTGGGCCACGAAATACGCGATGTTTAAATCGCTACACGCTGTATAATTTAAAAAAATACAGTGTCATAAATAGCCGAGATCTGGAGTTAATTACCGCCAGTTCGCCTGATGTTAAGCCATACTGTGATCTACGATGGAGCGCGCTTGCCTACAAGAAACCGATTCACTTGAGATTTAAAGACACCCAGATGTCTTTAAATTAACAGTCATTTAAAGTCACACCCATCGGGGAAGGCCCACACGGGAAGCTCCTTCTACATATCAGTGGTACGAGTACGCTTGACAATAGTGAATTTTGTGCGTTTCTTCCGGGTTTTTAGGATGTGCACCATGAAACGATGTCGCTTTATAATGTTATATGTCTCGTAGTCACGTATAAAATCACTTCACTTTTAAAGGAACACCACCCGAAAAGAAAGTTTTTTACCGGTTTCATACCTTAATTTTAGTTTACTATCGAGCAAAACTTATTATGTTTTTCCTCATAAAAGTGAATAATTGTACATATTATTTTTTAGTGAAATAAATTTCTTGAAGCATTAACCGTGAAATTATACAAGCACTTTTTATGGAAGCTTATGAATATTATGCCTGTTTTGTGGCCCTACAATATTCATACTATGCATAAAATAAACGGTCAACACCGATAACTTGCGATAGTAAGCTCGGTTTTTATGGCTAATGTCCTCTACATTCTGTGAAAAGGGGATCCCATTTAGCCATAAGCCCCTTATGGCTAAATGGGATCCTCGCGGATATGTCGGTATTCTACGTTAGCTAGCAGGAAGCGAGACAAGGTCTCGCACCTTGTTGGGTTCCGATGTTTGTCGCAGCCTGTCAGGATCCTGGCGAATCAATGACACTAAGCACAATTCCAAATTCCGAGCTGCTACTGTGAATTTCATCTTCTCAGCCGATTCATCATCAACCCATTACATTGTCCCATGGCTGGGCATGGGTCTCCTCTCAGAATGAGAGGGATTAGGCTGTAGTCCACCACGCTAGCCTACTGCGGATTGGCAGACTTCACATGCCGTCAAGAAAATCTCTCAGGCATGCAGGTTTCCTCACGATGTTTTCCTTCACCGTTTAAGTGCGTGATAATTAAGTATTAATACGCACATGACTTCGAAAAGTCAGAGTTGCGTGCCTTGGATTCAAACTCGAGACCTTTGACATGGCAGTCCTACGGTCATATTACAACTGCACTTTTCACACTTCTGCGCAGCCGATTCGCCCTTATTTATTTATTATTCAAGCATACACAGACAACTTAAAAAAATCACAAAATAAGAAGTACAGTCGCCAACTCATCAGGTTATACAAAACTGTCAAATTTCTCCAAATAATTTTCAACTTTAAAGCGTTTACTTTTAAATTCAAAATCAACTGAGAAAATTTGACATTTTGTGGTAACTTGATGTGCTAGCGAGCAATTACAAGCAAATTAAAAAGATTAAAAAAATACAATATAATAATATTTCACTTCATGTCCATCTTCTCACAAAATTCTAAACATTCCTTACACACATACATCTATTTTATTGCAAGTCACACCCTGGTGATGATGCCTGAAGAGCATTAAGTAGAGAAAGTAAAGAACGTCGCTGGGGGCAGATGTTGTTCATCTCATCATGTCACGATGAAATCTCACGATGTCCCGCCACCTCTCTCTGTTCGCCATCATCCTGGTACACTCACTTATGGAGCCACCCACTCCGTTCTTGATTTGGCCAGTCCATCGCATAGGTGACCGACCGCGAGATCTTTACGATTAACCCTGATTTGCACAACCAGGCCTTCAATGGATCATCTATTTGAATTTCATACACATACCTAATGACACTTTGCTCGTAATAATCTGGGAAAAGAAGCCAGGACCTCTAACGTAACAGATCACTAGACATTACTAGACTAATGTTAAACAAATAATTGTCGGACACTCGAAACAAATTAAAATCCATGGAACTCACAAGTATTTGACTCTAGTGGAAATCTAATCTACGACACGCCTTACGTCCAAAAAGGACCAAACCAGCAAGAATCCTCCGAAATTCAATAGTTATTCTGAAATATAGAACATGTATATCAAACATTTGCTCCTCAGAGACCATCGTGCCAGCATAGAGTTATCAGCTGTACGAACGTATGACAAATGCATTTGATTTGTATTCCATGCACCCCGCCTGCGGATGCCCCGTAGTCCTCCCGCCCCCTCCCCCACATACCGGAGCTCAGGGTAAAATACCCTATCCTCGACATGTATTCGTCCATATTTTTATTTGTGGAAATTCTAAACGATGAAAAGTTGATTTTGTTTTGTGGATTCGCTGTATTTCTTGATAGGAACTAATGTTTGTGTTAGGTTTTACGCCCGAGTTTGTTTTTATTTCTACGAATAGCTTTACCATGCGGCTTCGCATATAAAAACATTTTTTTTTTTAATATCTAAACTCTCTGCCTTATTTGTCTAGTGGTCCTAAGCGCGACTGCTACGCTAGAGGTCTTGGGGTCGATCCCCAGGTTGAGCAAAGTGTTATTGGGTTTTCCTATGAAATTCTCAGTAGCAGCTCGGAGTCTGGATTTGTTTGTTTACCGTTATTACAAAAACAAGCCTCGGGATTTATAAACATAACATAAACATAAAATCAACCAGTGGCGTGCACAGAGATTTCAGACAGGGTATGCAATAAAAAACTGACCAGTTTCAGCTTTTTGTAGGTATCTTCCCCACCTACCTGTCTCTTACCGCAAATATTCTTACTATCGCGATAAGTAAACAAAATACAATGGAAAAAATACATTTTTTTTGTATGTACACAACCAGTTAACCAGTAATGATTATCATAAAACTTTTTATTAAAATGACGAGTAATATTACCCTTTCTTTGAGTTAAATCCAAACTGAGTACTGACCTTAACTTTGAAATCTATTTAGCTTTTTCCTCAGAAAAATAATGTCGAAAACGCGCCAGATTTTAATTTATTTAAACACACTTCACCTACACAGGTCTCACAGGTATATTTTTCAATTTTTACGAGTTTAATATTACTTTTTTACAATAATAAACTTATTAAAAATTACTCGACAAACAATCACTTGCGCCAAGAAAAACAATATGGCGAAAAAAATTTGGAATGAATAAAAATATAGTCGATCAATTGGTCAATCCGACTAAAAACGTTGACCCTCTGCAATAAACAATATGCGCTGCTTTTGCGGGTTCTTAATTTGGGCGCAAAGCAAATAAGCAGTGCTTCTAAATCTGTCACACACGCTCATATTTACACGCACACAGTCACACTTTTGCCGTGTACTACACGAGATGCGTCCAAATGAATTGTATGAAGAATAAGCAGCGAGGTGCACTGCTTATCTCAGCAGAGCGCGCCACCAGCGCGGAGCTCAATGACGCGGCGCGCGCAAGTTATCGACGCTTCAACGAATTAGTTCTTAAAAAAAATTAATAGATGGTGCGCAAGCTAAATTACCATTTTTTAATTACATTTATTTATCATTAGAGGGGAATAAATTTATTATTAATTAAATACATTTAGGGACTACAGGGTATGCAGAGCTTATTTGCTTGTATGGAGTGCACGCCACTGAAATCAACATACCGTCAACGTATCATCTAAACTATCAGACACGTATAATTATTAAAAAAAATAAGCAAAAGTATGCGTGAAATCAGAATAACTTAACATAACATACCCTGTTATGTTAATTTATTCTGTATTTACAGTAAATAAATATTAATTAACATTAAATTAAATTAGAAACAATATGAAGTACGTTGGTTCTGGCGAATTATAGAATAATGTATAGCTGTGTGCCCGTAGATCGTCAAAATTGAGCATTTTACACCCCCCCCCCATACCCCCCCCCCCTGTTTTAACCGCCATCATTATTTTAAATAGTCGGTGTTTCATAGAAGCCAATTTGTGAACAAAATTCTCGTGTAACTCAAAACTCCAAATTATATTTGATTGAGGTTCGAACAAAGGTTTGATACCGTCTTCATTCAAAGAGGGTTGTCCGAAGTATCGCTTACACCTAATTGGAGGAATCGATTTAAATGGTGACGTATTTTATATTGTAGTTTCCTGCTTTTTTTTGTGATCAATCAGAGTTATTGGGTTTTTCTATGAAATTCTCAGTAACAGCTCGGAGTCTGGATTTGTGCCCGGTTAATGGCAATAGGCTCGCCCCCTATTACAGTGGACCTAAATATACCGGTGAAATGTGGGTGTACATTAGAACACCTCTGCGTCACCCTTCGGGGAATACAGGCATGATGCTATGTTTTGTTATTAGTATGCCTAGGTATTTTTAAACCCGCGGTCCCTCTGACGACAAAACATGTTGCAAACATCTTTCTTACTCTATCTAATACTCAAAGAGTGAGAGGGATAGTTAGCTGTTTGCAACATGTTTTGTCGTCAGTGGAAACGCGGGGTTACAAGTACTAAATTAATAGAACCAATGGATGTCCACAACTTCAATTTCACCTTGTATATAATAACAGAAAATTCATCAAAACGCGCGCATCCCGGAAACCTTGAAGAAATATCGCAATAAATAATACATAAGCTCTGAATTCACACGGAATTAAATTAGCGTTTCTACCTGCTGCCAAGTTTTATGTAACTTACAAGTGCTTTTTTATAAGCTTGCCCCCATCGAGTTGTAATTTACGTTTTTATAACTTCGACCCCTTGCAAATCTGAGTAGCCTTTGATATGAAACATAACATAACGTTCCATCACACCTGTATTCCCCGAAGGGCTAAAGGCAGAGGTGTGTACTAATGTACACCCACATTTCGCAGGTATGTTTTAGCTGTTATGATACTCATAA
The DNA here is from genome assembly GCA_958496365.1 of Subacronicta megacephala. Lineage (NCBI taxonomy): Eukaryota > Metazoa > Arthropoda > Insecta > Lepidoptera > Noctuidae > Subacronicta > Subacronicta megacephala. The sequence continues at coordinate 2,034,508 of OY292531.1, read as the reverse complement.
GAGCTAGCCTATTGCCATTTACCGGGCACAAACTCTAACTCTAAGCTGCCACTGAGAATTTCTTAATGAAAAACCCAACAATAATTCGACATTTCGACACAGGAATCCAACCCAGGACCTCACACTCAGTAACCGTGGTTGCGACAACTCCAGTCCATTGAGGCACTAATCCAAGAATTAATTTTTGTTTATTGCACCTTAAAAACTAAAAACAAAATGGCATCGAAACTTAAAACATGTCATTTATAAAAAGAATATTCAAAATGAGGTGACAAGGGTTTAAACAACTCAGATTTACCCAAATACTGGAAAGAAATACATTACATTTGCTTTAACACAACGCAGCCGAATAGAAACTGACATTCTCAACACACAAAGGGGGTTTAAGAAACTGTCTCTAACAGACAATACCTGTCAATCATTCATACATTTTACGTTCCCAGAGAATACTCGTAGACATAGTACCTCAATGTCACTTGAAGAAAATATATAAAGATGTAAAGGGTGTTTTAACAAAAGATGTCCGTCTATCATAGCTTCACCGAAGCGGGGTGGCTGCACAGATTAATGCCGAGGCATTTATCCTAGCGCTCGTGAAGAAATTTTGTATTTGCGTAAAGAATCTTTGAGTAGGGGTGCGAAGTCAGCGGATTTAAATTTGCAAAGATTCGTTCTTTTCTAAATTAGTACTTCAAAGTCAAAGTCAAAAGGTTGATTTTAATTTGACCATTATTTTATTGCTATTTCAAAGTACCTATCTATTTTAAATAGGTTAACTAGTTGCACAATATGATACGACAAGATATGGAGGACCATACGATCAACCTTTTGAAATCTCCCTGCTTGAACTGCCAAGAACACCACTAAGTGTCAAAAACACTGCTATCAAAAATATTATAGTTTCTTCAGTTTTTTATTCTGAATGTTTGTTAAGAATAATGCAATTTAATGTGTAAAATTATGACAATATACCTACGCTCAAAGCTTTGGCAGTAACTTATTAAGTAAAAAAAAAGAATAATATAATCGTTAATTCTCCTTACATTACACAGTACTTACAATATTTTCTTAAAACATCACTTTAGTCATTATCATCATTAACTCATTACACCGTCCTTTGACTTGGCAGCAGCAATATCACTAGGCTATCACTGCGCACTGTATCTACATCTAAGTCTTGCAATTTTTGCGTAGACTTACGGATCACTGGTATGAACCATCACGCCTGTATTCCCCGAAGGGTTCGGCAGAGGTGTACTTAATGTACACCCACAGTTCGCCGGTATGTTTGGGTCCCATGTAATAGGGGGCGAGCCTATTGCCATTCACCGGGCACAAATCCACTAGTATGAAGATGAATATTATTTCTCCCCGCTGTTTTCTTAGCCTCTAAGCAACGGCTAAGCTTCTTATTGATCATGCCAGGAAACAGGCAGGAAGGATTGCAGCATCCATCTTGATTACGTCATTCCATAATGACATCTGACAGTTTCGAGTCAACTCTTACAAAATTGTTAGGGACATCCAAATATTGAAACTTAATAATTGCTCGTCGTTGTCACTCCAAGTTTTGAGGGATGAGGCGTTTTGATAATAATGGTAGTCTTACAAATTGATGTTGACAATTAGTATAAGTGGTGTTAAAATATTAACACCGCTTATACTAACTGGATATGAACTAACTTAACTGGATGTAAATAATATGGGTTTTATAAAATAGTTGAAATTTAATTAAATTCATTTGATTATTTCGTAAAATAACAAGAAATTTTGTTGCGGAAGTCTGACGACAGTCGCTTCGTGTACAATAATAAGTATTGTACACGAAGTGAGGGTCGGTCTTAGATAAGAGGTCTTGGGTTCGATTCCCAGGTCAATACAAGTGTATTGGGTTTTTCTAATCCAACCTTCGAGAATTTCGTTCTCAGTAGCAGCTCAGAGTTTAGATATGTGTCCACTGAATAGCAATAGGCTCGCCCACTGTTATAAGGGACCTAACAATACTAAACATACCGGCGATCATTAAGTATACCTCTTTGAGGAATAAAGGCGTGATGTGTTTTTTGTTAATTCTTTTAATAGTTCCCCCATCGCCGTTTCACTATCGGACGAGCAAATCTACGGCAAGACGTAACCGCTACGTGGTGGAAGTGCCCTAAATCTCCATCGTTTTACCTCGACATTTATAGTGCGTATTGTATAACTTGCTGCCGGAATCTTTGTTCCCCAAAACTGTGTCTTCAAGACGAGAGTGAAAAGGTTTCTTCTAGACAAGCGCGCTCCATCGTAGACCATATCGTTGCTTAACATCAGGCAAGTTGTTGTCAAGCTGAAGCCTATCTATGATTAAAAAAACATAACATAACATACCATCACACCTGTATTTCCCGAAGGGTTAGGCAGAGGTGTACTAATGTACACCCACATTTCACCGGTATGCTTAGGTCCCATGTATTAGGGGGCGAGCCTATAGCCATTACCCGGGCACAAAACCAGACTCCGAGCTGCTACTGGGAATTTCATAGAAAACCCCTATAACACTTTACTCGACCTGGAGATCGAACCCAGGACCTCTAGCGTAGCAGTAATGCAGTAGCGCTAATGAGGCAGTCCTTATTAGTCCGTATTAAAAAAAATGTCTAATATTCGCGTAAGTGTCAGAAATCATGCATGTTCACGAACCTTTGAATTAGTCTACACACCAGTAAGGACAACCCTATCAAATTTAATATAGGTAGGTATTGTACCCACACATTCCACATTCACTACAAAGCTCTTTGTGCGGTTCTCCGTAGTAAATTCAAAATGACAATAGCCGTCTGTAGCAGCGTCTTGAATAGTTTTCGGTTTCAATCCAAACCATTGACCTGAAGTGGTTTAAGGTAGGCACGTTAGTATGGGAAATTTAATTGAATAAAGATCGCCTTGACAAACGTTGTGTAAGGTTACCCAAATTTGCTATTCCAGTTGTATCAGAATGGACCAATAACAATAACTAATGACAATGACAATTACCATTATGACGAATGACAATAACTGACGAGAATAACCAATGACAAGGGGCAATGACAATGACAATTAAAGAAAGAAAGAAATTACCATTATGACCAATGACAATGACCAATGATAGTGACAATTACCAGTGTCTATAAGTAATGACGGTAACTAATTATTTGATAATTTAGGTACGTCTAAATAATGACGTCAGTGACATCTGTTGAAATGCAAGTTTGCTTCTCAAACGACATGACTTGCTTTACAGGAAGTACGATGTCGTACGATGCCACCTTACCTACCTTTTTAACTATCGTTTAAATGACACTGATGTGACCTCGAAGACGTAAATAAAAAAATGTGAAGGCAAATTTGGACCTGGCGGGTGGGACTCGCGGTGCCTTAGCAGTCATAGCGTCTGGTGTACTTAACCAGAATACGCAGGTTCGAATCCTGCCCACACTAATTTTTCCATCACTAAAAGAAATACAGATTTTTTTAAATAACACGTCTAACCTTATAACCACGGCATTTTGCGTAACTCTTACACTGGCGAAAGTAGATTTTTCTTGTAAAAACTTACGTCGAAGCTATTTACAGATTGCAGCGGTTCTCGGGAACACGTACAACGTTATCTGTGATTGGAACACGCTGAGCCACTCATGAATGTGTAACGAGTTCCACAGCGAAGAAGGTAAGACTTAAATGTAAGAAAAATAGTTTAAATTGTAACATCTGTTCGAGTTTAAAGTTATGTAAGGTCCCTAAGGCTTTTAGTAAATTATAGTGCTCTAGATTTAAGGTAATAACTACTATATTATATTTTTTTTTAAATCCTGACACTTGCATTATATCTCGACCGATTTTCATTTCATTTTTCACGTCGGTAGTGCAATGGGTGGTTTGCGAACCGGCAACCACATGATCGTAAGTCCAACGCCCTAGGCATTAGGCTACCGCCGCTTAATTTTTTTATAAATAACGTGAACTTGATTATAACATAACATACTATCACGCCTGTATTCCCCGAAGAGTTAGACAGAGGTGTACTTAATATACACCCACAGTTCACCGGTATGTTTAGGTCCCATGTAATAGGGGGCGAGTCTATTCGGGCACAAATCCAGACTCCGAGCTGCTACTGAGAATTTCGTAGAAAACGCCAATAACACTTTGCTCGACCTGGGAATCGAACCCAAGACCTCTAGCGTAGCAGTCGCGATTGGGACCACTAGACTAAGGAGGCAGTCAATGTAATTACAGTATTTTGTAATAGTAATTTATTGGAATGTGCTGTTGGAAAAGAATAGAGCAATTGGACAGAAAGGAAAACAAATGAGGAATATTAATAATTGTTAACGAGAAAAGACAATCATTGAAAATAGAAAACAGCGTTAGAAAGATGATTGTCCACTTGATAAGACAACCTTTTAACAACTTTTTAGGACAATTTTAGAAGGCAAATTTGGAAGAAGAAATTTTAGAAGAAGTTTTAAGAAAGAAAGAAAAATATTTATTCGGCCACACGCAGGAGACCAAAAGAAATAACCAAAACAGTTTCGAGGAACAAAAATAAAATAATAATAATAAAAAAAAAAGCCCTGCATGAGAACCGAACAGGCCCTATCTCAGCATATTGCCACGACATAATAAAATGCCGCAGCGCTGATTTTCAGATAGGCCCTTTAATAGTGAATCCACGGCCAGTTACGATGCTGAGGAGTTAAATATTGAAAATAATAATAATAAATACTTGTACATAAAATAAATTAAAAAAAGTAATAAAATCGATTAGAAAGGTGTATACCATAAATAATAATAATATAGTGGTGTACAATAGTACGCTTGCGCACATCATTTGTCAATCCATACACATGCATTGTCTGTGACAAATGAAGGGAAGCAGCGCGACACGCACACACAACTGACAACTGTCATCTGTCAACCCAAATAACACAACCAAACATCAGACTGTCATAAAGAAAAAATAATTAAAATTACATTAATTTAAATTTTGTTAATATTTTAAGCACATATTATTAGATTACTATACAATTACTGATGAATAAAAACAAGAAATTAGATACAAATTAAATTTTCCACACCCATTTACATGCTCAGTGCAAAACAAGGCAGATAAGTAAAACTTTGGCAGACGGAAAATTCCTAGAAGTTACCCTTTTGCTTATTCAATAAGTGTCTCTTCAGTTTTATTTTAAAAGTGCTGACCGTTTTAATTGAACGCAAAGGCGGTGGAAGATCGTTCCAAATACGATCAATTTTATTGAACAAGTGAAGAAAAAAATGGGAGTCGATTCATATCAAGAAGTCAAACAGAAAGCGGAAAATGGAGAACAGTGGCGATTACTCCACAACAAGAGCTGAAATCTTAAATAATAATTTGTTAATATCGAAAGCATTTTCAAAAATATAAATTTTAGTGAAAGCACGATACTTTTTATTTTCAACCGACTTCAAAAAGGAGGAGGTTCTCAATTCGTCTGTATGTTTTTTTTTTTTTTTTTTTTGTATGTTTGTTACGCGATATCTCAGCCAATTGTTGATCGATTTTAATTATTGTTTTTTTGTTTGGTAGGTCATACTTCAGAGGTGGTCCCGTTCAAATTATATCGAAATCGGTTGAGCAGTTTCAAAAATATCAACAAAAAAAATTACATCGATGATATTATCGTTTACTCCGAAACATCGCTGTCTTATTGGAGCAGTGCGTTTAGTTGGCTAATAAACAAAAGTCCACTAAAAATTACAAAAAAAAAACTTTTAACAAAAGGTAAAACCGCCTTCAAAAAAAAAAATTTTTTTTCTACAACAGTTTTTGATGGGGACTTTCAATCTCTGTTTTTTAACTGTCATCACAGCGATGTTAGTACAAAGAAAATTGTATATAATGTATTTGTAATAAGGAGCCGTCATGATAATTATTTTACATTAATAATACCTAATCTTAAAGAATGAAGAAAAAAAACTACCTAGTTTTTGTTGTTGTTAGAAAGATTCCGCAACCGTATCATTTCTGTTAAAGCTTTCTCATCGTGGGGTCGATTTAACAGCTTATTTGCATCCAAATCAGATAAAGCAATGCCTTCTAAGGTTTTCACGCGACTGAGAGCAACATAAATCTGTCCTTTTGCAAAATTCTTCTTTCCTACATCGATTACTGCTTTATCAAGGGTTGTACCCTGAAGTTTGTGGACAGTTACGGCCCAGCTTAAAATTAGCGGCAACATTCTGCGTTCGACATCTCCATATCCTCTTTGCGCTTGGAATGTTGTGCAAACAGGTGAGATAGGTACACAACCGTCATTATCTTTTATTCTAAGGCCAACAGTCGCGTCATCAAATTGAACAAACACAGATTCAGGCAACTCTCCTTCTTCCAATTGATCTCTTCGGAGACCAGGCCATTTAATTTTCTTAACAATGCCCATGGTACCATTCACCAGTCCATCGGATACGGAAATATTACGCCTTAACATGACGCGCGATTCGATACCCAACTTTATCGTTTGTAGGAAACCACCGCAGTTATTGATATCTTTAGGAATAACATTGTCTGGTGGCTTCCGACCATAGGTTGCCGCCTCGCGAGACTCATCTACAGCATTTATTGTGTACATGCGCTGCGCTTTAGCATTTTCAGCGGTCATTTTTTCATTATATGTGTCTACTTGTCTTACAGTAGGAAATATACGGACAGCAACCCCATCAGCAAAATCTCCTGTTAAAGACACGTGTCGCCGCTCACAAAGTAATTCCAGCTGAACTGTCGTTAATTCACCAACCCGTAAGCTATTCAAGAGGTCAATGAACTCAATGTCATTTCGCTGTCGCATATTTATTGTAAGTTCAGAAAATGAGAATTGCTGCCATAAATTGACTTCGCCTGAAAACCATGGTGGTTGAATAAAACACCAATGCCCTTTTACCGGTGGAAGTTGAAGTATGTCACCAAATAGTAATATATGCACGCCGCCGAATAATTTGTCATTATTTTTGTATTCTTGGAGACGCAAGTGTATAATTCGCAAATTTTCATATGATACCATAGAAATTTCGTCTATTATTAACCAGTTCACATGGCGCCATTTACGTCTTTCATTCTCTAGCCTTTGCCCAGTAATTTTTCTGTACGTCATGGTATTTCCTTTTTCAATCGGAAGTGAGAATATGGAGTGTAATGTTTTGCCAAATATTTGGCGTGCGGCTACTCCTGTTAAAGATCCCACCTCAACAAATTTAGCCTTGAGCAATATGTCAACTGTAGGTGCATAACACCGTTTGATATGTTCCACTAGTAATTTCAAGACGAAGGACTTTCCACTACCTGCACCGCCTGTGATGAATAACAATAATTGGCATTCTTGTCCTTGCAACTCACTTTCCACAGCCGCAGAAACTTTTTGGAAAAGGTCTCTCTGTTGGACGTTCAGACTTCGAATATTTCCCAAGAAGATTTCATCTGGCATTGCAGACCTTTCGCATACGTCTTCACAATAATTGTCATCGTTATTCACGATTTGTTCACCGCCACAAATCAAAGGAGCATCAACATCACGAGTGTCACGGACAACGTTGAGCGCGACCGCTTGAGCAAGAGCCTGTTGTATAACTTGTTCTGCGTGAGCAAACTCTTCTGCACTTACGTTGCTATGTAATGGTCGAAGTTCTCTTTGCCGCCTAATGAAACAGTCCTCAGTAGTTTCGTCTTCGAGTAGAAGTTCACTTTCATCACGAAATGGTACATGACAAACTAATAAGCTGTAGTAATAGGCTTCTTTATCGCTGTTCAATGTAAAGTATCGTGTGCGCAATACTGCAAACTTATTTCTTATACGCATCCGCGTGTTGTCTCTTAGTCGTATAAATTTTGCAGGTGTAACATCGTCTCCCCTTAATTCTTCATCACCATCGTCTTCGTTCCATGATAAGTTAGACATCGTTTCAAAGCGCACAGCGAATTCAGCGAGACTTAAGTCTTCTAGTTCGTTTGGGCGTAATATATACCGGTCAAAAATATTGTTGTAAATAGATGTATCGTCACTATCGAACCGTAGAAGTCTGAAACGTTCATTAGGCTTACAACTGTTTATGAAGACTGTTTTTCGGGAAGACATTTTTAGCGGTAAATGACACAATCTATATGCGCATTCTGGAGCACTTACAAGGCGTTGAGATAGAATGGCCATTGAGACTGCAAATAACTGATTCCACACAGGACCACCTTGCCTCTTGGCCTTCGCAACGGCTTCACGTACAACTTCACCTGTATCATGGGGCTCACACTTACTTGCGTATTTAGCCACATAGTACGCAACGGCTGTTACGTTACCGCACGGCTGTACATCAATGTTTCCTTTCCATAGACTCAATAGAGTAGGATTGTAATTGTTCACCATACTTTCATCTGCAGTTCGTTTCAAACAACAAAATCGTCCATTATTGGATAATACTTCATCAGGACCTAAGCAAATAGTAGTCTCATATGCGGGCCTCGGGAAACCAAAACGACAATAACTATCGTTGCGGTTTTTGTAGCACGTGGCCGTGTGTTTGTGTATTTGCACCTCTTCTATTAATTTCTGCAATGCAGGATCATTGGGCATAAAGGAGCATGAAACAACCCTTTCGATAACTTTGATACCCTCATGTGTCAAGAAATCTGGGATATTGTCACACCACACCAACATATGAAGGTGTGGACTTCCGCGATTTTGAAATTCTATCCTATACCAAAAGTCGACAACTGGGCCACCTAAGCAGTCTGAATCGCGCTTGAGGAATCGCATCAGAGCGTTCACGCGAACCGTAAATTGTCGAGAGATAACCACGGGATGTTTTTGTACCAACTGTAAACGCTCGGGAAAGGAAAGGTTCGCGGCTTCATTTACATCACGACCATCTGCGATAAGTAAGGCTTTGATCATGTCTAGCCAATTAAGGTCGTTGCAAGAGAATGTCATGAACCACGTGGGAGGCCCCAAAGTTCGGACCATTGCAGTAAGTTCAGAGCAACATCTGTGCCAATAAGATGCTGATCCTCTGATATTCCTCATAGTAAGATGCATGTTGTCTATGAGTCCTTGAGGCGTTTGCTCGCCCTGGCCCTGACGCATCCGGCATGATACGGAAACACTGGATTTAGCTCGATAATATTCAACTATGGAGAGAGCAAAAAACAAATAGTCGTTTCGATTGAAACGTTTGTCTAGGCTCATTACCCGACTTTGAAAATAGTCTAAAGGAGTAATATGAATATGTCTTTTCTCTCCAAAGCCATTTTTGCCATCTGGAAAAAGACTATACCAAGCAAGCTCTTCCGTTCGTTTCTCTCGATCCACATTTAATGGTGGCGCTGTTTTTCTTGTAATCTCAGCTAATCTCATCTCGTCATTGTTCGTAGATGAATTGGGATTCAAAGAAACTACACTTTCTATATTAGGGATCGCTTCATCTATGCTACGGAGCATACTAGTTGTTTCAATTATAGTGGCAATTACTTGTGGTTGTGATAGCGGTCTTTCTTGTCCTCGAGTGGAGGTTGGTGGAGATGTTTCCTGAGGAGTGTTGCTATTTCCTTCTAGTAAGGGGATTGTATATGTAGGACTCTCTGACTGAACTACTCTTGACTGCTCCTGAGTATTCAAATGTTGATTCCCCAAGGTTTCTCTGCGCACTTCTGCCTGATTATCTGGTGTAACAATCAAAGGAGTTAGTGAGTACACATTGAGAAAGTAATCTTGTGCCGGTAATTTCTTTGTCCGTGTATACAAATTTCGTCGCAGTATGCCATATAATTCATCTATATTTTGAAATACCATGCAGCAGGCTGCACCACGTCTTGGAGCTATAGCTCCCTTAGGCCCACGTGCATGTGAATCAAACAACCAATATTTAAAAGCATCTGTTTCAGTTTTACAATATATAGCCACAGTCATGGAATTTGCAGTAAGCAACCCGCAACAGTTTTCCCTGAAAAATAATGTAAGAGCATTTTTCAAGTTAGGGAAGCCGTCAGTACTTCGATCTGTATCTATATGACCATTATAATTGATTTCAGCAACTGAGATGTTAATTTTCTTCCTTTTATATAATATTTGCTGTGCAAGATCACTCACGGCAAGATATTCAGGGTTAACTTCTTCAATTGCGGGGCTATCTCTAGAAGCAATGGACTCACGGTAGAGCTTGTCTCCAAGTATTACAATATAATCAATATCACTTTTCGACCATTGACTTGGCTTGTCTGTATAGAACGCTACACAAGCTACAGCTGCTACAGCAGTGCATTGTTTTCCACGAGATTGTAAATCGAATCTTAAATCGGCTTGATGAAATGATCCATGTAGTATAGAAACGCCTTCACTTATATCAACGTATTTATTTTGTGGAGTTGATTGTAACTCCATATGCTCACCACCATTTACGGGGTCTTCAGAAATTTGAACTATTTCAGAAATGTCAATTATATTCTCAAAATGGGGTCTAATATCTCTATAGAGTATATTGTTTGACATTAACCAGGTTAGAGCTTGATACAACCTATTCATATCCACAACAAACTCTTGGGAACGTCGCAAGTTCTCGAGACTTTCCACAACCAGAACTAGACCTACTTGGTTTGGCGCAAGTGGCAGTTGTTCAGCGACTTCAACAACGTCTTTTGCAAACAAAGTAACTTGTCCCTTACACCAATCTTGACAGAAACGGTTTTGTAGCTTCATTATTTTAAGAAACGGTATAACACGGCATAAAAACCGTTCTTCAAGTTTCGTCAAATTAGCTAACTCTTGAGGTACAGTTGCGACCCTCATTTTATTCCAGAAAGCTACCGGCGGAATTTTTCGTTTCCTAATATTGTTTTGACAGCGAGAGCATGTTATGATATTACCCAGAGAAACCAATTCATCGGGTAAAAAAGTACTATATATTGCAGTATGTAAATTACAACGTTGTGGTGGATACAACGCTTTATTACAAACGGCACATGGAACGTTTGCAAAAATGTTAATAGCTTGATCAAAATCATTTACAGAAGATAAGTTCCTGCGGTTGCGACTAGCTTGTCGCAAAGCATCTAACCGAGTCGACCTGGATTCGTTAGATTCATTTAATAAACGCTCGTATTGCAAGCCAAGACGATGAGAACGTTGCTCCTCGGTCTCGTTTGTTAAACGTTCATAAATCAAACCAAGACGATAAGAGCGTTGCTCCTCGGTCTCGTTTGATAAACGTTGGTGTATCAAGCCAAGACGATGAGAACGTTGCTCCTCGGTCTCGTTTAATAAACGTTCGTGTATCAAGTCAAGACGATGAGAACGTTGCTCCTCGGTCTCGTTTAATAAACGTTCGTGTATCAAGTCAAGACGATGAGAACGTTGCTCCTCGGTCTCGTTTGATAAACGTTCGTGTATCAAGTCAAGACGATGAGAACGTTGCTCCTCGGTCTCGTTTGATAAACGTTCGTGTATCAAGTCAAGACGATGAGAACGTTGCTCCTCAGTCTCTTTTGATAAACGTTCGTGTATCAAGTCAAGGCGATGAGAACGTTGCTCTTCGGTCTCGTTTGATAAACGTTCGTGTATCAAGCCAAGACGACGAGAACGTTGCTCCTCGGTCTCGTTTGATAAACGCTTGTGAATCAAACTGAGTCGTTCAGCATGACTTTTTGGACTTTCATTAAGCCTTGATAAGTTCGTGTAAGCCCTCATCTGAGAAAGTCTACAGGCCCGCTGTTCATCACTCTCATTTAAAATTTTACTCGCATTTCTTTCCCTGCTTTCCTTTAAACGTTCTTCCCTCTCGTCACTACTTTCTGCTAAACGGCGCTGTCTCATTTGAGCAGCGCGTTTAGTAGGCCTACCCATATTATAAATATAAGGGTTAATAAACTTAAAAATACACTTACTTCCTACTAAAAAGTTAAAAATAAAATTAATTTTAAAAAAAAAACAAAAACCGACTTCAAAACTATAGCTATATGTACAAGCGTAAAACTAAAAACTAAAAAATAATTATTTTAATTATTTCAAAGCAAGAGCTTTAAACGACAATCAACACAAAATACTTAGATACTTATATATATCTATTTAATATATCTATTTAATATTTATATACAGTTCTTTTTGGAGTCGGTGCCAGCCAAACAAAAATAACCTTAAAAACCTGCCCAATTAATCTATTAATAAGTATAATGAATGCGAACGAAAGCTGATAATTGCAAAGAAGCGCACCAAAATTTTTATGCATTTAGCCACAACTATCAACGTCGTCTGCCCTCACGCGTCTGCCGCGTTCGGGTAGTTCACTCAGATCTATTCACTCCGCTGTCGCCCTACTCCGGTCACCCACCGCAGCGCGCGCCGCCGCGCGCCGTGTCGCCGCACGGTGGGCTGAAAATCGGCTTTCATAGACATAGCGATTTCAATTTGCAAGTGCCGGATTTTTTGCCGGATATCGCTTTTATTAGTTATTACTATATTCAAAAATGACACCAGAGTTAATTCTGCACCAAAACGAAGGAATTATAATTTTTTTAAGAAAAATTTGTATGGAGCTGGTATTAAAAAGTTAATTATCTCGTAAACAGCAAGGAAAACCGTAATATCCTTACAGGTGGTTATAGTACTAATTATTTATGATTTTTTGACATATGTCATATAACGGTTATCGCTGCTAATTTTTTTTTAAAAATCGTCAAAATATTTTTATTTATTTTTACATATGAAACGGTTCCTTTTAGTGTTTAAGTTGAGGAACACAGACTTTTAATAACACGTAACATAAAATAGCATCATCCTTATATTCCCGAAGGATTAGTCAGAGGTTTAGCGTACATCCACACTTACACAACTATGTTTGAGCTAGATACCTATGTATCAATACAAAATGAGTTTTAAAATTTGTAAAAACATATGTTTATTTGGTATTTTGGTACCAAGTAAGTGGTATTGTTTGTAACTGTCTGAAGTCTGAAAAGGTGATTAAATGATTGTTAATGATTTCTGATAAGTAAGCTAATTTGTTGATTAGTTGTGTTAAGAGTTCTAAGTTTTTTTTTGACGATTATAATGTTTTATTAGCTCATCTTTCAAAACTCTAATGAGGGTAGTTAACTAATTATCGACGTTTTGCAATAAAAGGGCTAAAATTTTAATTAATAATTTAGATTGATCACATCTGTGCAACTGCTAACACAATTTTTTTGCTCTGTGACTATAAAATCTTAAAATGGAAAGTTTAATCACCAGTTTAGATTTGTTTGTCTTCTAAAAAGTGAGAGTACTTCATTTAATCATGAAGTGAGCCTTTCTGCTTTACAGAGGTGGATGAAATCTAACCGATTCCTTGATAACTTCAGAAGACTGTACGGAAATTGGCTGCAAGCAAATATTAATTGGCCAAGTTGTGTGCAAACTTTAGTTAATCTAGAATGAATTGTTGATGAGATACCAAGAGCACAATCAGACTTTCAATTAAAGCCATCATCATCCGTTGGAACAATGACAAAAAGGTCTCGAAAACCATTCGAAGATTTGGAAAGTAAACAGAAAAAGAGAAGATCTGATGATCATACAGGCGAAGACTCCAGTGAATTGGCATATGCAGCTACAGCGCGTTTAAAAGAAGGGCATGAGGATATGGCATCTGTGATCGAATACATGTTGAAAAAGCCTGAAGCAGTTATTAAAATTAAAGAAACGCTTAAGACATCAGTAAAAACAGTCATATTTAGAGCAGAGAAAGCGCTGGATTGCTCCTTTCACTAAAACTGTCAAAGTGGCAATATATTACTTTGCGAGAGGCTGCCATTCGGGAAGGTGCTATGGATCCATCCTACTATAAAGTGCAACAAACTAAGCTTGATTGCTACCCCCCAAAGCATTCAGTGTCAGTTACGGATTCCTCGGCTAGGATTACACTTTAAGCTTTACTTGACATCACGGTGACGAGGATCCTTCAAAGTCTTTCTGACAATGCCGATGTGCAAAATAAGCAGCTAAAGCGTATATCCAAGTGGGGATTTGATGGTGCTTCCAACCAAAGCCGATACAAGCAGAAAATGGAGGGTGAGCAAGATGATGCAAGCATTTTCATGACCTCCTTGGTGCCACTAAAACTGACAGATGGAGATAATACTGTATGAACCGAAAACCATGCTCAACTTTGTATTGACGCCCAGTTCAGTTAACTTTTGTAAAGGAGAGCGAAGCAGTTGTCATCGGTCTCAAAAAACAAATGGATGATGAAATTCGGGCCTTTATCCCCACAGAGTGCAGTACATAATAATAACATGGTGACTCATCAACTAATTATGACAGTGATCGACACCAAAGTCTGCACGTACCTTTCTGATGCCAGATCAAATCCATCGTGCTACCTGTGCTTAGTAAAACCTACGGGAATGAACCGCTTAGATGTTGTAACATCAAAGACTGTGTGTGCTGACATATACAAATTTGGCTTATCATCCCTACACGCACGTATAAATTGTATGGAATGTCTGTTACATATTGCGTATAGGCTCGACTTCAAACGGTGAGCAGCGAGAAGTAATGAAATAAAAAATGTATTCAAAATAAATTCAAGTTCAGCTCAATCTGGTGATTGATGTTGTGAAACAAGGCTCGGGAACTACCAATGGCGTGAATACCGCTAGAAAGTTTTTCGAGTATCCCAATAAAACTGCAGCTATTACCGGGTTGGACGAAGATCTTATTAAAATATTTGCAAGCGATAACATTTGGCGAGAAGATCGAGATTGATAGGCGAGAATAAAATTTAAAGATTTTGCCCGCAAAACAGCAGAAAAGTATGTGGAATTGTATGACTGGTACTACATGTCGTCAACCGTACATAAATTATTAATACACGAGGCTGATATAATCGAGAAAACTTATATTGTGCAATTTCGGACTCTCTTGGAAGAAGCCTCAGAGTCTCGAAACAGAGATTTTAGGAGGTTCCGGGAATATCATTTGCGGAAAAGAAGTAGGCAAGATTCTAATCAAGATATCTTAAATATGCTTGTTGTTTCTTCGGATCCTTTCCTAAGTGCACAAAGGCCTAAGCGAGATGCCAAGAGAAAGCAGAGCTTTTTTGCTGAAACTCTCGCAAAAATTCAGTTTCAGGTCGAACTGAAAACTCGAACTCACTTTGAGTTCGAGTTTTTAGATATATCCAATCTAGATTCTGACTCAGAATTGGAGTCCGAGAACGACAGTGATAAGGAAAATGTATAATATTTGTTTTTTTTTTTCTATTTTTGCTATTTTTTAAAATATTTTTCTTGTTTTATATATTTTTAATATTTGGGTAAATAACATTCTTCATAATTAACAATGTTCTTAATTAAGTCACTAAAAGGAACCGTTTCATATGTAAAAATAAATAAAAATATTTTGACGATTTTTAAAAAAAAATTAGCAGCGATAACCGTTATATGACATATGTCAAAAAATCATAAATAATTAGTACTATAACCACCTGTAAGGATATTACGGTTTTCCTTGCTGTTTACGAGATAATTAACTTTTTAATACCAGCTCCATACAAATTTTTCTTAAAAAAATTATAATTCCTTCGTTTTGGTGCAGAATTAACTCTGGTGTCATTTTTGAATATAGTAATAACTAATAGAAGCGATATCCGGCAAAAAATCCGGCACTTGCAAATTGAAATCGCTATGTCTATGAAAGCCGATTTTCAGCCCACCGTGCGCCGCTCCGTACCGTTCGAAAGTTTGTTGCAAAGGTAGGATTAAACTATACTGTCCTACCTGGCTGGCACCGACTCCAAAAAGAACTGTATATAAATATTAAATAGATATATTAAATAGATATATATAAGTATCTAAGTATTTTGTGTTGATTGTCGTTTAAAGCTCTTGCTTTGAAATAATTAAAATAATTATTTTTTAGTTTTTAGTTTTACGCTTGTACATATAGCTATAGTTTTGAAGTCGGTTTTTGTTTTTTTTTTTTAATAAAAAAAGCTTACTAGCAATGTGGGTCGCACATTACTAGTATTCTTGTTAACCCCTCGTACTAAGCTTAATGCTTGTGTTACGAGTGGGTTCACGTCGGTAGTGTAATGGGCCCACCCATTGCACTACTGACGTAGTTGGAACCGGCAACCACATGATCGCAAGTCCGACGCCCTAGCTATTAGGCTACCGCCGCTTTTATTATTCGCAATTTGATACAAACCTACGTCCCAATTAGTTCGCCGTTCACTGCCTGAGGTAATATTTTTCTTACGATACAGTAAGATAAAAAGATAAACATTCCACTCAGGTACCTTCTCGTTCCAAGAGTATCAACTCTAAGAAACTTCGCAAAAGCTTGTGGAAGTCAGCGCTGTACGCTTCGCGAACTCTTCGAAGACGTGACAAATTTCAAAATATGCTTCAATAACTTATACTCGTACAATGTGCAGTAGAAAGGCTAAATAAAACATTACACCAACACGCCTACAGGCTCAAAGAGTTAGGTAGAGGTGTAAGTATGTACTTATTACATAAATTTAAAGAAAAAAAATTCAAGTGATGCAATGGTAACAGTTCAATTTAAGGCTGAGTATCTCGCATTGGGCGCCAAATTATCGACGTGAAATTTGCGAAGAACCAAAAAAAATAATTGGCGCAAGATGAAGGCTCAAAGAGAGATTCGCCTTAAATGATACGGATAAGGTCCTGATTCTTTGATTGCATTGCTTCTATTTATTTAGGAAATTTTCCAGCAGTTACAAAGATTGAATCAATATCTAGAAAATACTTTTTATAAATAATAAGTATAATATAATACCTATACTTCAATTACCTATTACAGAAGATAAGTGAAAAATTGACGTATTTTTTCAGTAAAAAAAATTCTTAGCCAATAATATTTTTGCTAATTAATTTCTTACAATATTCACCATCATCTCTAGCATTAAAATCTTACTATTTATTGTGCAAATTCTAAAGCTGTAATTCTCGTTCAAAATTATTCTATAATACCTAAAAACTATAATGTTTTTCCTACATTTATAATTTATTTGTGAAGATTTGTAATTGGCACTAGCAAATAATCCTTATTTGTATATTTTTATAATAAATAAATAATAAATAAAATAACAGAGAAAACTCACTAAATATCAAACTTGGAAACGAATTATTGTCTAATAAAGAGCATTAGTTGCTAACTTAACCGCTATAATTAACTCTACTAAAAGAGAATTTACGAAAAAAGTTTTCTTGCGAAGCTTAAAAAAAAAGATCCAATTACTTTCTGCGGATGAAAAAGGCAGTTTCTTGTAATTCCGGAAAGCCATACAATGTACCGTGCTTTTAACTTCATTATTTAATTATTTTTTTATAAGATAATTATTTTATTTTTTTATAATATAAGTCAAGACGACCTTCATTTTTTTAATTGCAATATAATATACCTATATCCGGATATTGTTGGCATATTGGTAACCTCTGGAAGCAAAGAGTGATTGATCAGTGAGGTTAAACGACACTTACCAAAGGCAAGTCTGTTGATGGGTGACCATTCATATCTCACCTAGATCTTAATAAAGTACTTTAATACAGCAGTGCAGTGCGGATTATATCTATCAGAAATATTTATGTAGGAGTTGGACCCGACAGATCGTGTCCAGACGAAACGCCAATTGTAAATCTAAACCATCCCTGTATTAGAGCACACAAAACAAAAAATATTACTCAAATCAGTCAAACGTTAATTTTTGTTTACCCGAAGGCCGAAAGTAGTTTGTTCAGAATCAGTAACAGAATCGATTGCAATGGTTTTTAGCATAATTATGTTATATTTATAATTTGAAAAATATTCAAGTTGGACGGACACCCATTTTTATTGCGAAAATCGGCGCAAGAAACACCGAACGGGGAGGTCAATCACTCGCCTGCGCCGCCTGGAGCCCTCTTCGTACTCACTCCCGCAAATTAGGTAAATTGGTAAATTAGGACAAACTTTCGAGCTCGATTTTTTTCTTACTTTTAAAATCAAATTAAAGTTAGGGTGTTTCGGTTTTAGTGTAAACGAAAATTAACGTTGTATAAGAGAAGAAGAAGATTTGAATAGCGCATCAAAAAGTCGAGACAAAATTACGACTTTCGTCGCGACGAAATTATTATTGTAATATTAGATCTTATAGTAAAATTTATTTGAAACTCAGTTCAGTAAACTTACATCTTCAGACGTAGGTTATAAGAAATTAACATTAGAAATATTAATAAAATGAATATGGGTATCAAATAAAATAGATATCGTCTAATTCAGACTTAAAAAAATCAAATCATTTATGCCTTTGCAAACATGGGTATAAAATATAGATATTGTAACAGTTTTAGGTTCTCCATATTAGATGTGCATGCAAATTGTACAGTTCAGTCATTTTTAATTTATCTAAACAAATGTATGATCATTATACTTAGCATACATCGTCATCACAGTCAATTATAAATAGAATATCAAATTATAAAATGTAAAGTAATATAAAAATACGATAATGTTCAACTGAATGCTAGGAAATATCAGTAAGTTGTCATACAGTAACTTTAGAGGTGACGAAGGCTATATCAAGGCAGGAAGGTAGGTAGGTAGGTAAATGACTGGCCGTAAGGATTTCCTTCTGAATATTCCTTCACACTGTAATATACCTTTTCATTTTAGAATTCTTTTAGTTTACGCTTAAAAAAATCTAGGTCTCCTATTTCTGTAATGTAACAGGGTAATTTATTATATATTTTGACAGTGATACAGTATACACTTCTACTCCTTAAAGATGACCTACTTGGTATATTACGGATCTTGTGTTTTTATCTAGTACTATTCAAAGTGTCAAACATTTGAATATTATTCTTAACAAAGATAGCTAGATCGAATAGATAGCTAGATCGAATTTTTCTTTCACTAGGAATTTTCTTTATTTAGAAAATCCATATACATACATACATACACTCACGCCTTTTTCCCACAGGGGTAGGCAGAAACTATGGACTGCCACTTGCTACGACTCTTGCATATCTCTTTCGCTTCTTCCACATTCATACATCTTTTCATACACACGCGCCGGTTGCGAGTACTACGCACCTGACCTTTTTGGAGATCCATATCTTTGTGAATATTTCGCAATATTTAATGCTAAAAAATAATAATAAAAAAAATAAGCATAATACGGTTAGGCAACATCGTTCGATATTGAACTACCTGTAAAGGCAGTCGTGTTGGGTGAAAGACATAGTAATGTCTTCAATAGATGGTGCTGACGTCGCCTCAAGACGTAGAAGGTGGAAGAGAAATTCGACATCACAGGCAGTGGTCTCGGTAGCTTAGTTGGCAAAGCGTCTGGTGTACTTAACCAGAGAGACGCAGATTCAAACCCTGCCTGAGATCGAAGTTTTCTTTCACTAGGAATTTTCTTTAATTAGAAAATCCATATCTTTGTGAAAGATACCTCATAAATATATTAACTTGGAAGTGTAAGAATATTTAATTTAAAATAACATTTTAATTTTATTATCAGTCTCACACAGACACAACCTTATAATACCCCGTCGTTTTTGCGTCAGGGGTTAAAAAAGATGATCTAACCAATATTTTTGTGTGCATTGATTGTGCACTCCACAGACTTCTGTACCTACGAAAGCTCTGACAAGCAATGCTTGTTACAACATCGTTAGCTTTCATCCGCTACTTTTTGTAACAAACTTGCCACTGTTTTGTGTTGTTTTAGTGGAATTTCAAGCAGTTCGTACATTATTCTTTGGTTAACAAGTTACACAGTCATAAAAAGGGTTGAGAAAATGCAATAATCATAAATTAATCTTAAATGAGAGTTGGTGCCTTTAATTTGGTAGGATCTTTTGTTTTCACCACCGACTTCCTAAACTGTTTTCGACATAACATTTTTTTTATTATTTTAAGGCAGTTTTACTTTTTTTTAAATAAAAGTACCTACATTTAGTTCTAAATTTTGAGTATCGAAGAGTTCCAAGTAGGTAGATACTAGAGGTAAAAACCTCTGTTCACGATGTCATCGTTTTCCAAACAGTAGGTACATGATATTGTTGTTTTCTAAATTTTGAGCGATTAAGCATTTTAATTACAGAAAGAGACAGCACATACTATAGCACATTATGACGTCAAACCGTTCGTGCGCCATACAAATTCTATACTAACAGTTTTTTGGGAAAGTACAGAGATACCATTTATATCCCTTTCTAAAAACTTTAAAAGTTTATGACTTAGAAATGTATGAGTCGATTCCAAATTTTTTTTCGGTGTACGAATTTTGAGCGTACTTGGATGAGAGTGGCAAGGGACCGTGGTGGATGGCACAAAATTGGGAAGGCCTTTACCCAGCAGTGTTCAATAACAATGTTATTTTTAAGTTACCCATTACACTCGTTATTCTCGTCAACTTCCCTATAACCGTTGACTGAAATTACTCGCTCACTATCTTGAGTCGCTCAGTAAACAACGTAGGTACCTACTCAGTGAACCGACAACCTGATTGATTTGCCTTCCGCAACTGATAATGTACCTGTTGAACCACGTACAATCCAATCTACCTTGTTTGTGTATATTGATTCAATTTTAAGTGTTCAATAAACGTGTGTATGAATTGACCTGAAATTTAATTGAGCTGAAAAGTGTACCTGATGTTTGTTTGTTTTCATTTCTGATGTATCTTTTTTTTTTTAATACGTTGCCAAAAGCCAATTACATAGGTAGGAGGTAAAATATAAAATATTCTTAATTTTATTTTTTTTACTTTGAACTTTTTATTACTTTACTTTTATATTTTGAACAAACTCAAAACATGCACAAAGACCCAAATTCGGAACAACATTCTGTATTTACAAAAAAACTATATTATATCCATCTTAGGAGAGGCGTGCGTCCGGCAGTGAACGAGTATAGGTTGATGATGATGATGATGATGACATGTGCAGACACCGAATGCTAAACCATTCCAAAATGAGTCGAGACTTTTTACATATTCCCAAAAGGCTTAGGCGGTAGTGTACTTAACTTATACATATAGGTACCCACAGCTCGCCGGTATGTTTAGGTTCCATTTAATAGGGGGCGAGACTATTCCCATTAACCGGGCACAAAATCAAATTCCGAGCTGCTACTGAGAATTTTCTAGAAAAACCTAATAACACTTTTCACAGAAAAACAGAAAAACCTAGTAACACTTTTCTCGACCTGGAAATTGAACCCAGGGAAACTGAAACTAGTGTAGCAGTCGCGCTTCGAAGTACTAGGCTCATAAAGAAGGCAAATTCCTATTTTTATCCATTCATAATTCAGCAAGAAATATTTTTCAATAAATACATTGAATTGCAATAACAATTATTTATATAAGCGCAACAAAGCATCCCAACAAAAGAACGTCCAAAAATTCTCAAGAGTCATTCCAATCTAATTGAGATATCCATTAAAAACCTCTCTAAACATCATTCATTCATTCATTCACTCATTCCAATTGTGAATTCGAGAGAAGCCGGGGACTCCCAGTATAATTACATTCCACACAAATGCTGGGATTGGAATGAATGCCTGTTCAAATGTTTGCCCAACAGCTTGCCCATTCAAGGAGATTGATTGCACGCCGGTAAATTATAATGTGTTTGTCGATTAGGTATGTGTTATATTGCGTTGAAAGTTTTTAAGATTGAAACAACTGACAGAGCAGCTTGAAAGGGAAGAAGGGAGCGTAGCTCACTGCGTAGCAGTGCGTCGAACCGAACTAGAGAAAAGAACAGAATCGTCACTCGGTGGTATGTGTGGTCAAATATAACATACCATCACGCCTGTATTGCCCGTAGTGTTAGGCAGAGGTATATTAATGTACCTACACCCACACTTCGCCGGTATATTCATGTCCCATGTAATAGCGACCTATTACCATTAACCGGGCTCAAATCCAGACCGAGCTGCTACTGGGGATTTCATAGAAAAACCCAATACAATTTGCTCGACCTGGGGATCGAACCCAGAACCTCTAGCGTAGCATTCGTGGTTAAGACCACTGAGGCAATCAAACATAAGTATAGCAGATTCTAATATAGGTACTTCCAAAAACCCGTGAGATATCGTTTAAAATACACTAATTGATTTCGTATATACCACACACACATTAGGTCATTAAAAACCTATTCCAATGCATTACAATACTATGACATTTCAAATCACTGTATGAATTCTGAATTGCGAAGCTTAAGGATAAGAGTCTACAACAAAACATTTGAGTAAAACAAATTAAAATTTCAATTTCATCTCGAACAAAATGAACAATAAATTCCAGATTATTATTTCAATCTGAAATATAATTTTAATCCTGCAAATATTAATACTCTATCTGAAATATTATGCGAACGCCTATTCTACGAGTCAGGGATATTTAATGACATTTCTGAATAAATAGATAACTACAGGATGGAATAACGAATATATTTCGAATAATATTTATTTCTGTTAATGTTTTGAATGGAATGGATAAGATGGATCCCACAATTCAATATAATTATATAGTTAGGAGATTGAAGAAGTTTTTAATACCCGCCTATTCTTAAAGTGAACTTAACATTCGCTCACTTTTGGAAGCTTGGGAGCTGAGAGGCGATATGGACGTCATGTCAGACACTTGTCCGCTAGTAATTGTTATAGTGACGTCAAATCTCTATCCGATCATTACGTGTAATTATTGTGTTTGATGTTATCCTGACTCTGTAAATTGTTACTTTGGCCACGCTCTACGTCATAATTTCTATTTATATATACAATTTTGACTAACATCCACGATAAAATTATCTTGACCAATCTAAGCTTGCAAGGCGGACCATTTGATCCGACTACCGAAATTTGTTCCATTAAAACTCGCGTTTTTCCCAGCGTGCAGTGATCAAAAATATTACTTCACAACAATTGCAGCAGACAAAAAACAGCCTCATTTTAACCCAAATAACTCCTACTTTTACGTGCTTTCACATAACGCCTTTAATATTCCATACCTCGGGGCTAGATAAAAACGTTTAGAATGCTCACTGTTTGCGATGTGAGTACATTTTTGTCCCCTGCAAGCACCTAGGAAGTTCAACAATAGTTTTGCACGACAAAATTTCCATGTAGACTTCAAAAATGTGTAAAAACTACCTTTGGATTTTTGCGATGGGTCCCTTATATTTATATTAAAAGAAATTTTAGCAAACTCACTACCTATCACACTATTACAGAAGCAAGCGCGGATGGGGATCGTATGATCCATCGGGTCAAATTCTTCGGATCGAACAATTTTGTTGGAGGTTTCTAGAAAATATAACATAGCATACCATCACACCTGTTTTCTCCGATGGTAGCAGAAATGTATTAATGTACACCCATATTTTGCCGGTATGTTTAGGTCCCATGTAATAGGGGGCGAGCCTATTGCACACAGTTCCAAACTCCGAGCTACTACTGAGAATATCATATAAAAACCCAATAACACTTTGCTCTACCTGCGTATCGAACCCAGGACCTCTAGCATAGCAGTCGCACTTAGGACTTCACAACAAGTTTTAACAATTAAACATCTCTCAGACCTCCCACATGGTTTTCACTACCGTTGTTAGTATCCCATTTATTCTCATTTTCTTTCTTTCTTTTTGCCATCCTTTGTAAGTTTCCTGATATCACCTTTATGCATCACCTATGCAAAATTCTATAGAAAGGTTGTCAGTGAATGAATGAATGAACATAAACGAATGAATGAATGACAGCACCCACGCACCTGTCTGGAATGTTTTTGTTTAGGACCCATTTTATTTCGCTTCTATATTCGAATTCATCCATTTTATTAATCTCAATTTTCGACGATGTCAATTCGGGCGTCAGCTGTTTTGTGAATAGAGCGAGTTAATTGAACACAGTTTAAGCTTTATCCCGATTACCAGTTCAACGAATTTTGTGATAAATTTAAACTGTGCAATAAGTCGAAAATGATAGGTACAGGGCCGGATTTAGCCATGTAGAAGACTCTAGATAATACGATTCTTGAGAAACGCCTATTGCTTTCTACCTTCCTTCAAAACTTCATACACTGTCTCAAGCCGCGGAGCGCTTTAAGCGACATGGGGCCTGTAGTTGTTACCTATTTTGGCCTTAAGGTAAGTCCAACCCTGGGTTGGTACATTATTTAACTAAAGAGTTTAATTTTGTTTAAAGAAATATTCGTTTTAATATTTTTTTATTTTAAGATTTTATAACAATTTTCAGGCTTGCGATAATCTTATTTCTGCCGTATCCTCGGGAATTTCCCAAGTGGGTCTAGGTGTGCCTCTCCCTCTAGCCCAAGAATGGATTAGGCATGTAGGCATGATTCTTCAAATGCTCGGAAGAAGCAAAGGTTATATTTTTATTTTAGATATGGGCTTTGTTGCCTGAAATAAATAAATAAAAATTAAAAAGGCAACGAAACCCAGTACCTACGCAAGAAAAGTGTGGTTTTAAGTAGGTATGAGATATCCCGCCGTCTCATAGCAATAAAATGAGTTTTTTGAGATTAGTATCTTCTTATTATATTTGGACCGACTGCCTCATTAGTCTAGTGGTCCTAAACGCGACTGATACGATAGAGGTCCTGGGTTCGATCCCAGGTCAAGCAAAGTCCTATTGGGTTTTTCTATGAAATTCTCAGTAGCAGCTCGGAGTCAGGATTTGTGCCCGGTTAACGGCTCGCCCCCTATTACATGGGACCTGAATATACCGGCAAAGTGTGGGAGTACATTAGTACACCACTGCCTTACCCTTCGGGGAACACAGGCGTGATGGTATGTTTTATGACAGTTTTAAATCTTTTAGAAAAGTCAAATCCAGTATACTATTACGAAAGATTAACCGTTCTTACGTTCTCCTAAACCCCTAACCTAACCCTAAAATCTTACAGCGCCGGTAACAATGCAAATGCTGTCGCTTCCACCCGAGCTAAAGGTATCAGTGTTTGCAATAAACACATATTAATATCCAGGTGTTGCCAACATTCTGTTTTATTTTATTACAGGTTAACAAAAAGGCTACGTTCGCCTCAAATTATTGTGCGTTTTGTTTCGTAATGAAACGTACTTCTATTGATGTTATTTATTTAAATTTGAAGCGGCGGTTGCCTAATGGCTGGGGCATCGGACTTGCGATCATGTGGTTGCCGGTTCGAAACCCACCCATTGCACTACCGACGTGAACCCACTTGTAACACAAGTGTAAGTTAAATAGCTTAGCACGAGGGGTTAACAAGATTACTAGTAATGTGTGACCCCATTGCTAGTAAGCTTTTTTTCCAAAAAAAAAACTCAGTTGTTAACGAATACAACATTTCTTAAACGTAAAACTTATTCATGATTTAATAATTTAATTGATTACCAAACTCGATACCAATATTCATGGAACACTTATATTTGCCTTAGGTGGAAATCGAACCCACGACACCCCGCTCAACGATAGTGCAAGGTGATCTTAACCGGTACCCCAAAGGTGCACCTAGTAATTAATTATATCTTTGACTCTGACTTTTCGAAGTCAAGTGCGTATCACGCGCTTAAACGCTAAAGCAAACATCGTGAGGAAACCTGCATGCCTGATAGATTTTATCGACAGCGTGTGAAGTCTGCCAACCCGCAGTACACCTTAAACTTAAAAAAAAACTCGTGAGAGGAGACCTGTGCCCAGCAGTGGGACAATATTATTAAACGGGTTGCTGACGATGATATGTTTCGTTACCTACAATAAGGTTGGGCATTACAGTTTTTGTAATACGTTTTTGGTTTCATTCTATAACTATTCCTACACATTCGAGACTACAAATTTTCAAGCAAAGAGGAAAGCATGATGCGGCAGAGCCCTGCACATTCACAATCAATGTTTCAGTGTTTGCTTTGTCAATGGTACGGGTTGAGTAAGGCTAGGTCCGACAGGTAGTGGGTATCAATTTATAAAAATAATTTTCGGAAAGATTTTAATTAGAAATGTATTAGTTACTGCCTCATTAATCTAGTAGTTCTCCAAACGGTTACAGTGGTGAATTGGAAGAAGAAGAAAGAAAAAAATATTTATTGACACATTCCCGGATAATAGACACAATAACAATAAAAAAACATTGCATTTAAACAATGCATTGTGTGCCCAATGGCCCAGTTCAGCTTAAAGCCAACTCAAAACTCAAAACACTGGTAAGCTTCATGGCGCTTGTTTTCAAATGGACCCAAAAGTGAGTATCACGGATAAAAACTAGTGTTTTCATGCAGAAATTGCATGTGCGTATAATAACATAAATAAATGAGATTGTTATAATATTGTTTTTGTTATCCCTACATTTTGCTATGTAATAGATAATGGAGAGGAGCTTTTTCCCAGTCTCCGGGGACAATATTATATCAACTACTTAATTTTGCGTTACCTGATCTTGATACCGAACCCAAATGGTGCTCTACGACCAGTTGTTTGGCCAAGACCAATAACCTACCAAGGCAATAATTTGAAGTTTAATCGCTAATTCCTTTCTGTTTTACCTAAGCCTTATGCGCCTGCAGGGAAGAATTTTTATAGTAAGCTGTGCATTTACATAGCTTGTCCATTCACGTTAGGTACCTATAGTTATGTAAGTATACATATGATAGGTTGTTAATACCAAAGTATGTAGTGTTTTTCTCCAACCTATGGAAATGTCTCCTAAATCCAAAATATGCTTTCACATTATAAGTAAATGACGACAAGCTACATTTAAAATTACGGAATTGATATTTTTTTGCTTCGGAGTTAAGAAAATTACAATTCGTTTTTTTTTAAGGGGATTACTCGGCGAACAACCAGGCGTGCCACCTGATGATAAGTAGTCATCACCACCGTAACCAGTCCAAGGTACTATTAACTAGCAAAATCAGTCAAAAGTAGTCTTTAACCTATGCTTTAGACAATAATACTTTAAACTAAAATAACAATCAAAAGTAGTTTTGCCCAATGGAGCTGGTTAAAAGTTCTTTTGACTATTTGGAGCCGATTAGCCGCCATATTTCAAAATTTAAAGTTCGCCGCAAAATTCTAAATATAGATATCGGTTAGGTTAGGTTAGAACTGTGACCACACAACGCACGAGCCGAGCGAGCGAAACGAGCGGTGCCGTGGGAGCGGCCGGCGAGTGCCAGCACCAAATTAATTTCATTTAATAAACAAAAACACTACAGTTCACCTATTTTATTACTTTGCCCAAGTTAGGGTGGGCATTAGTCATACTGGCCGGGAAAAGTGATTAATCATGCTGTTTTAATCACGTTGCCATTATTAATAGTGCCCGGACTTATCAAATTGCCCGTAACATATCTACATATACTTTTGATTAAGGATTTATTCACCATACTAAACTTCTACTCACATTAGCAGAGTAGGTAATATGAGACCTACCTACCCCGGTCAAACAAAAGCTAAGACCCCAATACACGAACACCAAAATTCACAGAGCCCAATTTTGGTCTGTCATTTCCAGTCACTGCAGCAACTAATATACGCTTGCTAACACAAAGTGTGGGCTTGTAAAGTCTTTGATACCCAAACTCGCTCTGTACACAAACACGACGACTCATTAGCACGTCGACACGCTCGTGACACGACGTCGGTATTAAAAACTGACAACGTGTTAGTGATGGGTACACGAACCTTATAAAGCGTCATAGTAGCTTAAAACATTTATAATAGTGTATGAATGCCTCATTAGTCTTGTGGTCCTAATCGCGACTGCTACGCTAGAGGACCTGGGTTTGATTCCCAGGTGGAGCAGTTTTATTGGATTTTTCTATGAAATTCTCAATAGCAACTCAGAGTCTGGATTTGTGCCCGGTTAATGGCAATAGGCTCGCCCCCTATTACATGGGACCGAAACATAAATACACATACACCGGCGAAGTGTACCAAGGAATACAGGCGTGATGGTATGTTAATGACAATGTATTATAATCAGGGTGGTATTTAATACTAAAACTGTAAATCCCCTTTTTCAATCAAAATATTCGTAATTGCCACCAAGAATACTGAATTGCACAATAAATTTGCTCATCAAATAAATCAATTATACTATACTGTTAGATCTTAAAAGCTTAACTGTTTTACTGAATGACTAGTTTTTACGAAAAAGCAAATAAGTCCTAGCAATTTACTCAATACTTTATTTCTGTAATATAATCTTCTAAATACAATTTTGCAAATCAACATTTTCGATTTAATTTCGTAGGTATAGCGCCAGTGTATTTTTGAGGATTACTGTATGAAACTAATAATACAAAGCACCGGTTTATATTAAACTTGGTAGTATTTGGTGTGAGCCACGAACTCAGTTTACACAAAGAAACATAACTACTGTTTAGCACTTTGACACCGTCACTACGTTGGTATTCTTTTTAATACCGCGACGTCGTGACGGACAGCGTGATAGTGACAGGTACACGAGATTGGAAGCACCGGTAATATTGTACTCTATAGTAAGCATGGAAGGAAATATTCTTCTAGTGATATTATTATGTTCCTGACAAGATACTATACGAGACACAATAAAAAAAATAATTGATAAATAAATAAAGCACATTTTTTCTCATTTTACCATCGTTTCAAATCCAGATAGAACGTTTTATAATTATATAAGTATTATTTACGCAATGCCAATCCCTAAGATATGAGCTATGCTCAGTTTGCGACTTAGCGGTAATGTTGTTATGTTACTAGTGATTAAAAAAAATGTATGTAATGGATAAAAAAAGACAATTACGGTTGACTTAGCTAATTTTGTAAACGAATTCTCTGAAACAGTTAAAAAATGTGTATAAATTATTCAAATAATGAAGTGCTTCTTAATCCTGCAGTTCTATGTATAATATAATAAATAAAAGCTTCTAACGCGAGTGGAGTTCATAACGAAAATATAATAAAAATACTGTTCGTATTTACAGCATTTTATAAAGGTCGTCTACCTGCACCTTTACTTAACCACCGATGTTGCAGTACCGATGTTTATTTGAACTTTGTTCGCTCCGAACTTGTTTTACATGGCAATGTTTTTGTGTTTTAACCAGTAAAACTCCGGTCACAACTCATATATTGATTAATTTTGTTTGATAAAAACAGAGAAATACGATACCGCTTTGCAGTGCAATAGAAACACAGTTTCAAGCCATTGCAGCGGTTTTTTGGGAGATTCAATTATGCTTTATTTAGTAATTCAAAAGTTGTGACGACACGAGCCGATATAGGGCGCTCTCTGTCTACCATAAACTGAAAACGACTACTTACTATTAGGTGGCTCATCTCCTTGTTTTTTGATCTGGTAGTTTGCCGGAAATAGCCCATAAAAAATATATCATAGAGTAGGTACTTATCTGTCTCCGTTAAGACAATACTAAACCTTAATTTGATCCAACCTTCACCCTCAACAGGTTCTGTAGTCGGCAAATCGCTTATTTCCCGTATTTTCATTTAATTTCCTTAAGACGGAAACTCGAGCATCGATACACGCACACATACATACATAGATATATACACACCCATACATAGGTACATACAATTTCCTGAATACAATGAACATACGCCTTATAGAATTGGTTTAAGATAGGTTATATACCATGATTACGAAATTCAATGCGGAGTCAAGAGTTTATACCTACATACAAATACTTGTTTATTTGAAATGATTAACTAAACAAAAGGCTTATCTACTAATTTGTGGATAACAATAGGAAATGTTGATCAAAAAACAATCCAAATTTTATCTTGTTTTTTTTTATTAGACTTTTAGATGGTTCACGCATTAAAATAGTGTAACAACTTAAAAAAGTTAAAATTTTCAGGAGAAACAACAATTTTTTTCGAATCGATTACCTTGCATTTTACAATCTTATATTTAAAATTCTCGTGTCACAATGTTAGTAACCATACTCCTCCGAAACGGCTTGACCGATTTTTATGAAATTTTATATGCTTATACAATTTTTTTTTCATGAAACGTAGTCTCCACGCGGGAGCCGCGGACGGACAGCTAGTAATATATAGTATAGATGTTATATAGTGCAGTGATAGCCTTGTAATATGAAGTCAAAGTCTTGAGTTCGAATCCAGGGCACGCACTTCTGTCGTTTCGATTTGTCATGTGCGTATTAATAATTAATTATCACGCGCTTAAACGTGAAGAAAAACATCGTGAGGAAACCTGCATGCCTGAGAGATTTTCTTGACGGCATGTGAAGTTTGGCAACCCGCAGTTGGCTAGCGTGCTGGACTATAGCCTAATTCCTCTCGTTCTGAGAGGAGACCCGTGCCCAGCAGTGGGACAATGTAATGGGTTGATGATGATGATGATACCTACACGTGACTATAACATCATTCTGTAAGTAAATTACAGGATGTTGTTTTAGTAACGCGATCGCCCAAATAGCAAATAGTACTTGTAATTGTTTGTCGACGCAAATGGCCTCGGCATTGGATCTGCTTGAATCAATATTGAATTTGGTTTGTATATGTATCTACATAAGTTTGTGGTTCGTTTGCAAGCCTTAGGGGACACAATTTTGTGGAGAAGATCCCTTATTCTATCATTTCCGCAGGAATATATTATTTATTTATTTTGCGTGACTGCTACGCTAGAGATCCTGGGTTGAATTCCCGGGGAGAGCAAAGTGTTATTGGGTTTTTCTATGAAATTCTCAGTAGCAGCTCGGAGTTTGGGTTTGTGCCCGGTTAATGGCAATAGTTTCGCCCCGAACCGTGATTGTACATTAATACACTTCTGCCTAACTCTTCTGGGAAAACAGGCGTGATGGTATGTTATGTTGTGTATAACAAATCCGATTCTATTATCTGAGTAAGGTCCCTATTAGGTACATAGGAGACGCCATCACGCCACCGCTACGGCTGCACAATCACTTTTTTATCGTACCGGTTTCTAACACTTACGCGAATATTAGACATTGAAATAAAACTACATTTTACGGATTTTATCGCGTTATATTGATATTTTTAATTCCTGACGTTTCGGATACTTTACAGCATCCATGGTCACGGGTAGACTGAGGTGTTGGTCGTCCTAATGTCAAAATTATCAACAGCTACCCTACATTTTGGTGATTATTACTTGTTCCGGTCACGCAGAATGAGCTCACCGTATCCTTAGGTCTCGCAGTCATAGATTTTAAGTTTTTTTTTTTTTTAATTTCTTTAGTAACAAATTGCAGCGCCCTTACAGGGTTTCATATTGATACTGATGTGTATTTTGTAAAAACCTATGTACATATGAAAGCAATAAAGATTTGAATTTAAATTTGATTATTGAACTAAGCAGACTTGAGAACTCGACAAACAATCAAAACGCCACACAACTAAGCTATTAGCCTCTGAAGTCAACTACCTTTATAACTTTATGACATATCTTGTTAACTGTTTACAACTTCCATTCCTCTATCCACATAGACATAGATAGTTTACAGAAACTCCTAAGAGCATTCACACACACAAACTGACAAACTGCATAGTTTGAAAGTTCTAACGTCAGTTCACTTAATTCGAGCTAGGCGTTTGAAGTTGTGCTGTACCAATACCCGGAGGAAGTCACATATGGCATATTAACGCAGTTGTTACCTAATTTGAATTGATGTCAAAACAATTCCCTTGTTCCCTTCCAATTGTGAATCGATAACAGTTATAGGTACAAAAAAACGGACGTTCCCGTACCTCATAAAAAGTTATGGTAACATAGAATGTATGATGCGCACAGATTACAAGAATACAGGTTTATTTTTATTTTATCTAATAAAGCTGAAGTTCGTTTGTCTGAACCCGCTTATCCTTGAAAGTACCACCAATACAGATTTGAAAAACTCTTTTTCCATTTGATAGCCTAATTCTTGGGAATAATTACAAGCTATTTAACATCCCCCTATGACCCTTAGTAGCGCGGAAAACACTGCACACGTAGTTTCACTATACGTTTCAACCCCTTGCGGCAGTAATTTCTATTTATACAGTTTCCGCATCTCTTGCGGTCTTCTTTAAGTACCACACGCGGTCTAATATTTTTTGTTGTTAATGACAATACCTTGTGATAGGGTTATTGGACTGCTCAAGTTCGAATCTAAGGCTAACCTCTGACTTTTCGAAATCAAGTGCGTATTATTAATTAATTAACACGCGCTTAAACGGTGAAGGAAAACATTGTAAGGAAACCTGCACGCCTGAGATTTTCTTAACGGCGTGTGAAGTCTGCCAACCAGCAATAAGCTAGCGTGGTGGACTATAGGCTAATCTCTTTCACAGTGAGAGGAAACCCATGCCCAGCAGTGGAACTATGTTATGGGTTCATGATGAATGATAATAGGATTTAGAAAGGAATGCAGATTTACAGATTAAATAGTGCCGTTCTGCTCTGAAAATCTAAATTGATCGCATTGTTGTATGGACTCAAATACTCCTGTTGACACATGCGGCTTCTGAAGTCATTGGTAAGCCATGTTAGATTGCCTGCATACATCATTTCAGACGTGCTTTATCGTACATATGTGATGCATCTCATTTATGATAGATGGCGCTACGTCTGAGAACTATTGTAGTCGTGATGGGAATACATTGAGTGGAACCTAGTAGTCGCCAGCAGGTCAAGGTATAAAAAAGTATCAAATTGCTCCAAATGATTTTAAACCTTAAAATGTTCAAGATAAAGTTCAAAATCAACTGAGAAAATCTGACGCTTTGTGGTAACTTGTGCTGGCTACCGATAGACAATATAAGTAGTAATCAGTAATATGGAATTTTTAATTAAAGTTAAACAGTTTGACTGCCTCGTTGGTCTAGTGGTCCCAATCGCGACTGCTACGCTAGAGGTCTTGGGTTCGATCCCCAGGTCGAGCAAAGTGTTATTGAGTTTTTCTATGAAATTCTCAGTAGCAGCTCGGAGTCTGGATTTGTGCCCGGTGAATGGCAATAGGCTCGCCCCCTATTACATGGGACCCAAAACATACCGGCGAACTGTGGGTGTACATTAAGTACACCTCTGCCTAACCCTTCGGGGAATACAGGCGTGATGGTATGTGTTTATGTTATGTAATTAAAGTTACATTGATTCATATCTTCACTTTTTTTTATACTTAATTTTCACGCGCTTAAACGGTGAAGGAAAACATCGTGAGGAAATCTGCATGCTTGAGAGATTTTCTCGATGGCACGTGTAAAATCTGTCAACCCGAAGTTGGCTAGCGGGGCGGACTAGAGCCTAATCCCTCTCATTCTGAGGAGACCCGTGCCCAGGAGTGGGGCAATATGATGATACCTTCACGTTTGTAATCCCCGAAGAGTTAGTCAGAAATGTACTTAAAGTACACCCATAGTTCGCATGTTTAGGTCCCATGTAATAGGAGCCTATACATATAGCAAGCAATAAATGTATTAGACATTGCCTTCAAATAATTTTGTAGGATTCTTAAAACAGTCAGTTTGCAAGTAAGAACATAGTTACAATAAACGCTACAAAGGCAACAGTATATAACGTTTATTGTGTAACAAATGACATTAGTTTCACCCCGCGGAGAGATGGAACCTCCGCGTTCACAGTGCTTGCCAAATAAAAATATAATGTTACGAACGTAGCTTTAGAAAGGAATTGTTCTATAAGGAGACTGAAGTAAAAAAATATAATCATATTCTTCGCCTTTTCCCAACTTTTCAATTTAAAATATTCAATTGAATTTGAATATTATAAGAAAATTCAACAACACTATTCCTCAGAAGTGTTGCAATCAATTGAAATTCTAAGAAAGAAATTTATTTATCAAAAGTATAATATGAATAAGAGGGTTCTAGAGCAGAACTTTTCAATCAAATCATCAAAGAGTTTATAAACAATACGTAACAAATACCTATTGAATGAGCTAAGGCTGAACAGTTAAGGGTCTTTGCTAACTAAAGTGAAACAGGTAAAATTTAGGTGTCTACGTTTAATGTTAAATCGTTGCCTGTTGACTGTTTTCTTATGGTGCATCGAGATTATATAACACATGAAATAATAACTACCTCACAGGTCTAAAGGTCCCAAATGCTGCTGCTGGTCATGAGGTCCTAGTTTGGATTTCCAGGTCGAGCAAAGTTTAAGAGCAAAAAACTCTCAATTTAACCATGGATATGTTAGTACACCTTTTGGAGAATACAGTCTTTATGAAATGTACCAATATTAAGTTTAAATAACATATAACATTGGACACGTGGATCATGCAATTGAGTTAAATATCAACATAATTTGAGTTGAGATTACAAACGCATAGAACCATCACAGGATGATTTTATGATCGTCTTCTGAAGAGTCATAAATTTCGGTATACAAATGATCACTATAAGCTGACTACGGTTACATTATCACAAAAGAAAAGTAAAACCGCCTTCAACCCATCACAAAAGAATTTGATCTCTAAAACAGTTCATCTCTTGTTTTCCTCACCGACTTCCGAAATTATTACTTTTTTGTGAAATGATAATCCATTTCTAAATTTTGAGCGATGAGTAGGCCCATAGTAGGTAGGTTTCGTATCTGTAGACGTTGCGTCTTCATCATTATTCGAACGGTAAGATGGTATTGTTGACAATTGTTTTCTAATCTTTTTGTAATCAAATTAAATTTACACCTAACCTTCAAACTCTTCCAAATAAAAGAAGAGTTTTCCAAGACTGTTTATTAATGACAGAATTATAATCAGATATAACAGACATAAAAAAATCGTGCCACTTCTCATATTTTTTTAAGTTGGTTTAAATTAGACACAATTGTGATAGATCATAATTATATTAATACAGTTCTCGGCTGTTCTCGGTGCAAATATTACGCCTCATTGTCTAACAACCTTTACGAGCTAAAAAGCCCTCTCAAGGTCAATGTCGCTCGGCTGGCACAATACGCCCTTGACCTCCAGCAATTAATTACACCACCTATTAATCTTGAACAACGCGGATAAAATGTGTTGTAAGTGACAACGTTGTTAGCAAAAAATTGTTGTTTCACGAAATTATGATCAAATTGCTTTTGTACGTTGTAAATAGTTGGCCTTTTTGCTAAAACACGATAAAGAATGGTGCCTATTGTTTTTGGGATTATTATTTTTTTATAATATGGCTCTCTATGGAGATGTAACATTTTTATTGTTTACCTCTTAGATCATTACGCAACATTTGATATTAGGATATTCGTACAATAATGTGATTAGGTCGGTATATTGAACATAATTATCTTCTTTTTGAACTATACAATATACATAGATATAGATAACTAGTCCCACTGCTGGGCACGGGTCTCCTCTCAGAATGAAAGGGGTTTGGCTATAATCCACCACGCTAGCCTACTGCAGATTAGCAGACGTAGGCGTACAGGTTTCCTCACGATTTTTTCGGAAAAAGCGCGTGATAATTAATTATTAATACGCACATGCTTCGAAAAGTCAGAGGTACGTGCTTTGGATTCGAACTCGAGACCTTTGACTTAGCAGTCCAAAGATCATACCACTAGGCTATCATTGCACGTCATCAGACAAGTGAAATGATGCAATTTAAATGTCTAAATAAAATAAAAGCCACAGCAACTACACACTTGTACATAAAGATCCGCAAAGAAATTAATGTTACGCGGTACGCCTTACAGTAATTCGGGATAAAAAGTATTTAAGTAAAGAGAACAATACAAATCTTGTGGTAACTTCCAATTGTAATGGACTAAGGTTTAGCAGTGATAATCAACCTTTTCGCCCGAAATACGAATCTCTTGTATAACCTACTTTTTGTACCGACGATCTATGCAAATTAAATTCAAATAGAACTCTTCCATTACTATTGAA
Organism: Subacronicta megacephala; assembly: GCA_958496365.1. Classification (NCBI taxonomy): domain Eukaryota; kingdom Metazoa; phylum Arthropoda; class Insecta; order Lepidoptera; family Noctuidae; genus Subacronicta; species Subacronicta megacephala. The sequence goes on along the minus strand of OY292531.1, from coordinate 1,998,606 downwards.
TTGTAAGCTAACTGTAGCTAACCAAGTTCCAATTATTTCTTTGCTTGCTTTGTTTGCTCTATCGTAAGTGCCTTATAAGATTCCATAATTGCAACCGCAACGATACTCAAATAACCAGCTTTTTTTAAATAGCTTTTGCTAGACAAACGCCTTTTTTAATTTGGTCAAGGAGGTATGTATATGTAGAGAGGCGAGATGTTTTGCCCCTCCAACCAAAGGGAGGATTCTCCAACCAGGCAGGTGTTTTTGCCTGGCGGGCTACGGCCCGACGCACGGTGGGCTGAAAATCGGCTTTCATAGACATAGGGATTTCAATTTGCAAGTGCCGGATTTTTTGCCGGATATCGCTTCTATTAGTTATTACTATATTCAAAAATGACACCCTAGTAAATTCTGCACAAAAACGAAGGAATTATAATTTTTCTAAGAAAAATTTGTATGGAGCTAGTATTAAAAAGTTAATTATCTCGTAAACAGCAAGGAAAACCGTAATATCCTTACAGGTGGTTATAGTACTAATTATTTATGATTTTTTGACATATTTCATATAACGGTAATCGCTGCTAATTTTTTTTTAAAAATCGTCAAAATATTTTTATTTATTTTTACATATGAAACGGTTCCTTTTAGTGTTTAAGTTGAGGAATACAGACTTTTAACAACACGTAACATGAAATATCATCATCCTTATATTCCCGAAGGATTAGTCAGAGGTTTATCGTACATCCACACTTAGACAACTATGTTAGATACCTATGTATCAATACAAAATGAGTTTTAAAACTTTACATTCAACCAAAATACCTATATATTTTGGTACCAAGTAAGTGGTATTGTTTGTAACCAGTCTGAAAATATGTGATTAAGTAATTACAATGATTTAGTCCTCTAATAAGTCTGAATAGGTGATTAAATGATTGTTAATGATTTCTGATAAGTAAGCTAATTTGTTGATTAGTTGTGTTAAGAGTTCTTAGATTTTTTTTTGACGATTATAAATTTTTATTAGCTCATCTTTTAAAACTCTAATGAGGGTAGTTAACTAATTATCGACGTTTTGCAATAAAAAGGCTAAAATGTTCATTTATAAATTTAGATTGATCACAACTGTGTAACTGCTAACACAATTTTTTTGCTCTGTGCCTATAAAATCTTAAAATTGAAAGTTTAATCACCAATTTAGACTTGTTTGTCTTCTAAAAAGTGAGAGTACTTCATTTAATCATGAAGTCTTGTTTGGTGCAGTTGTATCCCGCATAGGCGATTGCCTTTCTGCTTTACAGAGGTGGATGAAATCTAACCGATTCCTTGATATCTTCAGAAGACTGTACGGAAATTGGCTGCAAGCAAATATTAATTGGCCAAGTTGCGTGCAAACTTTAGTTAATCTAGAACCAACTGTTGATGAGATACCAAGAGCACAATCAGACTTTCAATTAAAGCCATCATCATCCGTTGGAACAATGACAAAAAGGTCTCGAAAACCATTCGAAGATTTGGGAAGTGAACAGAAAAAGAGAAGATCTGATGATCACACAGGCGAAGACTCCAGTGAATTAGCATATGCAGCTACAGCGCGTTTAAAAGAAGGGCATGAGGATATCGCATCGAATACATGTTGAAAAATCCTGAAGCAGTTGTTAAAATTAAAGAAACGCTTAAGACAGACGCTTAATCCGTAAAAACAGTCATATTTACAGCAGAGAAAGCGCTTGGATTGCTCCTTTCACTAAAACGATCAAAGTGGCAATATATTACTTTGCGAGAGGCTGCCATTCGGGAAGGTGCTATTGATATTTATCCATCCTACTATAATACTGCAGCTATTACCGGGTTGGCGAAGATCTTGTTAAAATATTTGCAAGCGATAACATTTGGCGAGAAGATCGAGATTGATAGGCGAGAATAAAATTTTAAGATTTTGCCCGCAAAACAGCAGAAAAGTACGTGGAATTGTATGACTGGTACTATATGTCGTCAACCGAAAATAAATTATTAATACACGAAGCTGACATAATCGAGAAAAATTATATTGTGTCATTTGGGACTCTCTTGGAAGAAGCCTCAGTCTCGAAACAGAGATTTTAGGAGGTTCTGGGAACATCATTCGCGGAAAAGAAGCAGGCAAGTTTCTAATCAAGATATCTTAAATATGCTTGTTGTTTCTTAGGATCCTTTCAAAGGCCTAAGTGAGATGCCAAGAAAAAGCAGAGCTTTTTTGGTGAAACTCTCGACTTAATTCGGTTTCCGGAAAGTGAGTTCGAGTTTTTAGATATATCCAATCTAGATTCTGACTCAGAATTGGAGTCCGAGAACGACAGTGATAAGGAAAATGTATAATATTTGAATTATTTTTTTCTATTTTTGCTATTTTTTTAATTTTTTAATTATTTTTTTTAATAATTTTTCTTGTTTTATATATTTTTAATATTTAGGTCAATAACATTCTTCATAATTAACAATGTTCTTAATTAAGTCACTAAAAGGAACCGTTTAATATGTAAAAATAAATAAAAATATTTTGACGATTTTTAAAAAAAAATTAGCAGCGTTAACCGTTATATGACATATGTCAAAAAATCATAAATAATTAGTACTATAACCACCTGTAAGGATATTACGGTTTTCCTTGCTGTTTACGAGATAATTAACTTTTTAATACCAGCTCCATACAATTTTTTCTTAAAAAAAATTATAATTCCTTCGTTTTTGTGCAGAATTAACCCGGGTGTCATTTTTGAATATAGTAATAACTAATAGAAGCGATATCCGGCAAAAAATCCGGCACTTGCAAATTGAAATCCCTATGTCTATGAAAGCCGATTTTCAGCCCACCGTGCGACGGTTGATGTCAGGCGGTTGTATATACTCTAATCGCGCGGTAAACTCCACTTGCGCGATTCAGGATTTCTCGACGTAGTACCATGTAGCGCGCTAGATGTCGCTACATATATATACGTATACTGGGCGGAACCCGATATATAGCAACAAGCACCACATTTAAGAGGATCCTGTTGGCAAAATAGGATCAAAATCATCCCGCCAACATCTCCGTTGTATGTAATGTAATGTACCTACAGTAAATTATTTGCGTAACTTAGTTTAGATTCTTGTAGTATCAATTTGATACTACTGTAAAGATGCTATAATTAAGTTGAAAATAAATAAAGAAAGAGAAAGAAAGAAAGAAAAATCGTTTATTAGCCGTCGACAAGACACACTACAATACGGCGCGATACATAAAATTATAAAGAAAATAACAAAAAAGTAGTGGAAGTACATTTGTTATTTTAAAAGGAGGTGTGTGTCCCGCTGCAGCAAATAGGTATCCAGCTCAGCACTTGCCAGACTAACATCTGACGCTGGTATTCTGCTGGATCCCGGTTGTGACATACGGATGTCGAGCAAGGCAGTTCAAGAACAATTTCCATTAATTTATGTTGTGTTTGAGTCGGCAGAAAACAAGTGTAATTATTATTTATGCAATACTTATGTACCATGTATAGTAATACATCGCATTTTTGTGTAAATAATTAATAAATTGAATTAAATAATAGAATTATTGATAAAATTATTGTGATAAATTAATATATTAGATAAGTATAAGAAAAAAATATAAATATACAAATAACGGTTCTCCAATAGGACGCAGCAAGTAAATACACTCGGTGGCTAGTCTCGACAACCGATACCCATTCATTTAAAAAGTTTTACAAAAATACGCCACAAACGTTGAGCAGCCCTGTTCAATATGAAACAAAGAAATCTGTGTGAAATACCTAGGTATTAACTTCGGAAACACATTTGGAGGGTCGGAGGAGGCTCGGAGTAACTTTAGCAGTACATTGGAAGCCATTACACTAAAACAAGTTGCTGATTGCTGCCATCTCTTTAAACGTCTGGAAAGAATGCCTTCAATATGTTAGGAAACCACATTTATTAGGATTTTTCGTTACCAATTCGTTTTATTGTTTTATTCTGTGGTTAGCGAATGGATCCTTAGTTTGGGATGGAGGGAATAAAACTCATTCATTCACCTGAATACATTATCTTTATGAGGAGAAAAATGTGAAGGTATTGATCGAAACGTTTTATTACGTTTAGATAATTTTTTATGGGATTACTCGGCGAACGAGCGGGCGAGCTACCTAATGGTAAGTAGTCATCGTCACCCATGGACATCTGCAATACTAAAGGAGTTGCAGATGCGTGGCCAAGCCAAGGAAAAGGGAGGGGAAGGGGACTGAGGGAGGAATTGGTCCTTCGGTTAATAGGAAAGAGCATTTGTAGTGTGTCTCCAAAACCAATGGTCAGATGTCAACCAAATCAATATGGTACTTTCGCGTTTTAAGATAATAAAAATGATACGGAATTGGGGTTCACAATAGACAAGGTAATGCTCCTCCTTTTTCGAAGTCCAGACAATTAAAAATGAACTCAGTTTCTTGCGCTCCTAGTTCTAAACTTGATAAAACGGCTAGAATTACTCGCCTGCTTATAAACTCCATGTAACAAACTCCATATAACTTCGACGTCTGTTTCCTTTGAGTCAGTCGTACGTGCCATTGTTTTGTAGTGAAGCTTTTAATAACTTTACATGAGTTTACATGACTAACTCTTACAAGCTCACGTCACAATGAGACTGAAAATATACTGTTACTGTACGCCTTTATTCCCTAAAGTAAAAACGGACTGCCTCATTAGTCTAGTAGTCCTAAGCGCGACCGCTACGCTAGAGGTCCTGGGTCCGATCCCCAGGTCGAGTAAAGTGTTTTTTTTTTCTATGAAATTCTCAGAAGCAGCTCAGAGTCTGGATTTGTGCCCGGTTAACGGCAATAGGCTCGCCCCCTATTACATAGGACTTAACCAAACCACTGAAATGTGGGTTGTACATTAGGGCGACTCTGCCTAACCCCTCGGGGAACACAGGCGTCATGGTATGTTAAAAACGGAGATGTACAGTCAGCAATGAAAGTTGCTGTACACGATGAAATCTTCAAAACGCTTAAACATATTTATTATCCAAAACTTACTGACCCGGGATGTTGTAAGTAGTACGTGTTTCTACATACTGGACCATCATTTTTTTCCTAAGTGAATCTATTGAAAAGTATTGGTGCTGTGTTGTTTTCAAAACTTGGCGGTGTTCAGCAACTTTCGTTGCTGACCGTACACCAACAGTTCGCCGGTATATGTCCCAGATAATAGGGGACACTTGATACGACACCACTTATTTTATTTTTTTATACCCTTAGGTGGAAAACAAGCATTCGGCCCGCCTGATTGCAAGCGGTTAGGTTCCGTATCCTATGGACGCTTGCAACACCAGGGGTATCAACCCTATAAAAGCATTTCACACCCTTTTTGAAGAACCCAATGCTGTAATCCCTTGGGTAAACCTCAGCGGGAAACCACACACAATGATTACACCTGAGTGTGCGTGGGAGGAAATCCTTCTGGAATCGCAATCATATAAGACAAGAGTGGTTCCAAGATATATGATTTGATTAAAATGACTAATGAATTCCACGCCTATGGCGAGAGGTGCAGTAATAGATATTATTTCTAGAACAATTTTAGAAGGCAAAATTGAATGAAAACGAGGAAGGGGAAGACCTTAAAGAAGTTTATAAACATGTAAATATTTTGGATGTAATATTTAAAGCGGCCTGCGGCAGTAACCTAATGCCTAGGGCGTCGGACTCGCGATCATGTGGTTGCCTGTTCGAAACCCAACCATTGCACTCCGGACGTGAACCCACTCGTAACACAAGCGTTTAGTTTAGTATGAGGCGTTAACAAGATTACTAGTACCTAATGTGTGACCCACATTGCTAGTAACGTTTAAAAAAACTCTCTCCCATTTTTTCGTGTCACTATAATTGTATGGTACAGTTTGTTCGAAATAAGTAAGCCGATTGGAAGTTGTCTGCGTTAATTTTAATAGAAAGAGTCAGTGTAAAGATAAATATAGACGTATATGTTTCACATTTCTAATTATTTTGTTTACTAATTTCGATATTTATGTATAAAAACACTTAATTAAACGATTTTATCACCGCGGCAGTTCGGAACGGCTAACTTCCGATCGGCTTACTTATTTCGAACAAACTGTACGATACAATATTCATTGTAGTTATGCGACTACCTTATCAAGACAAGCCGTTTATCTTTCGTTCAAACGTTAGAGCGCAAGGAAACGGAGTCTGCATCATTTGTGTATTTAACGACCCTTGCACACGGATAAAAAATGACAGTATTCTGCTGGGAGTGGGATCTTTCTAATTTTCAGACAATTGTGTGGTTTTAAGAATATTATTCAAGTAATTCTGACAGATCTCCTCGTCACCACTGTCAAATTTACAACTGCTGTCAATTTTACAATGATGATCTGTAGAAATCTGCATATATGTCTGTTGCAATATTTCTCGGATTTATTTGTGCAAAATTGGGTTACCTACATGAGCAAAATAACACTAGAATAAGAATAAGACGTACTTAGTATTTTTTTTATCATACCGCGAGAGTTTTAAAATTTTCTTCAATTCCGATGTGTTTAAATTAAACTTCAACATCAGGTTCAGTATAATCACGTTTTGTACGCACGGCTACATAACTAGCTATACACAACACAATGGGAGGTCAGTCTAAACTGGATTTGTATAGCTTGATGTGTAGCCGTGTGTACAATAACATGCGCTATTAAATGCATGAAGAACTGTTGCCTTTGTGTTCATACGAGTTCAAGTGTGCATTCAGTTTTTCTAAACATAAAAAGGTACCATATGCCCAGGTCTTAATAGAAGACGCTGAGGAGGCTGGATGCGTTCCAAGTAGGACGTCCTGTCGCCACAAATATCTCGTGAATTTGATAGTGAAATACAAAGTGCTGTAAATTTACATCGTTTCGCTAAACCGAAGAACTGCTCGCGGGCCAAGAGCTAAGCATACACATAATACTATACACTTTGGACCGCACGAGGATAGCCGGTGGTCACCACCGTTTGTTCCCATTTGTTCTACTAAACAGTTCTATCGTAGAACTAATAGGATTTTTTTTTCAATAGTCCTACAATATAAGGTGATACAAAATAGTAGTACTAATGGGAGTAATTATTCCCACTTGTTCTAATTGTTCCATTCCACAGTTCTACGGTATCACTTCGTACGGTAATGATTCGGAGAAATTTGACAGTTTTATATAACCTGACGTGCTGGCGACTACACAATTGTTTGTACAAGGATATTTATTGCCAATGTACCTCAAACAAACTTCAAACATCGCAGTCATGTTCAAAAATGTTTAAATCAAATTCAATTCCATTTAAGAATCTGTTTTTAACCAAGAAGATTCTATCTTGCAATACTGACTTTAAAGTAACTTTATTATTCATCCTCTTAACTATTATAATGTCATTATTATTAATATAATTACAATGCAGTAAGAAGCTCCACGAATATTCTTTTAAACTGAGAATAATGTATTGTTTTGTAACAGCTTTATTTACTATATTATTAAATCATTAATATAATTACGATGCAGTAAGAAGCTCCACGAATATTCTTTTAAACTGAGAATAATGTATTGTTTTGTAACAGCTTTATTTACTATATTATTAAATTTTTACGGCATATTTAATTTTAGATTTCGGTTCACTTTTGCTTCACTAAAAATCAAAATACAATTTATGGATATCAAACATCTATTACAAGTACTCGTTTTAAATATATATCTAGTACATGACCGCGAAAAAGGAGTAGGATGAGCGAAGGACCTGAAAAGAAATAAAAGGAATTATAAAATATAAAATTCGCATATCTCATAATATTACTACTGTCATAAAGATAATGCTTCTCGGCGTTTGTTTTGACGTTTTTTCTCGTAGGTCAGATAGGAAATGCTAGCGCCATCTAGTTTCATTAAATTAAAAACATTGACTTGTAAGTGTCTTTAAAAGATCTATTTTACTGAAATAAATATCATTCATAAAATACAACATTAAATATACAGCTACTTTCTTAGGATGAGTCCTATTGTTATGTATCACGGTCCAACCAAACCCTGACTGATTCTTCTCCAAGGTAGAGGCTTGGCTTATCCAAGTTTGACCCTGATTCAGCTTGTCCATATCTTACAGCTACTCCTTGTCGTTTCCTGCCCAACTCCATTTGAATTTGTATTATAAATTAGCAGATCCTTAGTACCTTCGATGGGTCACAAAGGTTCTAGGTATCAAACATTATCTAGAATCCCTTTTATATACGGTCACTCAATAACCTGAGCACTCTTCGAGAGGTCCTAAGCAATATTAAACTTCAAAGTTTTCGGCCTTTCTCAAGGAGTTGCGTTAGTTTCAATAAACAAGCATCTTAACTATACCATATCATCCCTTTTTATGCAGCTTATCATATAGTTGTCAAAAACATTCTTGGTCTTGCTTATCATCAGGTATATGAAGATCTCTATCTTAATTTCGATTAAAGGTCAGCTTACCGTGATAAGATTAGTATGAGACAAGGTGAGAACTCCGAAAGCCGTCATGTAGACTGGCACCTGACTCATCTGTATAGCTACTACAGCCAGGACACGGAGATCAGATTTTCTGGCAACCTGCTCCCAGCCGCTATGGAATATTGCAGTACCGACCAGTGAAGCCTACAAAATATAATTAAACATTGAAATAAAACTACTTTTTACGGCATACTCTACAGCATCCATTGTTACGGGTGGACCATGGATGGTGTTCCTAAATTTAGGAACAGAACTGTTGTGGAAATTGGTGACTTTTTTGTTCTTTGTGATGCGATTTAAAACGAATTAAGATCAATACAAATCGCCCATGCAAGTTCTTTGGACAAAATGTCATTTTTATCCTCTACGCCAGTGATGGTACCCATCTTGGAAACATTTAGATTCTGGATTGAGAAGCCAATAGGTACATGATGTGGTTTCTTTTAGCAGATGCGGTTCATACATTGATATATTGTCAATGGGTTCATAGTTAACCGCTTCCTGGACTGGATCTCCAAAAGTGCAGATTTTTTTTTACCTCACGTATGCTTATTCATCAGTAGTTATATGGAGAGAATATCTTCATGTGTTGATAAAACTATCATCAACCCATATACTGACCCATTGCTAGGCAAGGTGGCTCTCAGAATAAGACCGTATTATGAGACTGAAATAACACTTTTCTACTCATCGTCTTCCACAGATAGATCCAGGAGAATATCCACAAAAATGCAGCTTTTATATAATTTTTGTATATCTCAAAAAAAAATATCTTCCTAATCACACGTTTCGAGTTTGAAGCCAAGGCATCCACCTCTAACTTTTTATAATCATATGTATTAATATTAATATTAAATATCATTTTCTCGACACTGTGTGAAGTCTGCCAACCCGCAGAAAACTACATTGATGGACCATAGCCTATCCACTCGAGAGAGGAGATCCGTATCAAACAGTAGGACAGTAAATTGGTTCATGATGAACTCAAGGAAATGTATTGCCCTTGTAACAAAATAAGTAACTAAAACACGAACCAAAACAGAGAATGACTGAAATACCTCGTAAGTGATATCGCCAGCAGCCATCATGTAGCAACCAGTAAGCACGATGAGGCACACTATGAATGTGAGGTTAGCAAACAAGTAAACAAAATTGCGATCCCCTACCTAGAAATAAAAAAGAAACCAATTTTAGACGTTTGATCATCGATCATCAACGATTGAACTTTCCTGACAATATGAATGTATGTTAAGCTGATTTCTACTGAGTTTGCTACGGTTAATTGTAACAGCGGATCCACACATGCCTGGAGGCTTAGTGGCAGCTAGTCCAGCGACCTCAATGCCGGCCGCCGGCACGCGTGGCTTTTGGATGCCGGCGGCAGTTTGCCTGCGGTACGAAATGTATCCCGACACAAAGTTTGAGGCATGTCAGTCTGAAACCCTAAGACACTTAGCTATCATTCACTGAATCTCTCTGCCTTGTGAACCATGCATGTATCATCTAATATGAAATTGTGGAATGCAAATAAATGATATGAATATGAATGTAGAAAATTAAAGATCTCTATGGCAATTTATTTCGACCCTATAGATATAAATTCAGTACTGAATACTACCTACTTCAATCATTTATTCCACGTTTTGGTCATTTCCGAGGATAATTTTAAGGTTATAAACCATACCAAATTCATTAATTTGCATAACACAATAATGTTTATAGCATGTTATAAATTTAGTTTCTTTTCTTTAGACTTAGTTATTATTTCGCTAGAAGATAGGAACATCAAACTTACAACTACTTTTATGAGACACATGACGAGCAATGCAACACTCTCCAACACTTGGATGCTGTAAAGAGGTCCCATAGACTTCTGGACGTTACGAGCACACCTGAAACAGATATTAGTAATAGGTATTGGTTATTGTCATTATTGGGGAAAGCCGAAGATCGTTCGAGAGAGAAGAGGCCTACCTCCAGCAGTGGATGAGTATGGGCTGATGATGATGATGATGATGATGATTGTCATTATATAAAGCAATATTAATTGTTCTGTATTGGGGCCACAATCTGTCCCAACATGATACTTATCATGACTGGAGAAGTCATGAAACAAATCATGGTCCAAAAAGATAGTCCTTAAGAAGACTGTTACGTTTTGTTCGGTCGGTTAGTGTGGAGCACCGGAGGCCCAGTTCCTCCCCCAATCCCCTTCCTTCTCCCTTTCTCCTTTCCCTTCCTTTTACCTAACGGTGGCAGCGGCTTAGTTGTGTTTTCTTTTCAATTTTTAAACAATGCTATGAGAACACACACAGTCTATGGGCGGTGGTTGCCTCAATTAATTTTAAAGTACTAAAACCATCAATTTATTTATTTATTTTATTTATATATACTTTATTGTACACCAATAAAATCACAAATATATAGGACACAGTTGTTCATAAAAACATACAATGGGCGGCCTTATCGCAGACTGCGATTTCTTCCAGGCAACCTTGGTATGGACATATCGGTACAGAACAAAATAAATGGGGTTGACAATGGTGCAGTACTACAGTAAAACTTAAATTTAATTTAATATAATAATAGTACCTATAGTAATAATATATATATATATATATCTACCTACCATAAATATTAAATAATTATAATATACCTATAATATATACATAAATAGCATTAAATATTACAATACAAGTTAAAGCGACAAATAATGTTCCCTCACAAGCTTTTTGAACATTGGCAGCGATTGCGCACGCCTAATGGGCACTGGCAACGCATTCCACAAACGGGCAGCCTGCACTGAGAAGGACTTGTCGTAGAAAGTTGTGGAATGCATAGGCATTTTGAGTCTCAAGTTATCCGATGACCGTAAAAATCGAGTGTGAGAGTCACCGAGGAACTCAAAACGTTTTTTAAGATAAAAGGGGGAAGAAGGCAGGAAAAGCACATTGTAAAGTAGGGAGAGAATATGAGCATTCCGACGAAGGCGAATTGGCAACCACTTGAGTTTGACTCGGAAATTTGAAACATGGTCATATTTGCGTAAACCGAATATGAACCTTATACAAAAATTTTGGAGACGCTCAAGTTTATCGAGTTGCTCTTCTGTAAGGTCAAGATAGCTGACATCAGCATAATCAAGGATGGGAAGAAGGAGTGTTTGAGCAAGCGCAACTTTGGTCGTAGTAGGCAAGAAATTGCGTAGTCTTTTCAGACTCGCAGCAGATGCATACAACTTACGGCTGACTTCCTGTAATTGAGCGGTCCAGGAAAAATGTTTATCAATATAAATCCCCAAATTTTTTACTTTATCACTAAAAGGAATTACTACATTGTCAAAGGAAACTTGGGGAAGAGTTGACCAGTCAATTCGAGAAACGGTTCTGGAGCTGCCCACTACAATAACCTGAGTCTTCGAGGGGTTAACCATAAGTCCATACCTCTTACTCCAGTCGCCAATACAAGCTAGGTCTTGATTTATTGTGTCAACCGCTTGCGACAGGCTTCCTAAGGGAGCCCGGCAGTAAATCTGCAGATCATCAGCATAAAGATGGTAGGAAGAAAGTAGTTGTTTGGAAATAGAGTTTATAAAAACTGCGAAAAGTAGAGGAGATAGAACGCCACCCTGTGGTACGCCGGCAGAGGTATTGCTCCATGAAGAAAGAGCTTCTTCAATGCATATGCGTTGCCGTCGACCAAACAGGTAACTACGAAACCAGTCAGTCACCGATGGAGATATGTTAATAGAGCGCAGAATACCGAGCAGAATTTCGAAATCAACGGTGTTGAAGGCATTACTAAAATCCAGTAATGCCATTACCGTTAGATTACCGATTTCCATGCTTGATCTGATATCGTCCGTAACATTGACAAGGGCTGTGCTTGTGCTATGACCTGGGCGAAAACCGGATTGAAAGGGATTAAGGAGATTGTACGTGGAGAGGAAAGTGCTTAATTGATTATATATTAGCCGTTCGAGGACTTTGGATAAGAATGGTAAAATGGATATGGGACGATATTCAGAAAAGGATGCTGGGTTAGGTTTTTTTGGCAGTGGGATGATTTTCGCATCTTTCCATGCACATGGGAAGACGCCACTAGTTAAGGAAAAATTTAGGATGTGGCAGATAACAGGAAGGATAATATCAAGCACTGGGAGAATCATGTTACGGCTGACACAGTCACTACCAACTGCGTTGGAGGTAATGGATTCTACGCTCTTTTTAACATCACATGCGGAGAAAAGACTAAAAGTAAACGGGGGATAACTGGGCGCCGGTTGAGCTGAAAGATGATTCAAAGTTGTGAGTTTAGTAGTCTTATCGAGATTAGACGAAGAGGTAAAATGTAGATTTAATGAGTTTATATGTAAATCTTTTGGGATAGTTTCTTGACGAGATTTCCCGACACCCATAGATCTAAGAAATTTCCAGACTTTTGCTGGGTCTCCGTTTTGAACAGAGTTATGGATATGTTGGCGTTGAGCATTCCTACACATCTTATTGCAATGGTTGCGAATTGAGGCATATCTCTCCCTGCTAAAATCCGACGGTCGACTCTTATACTTAGATTTTGACACCACTTTCCTGTGCATCAATGTTTTTAATTCGTCAGTAAGCCATGGCGCTGGCAAATGTTTCACTTTAACTGCTCGCACTGGCGCGTGACGGTCGTATAGATTCACGAGCGCAGTTGTAAAGAAATTTACTTGCTCGTCGACTGAAGAAGAGGAAAAGAGCGGTGACCAGTCTATTGCGTTGGCATCCTCGTGAAGGTCGCTAATATTAATCGCACCAAAGTTGCGTTGCATTAGAGTTTTAACTTTTAACTTAGGACTACGAATTTTGTAAGAAAGAAAGACGAGATCATGATAGGAAAATGCGTCGGCCGAGCATTGACCATGCTTAGCTACACGATTAGGAGAAGAAACAATAATTAGGTCAAGTAGTGATGGATTAGAATTGGGAAAATGATGAGTAGCATTAAGCGGAAGGATGGACAGATTACTGGATTCTATTATGGAGCATAGGGAAGAAGAACGATAGTCTTGTTTAAGGAGACATGTATTAAAGTCACCCATGATTATGCTATGACTGTAAGAAGGGATTAACATCTCTAAGATGCTTTCAAAAGAGGAGAAGAAGTTAACACGTAAAGAAGGACAATAATACACACCAAGAAGTAATTTTGAGTGATTCAATTCGACTTCTAGAAATAGATGCTCACCAGCGTTTGGCGGTGGTGGCTGTGCTGAAATATTAATGACAGAGAAAGGAATGTTTGTTCGGAGGTATATGGCAACACCACCACCACCACCAATTGTGCGGTCATTTCTAATTAGTTGAAAACCGGGCAATGTGTAAGAAGTTGAAAGAAGACATGGTTTAAGCCACGACTCTGAAATAAGAATAGCATGAATATGTTTACAGTCAAAACTTGCCAGCATATCGGGAAAATGGGCCGGAATGCTCTGAGCATTTATATGAATGACGTTAAAATTCTTAGGAACATCGGAAAACTGAGCTGTGAGTGTGTCGGCTAGTGAAGGGATACTAGAGAAACTATGATCGCTGCTTGTTAAGGAATAAAAACTATCTTCGTCGCTACCAGATTCTATAGACATAATAATATATAAATAAAATAAAAAAAAAATATATATAAACTTATTAATATAAAATTATACTTATAAACTTTCAATATATGTGAGTACACCTGCCGATGTAGTGCACAATTAAACAGAGAAGTTATAAGAAATTTGAAAAATGTTAGGGACAAACTAAACAAATTAATAGACTAGGCAGTCCGAGTAAAATAAAATAAAACTAAATAAAATTAACAAACAAAAAAAAATTAAAAAAAATACAATTGAATTTAAAATTTCACACATGTATTATTTTGACGTCCCATTCTGCATGAATTGGAACGTTCGCCATTTATCTAGTTGGAAGCTGTCAATCAATTTTGTTTTACAAGAAAATATTATTCTTCACCCTGTCCTAGAAGACACTTATCATAATTATTAAGTCCCTCTGTTATGTGGGCCACCGTCCAAAATACAAGGAGTCAGCCAGCAGTCAAATATGATAGTGAGAAGTTAGAGGTGGAAGTGTTCACCTCGCCGCTACTGGTCTTGGGTAGGTACTTGGTCCACAGATATTAAAGATAAACTTTATGACCTTTTTTTAAGTACGTAAAATCACAACACAAGCTTTTCCTAATACGGAAGCTGTTTAATAAACAATAATTTCTATAAAATACTACTTACCACAAAGCATCAGCATGCAACTTGATCCCAATCACGAAATCCTTCTTAAACTCTTCCTCCAATTCTCTCTGGGTCTTTTTCTCTTTATTTTCCTTAATCTTAAAGCTCAAGTTGTGGAAATATAATCGCAAGAGCTTGAACTTATAGCCCACGGTGATCAGGGAACAGAGAGCCAGGCAGTCGCTGGTCGCCATCACGGCAACAATGTAATACCAGTGGAACTCCACGAAGAAACGCAGCACGTTGATGATGAAACCAGTCTGCGAGGGATTTGGGAAGTATACGACTTCTGTGCGAATCGGTATATCTGAAAAATAGTTAAAGAGGTACCAAGCAAGATGCTAATGGATTATGCAAAGAGAACCAAAAGTGAATGCTATACTTATGTAAAAAAAAACCTTTTGACCACACAATACTTATTGATGATGGTTTTATAATCAGTCTATATTCCTCCTTTGTTATATTAAAAGGTAACTGTCCTAATCAAAAGTTCCTCCATCTTTTTGGTATGGTGTCTTTGAACTTCGAATGTTTATTCCTATAGATTCCCATAAGACATAGCTTAAAATCATCATCTATGATGTCATCCTCCATGAGTTCTAACCATCCATCATTATCAATGGATTTAAAGCCTAGCTGTAATTAGTGGAAAACTCTTACCTTCATTAAAATGAGTCCTTATTCCCTCAATGGTGGATACACCCAAAGTCATGTAAGAGACAGCTGTCAACGAGAAGCAATGCCTCGCAAATTGCTTCACCGACTGCCTTTCAAGTTCTATAGAGTGGAATATGGACCTGGTTCCTTCTAGCAACCGCTCCATAACCATCGTGATGCCGTCCCCCCATATGTACAGAGTCAAGAACTTGCAACAAATCGAGGGGTGCGCAAAAGTAAACAGAACTAAGTCTGTCTTCTCCCTCTCCGTCAAATCTGAACGAAGATACGAAAGAAGTTCGTCAATTAAGACGAAGATGATGTAACCATTGGAGACTACCCTCCAGACCATGTACAATTTCCTCCTATAGTAGGACAATTCCGTTTTTTCGTACCAGATATCCCCTATTCCCAAGTAAAATATTAACCTACATAGTATTTTAAAATAGTATTTCTGTGGATGGGATTTTTTCAGCGACGGCCCGTCCATACCGATGAGTTTTAAATGTCGAATTGCCAGAAAGTTTTGAATCCAATTGTCATTGGGTATGATTAATTGTAATTGATCTTTTTGACTTTAAAATCCAATTTCCCAAATTGGTTAATTCAATAAATGGTTTAGTTTGGTTGATAAATGTTCGGAATCAATTTATTAGTTTTGTAAGTGATATATATACGTTAACTATAGGGCAAAGTTTGAGGGACAAATTGGCCTTATTCCTGCGTTGAATCCCTAAAGACACGATATATTTATTTAGAAGTAAGATATTTGATATTGAATTATAAATGGTTTCTAGGTTGGTTATCAATATCAGTACCTTTATTTAAAATATCTGTTAGTTTTTTCTAAAATTAAAGTTATCATCATCAACCAATAACATTGTCCCACTGCTGGGCACGGGTCTCCTCTCAAACAAGAGGAAATAGGCTATCGTCCACTACGCTAGCTTACTGCGGGTTGGCAGACTTAACAAGCCGTCAAGAAAATCTATCAGGCAGATTCTTCGCAATGTTTTCCTTCACCGTTTAAGCGTGAGATATATAATTATTAATACGCACATGACTTCGAAAAGACAGAGGTGCGTCGAGATTCGAACTAGGGACAAGTCCAATGGTCATATCGCTAGGCTATCACCTATATTATATAAACTAAATTATCGTTCAGCAATCTCTCTATTTAGCTTGGGACCACTAGACTGCCTCATTAGTCTAGTGGTCCCAAGCGCGACTGCTACGCTAGAGGTCCTGGGTTCGATCCCCAGGTCGAGCAAAGCGTTATTAGGTTTTTCTATGAAATTCTCAGTAGCAGCTCGGAGTCTGGATTTGTGCCCGGTTAATGGCAATAGGCTCGCCCCCTATTATATGGGACCTAAAACATACCGGCGAAGTGTGGGTGTACAGTGGTATACCTCTGCCTAACCCTTCGGGGAATACAGGCGTGATAGTATGTTATGTTATGTTATGTTTAATCTCTCTATTCCTGTAAATTGAACTACCTCAAATTTCCAATTTTAATAATTCACCTTTTTACAAATGACTGCCTTCGGAGTAAAATTAAAAAAGTACGTATTTTCCCCCCTGAAGACCGTTCGTTATCATATAATTAAAATGACGTCAGAATAAAGAACTCTCTAGCCACAAACAGGAGCTGATAAGATTGTTATTAGAACCCGGAAGTTCTAATGACAATAGCCCCTGAAATTTCGCGGTTAAATAAATTATCCATTAAGGTTAATTAACAGACTGTTTTCACATTAGTTTCGTAGACAAACTGCTGAGCATGTCGTTAGGTTTCGATACTCAGGTTGCCAGGAAGTCCCAGTAGCAGCTTGACTTGACTTACTACAAATTATGTATTGAAATAATAATTGAAGCGGCCATTAGGCTACCCCTAATGGCTAGGGGGTCGGACTTGCGATCATGTGGTTGCCGGTTCGAACCTCACCCATTGCACTACCGACGTGAACCCACTCGTAACACAAGCATTTAGCTTAGCACGAGGGGTTAACAAGAATACTAGTAATGTGTTACCCACATTGCTAGTAAGCTTTTTTTTAAATAAAAAAACAACAAATTTACACCAAAATATTACCCGGATTTTATTTTTGTGGTTTTTCTTATGTATTATAAGTTTTTTTTACTATCCACTGTCTAGAACCCATAGTACAAGCTCTGCTTAGTTAGGGAATAAATGGTTGTGTAAAATATTTAAAATATATATTTTAAATAATTGCAATCGCGTTCATATGGCAATGAAATTAGTTACCGTAAAGTTGTCGACATAGAAAGGATTAGCAAGCTTAAGTGGCAGTGGGCGGGGCTCATAGCTCGTAGAACTGATGGCCGTTGGGGCAGTAAGGTTCTCGAGAGGAGACCACGAACCGGAAAACGCACTGTGGGACGACCTCCAACAAGATGGACAGACGATCTGGTAAAGGTCGGTGGAGGTCGTTGGATGCGGGCGGCATATGACCGGTCGTTGTGGAAGTCTATGGAGGAGGCATTTGTTCAGCAGTGGACTTCATTTGGCTGATATGATGATGAGTTACCGACATTAGAACCTTATAACGTGGTCTATAACACAGCGGCTGCTGCTTAACCCTTCGAAGAATACAGGCGTGATGGTATTTTAACTTTAACAAAATATTTTAGTGCTTCATTAAAATGATAATCTCTACTTAGCGGGTGCCTTGTGCCTGAAACTCCACTTGCTTAATAAGATAATAAAAATTTAAAGTCTATTAGAAAACTTACCCCTGGGGATACCATCGGTGTTAATGATTTTATAAATAATGATAACAAAATTGTTTTTTTGTTGAAGTCGTATTATAGATTTAAATGCCACGTACCACAATATAAGGGGCAACACTATCTGTGTTGCCCCTTATATTGTGCCCTTATATTATCCTCTATTTTTTATTAAGTCGAAGTGATATCGTATAAAAATAAATTGGATACATCCTTATTTCAATTACTTAAACTAAACTTAAATACGCAAACGCAACGACAAAATTTAATTTAAATAATTTTTTTGACGACTTGATATTTTGACATAAGTTTTATAAAACGAATGTCAAAATCATATCTCTCGTAAGCAAGTCAGACTCACTCAGAGAGTCAGACAGACACGAGTACAATCAGATTAGAACCAACTGCTATAGCATCATAAGACCTATATTTTTATGATGAATAATATTTCGCCGACACGCTACCGTTAGTGCTGTCCATGCACGTATATGGTTATTAGCACTGGTATAACACACACACAAGGGTAATAACACACAGTAAGAGACCGTAGGCGTTTCACACACTGCCCCCCTCTACGCTGCGGGGTGCGTGGCGATGGAACAACAAACACTGCGCGTGAATGCGTTTCCTATGTGTTAGATGAGATGAGATAATAAATGTTCGAACAACATAAGAACACGCACTCCCGCGCTACTCTGCATAATCAACAAACATCTCTCTGTTATAGGTGTCACGCGGCCCTATGCAGAGCCTGCCTGGGAGTCGACGAGACAGCGGCCCACGTACTCCTGCACTGTCCTGGTGTCGCCACATACAGGGCAAAGTACCTCGGCAACCCGAGCACTCTCCGAGAGGCCGTAGGCAATATTGGGCGCTTGTCGGCCTTTCACGGGGAGTTGGGTTCATTCAAACCATTTGAATGAACCCAACATCTTACAATACCATACCTTACCATACGCTGCGTGATGCGGTGCAGTTTGCGAATCGCCTAAAAACATTAGTTATCTGACACGGCATCAAAATTTCCACTCCTTTCTAACCGACCGAATCAAATACATATTACATTTCCAACACCCCAGCCGTCAAATTCATATTTTTTCATTAAAATTCTTACTTGTCGACGGATTTTATTTAGTATTATCTTTTATATCGAGTTACTCAGTGTGCGGCATTACCCAACGGCTGCTTGCCGCCGGATCCGATGCAAATTTGAAGTGACTAAGAATTTAAATCCCCATGAATTTTAAATTAACTACAGCGCTCAGGTGCGGAAGTGAAATATTTATAGAATCAGTTCTTTTTAATATTCGTGAAATATTGTATTGCTACTGCTTATTTTTTACTATAGTTTAGCATTAAATAATGGGTAATGTTCACAAAGAAATAAATTCTCTAATGAAAGAAATCTTCATAGTGAAAGGAAAATTCGGCCTTAGGCAGGGTTTGAACCTGCGTCTCTCTGGTTAAGTACACCAGACGCTTAGCCAACTAAGCTACCGAGACCAATGCCTGTGATTTCGAATTTCTCTTCCACATTTTACGTCTTCTACGTTCATCGAACATATCACATATCATACACATCGTTCATCGTACCATCATTTAGCTACGTGTATTAGACTGAATCGGCCTCCAGCTCCTTATCTTATAACCGACACAGGATTCTGACAAAAGAAAAACGTAAAAATAAAAGTAAATTTCTCGCCAGGTGATACTAACTCAATTACCAATGCTAATAACAGATGACCCGCTAAAAAAGTCGAAGTGTCATCCATAATTCAAGCCAGATCCTTCCAGTAAGGACCTAATTCCGCGAAGGAGGTTGTACCTAATCCAGAGATTTATTACAACAAGATGCCGTGGGCCGCACTAGATAGATTAATTGTCGCCGCAGTTTACAATGCAGATGTTTCTCCAAACAATACTAAGGCAATTTTTGACAAGCGACTTTCTTTAGATGCTCTCTTTTGACAGTTTGTATTGCTTGTTTATTTATTTGTGCGAGTTTTTGTCAGTTGCTCATAATGAATATCGAGCGTAGGAAGCGGAATATAATCTTCATGATCCCATCTTCCACAAACCTGATACGGAGTCGTACTAACAGCTTGAGCATAGAAGAAAAAGACAGTAAGCAAAATAGAGTGACGAGTGTTGCTACAGGACTACACAGCACAAGTAAATCTGTTTATATAAAAATGTACCCCTATTTCCCTAATCACGGCATTACTTAAGAACAACTTTAGATACCGGTTTCATTCTACCTTTTTTTAAGTTTTCTAATAATTTGTAGAAGGTTGTTACGGAAAGAAATATTACGAGAATTGTGCAGAAAATATTAGAAAACTGGAATATGGAAAAGCATTTCTTTGCGGGAATTTTGAATTATGTATTCCAGTTCGAATTTTATTTATGTTAGCTAAATAAGGATATACTTGTACTAAGTTGACCAAAAAAACAGTGTTCTGACAAAGATTGTGCAGTAATGTATCACACATCATGGAATTCTAAGCTGTTGTTAGCTGCCTATATACCAAACCATTTTTATATTTCTTAGGCAATCCGCAGACAACATCCCCGAAGAAAGATTTGTTACACTACAACAAACATAAAACAATCATACCCTTGGGAAAGTAATTAGTTATATTATATAGTTGATATAATAGAAACGCCACAGTACAAATTTAATTTTTTATTTCTTTCGAAAATTTCAACAAATAACAAAAACAATTATAAGTTCTTAATTAGTAACAATGTACTTGAGTTAAGAAAATGTTATTTAGCTACATTAAATGACTTAATAAACGTAACATGCGCTATACATAATACCAATATCTTATAACATGTAGGTACCTAATAATGTTTTAACGTAAAACATGGCAATACTGAAACAGACATCTTTAGTGATTACAATAAAAATTCAAATTGTTCAAATTATGTGAAAAAATAAACTAACATTTGAGGTAGATGTGTACTTTGAAGTAACGTTTTACGTGTTAACATAACACTGGTAAAAATACATCAAGTATGCGAGTTGCTTGTGTGAAACGACTCATCATCGACGATAAATTAATCTATCCCTAGTAGCTTCCATGAATCTACAAATATACAATGACTGTTCGCCGTTGCTTCTGCTGTTTATTTCGGTATAGGTCCCGATAGTTTACGTTTAAAAAAAACAAATCTTGATTCTTTTTGACAGTGACATTGAATGAAATGTCACAGTTATCGTGTCACTTAGCAACCGTACTTGTGCCTATGGCTCTAATTCAACAAATTGGTCTCCAACCTTGGAACTTAAAAATAATAATTGTCATAACTTGCGATGCCCTTAAATTATTAAATCATAATACCACAGTACTACTATCAGAATCATATCCTAAATCGGATTCTGTGCTATAGTCATATTTTTTTCTATGCTTACAATCTTTATTCGGCCGTTTTTCACCGCTATGGTATTTTTCTTTGCACACAACTTTGTTACGACGCTCATTCTCATCATCAGTTCTAAATAATCTTTTCTTATATTCTTCTAAAGAAATCTTCTTCGCATCGTCCTTTCTTCCACTAACATCAGGCTTTTCAAACTCAGGACTAAGCTTCCTTTTGAAACACTTCTTAAAATCTTTTCTCATGATTGGTTTTATCTCATTCTTAAAATCGGATTTGAATGCTTCAGTGTGGTTTTGAACGTTTTTTGATACTTTGGTTGAAATTTTTGATTCTGAAATCCCTCGATCCAAAACTTTTTTATATGTTGGTATCGGCAAAATTGGTGGTGAATAACTAACTAACTCTTTTGGCGATTCGTGTACTGTAAATGTTAAGGTCCCAGACTTCTTCGGATTATTCGACAAAGTACCCACTTTAGATATGTTAATATTTTTGGTATCATTAATTTTACCTTCGTGGTATATTCGTTGCATATCATTAATGTCTTCGTCAGCAAATGATAATTTATCTAATTCTTCCAACATCTCAGTCTTAGTTGCTACTACTTCTGTTGCACATGGTGAATCTTTAAGAGCTTCAGCGCCAACTATAATTTCGTTACAGCTATTTTTTTCTGTAACTGGCACTGCGAGAATGTTAATTTTTTTAACAAAACCACCATTATTTCTGCCAATAATGGAACTATTTTTACAATGTGGGATAGTAACTAAGTTTTGGCTGGAAGTGTATTGCGGCTGTTGAGAAGTGGAAGCTGGTAGGTAAGGAGAAGCGTTCATATAATTATTGTATATAGTTTGATTTCGATATTTAGATGATGGGAGTGGAGGAGGAGGAGGGGGAGGAGGAGGCGGCGGCGGCGGCGGTGGTGGTGGTGGTGGTGGTGGCGCTAAACTTTGGGATAGCCAACCTTGCGTATTACTCAGTTGTTGAGGTTGACAAGAGAACTGATTCGGAAATGAACTTGAAAAATTGTTGTCATAGACATCCGAGCGAGCAGATTGATAATAATCAGGGTAGAGACCTGGATAGTCTTGAGTCCGTGGCCGTGTATAAACCGGAATAGGTGAATTTTTATGCCTGTGATGAGCCCTATTTTGCATAGAATAATCAGGATGATAACTCCCAGCGGAGAGGTTAAACTGATGACTTGGCTTTAGAATTATAGCTGATGCGTAACGATTACGCACTGGGGCATTAACATTATTGTTAGGAAAATTGCCTCGATTGATTTTACTTCCCACAGTATTTTGTGAGGAAAGTTTGGAACTAAAAGCATTAGTGCTTTTAGAATATTGAGCGGCAGTCGCTGCAGTCATTGATCCACTATCAGGTTTAGGCGCAGCCTTAGGGCCATTTCCGTTAGCATCTGGTTTGTCATTTTTTACTGATTTATTACAGCTCGGATTTGTTCTAGGATCTTTATTTATACAACGCTTATTTACATCAGGTTGGGGTGTGCCAGATTTCAAGTGTTGCTCTGTTGACGTCTTATTGTTTTGACTTAAAGGTGTAGACTGTACACTGTGAGAGTTATTCATTTTTAAATGAGTCTCCTTCTGAACATACTTTTCTGGCACTTTCAGCGACTGAACTTGAGTATTGTTATTATTTATAGGTTTATCTACTACCACGGAGGACCCTTTCTCCAAAACTGGTTTTGAAGGAATATCAAAAAGTTTTGCACCAACGAGGCTTTTAGGAGTCGCAGGTTTAAATTCACTAAAATTTGTGTTTGTTTTAACATTATTTAAATTTTTAATCTTGTTCATAATTTTATTCAAATTGTCAGCTTCTTTGGATATTTTAAGATTTACATTAGATTTGTCACTCTTAAGCGGGATATCTTGTTTGATTTTACGCTTTTTTGGTACAATACTACAAGGTAGTATAGGTGAATTTGTTTCGCGCTTATTTCTTTCTGATTTTTGTTTTGGTTTCTTTGCATCTTCATTAAGTTTAGTCTCTTCACTATTTTCTGTTTCATTTCTTAGTTGTTTTGAAGATTTTAATTCTTTGGCAGCTACTTCATTTGGTTTTGTTACCAATACTCCTATAAGGCAGCAATGATCAGCTTGATTGTGCTTCTTTATCAGATCATTCTTATATTTATTTGTTTGCTTTATGTCTTTCACATGAGATGAAGATTTATCTGAAGTTTTTAAAGATTTCGCAATCATAGCTGGTTTAGAATTAATTTCTTTTCCATCATTTATATCAAATTTCTGTTCTGGGCATTTCAAAAGACTTTTGTTAGGCACTTTACGTTTTATTTTAGCTTCAGATAATGGTTCCTTAGTTGTCTTTATTTTGTTTGTTTGTTTTGTTTTATCATTACCTACAAAACATTGTACAGGAACCTTTACGGAATTAGTAGCATCGACGCTCGTCAATTTTTTATGTACTTTCTCAGGCCCTGTTTTGAACTTTGATAAACAATTACTTTTATCTTGTTCTGGTATGGGTATAAGATCAGTTCCTACATGGCTAAGTACTTTATCAGCAGCATTGAGGTACATTTCATCAGCCTTAACATCGTTTTGTTTTGTATGAGTAGGCGTAGTTTCATTTGATTTAGTTGTTGTTTGTTTACTTACAGTTACTACGTCCGACGCTAGATTCTTTACTAATTTCTTTGTAATTTTCATGCCTACGAGCCCTTGATTACGCTTAAAATCAACTTTAATAACATTTTTTATACTTATAGCTCTTAATATCTCTGTATCTTCTTTCTTTCGCCTTATTTCTTCATGCCTTTTGTCATCAGGTTTTTTGTCAATTGGTTTATGGTTCGGTATCGGTTTGGGTTTCGATACATTCATTTCATTTGTGTTATTTTCTTTTTTTTCTGAATCATGTTTCCACAATAGGTCTTCCACAATAAAACAATCGTCTGTATTAGAATCTTCTATACCTACATCAATTTCACGGTCACTGTCACTCTCTTGGCTATGATTTGTTTTAGATAGTATCTGCATGGTGTACTTTCTATAATACCAGGGAAATTTCCCACAATCTACTAATTTAACACGTACTGGAGGTAAATCACACTCACTGATACTGCGGCTCGATGACGTTTGTTCACTTGGTCTTCTTAACGGGGAGCTTCCTATTAATTGGTAGAATTCGTTATTCTGAGTCATTTCCAATTGCCAACCATACTCTTTATTTTCGGGCTCTGGAAAAGAAATTATCAATTGATATCGATTTTTTTATGGTTTGAATCGATTTACGCTATCATGTTATTTTAATTTTTGGTATCAATATAAATCCAAAATAATATATCATCATCATCCACAGCCCAAATATGTGTACTCACTTAGTCTACAGGGCATATGAATCTCTTGGTTCCTTTTTCAGTCGTAATCTAATCCACGTGTGCCAATTAACTTTCTAATGTCATCGATCCCTCACATACCTAGACGTCCCACACTCCTTCTGTCCGTCATTGGTTTTTAGTCTACGGCTTCATGCCATATTCCGAATTCAATTCCCAGTAGCAGCTCGGAGTCTGGATTTGTGCCCGGTTAATATCAATAGGCCCCCTATTACATGGGACCTAAATACACCTACCAGCGAAATGTGGGTGTACTTTAGTACTGCCTAACCCTTTGGGGATTACAGGCGTGAAGGTATGTATGTTAAAATAGGCTCTACTTTGTCCAAATGTTTATTTACTGCTACCGTAAGCCAAGGAGCGGTGGTGTTTTGTAAGTCGCTCTACTATGTAAATTATTTCAACATTCTCCCAAAACGCTGAAGGAAAACATCGTGAGAAAAACGGTATGTCCTAGAACCAAAAATTCGAAGATCAAAAACCTATAGGTAGTCACGGCAGTACTAGGAAAGCAGTACCAGTTACCCTTGAGTTATTGTTCTGAGAGAATGACAGCAAGACAGCTAAATGAAAGAATTAGCAGATTAGCATAATAAAAAAAAATACTATCAAAATCTTGGCAGCACTGTTTCGTGCGCTTATAGGTTTTCAATAAAAAAAATATTATGATTACTCTTGTTTAATTTGACAACTGACATGTCCTGAAATGTGCTCGAGACTGATGGTCACTCAACTAGTACTTTCTTAGATTTTAATTATCTAGCTGAATAGGAGGCTTATTGGTACACGACTCGAACTATACCAATGTACTTCCGTATCTTACTCCGATCAATCCCATACTGGACAAATTAGCATAATATTAACAAAGATATTAACGTTTGTAGGATCCGGGCTGAAAATATTTCAGGTGCTCATATTTCTTAAATTACGTGATATTTTTAAAAAAGGAAGAAGTGCATATGTACTACCTCCAGGACAGATTATGGATTATTAGGTTTTGTATTTTTACTGTATAGAGCTAACGAAATAATTTCAGCCCGGCCCCCTACAATCGTTAATGTTTCTTAAGATGTTGCGTTTGAGAAATAAATAAAGCTGTAGATATGCTTAATTTATGGAGTACATTCGATCAGTAGCAACACATTTTTTTAAATTATTACTAATGTAGGTATTACCGCAGCCAATGTTATAGTCATAGTGTGTTTTTGTTCAATAAATAATTTATTATTTATTTATCTTTATTATTTTTAGTACACTTTGTAGAAGTCGCGGTATGGAAGGGGCCGGGCTGAAAACGTCAGGCTGGCCCGTCCAACAATAAGGCCCTGTAACTTTATTAGAGAGGTACATTGAAAATGAAGGAAGAACAAATGCTTGTAATAAGGAGTACATTCAATTGATACCAATCACATCATCAAAATCGATGGGGCCGGGCCAGCCTGACGGACGTGCAGATGATAGTGTAAAATTGAAGCAGCAGTAGCTTTAGCCTAATGGCTAGGTCGAACTTGCGATCATGTGGTTGCCGGTTTGAACCCCACCCATTGCACTACCGATGTGAACCCACTCGTAATACACGCATTTAAGTAGCTTAGTACGAGGGGTTACAAGATAACCTACTGGTAATGTACGACCCACATTGCTAGTAAACTTTATTAAAAATAGTAGTAGAAATAGTAATTGTAAATGTATTTAGATACGCTTTAAAGATGAACTTACTGTTTCCATGCGATTGACTGCCAAAGTAGACGACGTGCTCATCGCTGTCAAACAGCTTGATGGGGTCGTCGCAGCACTCCTCGTCTGTATCCTCACACCCTTGAGACTTCATCCTGCAGACAAAAAAATATATTTATTTATACATCACTAGCTTTCCGACTACGGCTTCGCCCGCGTGGTTTCACGGCTTTTCTATGCTATAAAATGTATGAATTAAACATATAAACCTTCCTCGAGAACCACGCTATCTATTGGTGAAAGCAACGTGAAAATCGGTACAGTAGTTTTCGAGTTAATTTTATTCAGTAACAATGTATACGTGTTTGAATTACAAAAATAAAAACAACATAATAAAATAATGATATAATAATAATTCACGATTGAGTACAAAAATCGTTGGTTAAAAATCGCTATCGCTGGACATTTAGGTGTAAATTGTCGTCATTTTTGGCTGAATCAACTATCTTACACTAAAATCTTCGAAGGTAACGATTTTTAACAAAAGTTTTAATACTAAATCTTGAATAAGTTATTTTTGATGTCACAATTTCTACTGCAATGTACCTAGAATGTGTAATAGCCGAAAAATTTGCAAAAAACCAAGAAAAAATTGAATTTCGCACCCAACCCCGACGCTTTAGCTTTAAGCGCAAACTTAATTGGGAACGAAGCGAACCGAAGCTAAGTACGTTTATCTTCGAAGATGTCGATAAAGTGAGACAGCATTAGCTCTCTTCGTGCAAACCCATTCCCAATCTCAATACTCAATACTCTACATATATACCGTACACTAATTAAACGCTTTTTAAAATCACTAGATGGTAAACAAGCATACACCCTGCTGATGGTAAGTTTTGCCAACCCTAGTTGCTTATGACGATTTATTACTTTCGTGACATCAGTGTCATTATTATTGCAAAAATGTCTTCCAATAATACCAAAGGATTCTAGCCATTTTCTACAATTAACATTTTATGGCAGTGATTAAGGGATCGAAGTTAAATAATCATATGGAAACTTTTTATAACACTGGCCACAAATAAATTACATAAAAAAATATAGCCAAATTGACAGATGTCAATAGAAACAAAATCCAAATTCATGTTCATCCTTCAAATGTAGATCTTTGAATGATATTTTATCGTGGCTTAAACCACATAATAATTTTTATAAGTAGATGTACATAAGAACGATAATGACCATAAATAATCTTGAGTAGGTATATTTATTTCCATCTCCTTCATAGGTTATCGTTTTTATATGTAGTTATAAGATTTTATTACATAGTTCAAGGTTAGCCTTACCTTATAAAAACTTACTTGAATATAATACTTTTTTATTTTGCGCTTACAATACTACTAGAAATTACAATTTACTGCGTCTGCAGAATATTCCCCGATTACAAGATGACACTTCAAACTCATTATGACAGCAAAAATTAATAGAATGAATGATACCTTTTGCAGAATAAATTCAAATTCGCGAGATGTTCTAAAATCAAAGTCGTTTAAATTAAGATCTGCACTAAAAAGTTTCGACTGCATTTCATTTTATTATATTAAATAAAAAGTGCTATGATTTTCTTTTACATAACCTTTTGAGTGACCGATGTTTTTATTGATTTTATGCCAGTAACTAATTGAGTATTTGGGTGGTCTAAATTGGATCAGTGTCACGCACAGTTCTTTATTATAATGTCTTTTGAATAATTTATCTTGACCATTCAAGACGACGCGACGTCTAATAACGATCTCGATGCTAGGGAAAATGGTTAGTTCTCACATTATCATAGGATGCGAAACGCACCGCTTTTATGTCATCCCTTACAAATGATAAAGCATCAACTATAACTACTTTTATATTCTTCATTCCCAATAACATGTCAAAGGAACCGAGATACCTGTACCATTGAGGTATGGAGGGTAGAAGAAAGGAGGACCATCTCAGTGTATTAAAAAGTGTCCATTGAAAGGGAGCAAATTAAGGTGGCGCTATAGTAGCAAGTGGAAGAATTTTAAAAAAATATTTTTTTTTTTCAGGAGTTTCATTGGTTATTATTTACTAAATTACAGTTGACTACGTAAATAGTTGAGATTTTAAATACTGCATATTACTTACTTTCTTCTACAGAAGTCAAGAGAAATGTTCAATTTTTTAACTCGGCACACTTCACTCTGCTTATATCTGCTACATTCATATCATTTCCACTTGCTACACTGCGCTAGTTTGGTGAGTGTTCGAACAATAATTTGCTGTATACAAGTGGACACTTTTTCGACTAATCCCCCATACAAGACGGTCCTCCTTTCTTCTACCCTCCATACATTGAGGACCTAAAGAACGCCACAGATGCCATAACTTATGTGGCCACTTACTGGACCCAAGTAATATAAATTCCTGTATTAAGTATTTAAAATAATGTTAATGTCAACCTTTGACATGTAACAGTTTAGACTTCTTTAACCCGGCAAATGTAGTTTGTACGTTTGTGCGATTTTTTTTATCATAGAAATTCGTAAAACTTTATTTTTCCTGCTCTAATTTGCAAAAAATGTAGGGAAACGAAAAGGTTGGCAATAATAGTCTTATAAGCACCTGCATACTGCACGTTTTTGCATAGCTTGCATTCTAATCGTGGGAGAGGTTAAATCGAATTAATGTATCTTATCCAATTATAATAATTTGCATGCCTATGTGACTTGATGAAATATGTCTTGCTCGGAATTATATTTGACACACGGCTACACATCTAGCGATACAAATCCAATAGAGACTGACCTCCTATTGTACAGGTTTTCCGTACAATTAAAGGCCAACCTTTACTGGTTTTTTATAGCTTGATGTGAAGTCAATACTCAATACTCAATACATTTATTGTCGTGCGTACCATATTTCATGCAAATAAATAAATTAAATAATAATAGACAAACCAAGGTACCATTTACACGACAAGAAGAGAAGACCGAGATGAATGGCGAGAGAATCCTTCATACAGGGTTATCAGTAAAACACTAACTCCCTCTCCTCTCGTAATACAAACAGCACAAAAAAAAAGAACTTTTGTTCTCTGACTTTTATAATCACGACTTTCAAACAAACATAAAAATATTTAAATTCCACTCTCAATGCTATACTAATCAAAAGAAGGTACTAGTCAGGTAAACAAAGTGCTGCTGTGTTGTGCAAGAGGCATAGGCGATGAGCGGGGGTCGGTGGCGAAGGGAAAATAAAATGTGTTCGATAGAACAACGAAGTCTGAAAGATTGTTTCGGGTGTAATGTATTGTTTAGCAAAAAGTTATAGAACAAAAGCCACAAACAACTACGCTCGGTACAGTGTATCTGCAGTGCACATGTTTTCGAAAACCAGACTTAACCTTCACAAAAGAAGTAATGTGAATCTTTACAAATTATTAGGCGACCAAAATTCAACCCTCACAGCGGGATATCTGCTATCCCTAAATGTAAATGCAGATGTGTTAATTATACATACAATGCTTAAATTCGAGAAATAGAAACTATAGAAAACTAGTCTTCAATTTATCAACCATAATAAAGTTTGCTTATAGTAAGCGCGTCGACATATACTTACATATCGGAGCGTCACAGGGATAGGAAAATTTGCTAGTCGCTCTTGAACGAGATCAGAAGTGTGGTTATTACTATTAAGCGTGGTAACGCGACTATAATAAATTAAAATACAGTAAATGTTCTACAATCAATATGACTGAAAATTATACTTGCACGCAACACAACTAGGTATAAACTTATGTGATGAAACAATAACTCAAAGATTTCTCAGAGAGGAACGTTTTCGCAGGTCACGCCATACTTCACGGTGTCTCAATACAGAATGTCCAAGGATGGAGAACCTTTGCTCTTTTGCATGGCACCACCATAAAAAACAATGTCCACTTTCTCATGATAGGCCGACCCGCGACTACGCTCGGCACAGTGCATCTGCATTGCACATGTTACCGCCACTCTTCGAAACCATACTTAACTTTCTCGGAAAGACTAACATAAATCTTTACAATTTATTAGGCGACGCCTAATCTGATATCTTCCATCCCGAAATGTAAATGCAGATGTGGTACACAATGCTTAAATCCGAACAATTGAAACTGTAGAAAACTAGTCTTCAATTATCAACCATAATAAAGTGTGCTTACAAAGTTAATGATTAAAATAAGCGCGTCGACATATCTAAATAGGTATATATGTATAACTCAAAGGTGACTGACTGACTTGATCTATCAACGCACAGCCAAACCACTGGACGGATCGGGCTGAAATTTGGCATGCAGGTAGATGTTATGACGTAGGCATCCGCTAAGGAAGGATTTTGATTAATTCTACCCCCAAGGGGATAAAATAGGGGATGAAAGTTTGTATGAGAAAACACGCGGGCGAAGCCGTGGCCGGAAAGCTAGTACATAATATAATTATACGAGTATATTGCAAATATTTCACTAACTCACCCACTACCTTAGTTACGTCCTCCTCCATACATCTTCTAGATGCATAATCACAATGCTAACATCTTAAGTGACAGCTGTCAAATCGAGCTGTCCATCAATACCGTACCTATATTAAAACCTCAAAACAATAACAAACCTTTTTTAAGATTGTAATCAATTATTCATTACACTACCGTCACCTCAAAGACGTAAATTAAAAAATGTGAAGGCAAATTTCGACTTGGCGGGTGGGACTCGCGGTGGCTTAGCGGTCGTAGCGTCTGATGTACGAGTACCTACTTAATCAGAAGACGCAGGTTCGAATCCTGCCCGCGGTCAAATTTTTCCTTCATTAAAATAGCATTACACTACCGTACTGTCCGCGCAAGGTTCAGGGCTCTGTCTTGTTTTTATGGATTAGAGAAGAATTAACATGACCTACATATTTAAATTTTATTTTTATACGATATGATTATTTACTTAATTTTACGGAATGAAATTTTTGTAGGAAACTAAGACAAAGAATTTTAAAGGGTTATAAAAAGGTTTGTTAATGATAATGTCTACGTAACTCCAGGGGATTAAAATGATCCCCAGAAGCTAGTTGTTCCATATTTAAACATATCGATAACAACTTAAGAAATGAGTTGGGGCAATTATTGAGTTGCACATATACAATGGTGTTTCGAATCAGTTCGAGGAAACTAATAAAACTGGACATAAATAATTGGATAAATTTGACTTGGGAATCATAAAATTCCAGTTTCCCTCCGTGCGTAAATAATTAACAGGTGACGTTCCTGATTTTATAGCTAGTTCACAGATTTGAGAGCTGTCGAGTGTTAAGTAATAAATAATACTTAAAAAGTAATAAAATGTTGGTATTATACAATGTATGCTCTGGTGTAACTTGTTTGAATATGGAATAAAAACTTTGAATCTTTTTGCATAAGCTTGGTTCAGTATAGCTCTAAGAGAGTCCGATTTCATTGGTAACTTCATTGGCTTTTGAGGTTCGAAAATACACAAAGGAATTCCTCAACGATAAACACCTTGAATACCTATGTAGATTGAGTATTATGAGTCTAACTTATAGTTGCCTACTAGAGAAGTAAGTTACGTTGGAAACACGGGGTTCATCAAATTAAAAGCGATTTTGATTTTGAAGCGGCGCGCGGCGGTAGCCTAATGGCTAGGGCGTCGGACATGCGATCATGTGGTTGCCGGTTCGAACCCCACCCATTGCACTACCGACGTGAACCCACTCGTAACACAAGCATTTAGCTTAGCACGAGGGGTTAACAAGAATACTAGTTATGTGTGACCCACATTGCTAGTAAGCTTTTTTCTTAAAAAAAAAGAAAGGGAAGGGGTTCAAAAACTATACATATAAATTACTCATCATACCATGACGCCTGATTCTCCTGTAAGTAAAAAAAAATACTTTTATACATGCTGAAATGTGGTCTGTTTACTAGGAAGGTTTCATGGGAAAAGTTGATGAGTACAACGGGTAGAATCACCCCTTTATTAAAATTTATTAATTTTCTTTCATAGGGGGGTTTACCCCCATTAATTGGACTTTTCCCTATATGAATAGTTATTATTTTTTTAATTAATAAAAACATATTAACGGGTGTATGTGACTAATTCGGTAACCTATATAAGTTCTCACAATTAAAGGATCATTAGGAGCGATAGATACATTTAGCTATGTCACAACGTAATGGAATACATAACAAATTATTACCTAATTAGATAAGGACAAAAAAAAATCTTTTATAGATTACAAATATCATATACAGGATGTTTTAACTTAAATGTGTGTACATTAGTTTCACCATTGTCGCCAAATTGTTGAAAACTGGAACACTGTGTCCACTACAACTTGATATCACAGTTTTGTTCACTTGCTACATCATAAAATATACTCGCACACGCGGAAGTTTCACACGATTGGCACTTGTCACACTTCTAATTACAGAGCGTAAGAGAAGAATAAGCGAGTCGCTCTCGAACGAGATCAGAAGCGGTTCTTTTTGGACGTGGACAAGACCATAAATATACACCGTGAAATTTTTATCGTCTTACACGCGAAAGGTCCTTGTCATATTCATCATTACAAGCAATTTTCACTATAGGACCAACCCTGAAATCGTGAAAAAAAGTCAGCAGTTATTGAAAAGTGTTCTTCAACCAAATGTTATGGAGAAAATAGTTGTTTTTTTTTCCTATTTTAAGGTTGCTCACGCAGTAGAAATTGTTAAAAATAATCAGTATTAAAACAAGCTTTTATCTATCAGACCACTATAATTTCACGGTGTATATCTGTCAATTATACTAGAATAGAATGTCAATCTTATAATCATAGAAAAACTAAGTATTCACAGAGAGTACAAATTAAGTATTCGTTTTGGCCGCGCCTAGTCTTCACGATGTCTCAATACTGACTGTCCAGGCTGGAGACTCTTTGCTCTAGCATGTTACTAAGAAAAAAACATTAAAAATATAAGTAATAATGTGAGACAATAGGACAACCGACGCGCCAAACATTTTCCTAAAAATCTATAGCATTCTTCCCCGCTTCGGGACGTAACGTTACACAGATGTGCGCCGGTAATTTATACACACACAAAGGAAGCGCATTAAGTTTACAACCAAATAGCTGGAGTAAAAAAAACTATACATAATAAGGGCACGTTAAAATATGAAACAATAGGCTAAAATATCTTAAAATACTAAACTAGCACGCAAAAAACTATCAACTGTTTAAAAGTATTAAATGATAAATCTCTGTAAAATGTAAAACAATAGATAAATATGTTCTATTAACTGCAGCTTTTTCTACCATGTACTTATGCTGGTTAAACGATAATATTATAAGATATGATAATGAAGCGATATTACAAGATATCATGACGTCGTCCTGCAAAATTTATTTGTTTGTTTGAAATCGATAAACCATGAAACTACTGACCCGATTTAAATAATTCTTTCACCATTAAAAAACTACATTGTCTACAATTAACATAGGTTATATTATCATAGATAAGTATATAAGTAGTGTAATGATACGTTGATGGACAAAATAGCATAATAAAACCGTGACAACAAATTAAAAAAACTGACCACGGATTAATGATTTAAGTATACACCATTTTAACCAGGTATATGCACATAGGTATATACTGACAAATAGGCCATAGTGATTATCTTATTTTACAGCTCATCCTTTATGGAAGCAAAGGTAATCTTAGTGCATACAGCCAAAAAGAAAACTATTTAAAAATGGTGTAGTTTTATCTCAGATCAAATAAAAAGATGGAACTTTGCGAACAAAGAAGTGAGGCCGGCTAAAACTACGCCTAGCCGTTTACAAACACAATTTTACACTATATAACAATAACGAAACTACGCCTTATCTAAAATTTTTATTTGATTCGAGGTTTATATAAAAAGAAAAAAACATATTAAAAAAACAACTTTACCTAGTACTTTTGTATGTTCTTGCCTAATAATAAAACACTGCGGATTTATACTTATGTAGGTGTTTAAAGGAGCCACCATGTCTAAACAATAAAATGAATTTAGACGCATTGCGTTATATTATTCTAAGTAATAAAATTTTGCTTCCATTCGTTTTTGCTGACTACTAAGCATTATATTGTTATATACCTATAGCTGACTGGTTTTTTTTAATGAGTGAAGTGGCGACTGGCGGTTTCAGTTTCGTACTAAATACCTAGTTTAATTAAAGATTACTTTTACAAAAATAACCATTTGAAGATAAAAAAAAGTCATCAAAAAATTTAAACGCAATATTTCTTAAAACAGATATTGTTAGCTGCCTTAACATAGATAATTATTTATACACAATCTATGGTTTGTGGAGCTTCCCAAAAGCTAGGGGGTAGGCAGATTTGTGCCGCGCAGGAAAGCCAGAGGGCTTGTGGAGTACCACCCGAGCCCCTCCGGCCCAGTGCGACCCTAATTGTCTATATCTATACTTAATAATATTATAAAGCTGAAGAGTTTGTTTGTTTGCTTGAACGCGCTAAACTCAGGAACTACTGGTCTGATTTGAAAAAATATTTCACTGTTAGATAGCCCATTTATCGAGAAAGGCTATAGGCTATATATCATCACGCTAAGACCAATAGGAGCGGAGCATGAATGAAAAATGTTGCAAAAACGGGAAAAAATATTCCTTTTAAAGGCACAGAAACCACGCGGGCGAAACCCTGGGTGGAAAGCTAGTTGTGAATATATCTCATCAATGTGTATGGTCCAGCACATCAGGTTACCACAAAATGAAAATTTTTCTCCGTCGATTTTAAACTTAATCATCGAAATTTAAAGTTGAAAATCATTTAGAGATATTTGACAGTTTTTTTATAACCTGATGTGCGACTGGACCTATACGAAATCTAATATATAAAAATCTAGTGTCACAGTGTCGTTATCGAACTCCTCCGAAACGGTTTGACCGATTATTATGATTTTCTTTATATATTTGGCCGGTGAATGGCAATAGGCTCGCACCCTATTACATGGGACCCAAACATACCGGCGAACTGTGGACGTACATTAAGTACACCTCTGCCTAACCCTTCGGGGAATACAGGCGTGATGGTATGTTATTTGGCAGGTATAAGAATAGCTTGTAAAATATTTTTCACCCTCCTGCCCCCACCGACCATTTATTTATTGCGATTTTCAACCAACTTCAAAAAGTAAAGATTCAAAACAAAAGGTTCTCAATTCGTATGTATGTTGTTTTTTTTTAGTTTGGCAGAACAATGTTTTCCGGAGCCGCTAGTACTAGTATATAGCAGAATAATGCTAGGTATTATATTAATCATCTTCTCAGCATTATAGGATAATCCGCCATATTGTGTCCAAAGATGAGCGAGCAGGAGCAACACAGAGTTCTTTTATCTGTGCACACGCCATTCACGGTGTCAGATCGCAATTACGATAGCATATGTACGGCAAGTGACGTGAAAGGGACCATTCAAAGAACGGCACACTATAAAAAACCCACGCTGTTTTTGTTTTTTAAGCGTCCTCCTTTAGGGATGACGAGGGAAACGACCCAAGCCAAGCGTTATCTTTTTTTATTTATAATTGCAATTAAATTGGAACAGTGATGATGACACTTTTTTTTTAACTAAAAATTATGACTTTTATTACTAATGATCGTTGGATAAAATGGAAACATTTATTTGAATTTAGCTGTTTGTTTTATTTAATGGAATTTAAATTAATTTATTACCTATGTAATTACATAAATAATTCTTACACAAAGTCGGGCCAGTTTCAAAATAATATACATTTCTTAATATTTATGTTACCCCAATAATATAAAACATTTAAAGATTTAGGTTAAAAAAAACTAACCTTCATATCGGCGACTCCGGGTCTACGGCCATTTTTTTTTTTCAAAACAATTTTGAATTAAGAACTTTCTATCATGAACTTATTTAAAAAATACTTTTAATTAAAATTAAAACCAATAAAACATCGATTAAAATGTCCTTCCACAAGTCACAACACGGAATCAAGTCTTCAAATGATGATAGATATTTGAAGTCATCATCTTATAAAGCCAACTCGGTTCAAGCGACACAATCAAAGTATCAAATAGAGATTAAAGGACTGTAGACTGTATATCTTTATAATAAACTCTATAGTTGTTTGATTTTATTTCTAAGGTATAGGTGCTAGCAATCGTTTGGTTTCTTGTTTATCAAAACGAAACCTTACACCGCAGTACTTAATGGTAACTCAGTTCCTTGCTTGAAGCTCAGTTCTTATATGCACAATGAAGTATTTATAGGTGCTAAATTATTAATAGTTATGCGTAGTCATAAGTGTTAGAAATCACAAAAATACTCGATCCACCCAAAACAAAAGAATCGCGATGTGACCAAAATGTTTGACGACCAAAGAATATCGGAACCTCTGCAGCAATTAACTTTTAATAAAAAAGTAAAACCTCCTTCAAAAAATAATAAAATAATGTTACGTCTAAAACAGTTTCTGAAGTCGGTGACTTCAATTTATGTGATTCTTTTATTTTCGCCGACTAAAACATAATATATGTATATACCATCACGCCTGTATTCCCCGAAGGGTTAGGTAGAGGTGTACTTAATGTACACCCACAGTTCGCCGGTATGTTTAGGTCCCATGTAATAGGGGGCGAGCCTATTGCCATTCACCGGGCACAAATCCATACTCCGAGCTGCTACTAAGAATTTCATAGAAAAACCCAATAACACTTTGCTCGACCTGGAGACCAAGACCTCTAGCGTAGTGTAGGAAAGGTTTTTTTATCAAACAAAAAAATACGCAGACAAACACACACGACACGTTGATATGAAATAAAAATTATAACTTATATAGATCAATTAACTACATCATCCGTTAAGTATATTACAATGCAATTATATAAAAAACAGCTTACCTAATGAAATCAGCGGCTTACGCCTACTTAGGTACCTAATGGTATTTGTAGGCAATGGGAATTCTCAAACAGTCGAACACCTTAAAGTTTGTGATGGTCTTGTCAAAATATCTATAAATTATCAGGACAACTTTTACAAATGTTATGTAATAGATATTAAACTGAATTTAAAAAAACTAAGCTAATTAATAAGAAGAAACATAGAGATGTACTTCGTTGGAGATCGGAAATAGAAGTATTTTTATTTCGTATATGCTACGTATATATATTGAGGACGGCGTGGGATAACTGAACATTATTGTCGATAATTAGGTAAACAAGATAATTAATGTACCGAACTAATCTGAACATGGTTAATAATAACAAAGTATTTAACTAATGATATTGAACTGTTAACATTCATAGTTTAAAATGGTAAATAAACAAAGTAGTAAACTAATGGGATTCTATGAACGAGTCTTAAACTATTGTGAACATAATAAAGAAAATACATATATTGTTGTCATTAAGGGAGACCATTTTCCTAACTTTCTTACAAGTATATTAACTTTTTACTGCTCATTACTGCCTCATTAGTCTAGTGGTCCTAAGCGCGACTGCTACGCTAGAGGTCCTGGGTTGGATCCCCAGGTCGTGCAGTGTTATTAGGTTTTTCTATGAAATTCCTAGTAGCAGCTCGGAGTCTGGATTTGTGCCTGATTTGTGGCAATAGGCTCGCCCCCTATTACATGGGACCTAAACATACCTACCGGCGAAATGTGGGTGTACTTTAGTACACCTCTGCCTAAACCCTTCGGGGAATACAGGCGTGATGGTATGTTATATTAACTTTTTATACTAGTAAGTTGTGTAACGGTGCTCTTCGAACCGGGGCGTCTTGATTTTATTGAATGGAACAATACCTAGTTATGGTACCTAGGTGTTTTTCCATTCTTCCCTCGTCTACGAGCAAGGCAGGCCGAACAGTATACCTATCGAACTCTTCATTTCGACTTAAAACCTTCCATTCGAGACCACTCACTCGCTGATCAATTACGAAATCAGGCAAACTAATGGACTTGGAACCATAAAAGTTCAGATACATTCCCTATAGTACCCTAGGAAAAGATTAATTTTATTAAAGATAATTAGGGTTCGGAAATAACTCCGGCAAAGCAAATCAAGGTCATAATAAAAACAATCAAATTATAATTATATTATTACATTTTATTTACAGAAATGTCAAGTACACATAATAATGTTGACAAAGAATATTATCAAAATACCGTATGTAGAAACATGTACTGGCTAATGGACTATCCATCTTAGCACAATTTTAAATGGTACTAGAATCCATCTGAATCTTACTATGTACAAAAAGCTTTAAAAAGCTTTTGTTGTATTTCATATACAACAAAATCGTCACGAAAAGCTTTAACAGATACAGTTTGTTCGAAATAAGTGTTCATGTCTGTACCAATGACGTATCTTTTTAAATGTCGACATCTCCTAATGTCGAAGTGAAATGAAATAAGGTACTGAAAGATGACCTAGTGACGTCATTCGCGTCACATTTCCTATAATGTTTACACTAAAGAAAGCTACGGCCATTTAATTAAGCATTTTCGTTAACTAATTTAAGTACTAATTTGGTAACAAACATTCACATTTCACATATAACTTAAAAAATATATTTCTCACTATTAATAAAGTACGGTCAGCAAAAAATTTCGTCATAAAAGGCTGAGTGTGACTAGGGAGTCAGCGGGGTGGAGTGTGAGGGGGGAGCGCGGGTCCGCACTGAACGGCTCGACTCGTGGCTCGACGACCGGCTCGCCGAGCGCGTCGGGGCGCGGTGCTGGCGAAATGCGTACGCGCTGCATTAGCCGCAAGAGACAGCACTTCATTTGTATCATTGCGAATCTTTTACCTGTGAAAAAAATATATTATTAATCACAATACCTATAGACCGCCTCGTTAGTCTAGTGGTTCTTAGCGCCACTGCTACGCTTAGTGGTCCTGGGTTTGATGCTCGGGTCGAGAAAACTGTTAATGAGTTTTTCTATGATATTCTCAGTCAATGGCAATGGTCTCGCACCTATTTCATGGGTACAAGTACAAACATACCGGCTAACTGTGGTTGTAAAGTAAAGTACACCTCTGCCTAGTGCTTTTATTTAATATTTGCATTTTATTTTGTTAAATTTAAAATAAAATAATCTTTGTTTCTATCTATAATTTATCAATCTATACACTATCCCACTGTTGGGCAAGAATATCCTCGCGATCATGTTATATTATCCCTCATAGTATTCTGGCAAAAAAAACGTGCCTATAATGTATATCTCTATACGTATGAATAAGTATACGATACATTCGAATGACGTAGATGTAACAATTATTCTGGGGCGAGTGAAACAGCATGTAACAGCTAGTAAGATCAAAAAACCTAAGCAAATATTTTCTATATTTTTATCATAGACAACGAAATTCACTATTCGAAATTCGTAATCACAAACAACATTACGATCGTTCCAATTCCAATAATCAGGTATAAGCATTAAATATTTTTCAGTATAGTAAACAGAATAAATCCTTTAGCTTCTGCTACACCATCAACAAACCGGCATAAAGATACGGTAATACGAATAAGACATTCCTTTTCTGTTTCACAACAATAAATATCAGGTTGCCACTTCATCGACTTACACAAGTGGCTGAGTGGAGTAGCTTAGATCGACAAAATGTGCAATTTGACACTCAACTTGAGCGAGTAATCGTAATACTGTTTTGCTATCGTTACATTACATATATTTCTAAGAAATGATGTGGGAATATAAGTATTGTATTTTACAACAAGCTGTTGCTCGTGGGTTCACTCGTGGCTTAAAAGACTTTTTGAGATAAAAGTTAGCCTATGTCCTTGTCAAAGGTCCAATCTCAATCTCTGTAGCAAAACTTATCGAAATCTGTTCAGCCTGGCGGGAAAACGTAAACAGACGGATTTACCTAGTTTCGCTTTTAAGATAAAAAAAAAACTTAGTAGCGATGTGATTGCTAGTATTCTTGTTAACACCTCGTAACTAACTAAATTCTTGTATTACGAGGTTCACGTCGGTAGTGCAACGGCTAAGTTTTAAACCGGCAACCACATGATCGCAAGTCCAAGGCCCTAGTTAGGCTACCGCCGCTTATTATTAGGTATACTATTATACTTTATTAAATACTAGCGGCCCGTCCCAGCTTCGCACGGGTGGTCATTTTTTTCTTGCAATTAATATAGCCTATATTAATCAGTGATAATGTAGCATTTTTAAAATCGGTCCAGTTCTTTTCGAGCCAATTCTTTACAAGCATACTTACCTACATACGAATCTATACTCTATATGTATAATATTAGTATAGATGTTACTTTATGTCTATTAATATACCTACTTTAAAAAAAATATATCGACAGTTCAAACAAATCCGACACTTTTATACTGAGTAGGTGCTTTGTCATCAGTCTATATTAGTCCACTGCTGGACGTGGGCCTTCCCTAATGTGAGCTATTTCGACCTATCGTCGCCGTTTTGCATCCAGTTTCCAACAGCACCTTTCGCAAATCATCACTCCATCTTGCCGTCCCAAACTACGTTTATTAAGTATAGTATAATTTCATCATCATCATCATCGTAGTACCCTACCCCAGTGAGCGCCATGTCACCCATATTTCTTAGTATGTACTTCATCATCAACCCATTACATTGTCCCACTGCTGGGTACAGGTCTCCTCTCAGAACGGGAGGGATTATCTAAGTACTGCCTTACTTATTATAAAAGAAAGTCTGTCTATCTGCCTGTTCACAATGAACTCAAAAACTACTGCGCCGATTTTCATGTTATTTTCACCAATGGATAGCGTGGTTCTCGAGGAAGGTTTATATGTAAAATACATACCGCGAAACCACGCGGGCGAAGCCGTGGGCGGAAAGCTAGTATTCTATATATTTTATTTTCGGACGATTTTCGATTTTTCTGAAAGAAATATCAGTTTTCAGAAGCTGCACATCACCTACCTATACAATACCGGGGTCCATCACCGAAAGGCATGTACACTCCTGGAGGCGGTTGTGGTCTACCTTCAGACCAACGCTCGGGAATGAAGGCGGCTGCATTTTCAAAGTACTGCAACATAAAACAAACAAAAGGTACACTATGCTGATGAAAAAAAATATTCATAATATACGTGTGTGCGTGTAATTGTGTGTTGTACATGGCAAGGCGTAGTTTTAGCCGGCCTCACTTCTTTGTTCGCAAAGTTCCATCTTAACTTTTTATTTGATCTGAGCATAATATAGATCATGGGTGGATTCAGTATCAATAAAGGAACACAAATTACCACAAAGTATACGTAAATAATTATAATTATTAAAGAAGAACTTAATAATAAATAAATAAACAACGATTAAGGTAATATAGATTACATACCTATTTGAGTTAAAAAAAAAACAAGGAATAATTTAAAAATAAATAGATATTGAAACCTATTATGTTTTATGAACAAGTAGATATTCATAGGTTTTATAAATAGGTTCATATTAAAACCATTTTTTTTATAATTTCATTATTTTAAGTGTTTTTTTCTCTGCGTAAGTTGCTTATATTAGATATACCGGACTTATTCCGTTGAATCAGACTATAGAGAGATGATACATTTTATTATCTCTGGTATTCAGTGGCGTATATTACAAGTCAACCTGATACTCACTATTAATAATAATGGTAGTAATGGCAGTGATATGCGATCGTGGTATGCGAAATAGTAATAAATAATAAATCAAAAGTCCAGCTGTTTCAGAGATTATTTGGAACAATTAAACAGACAGACGGACAAAAATTGTAAAAAAAATATATTTTGGTATATGTACATTGGGTAATAGCTGTGACCTGACCCATCCTGGGTGGGACGGTGGGGTCACAGTGGATCAGGTAACCGCAATTACCCACTGTACCGTGTATACAGCCATATGCATTTCAGAAAACGCGGTTATTTTAATATTACAAACAGACTCCAACTTTATTTATTTGTATAGAAGATGTATCTTTTCTAGCAAGGTCTTACCTGTTCATCCCTCTGTATGCCCAGGGTTGGGAACAGCACAATGGTGCCTCTTTCCACCACCGTGTTGGTACCAGGGATGGTGTAATCTTTGGTGCACATTCGTTGGATGCTTGGGAATGGGGGGTATAGCCGCAGGGTTTCTGAAAAAAAACAATATAACATATCATCACGCTCGTTTATTTCCCCCGAAGGGTTAGGCAGAGGTATACTATTGTACGCACGGCTACACATCAAGCTATACAA
Source organism: Subacronicta megacephala (assembly GCA_958496365.1). Taxonomy (NCBI): domain Eukaryota; kingdom Metazoa; phylum Arthropoda; class Insecta; order Lepidoptera; family Noctuidae; genus Subacronicta; species Subacronicta megacephala. The sequence goes on along the minus strand of OY292531.1, from coordinate 1,955,666 downwards.
ATCCAGTTTGGGCTGGCCTCTTATTCCCCACATTTCGCCCGGTTCCATGTAATAGGGGGCGAGCCTATTGCCTTTAACCGGGTACAAACACAAACTCCTAGCTGCTACTGAGAAATTCATAGAAAAAAACCAATAACACTGCTCGACCCCGGAATCTAACCCAGGATGTCTAGCGTACCAGTCAAGCTTTGGACCATCACACACAACACACTATCATGTCTGTATTCCCCAAAGGGATAATAAGAAATTTCCTTCAGTGGTATTTAGGTCCCATGTATAAGAGGGTAAGCCTATTACCATTAACCGGGCTGCTACCAAGAATTTGATAGTTCATGTTCAAGTTCAAGTTCAAATGTTTTTATTTCAAATAAGCCTTTACAAGCATTTATGAAACGTTATGACTCTAGTTGCACGGTTCTAAAAAGTTGATCCTATGGAGAAGAATCTGGCAAGAAACTCCATGGACACTCTTTTAAAATAAACCACTGCTCGATCTAGGAATCGATCCCAGGACAGCACTAACACACTAGACTATAGAAGCATTTATTTTTTTAGTTAGCCGCAATGAAAAAGAAATAGACAATAAATGAAAAAGCAAAATAAATGAAACCATACATTTTTAACCAGCTTAATTCACACCTGTTTCTTCTCCGTACGTGATACGCCTCTGATACGTCCACCGAATCCTTTTAACGCCGAACAGACAGGCGATCGCCCGGGCGAAGTAAAAACTCATTAGAAGAAACTTTTTCCGTTACAAGTGACCAACCAATGCATGTTACTCTACTAAATTAAGTGTAAAACTAATTACATACTTTCAAAGCTGTTGAAAACTGCGCTTGTCACGGTCAGTACATGGATTGTAATAAATACGCGCATCAAAAGACCCAAAAGCACAGTAAGTATTAAATATATATATACTAGCTTTTGCCCGCGACTTCGTCCGCGTGGTATAGTTTTTCCCCAATCCCGTGGGAATTTCCCAAAATATCGTTATAATTTAAAGCCTATATGTTACTCTGATGTATAAACAATAATACTGTAAAGTTTCATCAAATTCCGTTCAGTAGCTTTTGCGTGAAAGAGTAACAAACATCCATCCATCCATCCATCCATCCTCACAAACTTTCACATTTATAATATTAGTAGGAAGGAAGTATGATAGTAGGAAGTAGGACTGTGCCAAAAGCTCCTATGAAAATGACCATCCGATAAATCCTTTACAACAACAACAACAAAAAAAGCAAGTGTAGTGACTTGAAAATACAACGGGCAGTAACTGGATGAGGAACAAAGCCAAAGGTCGGGCTCTGTGGCGTTCACTAGGAGAGGCCTACGTCCAGCAGTGAACGAATATAGGCTGATGATGATGATGATGATGAACGTCGATCTCGCGCACAAAATTGCATTAATTTCTTATACTTCAATAATGTTATATGTACACGAGTGGCGTCTATTTTCACTCCGAAGAACCTTTATATTTAATTGCAAACGCGATTCTTAAGTGTGTCCGTTAAGGTTCGATTTCCAGATAGAGCAAAATGTTATAAAATGTTCTGTTAGTTAATTCTCGGTTGCAGCTTGCAATTTGGGTTTGAATTATGTAAAACGGCTCGCCTCCTTTAATATGGGACCTAAAACCTACCATCATATCTTGGGTGCACATCCGTACATCTCTGCCTATCCTCTTCGTGATGCGCAAGTTTGCATTAATGGTATCACATTGCTAAGAATCACTCAACACAAAAAAATCGATTAAAGACGATATAATCAATCATTCAGTCATTCGTTAATCGAGATTTTAATTACATGTTGGTTGATGATGGCTGATGACATCATGGAGACATCCAGCTCCATCATCAAATCATCTCAATAGCACCTATTACATTATAATCATCAGAACTATGTCGTAATTTATTTTACAACTAGCTACATATACCTAATTTGTTTTTTAGAGGTTTTACGTTAATGAAACCTGATAACGGGTGTGATAGAATAATTTGAATAACGGTGTAAGCAGTCACACACAAACGCATCAATAATATTTTTTTATGACTTCAATAGATGTTGCTGACGTCACCTTAAGAGGGGAGTCTAGTCCTAAGGGATTAAGAAAATAGGTATTTGAAGAAACTATTGCCGTCGCACTGCACCTCCATTCTCTTCCTGTACAGTGCGAAAAGGACAACTGCAGCTTAGGATGATTTTACCTACAAAAACCTTGACCAAAAGACGTTTCGTATTCTGCTGTTTTCTTCTTCAAAAGTGGATTGATCTAAACAATTTATATATCAAAATTTAGCGGAAAAGCATGTCTATGCTTCTATTATTTTAGTTTTTGTTAAAAACATTTCAAAATTATCTGATAGTCCCCTGAACATTACGGTAAAAAGGGGCTTTTTTCGAGTTTTCGAATTGTCATATTTTCTTGTGAAGGTTTTTTTTGGAAAAAATGAAATAATAAGGGCCCGTATGAATTAGATCTAGATTTTTTGGAAAAATATCATTGCTCTAGAGCCATTATCTACGAAGAAAGAGACAGCAGAATGCGTTAGTATGGAGAAAGGCTCAATAGAGTACCCTCTTAAGACGTAGAATGTGGTAGAAAAATACGATATCACAGGCAGTGGTCTTGGTAGCTTAGTGGCCCCAGCTTGTACTAAAGGTGAACGCACACCTATCAGAGCCAAAGGAAGCGAAGGTGCCGAAAGAATCGAATTTTAGAATTACTTGTATGAAATCCTATGAAACATCGCACACTTATTTGCGCCGAATCGGACGAATCGCCATAGAATTCTGAAAGTGACTGCCTCATTATTCTAGTGATCCCAAGCGCGACTGCTACGCTTGAGGTCCTGGGTTCAATCCCCAGGACGAGCAAAGTACTATTGGGTTTTTCTATGAAATTACCAGTAGCAGCTCGGAGTCTGGATTTGTGCCCGGTTAACGGCCCCTATTACAAGGGACCTAAACCTACCGGCGAAATGTGGGTGTACGTTAGTACACCTCTGCCTAACCCTTCGGGGAATACAGGCGTGATGGTATGTAATTGTAAAGGTACCCAAATTTTTCGGCTTCTTCGCTTCCTTCGGCATTGATAAATGCGCGTGCACCCTAAACCATAGGGTCGTCGCGATCGTCATAAAAAAATAATAATTAAAAAACCCTCGTACTACCTATTATAATATAATCATCAGAACTATGTCGTAATTTGTTTTACATCTAGCTACATGTTTTTTTTTTTCTTTTGGAATGTAAAATATGTACATAGTGTAAATATAAGATAAGACATTGTATTATGAAAAAGATTATAAGCTACATGTATACCTAATTTGTTATTAGCGTTTTTACGTTAATTAAACCTCTGCCGCTCTTCGGGGAATATAGGCGTGATAGTGTAATTTGGATAACGTTATAAGCAGTCACACACAAGGGCATAAATTTTTAATACTAATATTATGTCTTCAATAGATGTTGCTGACGTCACCTTAAGACGTAGAATGTGGTAGAGAATAATAATTAAAAAACCCTCGTACCTTGGATCACCATCTCCATATAGGTCAGTTCCTGCAGCAGCTCATACGTGATCTTCCCTTCATGCCTGTCCAGGACTTCCCTGATCTCTGCTCTCATCTTCTCCTGTACCTGCTGGTTCGAAGCTAGCTCTAGGAAGAGAAACGCTAGCGTTGAAGAGGTGGTCTCGAAGCCGCCGAGGAAGATAATGAAAGCGTTGGCTGATATCACCATGTCGGCTGCGAAGCAAAGTTAAAAAAATAAGGTTTCCGTGTCTTAAAAGGAAGTGCACGTGAAAGGAAGTTCCGTCATACTAAACTAAGGCCCCAGAATATGGCACTCGTGTTGGACATACGCGCGCTTTTGCGTATGTTTCTTAGATTACAAAAATTGGATTTTTTTTAAAAAGAAAAAGAAAGAAAACTTTTTATTCTGACTTCATACACTAAAAAATACAAATTAATTAAAAATACAGTAAACCTGCACGAGATCAGAACAGGCTATATCTCCGCATAATGATGCGACATGGTTTTCAGACTGGACCTTAATTTTTAAGTGATGCCATAATCATGTTATGTAAATAATTTGGATAATCCATTATTGTAAAATTCCATTCTTTAAATATTGTATGCCCAACAAGGGCCGATTGATGTTACACACATATATGCATGTATACAGAACTGTATACTCAATCAGAAACAATAAAATTTACTTTACTTTACTTTGATGCGAGACAAGACTGAGGCTGAACCACAGTCTGTCACGGTCTTGGTATAATCGGCCTATAATTTTCCCACTGCTGGGACAGGGCAGGGAGTGGGCCGTAACGCAGGCCCAGTGCGGGCTGGTAGATGTCACATGTCTTCAATTTTTTTATTCTAAGACATGCCGGTTTGCTCACGATGTTTTCCTTTTAACTTTTTGGGAGCAGTGGTAATGAAATAATTTACACAAAGTAAAGCACAAACAGGCGCTTTACTTTGGGTTTCAGGGTTTGAACCTACGACCAACATTCGTAAGTCGCGATCGTTACCAATGGGCCCCCACTGCTCCGACGTATTCGTGATGAATTTTACAAATCCCATGGCCTTTACAAGTGGTCTGAGCAGTGGTCTCAACCTTTCTTTTATAGGGGCCACAAAAAAGTTTGTCGTGGTGTCGCGGACCGTAAATTTTCTTTTAACCTTTTAAAATATAGTAAGTAACACTAGATGGGCCAACCACAAAATCCCGGCGGGCAGCACTTTCAGTATAGCTGCTATAGAGCAAGAGAAGGCACGTGCACCTCCCGTCTCCACAGGTTCCACAGGATCCCTAAGGATTTTCCGCACCCAAAAAAAAGTAGGCTAAAGCCTCTATGCGGATCTCTACGGACGCGGATACAAGTGCGGCGCGCAATCGAATTTTGTTTCTCAAATACATTATCAAGTGAAATTATTAACGGTCAATAAATTAGTTTAAATTTAAAATAGTCACGCCCTGATGTCAAAAGTTAATAAGACATTAATAAGTTATCCTAAAGTTAACCACTTCAGAGACAAAACTTGTAATGAGTTCGTGGTTAGCTACCGCCATTTTTGTTTGAACCCATAAACAAGAAGTTTATTCGATATTCAAAAAATCGTGGCTGCGTTATAAGAGTCCAACAGCTTTGTTTACTAATCCAGAAGATTTTTTTTTATGATAAGGTATTCTATAAACATCTCTGTTCGACATCCAAAAAAATCATGTTGGAGGTTTAAGTATAAAGCTTTGTCACGTTTCCCGAAATACCTTAATTTATTTTTTGGGCTTTTTCGTTGGATAATGTTGCCTTAAATCTACATTATTATATCTGAGCCAACTTGTATAAAAATCGCTTTTTAAAGGTAGTAACTTTCTTATTTTTTATGAAACAGTTTTTTGTTTAGTACAAGTTTGATGATATACGACCTCCTTTTTTGTACACCATAAACCCAAAGACAATAAAGGTTTTATTCACAACTTTTACTGTGGAACCAACCCTAACTTCGCATTAAAAAACAGCTGTTCCATACATTTTGTAGAGTTATGTGAACATAAACGTATAAAACAGCTGTTTTTTTCTCGATTTCAGTGTTTATCCCATCGAGACCCTTCCGTGGCCGGGAGAGCGCGTAAAACCGTCGATCCTGGTTTAATACGAACAGTTACGACAAACTTTTGTGGTAGACGAAAGCCAAAAAGACTTACAGTACAGGTGACAATAAGTGTATCTTTAAAATATTGATCATCGTCATCAACCTTGTTCCACTGCTGGGCACGGGTCTCCTGTCAGAACGAGAGGAGTTAGGCTATAGTCCTCCACGCTATCCTACTGCGGGTTGGCAGACTTCACACGCCGTCAAATAAATCGCTAAGGTATGCAGGTTTACTTATTAATACGCAAATGACTTCGAAAAGTCAGATCTGCCTTAGATTCAAACTTAAAACGCAGTGCCAAGAAGTTCTTAGTGCCTTAGAGACGATATTCTGTGGGAGGGTCGTACCTACTTCCCCGGCCGTGTGGACCCATTCATGCTGACACGTAGACTTGCCAGAGAGCCACTACTAGGTACTACTACTAAAATATATACCTAAGTTATATGAGGAGGGTAATGATTATACAGGGTGTTTGGAAGGTCGATGCAAAGCTGTTAACCGGAGCTAGTATAGACTATTTAGAACCATTTTAACCGAACTTATGTGAGAGGAAGTGTGACTATTCTTTTTTTAAACGAATTTTAAAGATTTTTGATGACAAAAGCCAAAATTTTTCAGTTAGTTGCAAATAATGGCCAGTTTGAAAGATAAATTATTTATTTATTATTTTATTTTATTAAAGTAATATGTAAACAATGTAATAAAACATGATTAAGGCATCTATGTCATGAACAGATATTTGAAGTCAATATTTTTTTTAAAGATTTAAGAATACTGATTTTTGACGGCATTAAAAAAACACTGATGGTGCTTTTTTATTCAAATATTTTTATATAAGTTCGGTTCAAATGGTTCTAAATAGTCTATACTACAATAGCTCCAGTTAACGGCTTTGCATCGACCTTCCAAACACCCTGTATATCGATCTGACTTACATATCTCAACATACTCGTTGTCCTTTTTGCAGTTATTGTTGCTGTCATCATTCCTGAGCGCCATCATCATATCAATGAAATCTCCGCGTTTTTCTTGAACGCCTGCAACAATATATTAGCAGTCATCGATTATGGGCTATACACATAGAGTTTTGTCTGGTTATTCCTACATTATTTTTTACTCTTACTTAGGCTTAGTGGTCTCAATCGCAACTGCTACGCTAGAGGTCTTGGGTTCGATCCCCAGGTCGAGCAAAGTGTTATTGGGTTTTTCTATGAAATTCTCAGTAGCAGCTCGGAGTCTGGATTTGTGCCCGGTGAATGGCAATAGGCTCGCCCCCTATTACATGGGACCTAAAACATACCGGCGAACTGTGGTTGTACATTAAGTACACCTCTGCCTAACCCTTCGGGTAATACAGGCGTGATGATATGTTATTTTTTAACACATTTCGTTCTTAGATATTCTCCTATTCAGTGGGTGTCTTTATATAAATATAATTATAGGTAATACAACTCTACCGTAATATCCTTATTTATCCCTATTTTTGGCCTTTGTTGCTTTAACCCCTCATATATTTTTTTCGTATATATCTCCGTATCAGCTATTTAAAATTTTATTACATGTATTTGTAACGTAATGTTTGTGTGTACGACCCTAGTACGACCATTGAAATTGAGGAAAGCCAAATGCCATGAACCTGGCACTCATTAAAAATCCAAGCTGCTACTGAGAATTGTACACCATTTTTGGTTGGACATAGCGCCCACCAAAATTATGTTAACACCGTAATGTACTACAACTATGTTCTAAAAAAAAGATATTTTAATTTTAATTTCATAACTCATATCACCATACCATAATACCATCACGCCTGTATTCCCCGAAGGGTTAGTGAGACAGTCAATTTCATAACTTTAATTCAATATTTCGTCACTCAATCATTCATATTCAATACTGTTTACCTGACATCGATAATAATGATCTTAATTTAAGACTAACCTAATTTAGGCTTGCCGATGTAATTTAACTAGGTTTAATCACAAACTATAATTACCTACTGATCTTTCCAATCTAGTGTCCTCAGGGAAATCAACATATACTTAAAGGTCAGACAAAGGTGTACTTAGGTACACCCACGTTTCGACGGTCATGTAGGGGAGAGTTTATTAGACTATCAGGCACAAATGCATACTATGTACTGAGAATTTGAAGCGGCGGTAGCCTAATGGCTAGGGCGTCGGACTTGCGATCATGTGGTTGCCGGTTCGAACCCCACCCATTGCACTACCGACGTAAACCCACTCGGAACACAAGCAATTAGCTTAGCACGAGGGGTTAACAAGAATACTAGTAATGTGTGACCCACATTGCTAGTAAGCTTTTTTTTAAAAAAAATACATTGGCCTAGGAGTCAAACCCAGGATGTAAAACTCGACGGCCGCGCTTGTGACTACTATACCAATGAGGCAGTTTATTTTCGTCTGACCAATATTCGGATAAAGTTTATTGTTTTCCGGTTAGTAGGGTCAGAAAGAAATAACTAATGTAGGTATGTAAAGTATTTTCATTGTACTAAGTATACCCATTATTATGTAACATCTTTTTCAACCATATTTAGAAGCAAATAAAACTTTATTTTTGGATTTTTTAGGCGTTTTCCATGTAAAGATTGTAAAGTTATTTCAGTGAAGGAAGATTCGATTGCGGGCAGGATTCGAACCAGCGTCTTCTGGTTAGGTGCATCAGACACTTTGACAACTAAGCCACCACGAGTCCCACACGCCAAGTCGAAATTTGCCTTCACGTTTTGAAATTACATGTTTGAGGTGACGTCAGTGACATTTGTTGAAATGCGAGTTTTGCTTTTCAATCGACATGACTTGCTTTACAGCTAGTACGATGTCGTACGATGCCACCTTTTAAATAAAACATTTCCGTTTTTTTTTATATAGAGTCCAATCTAGTTAATATGTTTTGGCTGACTTCACCAAATAGTCAATTAAACTTAAAAAAAATGGATAAGCTTAGAAGCTGTCCATAATAAAGAAGATGATTCATGTTACCATTCTCTCTTGCTCTTAATACACTGGTGACGATGTTATAGAAGAAGTCGTGTGTCTTCTTAGGTATTATTCTCATTCTGAAGAACAACACAAAAGCCGGCCAGAACTGACGCATCGTCCTGAAACAGAATAATTTACTTATTTAAAAGAATACCGACCTTTTTTTATTGGTGACTTGAATGCATTTGAACCTAGTTTGAATCACTTCATAGTTTAAAACAAAGTCGCTTCTCGTTGTCTGTTTGTCCCTATGATCTTTAAAACTACACAACGGATTTTGATACAGTTTTTTTAATAGATAGAGTGATTCAAGAGGAAGTTTTATATTTATGTATAATAAACACAAGAAGTGATAGCCTAGTGATATGACCATTGGACTGTCAAGTCAAAGGTCTCGAGTTCGAATCCAAGGCACGCACCTCTGACTTTTCGAAGTTATGTGCGTATTAATAATTAATTATCACGCGCTTAAACGGTGAAGGACAAAATCGTGAGGAAACCTGCATGCCTGAGAGATTTTCTTGACGGCGTGTGAAGTCTGCCAACCCGCAGTAGGCTAGCGTGGACTATAGGCTTATCCCTCTCGTACTGAGAGGAGACCCGTGCCCAGCAGTGGGACAATGTAATGGGTTGATGACGATAATAAATACATATTATAATACAGAAAAGTCGAGAAAACACGCGGGCGAAGCTGTAGGCGGAAAGCTAGTAGCACAATAAAAGACTATATAGTATACTCTGCTAATAGGTCTATCCACGGAGAAGTTCTTTCTATTCTCCATGGGTCTATCCCTCAGAATATTATGCCAATCAAAATCACGCAAAGGCATCGGTCCGAATCGTTTATACCTTATTCTTTATAGTACGACAACTCCTGCCTCGTTAGTCCAGTGGTCCTAAGCGCGGCTGCTACGCTAGAGGTCCTGGGTTCGATTTCCAGGTCGAGCAGTGTTATTGGATTTTTCTATGAAATTCTCAATAGCAGTTTGAAATTGTGCCCGGCTAATGACAATAAGCTCGCCCCCTATTACAAAGGACCTAAAAATACCGGCGAAGTGTGAGTGTACATAAGTACACCTATGCCTAACCCCTAAGGGAATAGAGGCTAGTTGGTACTATGAAATTCTCAGTAGCAGCTCGGATTAGATACTCACTTAAAGGCAATAGGTGCGCCCTCTATCGAACCGAAACATAGCGGCCAAATTTCAGTGTAGGTACATTAGGACACGTCTGTAACCCTTCAGGGAATAAACAAGCGTAATGTTATGTTTATGGTCTTACAGAGGTCTAAATGACTGCTATGCTATGCTATAGGTTACTTATATTTAGTCACATTTGGTTAGACTGCTTGCCACCCCAGGCTCGGATAATGTTTAAAACAGCTTACATAAAAATAAAATATAATAAATCCAGGCACGAAATTAGTGCAAATTATTGCCCCGAAGTTGATTTGAATAACTTTTTAATACTTGCCAAGTAATTTCTGATTAACTTTGTATAAGTTTCGTTCTCAGGATTATAAGATAAAGAAAATAAAAGTGATTGGATAACCTCGTAATTATGAAGTTAGGAATCAATTTCATTCTTGTTCGAATTGTAGCAGTATTATAAAGCACGTGACTTTATAGAAAATAAGAAAATTTATAGAATAACACAATTTCCTCCTTTTTACCGCGCAGTCGGGTCAAAGGAAAAGCATTTCTTGAAGGATATTTCTTCAGATAACACACCAACACACTCGCATTTCCCGAAGGTTAGGCAGAGGGTGAACTCAATTTACACCCATAGTTCTATCATGTCTAGATCCCATGTAATAGGGGAGCTGCCACTGAGAATTTCATAGAAAATCCCAAAAACACTTTGGGAACCAAACCAGGGAATCAAACCCAAGACCTCTATCATAGCAGGCACGCTTAGGACCACTAGACTAATAAGGCAGTCATCAAATAAAGATGTGATAAATACAATTAATTCATAAGCGACAGATTATTGCGCAGGGTGGGTTATAGCTGTTACCTGACCCACCCTAGGTGGGCCGGCGGGGTCTAAGTGGGTCAGGTAACAGCTACACTTACGTCCGTCGGATAAACATTTGTTAAAGTTGCAAGAACTTTAACTATTTGCCTGCGACATTTTGGATCATGCCTCGGGATAAGTACCTACTTATACAAATAAGTTAAAAATTTGCCACAAACAGGAATTCAACCTGCATGTTACTTGCTTAGCTGCCAAGATTTCTCACACAACCTACCTCAACCTACCTACCGCACGGTTTAATCAGTCAACTATATAAATAAGTTGAATATAACTTCATCATCATTAACCCATTACATTGTCCCACTGCTGGGCACGGGTCTCCTCTCAGTACGAGAGGGATTAGGCCATAGTCCGCCACGCTAGCCTACTGCGGGTTGGCAGACTTCACACGCCGTCAAGAAAATCTCTCAGGCATGCAGGTTTCCTCACGATGTTTTCCTTCACCGTTTAAGCACGTGATAATTAATTATTAATACGCACATGACTTCGAAAAGTCAGAGGTGCGTGCCTTGGATTCGAACTTGAGACCTTTGACTTGGCAGTCCAATGGTCATATCACTAGGCTTTCACTGCACTCGATCAAGCAATTGAATATAACTTACTTCTCAAATATATTAAACAGTGACATTTCATAAAACGCATGCAAGGCTACAGCGAATGGATCCTCTTCGTTATACATGACACCACTTTTCAATCCAAACGCACACGGAACTATGGCATCAGCTGTATAACCGCCCACTAGCTTTTCAGAATTCACCACAGCAGAACTTATATCAACACCATTGGATTGATCATCTGGTTTCTGATCGACATCTTTGTTGGGTATTGTTTTAGGCTGTGTCAGTAAATCTTTGATGCGCTCCACGAATTCGCTTGCCGTATTTTCTATAAGCGGGAACATTCCACGAAGTTTGTTGGGCCTGAAAATGAGAAAAAAATGTATTGAATATAAAATAGCAGACGGCCTCCCATCACACCTGAATCCCCGAGGCCGAAACCCCTCGTGCTAAGGTAAATGCTTGTATTACGAGTGGGTTCACATCGGTACGCAATGGATGAGTTCGATTCGGCAACTACATGATCGCAAGTTCGACGCACTAGCCATTACCGGCTACTGCCGTTTCAAAATATTTTTAACCACAAGACAAGTCAGTATAAATAAAACAACATACGAAAAAATTGGCGATATCTTAGCCCGGAGCCGCTTCCACTCGTTGCCCCTCAAGAACAGCACGGAGCCCGCCAGCGGATCCACATCCTTGTTGAAGAAGAACCCTCGGTCCGTGAAGTGCTGGAAGTCATTCACACAGACCCTTCTGATCAGCTCAGGGTCGCGCACCACCAGGGTACGCTGGTAAAACTGGTGACAACCTGTAAATTACATGATTTCATTCAGGGATATCACTACATAGTATAAAGCAAAGTCTTCCCGCTGTCTGTCTGTCCCTATGTATGGCTAGATCTTGAAAACTACGCAACGGATTTTGATGCGGGTTTTTTTAATAGATAGAGTGATTCAAGAGGAAGGTTTATATGTACAATACATATATATTACAGAACAGAAAAGTCGAGAAAACACGCGGGCGAAGCCGTGAGTGTAAAGCTAGTTCTATACAGACAGTATTGTTGCGCGTTTTGTGGGTTCGAGGCAAAAATATTTGTGAGTTCAATGAAACCAGTTCTACGAGTTTGTCGAACCGAAGTGTGTTAGGTATAACGCATACCATGTCACCTCCCCAAGTGGTAAAAAACCCATTAGGACTTACCGGACAACAAAAAACAGCAAAACATACCTATTTTATTCAACGCGTTTAAGCGTCGAGGTTGGGTGCGAAAATTTTCTTGTTTATTCGCATATTAACAGTTGGGTATTAAAACTTCTGCTTAGAAATCGTTATCGTCGAAGATTTTGGTGTAATAGGTATAGTGAATTCGGCGAAAAATGACGACTTACACCTAAATCTCCTTCGATAGCAATCGCAATTCGCGCCCAACCCTGACGCTTTAGCCACGTAAATGAGAAACTTTATTTATTAAAGCCACTATTACAAGCCAATATTTTAGTTTTTCGGTACGAGTACTTCGGCTCTAAGAAGAAACGCCAAAAGAAACTCAGAGAACCTCTTTTTATTGAGAATACTCTTGATCAATTAGGTCATACTTTACACACTTTAAACGCTTTAATACTATCCTTCGAAGAACTTGTTTCAGGTTTCAAGTTCTTTATTGCTTTCATGTGTTTGCAATAGGTGTTATATTTATATGGAAAGGTGAAACCCCGTAAGGGCACTGCAACAATAAGTAACAAATAATACTTATAGCTTATTTAAACTTTACGTTTCTATCTTCTTATAGTAACATAAAAAGATTTACATTATACTTTGGTATTATTAACTAATTAATTGATAATAATTAACTTTTACGAAAGAGAAAACTGGTTTTAAGCGTCTTATGATGTATCTATCTTAAAAACGGATAGTCAGACACCAACCATCGTACCTATACTTACTTATTTTTTGAACTTATACTATCCCACTGCTGGGCAAAGACCTATCCCCATAACTGTCCACATCTTCCTGTTTTCCTCAGACAGTCAACTATAATAAATAGCATATTGTATACAGATCATCTCATCACATAATTTAATGTAAATAAGATACCTAAGTAAGACCATGTAACTAATATTTTGTCATATAGTATTTGAATAAATGATTTGATTTGATTTGATTTGATCTGGTTAGCGCTTTCTCGGTCTGCCCCGGCCAGAAACCACAAACCGTAATCAAATATCTGTGAGACAAACTAGGACGTAAGCAGATGGATAGGTAATTAAATAGGTAGATATTATCGTCTTCTTCTTATATCTTCTACTTCTTATATATCGTCTTTCGATCTTCTGCTTCTTATCTTCTATATATATAAAATCCTTTGTCCTGAATGACTGACTGACTGACTGACGGAACAACGCACAGCCTAAACCGCTGATCGTAGAGACCTGAAACTTGGAGGGTGTATTCTTTGTGTGACGTAAGCATCCGATAAGAAAGGATTTTCCGAAATTATGCCCCTAAGGGGGTGAAAAAGGGGGGCAAAGTTTGTATGGGACAACGTGATTTCTTGGTCCAATCTGCTTCAAATTTTGCATAAACGTTCTTTAACAGAATAGATGGAAGACGTGTTTCGTATTTTATTGAAATTCATCCCCTAACGGACTTAAAAAAGGGGGGAAGTTATTTTCGGGGTGATTTGCTTCGATTTTGATATCAATACTCCTTAGTGCTTTTCATTTAATTTACTTTTTATTTTGACACATGTCATGTCATGTTTGAAAACTCAATGTGATTTTATTCAAGAAACGTTGGTTGATAAACATATAAAATGCTTTCTATGGCACACAAAAGTGGAATTGAGATTGAGAGGCACACCATAGAACCCTTCTTAAAAATGTTAGAGGCAGCAATAGAGTGATGGGTGGAGTTACTGTGCTGCTGGCACGGGAATCCCGTCAGATTCTGTTGTACCTAGAGGAACCCGAGCAGACGAAGTCAGAGCTTCCTTGACATCGTCATACCTATGAACCAACATAATGATTATCTTTAAAAAGAAATACGAGAGAGATGCGTCTGCTGGAGAGTTTTCTGAGCTATTACTTAAAATAGTAAATGGAGATTGTAAATATGTTTATCATCTTTCCTGAATACAGTAGTGACAGGTGACTATGACAGATCTTAGAGTATATCCTGATTTTTCTAATATACAAACGAAGTCTATAGATTGGCACTTAAGCTATGTAACGGGACTAGACTGAGAGTATCAGCATTGCACAAAAATATTAAAAAGGTCACTGTGATTACTGGATGTGCTCGGGGGAATTCAGTTTTCATACCTCGAATGTGTGAATTGATGCCTATGTTTTTAAGAAGATGCTTTGTAAATAAAATTTCAGTCATTAAGGGTAGCAGGCATAGATTTAAGGGAAGTACGGCTTCTCACATGGGAAATTCTACCTTGCCTGTTACTGTATTAAAAGCAGTCTGGTCATTTTGATACCAGACAGAAAAACCAATGTGGTATACAAAGAAGTGCAATTTTAATTCTTGAGAGCAAAGTGGTCTTCCGGTATTTGTACCTCCTCATTGAAATCGACCCTACGAGGCGTCCAGAATAACCATCGCTCTAGCTAAAAGGACATGAATAAATTAATAAAAAAATTACATGTTATTTTTATATTTCAATAAAATAATATAGTGGAGCAAATTATTTGGTCTTAATTTTAGATAATTTACAATATCCCGCCGGAAATAGAAAAAAAATAATAGTCAAAATCGTGTTGTCCACGCGAGCGAAGCTGCGGGCGGAAAGCTAGTATATATATAAAATACAATTGACTGCCTCGTTAGTCTAGTGGTCCCAATCGCGATTGCTACGCTATGCTAGCAAAGTGTTATTTGGGTTTTTCTATGAAATTCTCAGTAGCATAGAATAGAATAGATGCCAGGTAGAAAAGCCCGGTGAATGGCAATAGGCTCGCCCCCTATTACATGGGACCTAAACATACCGGCGAACTGTGGGTGTACATTAAGTACACCTCTGCCTAACCCTTCGGGGAATACAGGCGTGATGGTATGTATGTACAAACATAATAATGCATTTCAGCGTATTCCACGTATAATTCATTATGTACTATGACGTAAGGGTCATTGATTGATTATGTAATTGGTCGTGCCCCCATTAGCACGCTAGACTGGAGCACGCCGCGCGACTCGTGCGCTCATCCGTACTAGCAGCATGGTTCTGGTTTAACCGGAGCCGTTAGACTACTAGAGCGACTTACTTTTTAGACCATGTTTCATAGAAGTCTGTATAACTAATAGAGATGTTATATTAGGGTAATTTTGCGATAATCCTATTATTAAATATGTTAGCTAGCTATGCTTATTAGCTTTCCGCCCACATCTTCGCCCACGAGGTTTCTCGACTTTTGTAATGTAGGTAATATGTATGTATTATACATTTTAACCATAACCTTGAATCACTCTATCTATTAAAAAAGACCGCATCAAAATCCGTTGCGTGTTTTTAAAGATCTAAGCATACATAGGGACAGACAGACAGCGGGAAGCGACTTTGTTTTATACTATGTAGTGATTATACCATACCTATTAGGTACTGGGTATTAGTATTAGTCAAAGGCTATTAAACCATAATTATATTTGGTATTAGTGAACGGATTCATTATTAGCTACTCAATCTATTAATGATATCTGTGTCGCGCATCGCGAAAGTAGTGTGCCAGGATCGTAGCAAGTGGAAATCTATAGTCTCTGCCTACCCCCATGGGAGACAGGCGTGACAATATGTATATGTATGTATGTATGTATGTGTCGCGCAGTGAGTCGCCTCGCTACTACGTGTCCTTATTATTTGACTAATATCTGGTAACCTATTACTCTATATTCGCTTATACTAATACGAATATACGTGCCTTGTATAATTATACCTGTACTCGACGAATATATTAGTCACACCTCTAATAACTAATAACTGAGTCAATATTCTGCCGGTCGTAAGTGCGACTGCTATACCTTCCCCTATAAATGTTACACCTACATGTATAAATACAATAAAGAACTTGAAACTTGATTCCCAGGTCGAGCAATGTTATTGGGTTTTTCTATGAAATTCTCACTAAAAGCTCCGAGTTTGGATTGGCGCTAAGTCAATGGCAATTAACTCGCCCCCTGTTACATTGGATCTAAATATACCGGCGAACTCCTTAGCCTTTGGAGAATGCGAGCGGAATGTTTCATAGAATACTAGTTCTATCAGGCGACTTTACACTGATGTCGGTTTTTTCAAGCTCGTAGGAAATAGTATAGGTCTAGGATGGTATTAGCTAATTAACTAATTTATTAATTTAATTTTAGTGGACAAAAATTCGATTGCGGCTGCGTGCAGGATTCGAACCTGCGTATTGTTGTTCAATACACGAAGCCCTTTCCGCAGTCGAATTTTTCTTTCACTAAAATAAATTTAGAACCATAATAGCAAGTTTGTGTTCTATTTCTTACATCCAAGTTCGATTTTGCCATTTAAATGTAAAGATCGGTGTTGCTTTTAATTTTTTTTTCAGCAAAACCAAAACATCACTTCGCATGCCTATTGTCATTAACCGGGCATAAATCTCAAACTCCAAGCTCCTACTGAGAACGCTTGACCTAAGAATCAAATCCAGGACTTTACGTTCAGCATTGAGCAGAATTAAAACTAAGGAAAAATAATACTACTCACCTAAGAATCGTTTGTCCTTATGTGTATCATAGATCCTTTTGAAGCACATTCCTCCTTGCTCCTTGAACAACACCACTGATAAGATATGGCCCACGATAGGCCATGCTGGCGGTGAGAACACCCCTCTGGACACCCAATAGTCATGGTCATATGTAGTAACGGCTAGGACAACCGCCAAGCTCAGCCCACAAGCGAAAATACACCATAGAACTATAGAACCGAAGGTGTAATATCTCAATAGCCATGCCAGCAAGACCACAATTTGTACCGACGAATGTTTGAACCCCATTTTGTCATTTATGCATGTGACATAATTTCGCAGACAGAAAAGTTTACCTGAAAATGTGGTTTTAAAACTTTGTAAAAAAATAATATAATTTAAGTTAAAAAAATTAATAGACACGGCATTAAATAAGGACGTCAAGCAGCTGACAGTATAGACAATTTCTTCTTTTCAATTTATTCAAAAAAGATATTGCAGTGGGCCCTTGCACTCCCTCACAACTATCGATATTTAAACTAGAATCTTATTCTAAAAAAAACACTAAAACAATGATTGTCAGAATTTTAGAAAAAACCGAATTCTAACACAGATCACAAAAAAATATTGAGGTTATTCAACTTTAAATCACTTTTTGAAATCCATTTTAAAATTTCCATCACTCACACAAATTAAAAACTGCAATCCTTTTACACTCACGCAGGGGCGGACTTATGCATTTTTTAATTATTTATTGCAAAAAATATTAACAATTTAAAAGTCGCGGGACATAGCGCTCGCAGCTGACGCCCGCGCACAATGTGGCCAAATGCGTTAACAAGAATCATTCGCAATCTGTGATGCTGTAAGAGAGAAAGTTGAAGCAGGGCCGCATTCAACCAACGTCTTTGACACACTCATACATGATGCGTTGAGATGAAACGTGGTCGGATTGATAGAAGTTATATTATATATAGTGACTAAAACTACTAGGTCCTCTAGAACATATCGCTTCTAGCGATAAGACCCCCATTGTATACTCTTAGTGTAATTATTTCCCAATAAATGATGGTTTACAATTAATATTATTCTACTCTAAAACTAATATCTACAAAAAAAAAAGGCTAGATTTTTTCTTTGAATCAAGTATAATGGTTTATGTTCCTGTTTATTTTTAATTGGATTTTTTTGACTCTTATTTCAACCAATTTTTCCCAATGTGTGGAGAAGTTCTTAGCCGTCCTTTCACAAAACTTATGAAACTCAAGTCAAGTCCTTTATTACCGCCAATATTCGTGCGTTAAGCTCCAACTTCTGACACCAGATACTTAACTCGACGAGAAGTAATTTAATATACATGTAAATAAGTCAACTTAAGTTGCTCATAATATCTTTATTCTTGATCACTTGATTACCATTTTTTTATTACAATATAAAATATTACTGTGAGATTACAGTGAGATTTCTCGCCAATCTGACCTACTTATTTTCTTTTATTCGCAAAATGGCGGTAATAAAACATTTAAGTACGTGTCTGTGCTTTATTTTAGGTCGAGTTCGGCTCTGTTGTATTTTAGGTCCATATTACGTCACTGTCCTCTAAGGTCCGGCGCGCGACATCTTAACCCACATTCTCTGTTTAATCTACTAACATCAAGTCAATTTTGATTTACTTAAGAGATTGACTGCCTCATTAGTCTAGTCGTACGCGCGACTGCTACGCTAGAGGTCCTGGGTTCGATCCCCGATCGAGCAGTGTTATTGGGTTTGTCAATTAAATTCTCAGCAGTAGCTCGGAGTCTGAATTTGTGCTCGATTAATAGCAATAAACTCGCCCCTATTACATGGGATCTAAACATACTGGCGAGGTGTAGGTGTACATTAGTACACCTCTGCCTAACCTAACCTTCGGGGAATAAAGGCGTGATGGTTTGTATGTTTTGATATGTAGGAGATTGACTACGTTCGATTTTTGGAGGGTTAAGTCACTTGGTACAGAGGTGACTAAAAATTGTGGACTTATATCTTGTAGGCGGAGAATAAGGCCACCAATCCATTATCCCAGCAGGGACATAAGTACCTACAACTGATTCCTGTTGGTGGAACGATAACCTTTTTTTTCTCCAACTGTCAGGTGCTTCATAATTCCAACATCTATCGATAGGTATAGGAACAAGGGTTTGTGAAGGCGTGTTCAGTTTGTGTATACCTTGGAGAGCATTACAAATAAATAAATAGTGTGTAGTAGTAGGGTATGGGTAGTCAGGAGCATTGTATTCAAAATGTAACATTTTAAATTTGTACGTTATGTCAATTGAATGTAACATAACATAACATAACATACCATCACGCCTGTATTCCGCGAAGGGTTAGGCAGAGGCGTACTTAATGTACACCCACAGTTCGCCGGTATGTTTAGGTCCCATGTAATAGGGGGCGAGCCTATTGCCATTCAACGAGCACAAATCCAGACTCCGAGCTGCTACAGAGAATTTCATAGAAAAACCAAATAACACTTTGCTCGACCTGGGGATCGAACCTCTAGCGTAGCAGTCGCGATTGCGACCACTAGACCAACGAGGCAGTCCAATTGAATGTAATGTTCTTTATATCATTATTATATTGATAAATAGTGTATGCCCTTGTCTTATATTGATAATATTAAATTTTTGAGCTACTCACATGATTAAAACACCTACTGTATTACTAAAAATCACACTTATCTATACATACTAATATTCAAAAGTTTGCTGGAACTCTAGAAGAAAACTCAATGTTGAGTTAAGCTCGCCTATGTACATTGTTTGTTTATATATATATTTTTTTATTCATCTGTAACTATGTTTTTGTGTACAATAAAGAATAAGAATAAATATTATAGAGAGGTAAAGTTTGTGAGGTGGTGATCTCTGGATCTACTGAACACATTTTGAAAATTCTTTTACTAATTGAAAGAGACGTTATTTGTAAGTTTTATGACACTCGCAAATAACGTAGCTACATCGCCCAATGAAGTGGGCACGGATAGGTATATAATTTGACTGAAACATTGACCCCCGTTGCCTCAAAGAGCACGTTAAGCCGTTAGTCCCTGTTATCGTAGAACACCTATGACAATCGTCAGATGCTCCAAATGCCTGACAACCAATATATCCTTAAGACATCGTTCTGATGGCAGTCACTTCGCGTAAAACTGATACTCGTGCCGCATCAGGTTAGATTGGAAGAAAAAGATAAGAAGGTTGATCTTAGAGATGTGCTGTTGCCTCCCTGGTCGAAGCACGATCCGTGAGGATATATCATATGTATTCGTTATAAAATATTCATATAATAGGTACATAAATGTAAGTAGATAGCTAATGCTTAAATATTACGAAAGTAAATCTGTAATAAGTAGTAAGATTTTTTTATTTTATTTATTATTATTATATAGACTCGATTTGCACGCCCCATAGGGCAGAATATGATGTAACTTGAAAAAAAACAACACCTGGATTTTACACCTACCATATTTGAGTAAATAAATACATTATATTTTATTAAACAAAAGGCCAACTTACCCGGAAAATATCACAAGTTTCCCAATGTTCGGATCACGAGATTAAGACAGGTAAAAAAAAAAATCTTATGAAACCCTAGAAACAACAGCAAGTTGGTTCTATAATCGGTGCGTGCAATAACTGTACACCACTTATACCAAGTCGGCCAAGGTTAAAGTTACGTGAAAGAGAGCTATCAAAGTTCAGTATGTTAATTTGGATTGTGTTATTTATAGCTCTTGATATTTTTGTGAGTTAAGTAAGAGAAACGATAACTTGATATAACTATGTACTGCCCAGTCATATATTATGACTTGAATAACTACTTTTTTGAAATCATGTGCGTATTAATAATTAAGTATCTATTTATTTATTTGACTATCACGCGCTGTGCGCGTTGAAAGAAAACATTGTGAGATCCGATTTCGATAAAAACATTATGGGAACACCTGTAAATTATACCGTTCGAAACAAAAAAAAATCAAATTAGTTCAGGCGTCTTCGAGTAATCGGTGAACATACATTAAAAAAACTCCGATGAATTGAGAACCTCCTCCTTTTTTTAACATAACATAACATAACATACCATCACGCCTGTATTCCCCGAAGGGTTAGGCAGAAGTGTACTAATGTACACCCACATTTCGCCGGTATGTTTAGGTCCCATGTAATAGGGGGCGAGCCTATTGCCATTAACCGGGCACAAATCCAGACTCCGAGCTGCTACTGGGAATTTCATAGAAAAACCCAATAACACTTTGCTCGACCTGGGGATCGAACCCAGGACCTCTAGCGTAGCAGTCGCGCTTAGGACCACTAGACTAATGAGGCAGTCATTTCCTCCTTTTTTTAAATCGGCTAAAAACTATTGTTACGATCCTCTAGAGGGACAGAAGTTCTTTAATGGTATATTTCGATAACAACAGGGGATCATATAGGTACTTATCACATGTGGCATCGAACCTAAGACGATACAGTAGCGTTGCAGTCACGAGACCAAAAAGGAGAGATACGGAACTAAAACCGCAATAAAACTATGCCTACGCGAGTAAAAGTACGGCAATATGAGGAAATCAATGGTTTTACAGCTATTTAAGCGTAATTACTGTATTGATTAACATCGAGTCGCAAGAGGCACATTTCAAAGCTTGTGGCGAATGAACGGCGTCGGTCATACTATAAGCGACAAGCGGTTTGCCAAATGTGTATTTTTATTGCAATAAGGTGTCAACATACGAGCCGCCTTGCGAAGGACAGACTGAAGTTTTCCGAACTGACGGCCAACCTCCAGTAATTGGAGAGGCACTTCGAAGAAGAAGATACGAGCCGCCGTCAGCCGCCTGGTGGTAAGACGCCAGCAACACCAATTGTACCACTAGCGCTTTGACGTCTTTCTTCTTCTTCCTCTTCTTCTCAAACTGTTGTCAATGCTGGATGTAGGTCTCTTCATACGCACGCCATCTCGAACGGTCTTGTGCCTTCCGCATCCAATCCTTTCCGGCCACCTTCGTTAGATCGTCGTGATCATCGCATGACGTCTTTAGACGACCATAAATATGACTGGCTAAATTGCCCTTCAAACCGAAACACAATGGAAGGCCAGTGCATATTTTGCCCTACATTTTTTAACTCACAATTACGAACATTATCTGATAGTAGAGTAATTTTTTCAGTATACGAATGATTTTTATTGGTATTTTTCAATAGAACTGTTATTTTTAATCAATCTAACACTAGTCAACTACGCATTTTCAATACGGTTACAGTGTTTCAAGCCAAGCTCAACTCGCTATACTCCCGCTATTCTCTAACGGTCGCACTTCGGCATAACCTCATTTTTTTTATCGTCAGTATCGTCGAGCCGTTGCGAGCTTGTAATTCATAAAACAGTAAATTATATAATATGATTACATATATTATGTAGACATCCATATGATTTTGAGACACTTTTTAAGGGAGCAGATGTCGAAGGCGATGTAATTAATGTGAAAAGTAGCTTGAATATTTTGAAGAATTTAAACATTGTAATAGCGGAACGTGACAAGAATTTCCAGTATCTCAAGAATAAGAAATGATGATGATTTCGTGTAAAAATGATGGGCGGACGACATAATAACGGTGGCAGGAAAAAGTGAGAAAGAATAACGCACGATGGGAATTAATAGAAGAAATTGGAGGGGATTTATATACCATGTTAAGAGAATCTTATTAAAATAAATATTAATTTGTTTTAATAGCTTAGTATTAGTTGCAACAATTACTAGTCATTGACCAAAACTAGGTGAAAACTAAATACTTTTTAAAGTATGGGAAATAAAAAGGCTTGATCATTAGTACTTATATCAACTCCATAGACACTCAATTACAATATTATTCTTTAGTAAATAATAAAACAAATAAAAAACTTATATTTATAATTTATTTATCAAATAAAAAGAACTCAAAACCGTGTCTCGTAGAACCACCAAACCCAAATCTTTTTGTTCAAAGATTACGTCATAGTTTAAACACCAAGTTGTAAAGAAGGACCAGATTGGATAGAAGGACCAAGTTTAAGCTGGCTACATGTCGGCTTTGAGCTGCTACGATGCTGGTGACTTAGTTGACAATTTTGACGGCCTCGGGTGAGATCTCGGGGACAACATTGGAGTTGAATGCGATACCAGTCTCTTCTTCAATCCATTCAAGGTAGGTGGCAACGGGTTCAATGCCTGGAGAAGAACGGAGTATGTGAAATAGATACGGTAGGCAGAAACTGCAGACTGGCTCTCTAACATTTTTTTATACTTTTTTTGTTTACGAGTACTTATAAGACACACACGCAAGTTCTTTAATCTTTTACTATGATATTAAGGTTAATCCTTCAGCCTTGGGTTTTTCGCAAATTTATCGTCAATAACACATTATAGGTACATGGTAGTAGAAATTACGACATCAGTTGAGTACTAAAACTTTTGCTTAAAAATCGTTATCGTTAAGATTTTGTTTGTAATTGTCAATTTTAGCCGGATCCTCAATTTAACACTAAATTCTTCTTCGATAACGATTGTTAAGCAAATGTTTATTTAAAGACACAAATGGCTTTCTATTAGTAAAAGTATTTTCAAAATCGGTTCAGTAGATCCAGAGAATACCCCTTACAACCTCAGAAACTTGAGGTTGTAGACTTCTTTATAATATATATTTTTTTAAAAAAAGCTTACTAGCAATGTGGTTCGCGCATTACTAGCAATCTTGTTAACCCCTCGTACTTAGCTAAATGCTTGTATTACGAGTGGGTTCGCGTCGGTAGTGCAATGGGTGAGTTTCGAACCGGCAACCACATGATCGCAAGTCCGACGCCCTAGCCATTAGACTACCGCCGCTTCCATCTTCGAAATATTAGTATAGAATATTTTTAAAAAACTCACTTCCAATTTTGCCATCATCAGTAGCGGTGAGGATGCCAACCTGAACACCATCGACAACAACGGCAGCTCCAATGTCAAACTGAAATAAACCGTACCATTAGAAAGAAAGAAATAAAGAAAAATGTTTTGTTTTGGAACCTCAAAGCCTCATTATAAAATAACACAGAAATTTTAAAGTACATAAAATGTACATATCAAAACAAATCTAAATGAAACTTAACAAAAACTTATATAGAAAAAACGGCTTCACAAGATCAAAATATGGTGCCTATCTCAGCTGGTGCTGCAACAGCGTAATTGCTACAACGCTGGTATTCTGATAAGCCCAGAGTGTAGCCACGGATGCAGAGCATAGGCTTCAATCTAGGAGATGAGCCAGGCTGCAGTCTGCATTCTGGCTCAGAAACATACCATCACGCCTGTATTCCCCGAAGGGTTAGGCAGAGGTGTACTTAATGTACACCCACAGTTCGCCGGTATGTTTAGGTCCCATGTAATAGGGGGCGAGTCTATTGCCATTCACCGGGCACAAATCCATTCTGGCTCAGAAACATACCATTAAATCAAATCCATCCCATTAAATCTACTACTACTACTACAATATACCTACTTGCCTATTCAGGACATGTTATAAGACACGAAAGATTCGAGTTCTTGCAACTTATTTATCATCATCATATCAGCCTATCGCCATCCACTGCTGAACTTGGGCCTTCCCCAAAGAGCGCTAACCATCCCATCTTCTTCAAATCGTCGGTCCATCGCATCGCAGGGCGTCCCACACCACGCTTGCCCAAAAAAGTCTCCAACTTATAATAATGCAAAGATGCAAAAGACGAATCGATCGGAAGAAGAAGTCACGGCTACGTAACATCAGGGAGTGGACGGGGATAGCGAGTGCTACCGAACTATTTCGTCTCGCTAGAGATAGAATTGAATGACTTTTACGAAAAGGGTAATAGAGCGGACATTGAGATCATTTACACACAACAAAATTTGGATTGTAAGTAGTTATGGTTTGGCATTTTTTACATTTATGATTATAAAACTGTTTTGTGGAACAACATTATCGCATTGGGTGAAAACATGTTAAGATGATGATGATATTGGAAAATAAATCAATAATAAATAAAATCTTAATATCAAAATTTGATCCCGATTTGATTTAATTTCTCTCTTTTTCAAGCTAACATATGAGAGAGACAGAGAATGTACAGACATATGTAGGTACCTACCTACATATATTCATAGATTATGTATGCTGGCGTGTAAGGATATGTAAGGAAATATACCTAAAAACTGTTAGGTAAGGAAAAATATAAAATGAAATTTTAACATACGTAATATACCAGTCAATTTATTTAAGAAAATCATGCAATGTTTACTTTCATTATTACAAAAAAGTATAGTCAAAGTACGAAATTGATCCACATTTTTATTATTTCAACATAACGAGGAGACATCAAATTATGACGTAAAACTGCCGACCATGAGAATTTACGAAATGCATACGGTATAGAAGTTACCTATTCTTGCAATGTTATGAAATAAATAAGGTTCGTTGACCGCCTAACCTTAATTTTGAAACGAGACTAAAATTAAAAATTACGTCATTTAACCCGTCAAGCGCCATATTGTAGACACAATGCAGATCTATTGTTTTACCCATAGTGTAATAAAATCTAATTACACTATGGTTTTACCCTCATAAGCCCACTGCGTGCATCAGTGAAATAAAAAAGTTAGATACAATAGATAACCAAAGATAAATGTTATTTATTTCTGTAAAAAAGTCAAAGCGTTTCATTTTTTTTAAACTAGATGGCACCAGCGTTTACTATCTGACCTCTGATAGGAAACAATCTCACAGAATCTCACTCATGGTCTCTTAAAGTCCAAACAATAGTAATATTATCAGTTATGCGAGTTTTACCTACCTTTGTTAGGTCAGTTTTGGTTAGTTTTGCCTACCTCGCTTATGCTTACCTCACTGACGGTGATATCGTCTCCACCATCCAAGGAACCTTCCTGGCAGCTCAGAGTTTCTCCAGGCACTGCAATATAATCACAGGGGTCAAAAGAAAAAAGTGAAACAGAGACAATAATTAAACATAATACTAGTATCATACAGTAATTGTTATTATATAGCAACTAACCAAATTTCAATATTGTAGACTTTATAATAGTTGAGATTTCGTAATTTGTATAAAAATATCATATAGATATTTCTTATGTAAGACTGACGCCAAACAGCATAAAGTACAGGCTACACTGGCAACGCGGCGAAACGAAGCTAAGTTCGTTTAGCTTCGCTTATGTCGCCCAGTTTCGCTTAACTGTCATCTTAGCGAAACTAAGCGAAGTGGATTTAAAACAAACACTAAGGGCAAACGATGTAGTGACGTAATGGGTTGTAATACTCGTTGACGATCGTCTTTAAAGTAGAGCAGTCCAGTATAGTCTAGTTTAGTCTAGTATTAACCCCTCTTCAACGCACCGCAAAAAGCAGCACTGCACTTCGCTGGGATCGCTTAGGTCTGTAGCTGTTAGCTTTGCAGTGTGAACCGACGCATGAAACGACGCTGTACCTACATGAGCGAAGCTCAACGAACATTCATTCATTCATTCATTCATTCATTTCGCTTAGTTGCCAATGTGGACAGCGCTTCACTGTTTTCCGCTGTATCTATGTATGAAAGAGCAGGAGCCTACTGGATATTAAACTGGATTGCATCTATCTTAGACCCTATTTATGCTTTATATCAGGCAAGGATAAGCTCAAATTAACATTAAAATACATACCGCCATTATCTTCGCCGAAGAGGCACAGTTTTCCGATTGATGGGAGGACCTCGTCGGTAGAAAGAGTGATAGGAGCGATGTTTTCTGTAACAAATTGCATAGGGTTAGTGCGCATCAGGGCTCTTTGTGAATGGGATTACCAGTCCCATGACCCCGACTAAAAGGAAACATGGAAAGTCTGGTATTTAGTCGGTGAGGGTCCGATATATCCTGTCGCTTTTCCTAAAAGCAGACGAGCCAGTACCATAACAAAAAACTAAAGCCAACGAAAAAAACAATGTATTTTTACGTATTTATATGTATTTTTTCTTATAGAAACTTTTCTTTTTTTTAAACACATACAGGGTGGAAGGGACATCGACGCACAACCGCTTACCATGAATTACATGATTCTGAACCTCCTTGCGTAAATAGGTACTTTTCGTCGGTTATAAAAAAAACTGCTTTACTTACATACAAAAATGACCTACACGGTCAAAATGTATGGAACAGCATTTTTTTTAAATAACCGACAAAAACACACAAAAAAATAAATACGTACACATAGACACACACACACGCCGCACACGCATATGCGCACGCGCACACATCATGCATCATGATGCAATGATTCATGAATCATGTACTAACCAGTGGGCTCTACATATCGGTTGATACTGATGAGGGCAGCCCCGTTGTTTAATCTCACGATGGAGTTCTCGGTGACCAATTCAGGGTTAATCACGTTTACGGTGCCGTAGCGGATCCAGATGAAGCGGGCACTGCGGGTTAGAGTGACATTAGATTAGATTATATGCTGTTTGAGTGATGGATTCTGTAGAATATGATTAACTTACGCTGTTAGTTTGAAATTCTGCGAAATTAATTGTATTATTTGTAGTTCGGAGTTTGTATTTGTGTCCGGTTAATGGCAATAGGCTCGCCCCCTATAACATGGGACCTAAACAAAGGAGTACTAAATAAAGCGAATATCAGTGGGGCCACTGAGAAGGAACGCCATACATCGATCTTATGATAAGGTCCTTATAAACCCAGATATAAGAAATTTCTATGTTCTAAAACCTCATGTGCGTAGTACTCGCAACCGGCACGTATAAATTTGGGCGAAGCAAAAGATGTATGCAAGGAGCCTAGCAAATGGCGTTCAGTAGTTTCTACCTTCTAGATACCTACGTGAATGTATGTATTATGTAAATAAATGTAGAATAGTGTTATAACAAATTAATTATCACGCGCTTATCGTAAGGAAACCTGCATGCCTAAGAGGTTTTCTTGATGGCGTGTGAAGTCTGCCAACTCGCAGTAGGCTTGCATGATGGAGAGGAGAGAAGAGCACACCCGTGCCCAGTACTGGGACAATTTCATTACATTGTCCCACTCAACCAACTTAACCAACCCATTGGTTGATGATGATGATATAACAATACGTACTCATCGACGCAACTGGCGGCGGTGAGCACCCATCTAGAGTCGATGAGAGAGCCGCTGCAGGTGTTCAGGAGTCCACTGGTGGAGACAGCGATGCGTAGGTGCACCAGCCAAGGGTTCTCACCGAGAGCTGCTGCGACTGGGCCGCTTTCTATAAAAACAAACAGTCAAATATGCCATTGAAAGGCGGGTCCAAATATGTAGCACTTGCCTGATCCGATCACCATATCGCCGATGCATATCATGATCGTTTATTTGCCGGGCCATGATACGCAGTCTTGATACGCCGCTCTGATACGACATGCGATACGGCCCGACCCATGTTGCCAGAGTAAAATAAAGGCGTCCACAACTAGATACGGAGCTTGACACGATACAATGAATGATACGACGATACGGATACGGGCTCGGATCGGGCAAGTCATTTAAAGATCAAAATCAAGTTAGGATGTTTTTTTTATGAAAATGTTCCCTACTTTGATCTCCTTGCACGAAACCCTTGCTGGCCCTGTTTGAACACCACAGATAAAATAAAAATTTAAATGAAAGTCTTTACTAGATAGCATGACCACGGGAATATCTAGTTTCTTTGCCCCATATCATAAACGCAATATAAAATCTTTTATTTCAGCTACCAGCAACCGGTAGTAAGGTACATAATTCGTTAGACTTTTACGAATACTTACTCTGAACAGCAGTATGGCGAGCCTGAAACAAAGCAAAGAAGAAAATGTTATGAGACCGATCATCAAAATGAAATGTTTTATTTCAATCAAAACCACTTTTGAAATGTCTTTAACTAATTGCATCGTTACAAAACGTGATGAATTTGAATCAGGTATAAATTGCAAGGTTCCAAAAGTTGATCCTATGGAAAATAATGCGGTAATAATCCTATTTAAAATAAGAGGTTTTACATTCTTCACTGGCGCCGAAAAAAGCCGCGTTTCCTTGATCCATTTTTAAATACTTAGTAAAATAAGGCAAGGAAAGTATATTTTTAACGGTAGGTAATATTTAATAGATAAGGCTAATCTAAACATTAAGTAGAATTAACATGATGAATTAAAAATTAAGATAAGATGTAATTATCAAGTCTAATTAGATAAAAGCTTTTGATAGATACGAGTAGATAACTGCTTACGCAATGTTTTTTTCCAAATTTTACCTTTTATTTTATTTATTTGTTATTAGGGTTTTTTATGACATTCTCAGGATGTTTTTTTTAATGGGATAACTCGGTAATCGAGCAGGCGAGCTACCTGATGGTAAGTAGTCATCGCCGCCCACGGACATCTGCAAACCAAAGGAGTTGCAGATGTGTTGCCGGACCTAATTAGGGAAAAGGCAGGGGAAGGAGAAAAGGAGAAAGAAATCCTCTCGCTCACCGACTGAAGCGCAGTAGCGAAACGCTACTAGGTACTCGGACGTCGGTCTTCTGCGAGAGTGTGGTACTTCCCTAGTCAAGCTGGCCCATACATGCTGCGAACAGCGTGGCCCTACCACAACACAAAATTAAAACAATAGGCTCGCCCCTATTACATGGCACCTAAACATTAATATGTTTTGATTTTGTTAGAGATAACGTTGCTATTACGTCTTCTTTAATAATATTCAAATATATTTGAAGTAGGTATTAATGTCAAAGTTCAATCTCCAATTGGGAAAACAGTCGAGAGATAAATAATTAATAGCCATCATCCTTACAACATTAGTGTTAACGTAATTCATAATTTATGTACTTACTTTTAAAAATGTTAATTGGAATACAATTTGGAAATACTTTATTTCCATTAGGTACGTTACATAGCTTTAGTTTATATGGATGATAGGTACCTTTTATTTTTAAACAGTGTCCATGGAATTTTTGCCGCATTCTTCTCCATGGGATCAACTTTTTTCGACCGTGCAATAAGAATCAATAACGTTTCATAAATGCTTGTAAAAGCTTATTTTAATATAAACGTTTGGACTTGCAATTACCAAAAATGGGAATTCCCAAAAGGGGAATGCCCATTTTCTCATTGGTTTTACGGAAAAGAGACAAGACATACCCTCTCAATTCACACCGAAACATTAAATGGTTTCAAGTATTTTTAGAACTTAATTATTAGTCGATTTTTCTTTTGAATACTACAGTAACAGTTAGTCTACCCAACCAATTGTAGGTTCAAAGATATGAGTGAATATTTTTACCTGAACGGCTACGAGCGCGCACAACAAAACAAAAGCGAAACCCTTCATGTTTCCAACGGTCAAGTCACTAACTATAATGAATTAATTACCGACTTACTACATAATTATACTAATTAGGCTTCGTTATCAATGATAACAGGCACGTCATTAAATCATAATCTATTGATACAAATACTGATTAACAATCATTTCCATGGCTCTTTATAAAATAATCCATTGATAATATTTCGTATTTTTAACGAAGTCAGCGGATGTCAGGATTAGGTACTTACGTTTAATAGGCTTTGACTTCAATTACGTAAATAATTAGATAAATGCGTATAACCCCGCGTTTCCACTGACGACAAAACATGTTGCAAACATCTAACCCTTTCTAACTCTCAAAGAGTGAGTGGGATAGGTAGCTGTTCGCAACATGTTTTGTCGTCAGTGGAAAGGCGGAGTAAGCCCGCCTCATTCCTCAGAAACAATTCCTTTTTTTCGGAAATGCGAAAAATCCTTATGGATTTTCTGCCAGTGTAGCTTTCTCGGCTCAGTAGTTTTAGATTTTATACGGGCCTTTGCCCGCAGTTTCACTCAGGTCCTTAAAAGGATTTACTTACTATATTACGGCTTCTAGGCGTAATATGAACCGGATTTTTAGTAAGACTTCATGCAATGCAGCTGTGAAAACCACATCCAATTTCATGCAGTAGTTTTTGCGTGAGACAGACAGACGGACAAAAAATCCAAGCCGTTTTCGCTTTTGTTGCTTCAAGTAAAGCCCGATATTAGTTTTTCTTTAATGTCTTTAATGTACCTACAGAAAGGTATGTATAAGTAACCAAAATGAGCAGCCGACTTTACACGACCGCATATATGTTTTTTATATATAAAAAAAACTGTATACTTACTCAACAAAGGTAATCCTGGTTGGACCTGTATCTATGTATTTCATTTATTTATGGGATAACTCGGCAAACAAGCAGGCGAGCCACCTGATGGTAAGTAGTCCTCTTCGCCCATGGACATCGCAAAACCAAGAGTTGCAGATGCAGATGGGGAAGGAGAAAACGAGATGGAAGGGGACTGAGGGAGGAAGTCATAAAACCGAATACTCAGTTACGGCATTAATCAACTCCTGAGATTAAGATATTATGGATCATTAGCTCCAAGATTCCTAGGTAATTAAGTATGTAGACACGGTACATTAGGATTTTGGATAATTAAAGACCGACCGGATAAATATGCCGTGGTCATGGTAATCAAGGTTTCTTATGTGGGACACGTACTTCTGACTTTTCGAAGGAGGTGGAGACTATATAAGCTTAGAAGTGTCTGCCGTCACAGTGCTGCGAGACAAACGACAAACACCATTAAAGTATAGTACGTCTGTAACGTCAAGATCCTTTTATTTTATTTTTCCACAAACTAAAGACGGCACTCATAGAAAAAAAATGGTGTATTTTATTCAATAACACAGACAATTATAATTGTTTTAACAGCTCCTAACACCGAGATACCGGACTGTTAGTATTTCGTACGACAGAGATAACACTCTACGAAGCCGAAAATAGCCGATTGTCTCTTTCCAAATGCCCATGTGCAATATTTATTTTGTGCTTAGAAAATAACGATGTATGTCAACAGGAAAAAGGCTTACATTATCACCGGAATTCTGTGAGCAATTTTATTATAAACAATCTAGCCAAACTATTCAATATGTAGAGGATATTGTATAATTAATAATTTGAAGCATTCCATTTTCGAGTTAATGTATTCTTACGCTAAAATATGTTTGTAACAATGCCGCAAAAATTACTGAAGAAGAATCTTAACGGATCTGTTTTCTATCATAAATTAAGCATTACATAAGAATACACCCGACTAATTCAACTTAAAAACAAAAAAAAAACAATCAGAATCGGTTCTTCCGTTCAGGAACTAAGATGCCACAGACACACGTCAACTATATACCCGTCGTTTTTGCGTAGGGGGTTAAAAATGAAACTCCACAAAACAAATTAATTATATATTTATAAATATATTTCACGTATGTATTTTATTCATTTTTGTCCTGTGTGGGGGGCGCCTCGTCTTTATTCTGTGACCAGCTTCGCGACCGGCGCGGCCTTGTCTTGGGCGACACACACTTGGTGCTGTCAACACTATTTCTATTCGTTACGTCTGCTTTGGGGCTCGGCCCCCGCGCTGACCGCGACCGGGAGCGGCGGGAGCGGGAGCGAGATCGACGGTGAGACCGGGACCGAGAGCGGGAACGGTAGGATCTGTGATAGAGAAAATATATTAATAGAATACCATAGTCTTCTTCTACATACATACACTCACACCGTTTTACCACTGGTGTAGGCAGAAACAATAGACCGCCACTTCCTACTCTTGCATACCTCTTTTGCTTCTTCCACATTCATACATCTTTCACGTACCTCACCTTTATGAAGGACCTCACCAATAGGGTGTGTCTTTTGAACTTTATCTTCAACAATTTAAGGTTTAAAATCATTTGGAGAAATTTGACAGTTTTGTATACCTTGATCTGCTGGCGACTGTACATTCGAGTCTTTGCAAATTAAGTTTTTTCTTTATTTGTTTGTTTCATGAGGGATTTCACAGCCATGCCTAAAGCCTAAAAATTCCATGATTGTATTTTTGAAAGGAATGTGTTTTTTTTTAGCTAAACACATAGATGCATTCTTCTTAAATGGATATGTAGACTTCTAATAACTTGCCCAATCTTATACATAGTCAGGCAGATTGGATTGCAAATTTTAACTACCCATTTGTAAATTTTCTTTAAACGAACACTATCCAGTTTCACCAATCAAATACCTGGATCTTCTACTCCTGGATCGGGACCGTCGACTTCTGCTGCGTGTCCGGCGACTTCGGGAGCGGCGGCTCCGACTTCGGGAGCGGGTGTAGGAGCGGCGCCGGCTCCGGGAGCGGGAGTGCGAGCGTCGCCGCGACCGGGAGCGGGAGCGGGAGCGACCCCGAGTGCGGTCCTCGTGTTCGTTATGAGGGTTGTTCTCTGTTAGCTTCTTGAAGTATCTGGAAAATAAAATGGAAATTGTAGCTGTCCTGGATTACAATACGATGGATATTGCTGTAATCGGATCATAATAATTAACTAATGCTGTTTGTTATATTGTCAATTCGGTTCATGTTCATACAGATGATTATCTATTTACTTTACAACATAAAAATTGTGGCAATTGCCACATGTATGGAAAATCATCACTTGAGCACAATTGGACCGCTTTGGCTTATTATCAGGACCTGACTTGTAAGTTTTTTTTATTCCATCGGAAATTAAAAGTGAATAATTTATGTAAGCACAGCTGCGCATGGGTTGCTGGTCTGATATATCGTATGGTCTCCTTGCCATTCATCGGATTAAGATTTTTGGCAACAAATTTTGCAAAGATATAGATTGCATCCTTAGGAAAGACAGAAATCGCGAGCAACACCAAAGATTTGTTATCGATAAACTCTAAAACTACTGAGCCGCTTTTAATAATTCTTTCATCATTAGAAAGCTTCATTATCCCCGATTAACATACGCTATTTATTATCCCGCAAACCGGGATCTTATGCAGGCAGGGCCGCGGTTAACTCTGGTACGACTGACCTGTAATACTGATGGTTGGCGTCGGGACCTTCGAAGTAAGGCATCCGTGGGTTCCTCCCGCGGGCGCGGCCCCGGCCCCGCCCGCGCCTGTACTCGCCCGGCGGAGGGTAGTACGCGCCGCGGACAGGGTAGTACATGGACGCCGCTGGTACATACCACACTACGTTAGCTTTCTAATATACATACATACATATATACACTCACGCCTTTTTCCCATAGGGGTAGGCAGAAACTACAGAACACCATTTGCTACGATTTTTGCATACTTCTTTTGCTTCGTCCACACAAATGCGCCGGTTGCGGGTACTACGCACCTGACCTTTTTGAAGGATCTCACCAATAAGGTCGTGGTATGCTTTTCTAAGGCGTTCCGGCGGCTCCGTTGACATTCTAATATACATACATACATACATAATTATATATACTCACCCCTTTTTCCTATAGGGGCAAGCAGAAACTTAAGACCACCACTTGCCACTTTCTAATATAACAATACCCAGTGGTCCCAATCGCGACTACTACGCTAGAGGTCCGGGGTTAAATTCAAAGGTCGAGGAGTGTTATTGGGTTTTTCGATGAAATTTTCAGTAACAGCTCGGAGATTACAATTTACACTACTATGTACAATACTACGAAGTTGCAATTTCTACTGCCATGAACCTACAATGAACTATAAAGATATAATTTGCAAAAAATCAAATTAAATTTAAATTTGGCGGGCTAAACGAGCGCATCGCCCTTAAGTTGCATACGTGGGATTCACGTTTCTACCTTTAAGGCTAAAGTGTAAAAAAATAATATTGTTTTCACACAATACAGTCTAGGTACATTGCAGTAGAAATTGCGACATCAACAATAATAACTTATTTACGATAGAGTATTAAAACTTTTGCAGTGCAGTGATAGCCTAGTGATATGACCATTGGACTGCCAAGTCAAAGGTCTCGAGTTCGAATCCAAGGCACGCACCTCTGACTTTTCGAAGTTATGTGCGTATTAATAATTAATTATCACGCGCTTAAACGGTGAAGGAAAACATCGTGAGGAAACCTGCATGCCTGAGAGATTTTCTTGAGGGCGTGTGAAGTCTGCCAACCCGCAGTAGGCTAGCGTGGCGGACTATAGCCTAATCCCTCTCGTAATGAGAGGAGACCCGTGCCCAGCAGTGGGACAATGTAATGGGTTGATGATGATTAAAACTTTTGCTTAAAAAGCGCCCTAGGCTGACGCTTTAACCTTAATGTTTTTTTTTTCACTTCAGTCTCATTGCGACCGTATTCGGCCTATGATTTTTCAAAGCCGCGGCAGAAACTCATTAGTGACCCCTCTCTCCAGTTGCGATATAAATTGGTAAAAAACACACAAACTATTTTATCGCCTCCCGAAATTGCCGCCCGGGACGACCAGCCAGTCAGACCTTTGGAGGTTCGTCCACCGGATGAACATAAATAATGTAAAAATCTTTACATAGTATAAAATGAATTCGCTTCCGCTGTCCGTTCAGTTTTCAGCAATAGATAGTTATTCAAATTCAAGAGGAAGACAATGTAAAATACATACATATTCAATGAAAGGTCGTCTGGTAAAAAATACCTAAAATTATTAAGACCGCCTTGTATAGTTTTGTACTCAAGTATAAATAAATAAATATTATAGTGCAGAAAAGCCGAGAAACTAGGTGGTTGAGGCCGTGGACGGAAAGCTAGTAAAACATAAAAGTGAGAGATACTCATACTTTGCGGCGGGTACGCGTATCCGGGCGGGCAGGCGAACGGGTAGCCGAAGCCGTATGCCATGCTGTACATGCCGGCTGGAACAACACACAAACATACATTTAAACCAATTTCAAACATAACATACCATCACGCCTGTATTCCCCGAAGGGTTAGGTAGAGGTGTACTTAATGTACACCCACAGTTCGCCGGTATGTCTGGGTCCCATGTAATAGGGGGCGAGCCTCTTGCCATTCACCGGGCACAAATCCAGACTCCGAGCTGCTACTGAGAATTTCATAGAAGAAAAATACTCAATTTGGCTGTTTTTTTTGTATGTATGCTATCCCAGAATCCCCTGTATTGTTATAATAGTTATATAGTAATACAGTTTTATATCGTATTTTTGCCGATAAGTTCAGTTTCAGTAATTTCAGTTTCTTCTGAAACGTCGTCAGTTGTGAAACAGCAGCCGAATCTAGTGTAAAAAATCTAAAAACAAATTTTAAAAGTATATTAAAAATAGAAAAGGGTCAATGACCACAGAAGTCGCAGCTTAAGCTTGAAAATCTGTTGATCAGTGCAGATAAAACTTCTCACACTCAAGCTCCCTACAAAACGTACCTACATAAATACATAGACTCCCGCCTTTTAAAATTCGCCCATAGGGGTAGGCAGAAACTACAGAACGCCATCTGCTACAATTCTTGCATACTTTTTTAGCTTCGTCAACATTCATACATCTTGTCATACACATGCCCCGATTGCGGGTACTACGCAACCGGCGCATAGTCCTGCGTAAATGTACCTGTACTGTACTAACGTACCTGTAGTCTTATTATATTCCAATTCCCGCTCTGGCGTGGTCAGCCTCTCGGTTTTGATTCTCTTCTGGTGTTCTCTAGCAGTCTTGCCTTCTGAAGACGCCGAGCTGAGGGACGAGTCGCGCTTGGGCTTCTTTGTCTCAAGCGCCGAACGAATTACTATGCGACCTGGAACAAATTAATTATAATAATGTTAGGAGATTGATTAAGTTTTAAAGAATACCCGCCTATTCTTTAAATTACATGCATCGATTTGTCACTTCGCTCTCTTTTGCTCGGGAGCTCGGAGGCGCCGGACGTGTGATATGGACGTCATGTTACACACTTGTCTGCTAGTAATTATTGTGATAGTGACATCGAATCTCTGTCCGATCATTACGTGTGTTTGCCCTGATGTAACCCTGACTCTGTAATTTGTTACTTTGGCCTAAGGCCTATCATAATTTCTAAAAATTCACGCCTTTTTCTCACTATGATTCTTGCATACTGCTTTAGTTTGACTGCTTTCTAGAGATAGACTGCTTAATTTTACATAGCAATTCAATTGAGCTGGGTACAAAATGAAAATTTTAGTCATCCTGCATGATATCAATATTTTTAAGTTATTTTAATTTGTTGTACAATATTGGATTTAGCTTGACTTAAAGCAGACATGCTGAGCCAGAAGTAACTCTCTCTCATAAAAAAACTTACCATTCAGAGCATTATTATAGTTGTTCCTCTGTTCTTCCAGCAACTCTTGTTGTTGTCGTTTGAACTTGTCTATGATGCGCGCACGAGCATTCTGCTCGCCCGGCATGTAATACTGATCTC
Source organism: Subacronicta megacephala (assembly GCA_958496365.1). Lineage (NCBI taxonomy): Eukaryota > Metazoa > Arthropoda > Insecta > Lepidoptera > Noctuidae > Subacronicta > Subacronicta megacephala. The sequence goes on along the minus strand of OY292531.1, from coordinate 1,918,330 downwards.
TGTTAACATTGCGTTGTAATTCTGGACGTAACTGTACAAAAAAATTGACATTAAAGGGAATTGTCCCACCTAGGGCGCCATTATTTTTTATTTTTTTTGGTTTTCCCAAATTGTACATACTATTACACATTCTAGGTTCTTGTATATCTTGTCCTTGTACTAAAATATGTCTTCTTGCTAAGACATTAAATAGTCGATTTGATGGACATCTATATGTGAATATGGACGAAATTTGGCCCACCATTAGTTCTATCTTGACAAACAAATAGGACTACCATTTTAGCATGATTGAGTAAACTAACATACAAATAATACTATCACGCCTGTATTCCCCGAAGGGTTAGGCAGAGGTGTACTAATTGTACAACAAAATTTCGCCAGTATGTTAAGGTCCCATGTAATAGGGGGTGAGACTAATGCCATTATCCAGGCACAAATCTAAACTCCGAGCTGCTACTGGGAATTTCATAGAAAAACCCAATAACACTTTGTGAGACCTAGGGATTGAACCCAGGACCTCTTACATACAAATAATCCCATTAATAATATTAGTAGGAGCTATTATCAGTGCCTATTTCAACTGACCTCTATTCTCTTGAACAGTTCCTCTATAAGTCGTATTGCCTGGAGCTTTTTCTGTGCCTTCATCAGTTTCTTCTGCTCCTCAGCCACTTTGCTGTTCAGGTCCAAGTTGTCACTCTGCATTAGCTTGGCTAGTTGTTTTTTTTTACGTCTCTCTTCTCTCTCCCGCATTTTTTCTAATTTTTCCCTTTCAGACCGCTCATACTTTTGCCTGAATAGAAATATTTTTTTTTAGATTATGGAGAATAGTTTTAAACTAAAATGTCATGGTTTTTTTATCTATTACATGCCCTTGCAGCTAAAGATAAAATGGGCTCTGCATAGGCAACCTAGAGGGTTTTTAGCTTTCTTTATGCATAGTTATTATTATTATTATCAGCCATGATCGTCCCACTGCAGGGCAAAGGCCTCCGTTTCCTTCTTCCATTCGTCCCGGTTGAGAGCTTTCAGCATCCAACCCACGCAGTAAGAGTCATGCTCATCCCGCCATCTCATTCTGGGTCTACCGCGATTTATTTATTTATGCATTAGCTAAAAACCCTCTAGGTTTTAATCTGATCAAATACTGAGGGCATCTTATTTATTGATTTCATATCACTACATGCATTGTACACAAAATCATAAGAAGTACACATGGCTACACATCAAGCTATACAAATCCAGTATAGGCTGGCCTTGCATAGTGCAGAAAGCATTTACAATGCTAGGTTACTCAATACTGGATTTGTATAGCTTGATGTGTAGCTGTGCATACAAACATAAAGGTACGATGGTCTGTCAACTGTCTGTTTCTTTTAAATAAAAAGTTATGCCTACCTTTCTTTGGCCTCTTTTTTAGCTATTCTATCTTTTTCTGCCCTTTCTTCATTAACTTTTGCCTGTTGCCGAGCAGATAGCCTTTCCCGAACGATTGACCTCCTCTTCACAGCAGCATCAGTCATGTGCTTTGTCTTATCAAATTCAACCTTTATTCCACACCATTCAGCAATGTCATCTTTCTTCCGCAATAGCTTGCGGCCTCTCAAAGCATCCATGCAGCGGACAAAACCAACATATTCACTGAACTGGATGTATGCCTCAAAGTACAACGCTGCATCTTGTGGAGGTGTTGTTATGCCTCTAATTGTTGTCTTCATTTGCATCCTAAATGGATCAAAGGCTGGAACATCCACTTGCCGGACAGCACCAAACTTTTCAAATATCTTCTTGATCAAGCTTTCTGAAGGCATGGCATCTTCATCTTTGTCTCGTTCATGTATGAACCATCTGATGGGCATATTAGATATATGGATGGTGTCTGGTCGCTCTCCAGGCTTCATCTCATCCATTTCCGTAGTGTCACGGAAGAACGAATCCCAGTCATGGCGACTAGGAAATTCAGACTTAGATTCACAAACCCTGACCTTCAATTGGTCAGGATACTCCTTCAACTGCACAACACGGTCCTCAAGCCTCGCTAGGACCCTCTCGAGATTATCACGACCCTCTAGTTCTGCGTCAAATCTTATCACTTCCGAACTATGCTTCGACACTTTTAATAATGAAAAACTATCAGGTAGGATCATTTTTCGCAACTTCTCCATGAGTTCCCAGTTTGATATCGACTTTCCATGTACCTTGTGTGAGGGAAGCTGGACAGAAATGTTAATCTTTGCAAAGGATTTAAGATACAAACGCTGCGGCAAGTAAAGAGCCACAGCGTCTGACGGATCTCTGCATACTTGTATATTCATAGCGATAATTTTACCGAACCTAATCCTTAAAACTAACTATGTGTGACAATAATGAAAATAAAGCAAAGTGAATTACAATGAAATGACAAAGTTTTAGTTCTAGGTTCCTAAAAATAAAAAAACACATAGACGACATGAGCAATAATTCTAATAATTTATGAGAAATGACCAAAATTTTGTCCAGCCAAAGCCCCCATTGCAGTTCCTATAAAATTAGTTATTAAAGTCAGAATTTGCACAAGTTTTTCCACACGAAATATTTAATTTTCACATCTGAAAGGAGTTTCCCAGTTATTTGCAAGCTTCTCAGTTCTCTTCCATTTTGCTTAGCTTCAGATCAGATCATCAGACCAGTCTCGGCTTGACTTTTGACTTAACCTTTGACAATGACATTGACAATTGTCAGCCGTTTGAATATGTTTTTTATTATTGTTTGTTGATGACTTTGGATACGTGGCTTTCAATCATTCGATTGAATTTACCAGAGATTTTCCTTATCCTGCTTATCTTACCTTACTTTACTTGCCTCTAAATAGCTATCGAATTATATATATCCGCATGCCAAATTAAGGATACAGGTAATTGTCATTCAAATCGGAATATAATTATTAGAGCATTATTGCTTAGCGGCAGGATAATGGCAATGCGGTGGTAGGTATTACTATCACCCCAGAAGCAAACTCCAGTCTTACAAGTAAGCAACATAGTCGAAACCTTTTATTAAAATATAATGTAGATACGCACGAACGATTTCGGATTATTCGTTCCTAAAACGTGTCCACCACGCTACATAGAGATGTAATTAGTTTTCAAAACTTTAGTTTGTAAACTATGGTACAGTATACTACACAGTACAGGTACACACGGCTACACATCAAGATAATATACAAAACTAGTTTATGCTGGCCTCTAATTGTATTAGAAGCCTATACAATGCGAGTTCAGCTTAAACTGGATTTGTATAGGTTGACCTGTAGCCGTGTGAACTATGGTGGCTATTGGCCCCATTGCATTGGCGCCACAAGTAAGTTAAGCAAAGACCATACATTTGCAACACTGCAAATATGAATTTGGAGGATGACCGGGCACATGTGATAATAATAAAAAAAACTTCGTTATAAAGTATCTTTTATTTTCATTATTAAAGGATCACCACAAACGCTTGCACAGCGACGAGCTACCGTGGTCCGCATACAACTGATATATCAAAGAGACCACGCCATACTTACAGCTATTCATAAATAATTTAGCATAAACATTTACACAGCTCTGCGTTTACATTATACTATGTATTTAAAAGGTTACTACACTAGCTTTCCTTCACAACTACCAAGGCCTACTTACCTAAGTATTACCACCTTTATTATTAGCATGAAACTTGATATTCATATAAAGTTTGCTAGGTCCAGGGCGCGTTGTTTAAAAATAACGTAATTATTCCAATATAACCTTTGAAATCGCTTGCTTCCTAATAGTTATTATTATTAGTATACTAGCTTGTGCCAATACAACTTTTGTCAATTCTAAGAAATCGCCTATATATATCTGGAGTCCCTTCTATCTCTGCACCAAAATTCATCGAAATCGGATCAGACATTTAGACTTGTAAACGTAACAAGCAAACAAACTCACTTACGCATTTATAATTATAGGATTAGCAGTATTGTCATATTATTATACTTTATTTGATTTGAAATTGTTATATAGAAAATTTGTTAATGCAACAAACTAGTATTTGCTTATTATGAAATAAGCGAAGTCAAATTATAGGAACTTGCTCAAGTTCATAATCAGTAGCCTAAGTTGATAATATGAGCAAAAATAAAGCCGCAAATTTAAAAAAATGCTTGAACAATTCGTTATTTTTATCGATATCAAGTCTCATGGGAACATCATCATCTTACATAAATAATACATAATATTAAACAGTATTATGGAAGTTAAAGTACAATGCAACAACAATCGTAACTTGTGGGATTTCATTGGCCAATGCAAATATAAATAAATTAGTGAGCGTGACTGCTACGCTAACTAGAGGTCCTGGGTTCGATTCCCATGTTGAGCTGAGTTATTAGGTTTTTTTATGAAATTCTTAAAATCTAGACATACCGCGAAATATGGTACACCCACATTAGTTCACCTCTGCCGCCCTTCGGGAAATACAGGCGTGATGATGTGTTAATAGGCAAATGCCTATTAACACATCATCACGCCTTACAAAAGTAAGGAACACATTTATAGATTTTCGAAGTCAAACTTATTATGTAAACGATGTGAAAACCGGAAAGTGATGTTTCACCACTTTTTAAATAATTATTAATTTATTTTAAAATATCAACATAAGTTATAGATTTTAAAATATAATTTATTACTGTGATGGCTATTTCATCATTTAATAATGAAGCAGCGCCTATATTGTTATATAATATTATTACATAAGCGAATATTATAATCTTCAATTTTGAAAGATCAAAGCGAACGTAATCAAGTTCAAATCAATTAATAAACTTCAATTTCGTAGAATCTCATGAACCTATGATGTATGAATCTTATTTAAAAAAATAGCATTATATACATCAGTCTATTGAAAGTTCAAATTTGAAGAATCTTATGTTATTATGTTATGTATTTTGAAATATAAATCTTATTTTATAGATATTATGGAATAACAAAGTTTTCAAAATTGAAGAATCTTGATTACATTGATCTAATTTTTGAAAAATATATATCCCTCTTCAAATGAAATATTTTCTGTAATCTTGATGTACGAATTTATTTTTATGGACAACTGAAATTAAAAAATATATTTCAAAACTGAAAATGAAACCCCAACAAGTCACATGACATCACTGTCTTACTACAAAAAATATATGGAAAATTATGTTTTCAATTATGCTGCGATACTTTTCAAATAAATTAATGGAAATAAAAATTACAGATGGCGTAAAACACGTTCTGAAACTTGAGACAATACATAAATGTATCGCCATGTGCCCCATCTATAGGAAGGATATTCACATTTCCGAACGGAAACTTCGTTTTTTCTATAGAATTGCCCTAAACCAATCGTCACTGTTAGTCAGGAACTTCATCACCCAGATATCTATCCTATCAATAATTCAGAAATGAACGGCAGACAAAAGGGACCCCCCAAACCTGGCCCAAACAGAGTGAAGTATTCCATACATAGTCTTATTGCTTATTAGAGCGTATTATAATTACTTAAAAATAGATAAATATCAGCCTGTTAACTTCACATATGCGACTTGATGCTTTCTGTAAATACTAATATGTAAAATACAGGATGGTCATCATGCTTTGCAGATCAATTATTGTGAATACAAAAAATATATCCGGATTTGGAGTGAGCGTATCTCAAAGCCCTTTCGTCTTGTTATCTACTTACAAAATATTTATTATTAATTATAGTTTTGTGCATTCACAAGGCATTCATTACTTTTGTTCCTGACTTGTTAGTTATTGTTATTTTTCTTACAGAAATTTTTAAGGCGTGGCCCTAAATAGCTGTGAAAATCTCCCTATAAACTTGCCAACCAATCTTTTTTTTTTGTCATGCCTTTCTCCAGACATATTTTTGTTGGCATCGTCACATTATGATTTAAAATGTGACCCCATTTGTGAAGTACTAGTAAAATTGTGATGATAAATTGATAAGCATCTTATGCAATTCAAGCAATACTTTCATAAATTTTAAATAATGCTTACTTTTTCAGTGTTACACTAAAATTTTAAGTATTATTTCTTTGTAAGTATAATATTAAATGTATTGCTAAAATAACATGAACTGCATAAATTGCAGTGTATATAATATTTACAGTTCGTATACATGAACTCAACATACAAATTAACTTAAAAATCATACCAAATCACTCTTCAGAAAAACTCGACTAAACTAAAACTAGTGTTCACATGTCTATAGAATTTGTTTTAGGAAATTATTTAAAAATAAAATTCTCAGTCTTCTATTGAATAGTACAAATAGATCGCTATAAATAAGATCTTTTGATTTACAATATAGTATCATACAGTTTGTACAAGTTATGGAAAAATTGACACGTCCTTTATGCACTTATAATCCATTCTTGGACAGTCTATAATGTAGTTTGTCACTGGCTGAGACCCTCGACTGGCTTGCAGCCTACCTATTACATTTATTGTCACCGCACTATGTCATTACAAGTCTACACACCACGCCACTCATCTGTCTTACAACACTGCCTATTAATATTCCACACAAAATTTTGCACCATGCCACTAAAAAGTCAGTCAACTTGATGTAAACACTTACATAATTTAACATGAGGCTTCTCATTAGGAAGTCGATGGGATTTACGCACTTAGAAAACTATTGATTTAACAAATTAAATGCTCACACGCGCACAGGGTCTTCAGTCCCTCTGGTCCCTTATTAGCTTTCATATTATATTCTTGTAAATCTTTGTGTCCATGTTATGGATAAATAGTTTGTATGGTATGAAGTTCAATATCTATGTAAAGAGGTTGATAGGTGGCAGAGATTTCAGTTGGCGCGCGCGCGCTTGGCTTGTTGCTGCGGCGGCGCGTGCGCAGGTCGCGCCTGTCCGTGTTGCGCGAGCTGTCCGTGCTGTCCGTGCTGACCATGCTGTCCGTGCTGTCCATGCTGGCCGTGCTGTCCGTGCTGTCCGTGCTGCGCATGCGCGGCATCGTCGGCGGCGAGCCCGGAGCGCAGCATGTACTTGAACTGCAGCATGTGCTGCATCACGTCTCGTATCTGCACGAGCGCGAGCCCGTTCTCCCCGGCTGCCGCCGACTTGCACTTGCCAGAGTTGCGGAGGACTTGCAGTTGTGTTCTGTAATAGGAAAGAACAATTTCTGATATGGTCTAAATTGAAATAATCCGACCTATTAGATTGCAAATGAAGTAACAATTTGCTGAAACCTTAGTACATACAACTACTTGTACTCGAGTACAAGTATCTATATGAAACTTTTGTAACACTCCTTTTGAAAACCTCTTCAAATCTCAATAACCCTTGAAATTTATCCATACTCACAATTTTATTAGAGCAAGTAAAACAGTAATTATCATTGAATGACTTTTTAAATAGAGTTACGAGATAGTTGAAATGAGAGCAAGGTGTACTATGTAAGCTATACATAAGTATATATTATTGCCTGTTAACTAATAAAAGAATTTAGTTAGTTGTCATCCAGCAGTCAGAGTGTTTCATTGATATCTCAGCTTCGATCCTTATTTTTTTTTTCTTAACGATATAATGTATGTTAGTATAATTAATGGCCTGTAATTTATAATCAATTCTTAATTGTAATTATGTAATCCTTCAGATTTGTACACACGGCCACACATCAAGCTATACAAACCCAGTTTAGACTGACCTTCCATTATAAAGGTTTTCCGCACAATTCAAGGCCAGCCTATACTGGTTTTGCATAGCTTGATGTGTGGCCGTGTGTACGCCAGATATGGCAGAGCAGAACATATTGGTACTTTATCTCTTTAAGTAACATTATATTTTATAGCACACATGTTTTGACAAATAAATACTAATCTTTTTACAAAGGTGATAACTTACGAGTTAGGTCTGTAGAGGGTGATGCCGAGTGCGTCGAGCATGGCGCGGCAGGTGGTGAGCGAGACCCGCGGGAAGAAGTGGCTGTGGCTGGCCAGGTCCGGCAGGGTCATCAGCAGCTCCGTGTACTGGTACGGCTTCGCGTTGATGCAAGGTACCATTGTATTCTCCACCAACGCTTTTTGTACCTGCACAGAAATAACATGGATTAATTCATACAATCACGCCTGCATTCCCCAAAGGGTTGGACAGATGTGTACTAATGTACACTCACCATCAAATATATCGGAGCGAACAGACTATTCATAATCATCTGAGCAACTAGGGAAATTAAACGTTATCTCAATGGGATAAAATCCGTGTCAGAATGACAGCTGCCGTGTGTAGTGTTCACTCTAAAGCATACTTTGTGTCGCTGAGATTATGGTTAAATTCCTCTCGTTGCTCAGATAATTATGAACAGTCTGTTTGCTCCGATATTATATATTCGATGGTGACCGTACATCTACATTTCGCCGGTAAACTTAGGTCCCATGTCATAGGAGGCGAGCCTATTGCCATTAACCAGGCACAAATCCAGACTCCGAGGTGCTACTGAGAATTTCAAAAAAATCCAATAACACTTTGATCGACCTGGGGATTGAACCCAAGACCTCTAGCGTAGCAGTCACGCTTAGGACCACTAAGACTAATGAGGCAGTCAAAAAATGGAAAAAACAGGTTACAATATGCGTTTCGTTGAAGTTTACTCAAGGTTTTGATAACTGACCTAATTCTGCAGGATTTTGATAAGTTCTCAAAGGCCTTCTAGCTTATGGGTGGACTATTCCCTAAGGTCCCGAATGAGCTACATCGTTTACACCCTTATGCAGTCAACATAAAGCGTTTTTCTGATCGATTTCTGATCTTTTTTCAGCGTCGATAAGTGCCAAAGTTGAAAATTCAGACTTGAACTACAGTCGCCAGCAGGTCAAGGTATACAAAACTGTCAAATTTCTCCAAATGATTTTAAACCTTAAATTGTTGATAATAAAGTTCGAAATCAACTGAGAAAATTTGTCATTTTTGGTAACTTGATGTGCTGGCCACCGTACTTTTAAATGATTGCTTACCTTATACGGCGTATGGTTGCCAGTGATATTGATTTCTGGTATTGGGGTAAGCCTTTTGTGACTGTCCACGGAGTGAGAGGTTGAGTGGCCATTCATTGTTCCAGTCACTTGTGGGGGCACGCTGCAATGTAAACTGTACTTTAGTGTCTAAGATAATCTTCACTACATAGTATAAAACAAAGTCGCTTTCTCTGTCCCTATGTCCCTTTGTATGCTTAAATCTTTGAAACTACGCAACGGATTTTGATGCGGTTTTTTTTAATAGATAGAGTGATTCAAGAGGAAGGTTTATATGTATAATACATACATATTTTAGTATAGAAAAGCCAATAAACCACGCGGGCGAAGCCGTGGGCGGAAAGCTAGTAACTAATATTATAAAGAGGAAACATTTGTGATTTTGTATGTATGTTTGTTATGTTTTCACACAAAAAACTACTGGACCGATTTCAAAAATTCTTTCATCATTAGAAAGCTGCATCTTCACCGAGTTACATAGGCTATATTACATTTTCAAAAAATTTGGGATATCTAATAAAAATGCAATAATATCACCCAAGGTGTGAAAACGCGGGCAAAGCTGCGGGCGGAAGAATAAAACCGCTTAACTGTGACAGAGTTCATAATAAATCATACGTTTAACTCTATTATATTATGGAATGCAATGAAATATTGAAGATACATGGTTTAACAGTTAACAACGAGCGACAAGGCATTCCCTTGTGGCTTCGAAGGAATGAGATTGATAGCCTAAACTTATTCTGCGGCTACAGAAGTAGTTCCTCCCATACGCGTTGCAAAATCGGTTGTGTTAAACTTGCAAGTGGCTTGAGGCACGAACGAAAAAAATAAGGAAGTTATTATTATTAGCATTTTAATTTTATTCTAGTCAGAGCGTATATCATAATGAGTTGTGACGTCACAGCTCATTGTGCTGTACAAATACTATACTAACAAAGTCTCGGAAAAGGGACAGAGTATCCCTTCACTATCGATACGACGCTTATATCTTAGAACTAGGAATAAGACGACGTTTTAACTTTTTATCTTTTCAGATTTCGAATTATATTTAATTATGCGTTCTTGTTATTTATAATCGACTACCCTATTCTTTGATCGATTTATTCGACAGATTCAAACTGTGTCCTTTATTTAATTGACTTTTACATATCTCACTCAGGGAAAAAAATGAAATATAGTTATTGCTTTCCGAGAAGTATTCGTTTTATCTGTTTGTTACTTTTGTTTTCAACATTTTAATTTACGTATTTACGTATCAATCATTGCAGGTCAACGTCACTTGGGGAATCATTGCCACAGCTAGCCTATTGACCAAAAGAAACGAGACTATAATATCCCCAGTCATATAAATTTTATACGCGGCATTTTGGGCAGATGGAAAGATTATATCTTAAAATTAATAGTGAAATTAAAAGTATACAGTAAATATGAATAATTATTTAGTAGCACAGTGTCAAGACAATGGCGAATGGAATACACACAAGTTATGTAAGAACAGCCATCATTTAAATACAGGCAATGTCCCGACTTAAAGCAACTTATAGAATGATTAATAAAGTTATCTAAATACGTTTAAACATATCTGCAACTAATAAAAGCCAAGCTTATGTTTTTAATTGTGTGGCTACTGAAATCCAAACTAATATTATAAATGCAAAAGAAACTTCGTTTGCTTTAACTTTTTCTTTATTATGAATTTTGGTATAGAGGAGAGATTGAACGTTGGAGAACATAGGCTACATAATAAAATACAGAATAAATAGCCCAGAACTAAAGCATCTTAAGTACTGAAAAAAAAAGGTTTATCAAAAAGTAGGTACGATTAGATTAACGAAAACAAGTTATTTGAGAGCAATGGCAGGGAACACTTAAAGCGAAGTAGTATTTCAGTTAAACAATAGAATATGAACAAAACTACGCATCTTATTTCTTCGCAAAGCAAACTTAGGTATTTAGATATTTTCATAAAATTAAAAAGAAATGAAATATGAATAGGAAGACTGAAATATCGTAGTTACAATAAAACTGCTTTAAACTAATGGAACAAATGAGTAAAAAGTTAAACCCATGGAAGTAGCGGACAGGAACGAAATGTAGTTCTATTCCGATATGTTACATTCAATATTTGTGATATACCAAGAAATTATTGGAAAACAATCGAAACTTTGTATAACATAAAGGCTATTTATTAGCTGCAAATTTGACTGATAAGAATTCATTTAAAATAACTGCGCGTCTGAAGTTAGCGGTTCCGAACTGCCACAAAGAGGTTGAATTTTACTACTTGAGTTTTTATACATAAATATCTAAAAATTAGGTAAAATATTTACGCCCCCTATTATCTCAATACTGAGCTTTTATAGGTAACTTGCGGACAACTTCAGGCGCGCGCAGTTATTTCGACCAAACATCCGTACTTGTTTGCAATTAGTGCAAAATTCAATGAGTAGATTCGGGCTGTTCTTACAAAACCCACTACAAATGATGAAAAGTTCCTCACTTCATGGTTGACGTGTTTGCTGTGCTCCTCACGAGAGGTGGAGGGGGTTGCTGGCCCATCGCCATTGTTATTGCACTGTTCGGAAACTGAAATAAATGATAAAACAAACATTTTTCACTCGGCACTGGATCGACAGGCGAGTGCCAGAGTTGCAGAAATTTGGGACACAACAATAATATACTAAATATATATTATGGTAGGAATGTTCACTGATGCGAATCTTGAAAAGGCGTGAACTTGGAATGAATTGAATGATTTATGAAAAAGAAAACCTCTAAAGCCGAGTTTATTCTCAAGTATGGCACATAAATATTTGTCGCGGAAAACTCTACACGAAAAAAAATACAGTTGTTTCGTTGCTGTAACGTATTTAGAAAAGCCTACGTTTTTGTTATAGTGTTGCAGCGACTAGTTCGTAATAGTACCTGTACATTCCGCTGGTGTTGCGAGCGGTGTTGCGGTAACGCCGCTGCTGCAGCTGCTATTGCCGCGTTGTTGTACCGCGCTGCCACCTGCGCCTGCGCCACTTGTGCCTGAACGCAACAAAACAACATATTGACAATTTGTCGCGTCTGTATTCCTCGAAGGGTGGGGCAGAGGTGTACTAATATTCAGATCGCCGTTATGTTATAAGTTCCACGTAATAGGGACTGATTAACTCGGACAAATTCACAGTCCGTATTGCTACTAAGAAACCTATAGAAAAACCTGATAACACTAATCGTCGAGGTAATAGAACCCTTCAGCTCGAGACAGCCATGTCAAGACAGGTGCACTAATAAGGTACCCTCATAGATCAACTTGCTGTAATAACCCCCTATCCGTACCATGGTAGCAATTTTGTGACCGCCTCAAAAATAACAATAAGGAAAAATTTAGTATAAGGAAAGCAGACAACAAGGGGCTTTATTGGGTGCGGAAAATCCGCATGGATCTTCTGCCACCAGAGAGAACGCATGGTATATCGGACTCGTACCAACTATAATAGCACTTGCCTTCCCTTACCCTATAGTCATTGCATTGGATTCATGACATTCGCAGACAAACCCCTTCAAAAAAAGGAATTTGGGTAGATGATCCTACCCACAAGAGTAAAAATAGGCAAATGGGCTTGGGATCAGTGGCGTAGCTACCGGTGGGCTAGACGGGGCAGTGCCCTGGGGTCCCCAAGCTCAGGGGGCCCCTCAGACTCTCCCCGCAACGAACGAAAGAATCTGGATGACGACAAATCTGGAGTACGTCGAATTTGGAAAGCGACAAATAAGGAACAAACGATTTTAACCCGGCAAATGTAGTTTGCACACCAAGGATCATTCACCACCATTATCATGGAAATTCGTAAAACTATATTTTTCCTGCTCTAATTTGCAAAAATTGTAGGGAAACGAAAACGATGGCAATAATAGTCATATGCACCTGCATACTGCACATTTTTGCATAGGTTGCATTCTAATCGTGGCAGAGGTTAAATAGTTTAGGTGGGGCCCTAGTTGATGTTTTGCCCCAGGGCCTTTGGTAACCTAGCTACGCCACTGCTTGCTTGCTTGCGGCTTGGGATAGGAAATTTTATAGGAATCTGCCTCTTATGTTGAAGTAACCAGTCATAGCTTTATTCATGCCTTCAACGCGTCTAATAGAATCAACATTTTATCAGATATAAATATTCTTTATTGTGATAACAAATCCACCTGTCATACTTACTGATTAATAAGATTTATCTCTACAGATTATTTGCTGCTTTTGTGACAAGTCTATTAGGAAAAAATAACTATACTTATCCTTATAAAGTTCATTGAATTATAATAATGAAGGTTCAAGAATTTAGAAGAAGGATAATGGAACTTAAGTGGAGCTGGCTTGATGGACTTTATGGATACGACACGTAGACTAATGTATCGTTTGAATTACAGACCTAAATTTGATCTACCTATTTGATCCTTCTTATTGGCCAAAATTTGGTCTGCGATTTGAATGGATGATTCTTTGATTTGTGGAAAATCTAAACGTTAAGTACAGAAACCGCAAATAAGTAGGTATATTATGGCTGAATGAATCAATTAATTTTATGGAAATAATGAATAACAATAAGTCGCGTCACAATTAGGGCATGACGTCACACTTATATCAGCTGTTGAATAACAATGCGTTTCCTTTTGTTTTGTGTAATTGTTCCCAGCGTAACTGAGAGAATAATAATGTTCAAGAAATTCCTTATGGCATATTTTCATTCCTAACCCAAAACCAAGTAGAGACCTCGAAAAATAGATTATAGTTGTATTGGACCTGTAGGACCAAGGTTAAGCTAAGGATGCTTTTGAGGTAGCAAAATAGGACACCCGTCAGATAATAAAAATGCCAGAACATTATAAGAACTCACGTTCTTAACAGAATGAGGACTTCTTAAAATACATTTTTTGCGGTTGTTGACCTATATTCAGACCCGTTAAGATTCAGTTTTGAGTGATGTAGAATCTTGAAGATCGAAGAGATTGTCTTGAATCTTATTGACATACAGATAAAGGAGGGTTTTGAGGGGAAAGAAATCTGCTGCTGGATTCGCCTGGAATGCTATCTCCTCATTGTCAGATGCTTTTCCGTTGCGTTTCGGTTTAAACGGTAATGTAGCCATGGAAATTACCTGGATATACCCAGTAATTGACAACTAAGTCTTAAGATTCAAGATGACAATGCGCAAATCTACTCCTTTTTTTATGGGATAACCCGGCAAACGAGCAGGCGAGCTACCTGTTGGTAAGTAGTCGTCGCCGGCCATGGACATCTGCAATACCAAAGGGGATGCAGTTGAGTTGCCTAACCTATTTAAGGAAAGGAAGGGGAAAGGAGAAGGATCGCTCCACATTCACCGTACGAAACGCAACAGTATGCATACTGCTACTTGACGTCGAAATTCTGTGGACTTCTCCGGTCAAGCCGACCCATTCATGCTGGCATGTAGACATCGAGCACTACTACTACGAGACTACTGATGAAAGAGATTAATACCTGAGCGAGTCTCAGCACTTGTTGCGTTTGAGCTTGCGTCAATGATCCAGGCAGACTCCATCCGTTCGCCAGCGCTTGCACAGCCGCTGCCGACAGTCCTGCGTGAGGCATCTGCATGGCCGCAGACGCAGGAGAATGCCTCTGAGTATTAGCCCGTCGACCCCGCGTAGACTGGCTAGACACGTTATTGAGGTTCACCCCGGCGCCTGAGCCTACTCCCACGTTGCCGACCACGCCTGGAGGAGGTGCGGGCGGCGCACGCGTCCATTGACCGCCACCTGATACGGACCCTGTTGAAAAGAGAAACATTTGAGATGTTGGCGCTTGACAACTGTTATTCATAATAATTAGTACTACTAAATAGGATTGTTTCAAAAATATCATTAATGCACAACAAACACAGATGTAACAAATGGTACTTTAAATGAGAAAATAAAATCATTTGCGTCAGTTTACTTATACATACATTTTAAGCCTGCATTGTCAAAGGATAACAAGATGTGGACTTTCAATGCGAAGTAGTTCTAATTAGTTGAATTATAGGTAAGACATACGTACGATAGACGTGGGTATAGGCAATTTATTAGGTAAATAGTGTATTAATTTGAATTCCAAATGTTGTCAATTTGGCTTCATTTAACAAAGCACATGTTTTATAGTTGTAAACAAGTTTAGTCCGAATTTATTGCGTCACATGCCTACTAACCGTATCGTGTATTCTATGGACACAACGGGTCATTTGATTAGGCCCGAAAACTTGATAAAAAATGCGCACTAAACATCTTCCAGAAAATTCTGGTTAGATCTGGAAACTTGGGCCGATGCTCGAGTGAGAATTTAACAAGTATTGAAGTGTTGTGTTTCATAGTCCAATTTGTATCGATTGGAAACATTACAGTTAGCCGATGAACGACTTAACGGGTACTATCCCGCTTTTTCAACATTTTTAAGTCTTTTATGATTTACAGAAATCATAAAAGACTTAAAAATCTGAGTGATCGAATGGTCTCCTCTAAATAAGCCGTGGAGAGTAGGATATGGAAAGCCAAGGAAAAAAAATGTGGAATGACGATAGATATTATAGCCATTTAGATTTCGCCGTTACAGATACAGCATCACTTGAATTACTGTTGGTAACACCTAAGTAAAAGAACATTTCTGAAATCGGTGTCATTTAAAAATATGGAGACATTGTGTTTATCTGGTAAAAACAGATCAAATTATTTTCGTTTCCATTTTCAACTATCACAACTTTTACTGTGCTTGTCGCCATAAAATTAAGAGTTGGTAATTAAATGCACTTTGGCTAATAGTTTATCTGAACTTATGGTGACCACAAAAACAGTAGTACTATAGGACCTTTACCACCTGGTGGTAAACGGTCAGTACTCACTGCTTATCTAGTACGTCGATTCAAACTTCCCCAATACGCTTCTTGATAAAAGGTACCTATGAACAGACGCTGCAAGGAAAAGGTCATGTTACGTAAATTGTATAGGTAGGTACCTGCTTAGGTGAATTTCGCAGCAGGTAATCCTCTAGTATAATCTGTAATTATCTAGGTAGGTAATAACAGCGTTAGAAAACATAAAATATTAAAGACAATGGATACCCTTGAAATTGAAATTCAAAAGGTATGCACTAAAAAGGTCAAATTATAGCAGGCTGAATGGCAGACAATTACTCGTGACGTCATATGCCATCCTTTCGACCTGATTGGTAGGTTTTACTACTATGAAGGTTCCTTTCTCGGCGTTGGATAGTACCTGTTTTTTGTGTGAGAAAAGAGAAAATATTCATAATCGATCTATCAAATAGGCAACGTTCGAGTATGGATATGTCCCCGGAAAATTGTAAGGACTGTTAGATATTGACGATTGTCGTAGTAGCTGAACTATCGGCTTCCGTGACACGGGTTGTAAGTTCGATTCCTGCACGGACCAAATATTTGTATGACCTACGGGTAGTTGTTTCGAATGTATGAGAACCTTTGTGTTTGTAAACTCTCCCACAATATGGTAGACGATTCAGGTGTAGGACTGTTTTTTTTTTATCTGGTCATAATTACAAAACAGGACATGAGAACTAACATTTTAAGTTAAGAGCACCCTAAACCAAGAAAGGATCAAGTATGAGGAGGTGAATATACGTAGATGAAGCGAAACCAGGATCGTAGCAAGTGGAAATCTATAAGTAGTACTTTATTTATACCTTCTCAGTCTTTACGTATAGGTTTTGCTTACTCCCATAGGAATGTTTATATTCTTTTGTTTGTAGTATCTACTCGTCTCTGGAACTACTGATCTATTCCAGATAATTCGTATTGATTCATGAGTTTCATCGATCGACTGATTATTAACATCTCTCAGTGACATAAGCTTGCTGTGATCACATACAAAGCTTCATTGCAAAGTTTATTAAAACTTGCTTAAAAATTTCCAGTAGTCATTGTTGTTTCTGTAATCTGTGCTTGTACGGTCAGTTTCATTTACCAGAAACGGTTGCTTTTCGAAATTTGACATCTATTGTATGTGCTTCTTTTGTTAGGTAAGTAATTTAAGAAAAAACGGAGTCCATTTCCTGAAATGATCTTGCAAATGAGAAAATAGCCCATAGATTTCAAGTTTCCTATATTAAAGACAACAATCTCAACTGAACAAAACCCTCGAAAAGATATCTCTAGTGTTTCTTTCTTATTCATTTCTATTTAGACGTCTGATGTGAACAGTGAACTGTGAAATCTTACGAAACGATAAACCCCATCTGGGGCATTTGATCTGAGATAAAATCCGTGTTGTGAACCAACATCATGGCGTAACGGGAACCAAGAGAAAGCCTCGAAACTCGAGATTTCTTTCGCCAAAGACTATATTGTTGGTAATCGGTCCGTTATGTTTTATTAAAGACCCAGCATTTTCAAGAAAATTTCACCTTGATCCATTTTCACCATCTTGTTTTGCATCTGCAACTGATTCACCCTGTTGAAGTAGTAGTTTATCACAGAATAAATTAAATAAAGCATGGAACAGGACTTGTTTCGAGTGAAAATAAAGCATGGTCTATAAAAAATACATGAAATTTAACAATAGAAACAAGTCGGGATAAGCTGGGGCTGATCCATGGACCCTTATGTTTGCGTATTCCTTTCAGGTTTACAAATACTTTTCTCACAAAGAGATCGTGAAAAGGACGTTGAATACAAAAAGTTCGATTGTGGACTATAGATGTTTACATACACACGAAGTTTGCCACCATACCTATTCCGCTAGATATCCGTTTATGTTTAAATTTATTTTTAACTAGCTGTTGCCCGCGATTTCGCTCGCATCCCAAAGGACTTTTGGAGACAAAAGTTAGCCTATATCTTTCCTCAGGATGCAATATAACCCCTTGCCATTTTATCAAAATCCTTTCAGCGGTTGAGGCGTGAAAAGATAACAGATAAAGACTGACAGAGTTACTTTCGAATTTATAATATTGGTATAAGTATGGATAAGTACCTAAATACCTCATGATGTATTAATTAACATGTTAATTGTTGTTAAACTGTGTAACTAACATGTTGGTAACTTTATAAGTACCTTAATTCCCAGCTGTCCAGAATATTTTTTAAAACAAATCAATTGACCAATCGTTTAAAATCAGATTCTCAAAAGTTGGCGGTTTCTATCCTGTATAAGTTTTTTTACATGTAGTTGAGATTTTGTGTAATACTTCATCACTGGGTATAAAGGAATTAAATAATAAACAAGGAAAAATCCATGAATGAATGAATATTTCTGATTCAAAGAATAAATTGTATAATAATTCCGAAAAATTCAGTAATTTCCAGAAGAAACGGCGGGAAGTCAGAAAAGTTTGTGGGAATTTAGAATAGCGGGCCCCTTTCTGTATTGCCGTATTTCTTTACTGTATTGTGTTCAATGCCAAATTGGTTCTTGTTGCAAAATGTTGGCCATTGTTTACAGAGTTTTTTTTCTTTGGCAGCTAGATTCAGGGAAACACAGACCATTGCTCCTCATAAGTGTTGTCCGAGACAAGAAATACATTTATTGTGCCTTGAAAATATTGCACTCACCCAGTGTAGGATTAACATTATGGCAAGACCGCTCTTATAAGGTCTAAATGTACGTCCTTCACTACGACCTCTTTTAACTAACGGATGACGCAATTCTTGTGGCCTACGCTTTCAAGATTTTAATAAATAAAGACGTGTAGCATGAAAAAACATAGGGGGCGCCATACATATTCAAATTCTATACAAAATAGTGTCTCGACCAAGAACGACGCGATTTTTGCAAAGTACTTATATTCTCACTAAACTACTTACTTACCTTAAATATGTAAATAATACGGGACAAAAACATAAACTCTTGTTTAAACATTGATAAAGGAAATATTATTCTACAGAAACAGTCATAATGCAAATTATTTTTACATGTCAAGGTTTTATGTTGAAGGTTTAAAACTTAAAACCTTCGCATTTTTTTTAAGAGATCGTACACGACCGAAGTGTTATGGCGAAATTTTTGTTACGTTGGCCATCGTCCTTTGGGTTTAATTGGATGCAGAAATTAGTAGAGATTTGATTCTTCGAACTGGTTTCATACAAGATGATCAGAGGTTGTTCTCATTTCTGTTGGTTCTGTCTCATTTCAGCTGTACTCTAAGTAACTTTTCCAAAAAAATGAAACATTTCCGCTGTCCAAACAGATAGGTGGGGTCCATCATCCTTCATTGAGCAAAAATGAAATAAAAAGATCTTAAAAAAATATAGATCTACGTAACCAAAATAGGAATTGTGTTTTGTTTTGAATTATGCCTTCAAGACCATTCTTTGTAGCAGCAACGGCTGCGGCCTGTTATGTCATTGTTTTGTAAATAGGTTGCGGCGTGGCGTGTAATGTGGCTGTCATACGAATATATCCGACAATAGTCACAGACTTATGGTGCAAAGGGACCTATTGTGAAACTGTTCCTTCTCTCCTTAGTCTGGAGCAACAGCTATTTTTCCATACAAGACTATAAAAACTTCTGCTATCGTACTCATAAAGCAGTAACTGTAGACATCCAAATAGCAAAAAAAAAAAACATAAAGAATTTAAATCGGGATAGTGCAATATTCAACCTTCTGAAGGAACTCAATTGAGAGTTTTTTTTACAATCTGTTTGTCTGACTATGCAGCAATACATGGCGGGGATTCTAAGAAAGTGAGAATAATTTGTTACAATCTTGGTTTGTGGGTTAACTTACCAGTGTATTGATAATATTATCCATCGTCAGTTGACAAGGCAATTGCTAATGGTTGGTTAATTGATTACGGGGCTTATTTATACATTTGATTAATTTCAAAGAATATAACTCCCGACCAGGGGGCCTAGACAATGTTACATTTCCATATCGAAAACGAAGTTAGATTAATCTGAAATGTACGGAATTGGCATAATCTTTCGATATGTCACGTGATGTAATTATGTCAAATCCATACATTTTTGACATCGAACTTCGTCATCATAATGAAGATGTGACATTGTCTAGGGGCCAGATTCACTCGACTGTCGACTCCAGTGTGAACGACGCCGTCCATGCTGCAGCGAATACAGCAAAATGCATAGAGGTTCCACAGCAGCGAGGAGAACGACTCAAGAAAGAGGAGTTTTGGAATAATTAGGCGTGGAACCCTGTCGCCTGCAGTCACAGAACCATACCCCTTACCGCGGCACCCAAGCGCAGAAGTCTCACATACATGCTTACCTATAATTGGTTGTTATTTTTAACGCGCTATTATTAGCTTGACTTGCGTGTGTAAAAACGACTTCATTTTAACTTACTTCCTGTACAATGCGTTGGAGTTTTTTGTTAATTTAAATTATTTATTGGTCACTAATAAGTTTGCAGACAATGGTTAGATCTATAGCGAAATTATGGAGATTTTTTAAAGATTTAATTTATATATATATTACAAAGATCATTATTATATTATCCTACAAAGTAACAAGTCGGTTCAACTACCGATTCTAAGACAAGGCATTGCTTGACCAAGGAAGTAGATCCTAATTAGGGGCCTGTCACACACGAAACCTTTGCTATCGGCGATTTTGCGACTACATCGATGCTGCATTGCGTTTTGCCGACTGTGCTGCGTCAGTTGCGATTATAGAAATGGTGAGCTGTGTTCCGCATATGCCAAAGCCTCACTTATTTTGTGCGGCTGAAATCCAAATGCATCGAGCGTCCATAAAGCTACAAAATCTTTTAGTGCCGCCATACCGATAAAAAGTTTCAAGACTGCTTTGGCCTTAAAACACTTAACTTGCCACCGATATTGTGGGTAGTCCAAGGGGTTTTGATTACATATAAGCTTTTTGCCCCACCTCTTTCACCACGTGTTCACCACGTTCCATGGGTGTAAAGATAGGTCGATGACATCAAATTGATATCACGTGGAAGATAACTATTAACACATGACCTGAAAAAATTGCTTCTGCAAAAAGAAGCAGATATTCAGAAATGGGTAGATTCTCATTATGCTAAAATTATCCTAAAAAAACTGCTCCAACATGATGCAAATGTACCTTTTGAGGCGGCTAAGTAGGATGTCAGATTCCTACCGCATAAAAATGAAACGTGCCGTCCCTTGCGGTACAGTTGCAGCCATAGAATTCGTGGCATTTGCTACGACCATATACAAGCTTTAGTCCGGTCTCCGGTACAATCAGACCCCTCAAGGTGCAAGGCGCGCGTTTGGCAGTTTTTTGTATTCTTTATGGGCTATTGGCTAACAGTTTTTTTTTATTCTTTATGGGCTAGCGTCGAATCGGTTTCGGGGCTCAGTATTTATAAGCCGCAGAAACTGTTGACAAATAGAGCCCCCCAACGCCAAGGCGCCACTCCCGCGCCTGTCCCTTTGATTACCATAGTCGCATGCGCTGCGTGAGTGGGGAATGAACGCATGAGGTTCGAGAAACGAAAATCGACACGGCGTAATAACACCTTTAACGCGTGGCAATTAGGTGCAATTTGGCATGCGTTTATCATAAGAAATCTTTGAAGACAAGAATCAAGGCTGATAAAGTGGTAACATCTTATGGAATTAGGAAGTATGGTGTGATGTGAACTATGGGATTTAAGGTTTCGACTAGAGTCCCATACATCGACAAATCTACCCCAGCAGGCAATATAAAAGCCAAGCATTTAAAAGATACAATTTGAAAATGGCGTTTTGTGAAACAGTAGGAACATGCGCGCCAAAAAAAATTTTTGTAGTCGCTTATCTCGCGCCCAAACTACCTACCTATGACCGGAGATGAGATTATGTGGCGACAAAATTATGTTGTGGCGTGCATGCTAGCCCCAGTAGTCGACAAGACTTTGTCTACTGTTGTCCAGGACAAAGCTAAAAGCATCCATAAGAATGCTCCTTTAGTAAAGCTTTATAAAAGTACAGTCAGCAACGAAATATTAGTTGAAATATAAATATTGGTTTTATATTAGTTATTTTTACATTTTAGAAAATTTATTATTCAGCAAGACAATAATTTTGTATGAAAATAAAATGTTTGAAATAAGAACAGCAGAATATTATTTTTAGCATACAAGTAACAGCAGTCTTCAATGCATTTTTGACCTTGCAATTTTTTGTCTGCAGCCAAACTGTGAATGTCAAACAATATTGCAGATATTACTTTTTCTATTATTGTAGCTATTATTCTTTTAAGATCTTGTGGCAATTGAAACAAAACCTTTTCTTCAAAGTCAAAATATTTAAGTAGGTATGTAATTAATGAACATCATTTTGACTTCACTCCCTTCCCTTCGCCCTAGTGTTTTAGTTCATCGTCATCATAATTAGGTATTTTTGATCTATAATTTTTAGTTCATTTTTGGTGGCATTCTTATGAAGTAATTTTTATTTTCTATAAAAAATATGAAATCATGATTAGGTATAATAATTAATTATCATGTTACGGCAATACCAAAATCTGAAGTAACATTAAAAACTTTAAATTAAATGTTTCATAAATAACACTGCAAGTGCAAACTAAATGAAGCTACTTTGAAGGTCTTCTGTAGATCTATGTACCTATTTAAATTTTTTTAAATAAAAATAAAATAAGATAATAGACATCTATGCTGCTGATTGTACCTAAAGTATGGGGTATAATTTAATTATTGAAGTACATAATGTGATGCAGAATTTTTTCTTTTACTTTAGCAAGACAATCCATAGCTGAACTCTTCCCTCCACCAAGTTGCACATCGTGGAACATGATCATGATTCACCCAATGATAGTCCCACTATTGGGGGACGGGACTCAGGATAAGACTAATATACTTAAAATAAATTACAACAGTAATGGATCCAGGATTTTGATTTCACAGAGTTAATATTAACATCACATTTGATTTAAGAATTGTAACGGGTGGAAACAAATGCTTTTAGGCTGGAGCCCCATAACACCTGGATCTACTTCTGAATAGAACATATAGCAAATTGTCTCACCTTTAGCGGATATCAGCAGCTGAGAGTCAACCACTTTGTTTGGCCAGTACTCCTCAAACTCCGTTCCCGGTGGGAAATAACTTTTAATGTCCGATAAACTAATCACTGAGCAGGTTTCACTAGCAAACAGTTCATTCCGTATCCCCTGCACCTTGCAGCAGAACTTTAGGTACGACAGGTCCCAGCCTTTTAACTGGTCTGCTTTTAATTTCAAATTGTCTGTTTCACCTTCAAAATAAAATAGAGGAACAAATTTCTGGTTATCCCGCACTGTATAGGGTACTACGGACTCCTTGTTTATCCTAATAAAACCACACTTGTCTTTACTATTTGTTGTACCTCTTAATAATTTATTATAACAAACGTCCAAGAAGTTATAAAACTCATAAGCATCTGACAATCGCACAACCAAGTCTTTTTGGGTAAATGGATCCCGACCAAACTGACCATCACAATGCCTGTTGTTGATCTCATTCAGTAGCCGAGCCTCTATCTCTGTGATATAGTAACTCCTTATACATGTACACGAATATATGTCAGCATGGAGATAGTTCAGATACTTGTTCAGGAGTTTAATCTCAACCATCCTAACGGCCACGTACTTTTCATTGGACCGGTATATGTAAGGTATGTGACATTTACCCAGCATGTCCCACCCGAAGTGACCTTTCCAACTAGCCTCATCTGGGGCCGGATTTTTCTTGTCGCCTTCAGGGACTGGCCGCTGCTCTATCGTGTTGTTTGTGCCGGGCTTTCGTGCTAGGAAGTTGAGGATGCCGATCTGTCCGCCAGAGCCCGGCGGCGCCACGCCGACAAGCGAGCCCGGCTGAGGCCGAGCCGCCGCCACCGACGCCGCTAACGCCTTGGCCTTGTTAGCCTCCACCATCTTGGCGGCTAGCTCCCTGATCTCGGCCTCATCAGGCCTCTCTGTTTTTACCTTGACCATAGTTGGTGTAGTACTGGTAGTAGTGTCCGTCATGTTTGAGGTGACTGCTCAGTTCTCGTGTAAATAAAACTCAATTTTTGATATTCCACGTGTCTGGTAAATCCAGGCCTACATTCTGCAGCGTCGCTGTGGCAGGTTTCAGTCAAAAATTAGTAAACAACCGCATTGCACGGTGCGCATCGTCCACTTATCACTTCACTGTTTTGACAGATCGCCGAAGCATACAATGCGTTATCAAATAGTTGTAATTCACTTCATTTCACTAATTTCACGACAAGTTTCCACCATTGATCCGTATCCACTGTTCATAGTCCATCCATTCCAAGCGAGGGTCAACCGACACCAACATGCGACAGAACCGAGTAATGAATTTCTCACAATTTGTTGTCGATGAGTTTTGAATTTTATTTTCGCGGCAATTTCCTAATTAACCTTTACTGCTTCATAACCCGTTTAAAAACAATAAAATTAGCAACAGAATATTTTTCTTATTATTAGCCACGCTGTGGTAGGTAAGGAACATGAAACCCAAATTTTGTGTTCAGGGAAATGCCCAATACCGTTGTGTAGTCTCGTGGGGAGTGCAATTCATGTACATTTTTCACCTTTTGGTGACTCAGCAATGAACAAAATGGCTGCCAACAAGGCTTTGCTGGCCAATCGGGTTACTGCTAGGAGCCATACATATCTACAAAAAGTTTCGTCGATGACGTAGCCGCACTCCCCACGAGACTAGTTCTCAAGGACTTTTCATTTTGTTCTATTTCCAACTAATTTATTTTTGGTAATCACATAATAAAGGTTAGAAGAGACAATCCTAAATTAATGTGATTTTTTTGTAATTTTTAATACCTTTAATTTGTTCATTAACACTATTTATTCAATACCTAAAATATAATTTATGAATGTACTCTTACAAAGTAGTCACTGTTGGTAGTCTCGCTACACTTGTCTCGATGTCACTAAGTCGTTCTAAAACAAATAACATTGCGAAACTCGACCTTATGCGCACCGCATAAAGTTCCAACGAAATTCCTATGTTGATAAGATCGGTCTTAATATCAGTGAGTAGCGAGACTAGTCGACGCGCGCATTCCACGAACAATAATCCCCTGCATGAGTGAACGAGACAGCAACAAGTAAAAAGTAGATGTCAAATGTTTAGGTATTTTACTATGAACGTAAAGAGAACGTAGGTAGGTATATAATGCAATTACAAGCTTACGTAAGTATTTTAACCTACTTAGTAACGAAGTAGGTAGGTGTTTATAGCGGGACTTGTTTGATTTTTCCAATTTGCCTTTATGGAGGTACCCTCTTTGTTGTTCGCATTAAAAGAATCGAGTTTGTTTTAAAGTTTCGGTTGGCTGGCGCCTGATACATATTAATGAAAGCGATAACACGTTATCAGTTGCTGATATTATTCCGTCTGATTATCTGATAGCGTTGGAGGTATTGAGTTAATCAATAAAGAAAGTGCCCAAGTAGGTAGAGGGTTAAGTACGTACTTACCTAGGTGTATTATAATATGGATCCCTACTATTATTTTTATGATAAAATTCGGCCATTGTGGTTATCAACAACAGCTTGCTTACTGATTGCTCATTATACGCAGAAATAGTAAATAGTTTTAAAAATACCTACTTAATATGCAAAGTATTATCAAATCTAAGGGTTTTTTTTTTTTGCCTTTTTAATAATAAGTACATTATGTAGGTATGCCTTTTTAAATGCTTGTAGTACATTTCGTAATAACATAATCCCGCCTGTA
Organism: Subacronicta megacephala; assembly: GCA_958496365.1. Lineage (NCBI taxonomy): Eukaryota > Metazoa > Arthropoda > Insecta > Lepidoptera > Noctuidae > Subacronicta > Subacronicta megacephala. The sequence continues at coordinate 1,892,567 of OY292531.1, read as the reverse complement.
TTCCTCGAAGGGTTAGGCAGAGGTTTACTAATGTACTAACCACAAATCGTCCGCGCCGCCCAGTGTTTTTTTTTTCTTTTTTTTTAATAAAGCTTGCTAGCAATGTGGGTCGCACATTACTAGTATTCTTGTTAACCCCTCGTACTAAGCTAAACGCTTGTATTACGAGTGGGTTCACGTCGGTAGTGCAATAGGTGTTTCGCACCGGCAACCACATGATCGCAAGTCCGACGCCCTTGTTATAGGGGGCTGTTAGGTTTTGTTGTTTAGCAAAACCTAACAGCCCCCTATAACCGGGCACAAATCCAGACTCCGAGCTGCTACTGAGAATTTCATAGAAGAGCCCAATAACACTGCTCGATCTGGGAATCGAACCCAGGACTTCTAGCGTAGAAGTTGCGCTTAGAATCATTAGACTGATGAGACAAGCGAAATTTCCTAATGTCAGGTAAACAGACTCTTCCGTGGTAATTTTGGTAATTTTGAAAATGTCAAGCATCGGATGACTTACTCACGCCTACACATCAAGCTATATGCAGTATAACCTGGACTTGAATTGTAGAGAAAACCTTTACAATGGGAGGTCAGTCTAAACTGGTTTTTTATAGCTTGATGTGTAGAAATAACTAAGCTGTCTGAAGTTGTCCTCAAGTGGTTTAGCAGTGACTTGCTAAATTTTAATAGAAAGAGCCGGAGTAGAGACAATCGGGGTCATATATATTTTACATTTCTAGTTATTTTCTTTAATAATTTCGAAATTTATGTATAACAACACTTAATTAAACGATTTTACCAGCGCGGTAGTTCGGAACGGCTAACTTCAGACAGGCTTAGTTATTTTGATCCAACTGTAAATGCGACAACATCATGCCGCGGCTCCGCGGCCGTACCGTACCTTCTACAGGTGCTTAGATTTCGTTCAAAATAACTGTGCAGGTACGGCCGAAGTTGGCCGCAAGTGGTTTTCAAGAGATAAAAAGTTGATCTAAAGAATGTTTCACATGCGGAATTATTTTCCCTGCTATTTTGATATACAGGGTGAAAGGAACATCGCTACACAACAGTTTACCATGAATTCAGTACGTGATTCTGGACCCCAATGTGTTGAAATTTTTCGTCATCTTTTTCTCCTTTTTTTACATAGATTTTGTCTCAAATCAGTATTCCTGTCGAACCCAATGAGATTCTCAATAAAACAATTACAATCTTACTTATTTCACTGAAAACGGCAATGTAAATAAAACTCTAAAAAGCTACCGATCAGATGTGTAGGAAGGTAACGAGAGAGCGCGCGCGCTGTCGTTCATCGCGGAGCGTTGTGAACGCATTGCATGCAATACATTGCGCGCTTAAAAATGGCGATTTAATGTAACCGATCACACATAACCTATAATAGGAAAAAGACTTCCGTGATTTTATACAAGGTTTCGGTGTAACCTTCTCGCGACCTTTGCGCGTCGATGTCCCTTCCATCCTGTATAAGTATAGGTAATAAAAACAGGATTTTACCATTTTACCTAATTCTTCGCGGCTATTCGGATTTCGGAACGGCTAACTTTAGACGCAAAAAAAGGGGCCGTCCATTAATCACGTGATGTTTTTTTGGCATTTTTTACCCCCCCTACCCCTTGGTGATACATGGTGAGGTTTAAGATTGCCAACACCCCCCACCCCCTATATCACGTGTATTTGTTTGTACCTACAAAAATCTTTAATTTTTTTAAAATTTGCGGCGCGTATATGCTGAAAAAATAAATACACGTGATATATTACTACACCTCCCCTCCCTCCTCGTGATATTTCGTGATTTTTTATGGACCCCTCACGCCCCTTTCGAGCCTCACGTGATTAATGGACAGCCCCAAAGAAAAAAGAGTCCTAGTGATGTGTCGAAAGTGAAGTAAAGTGAAGAAATAAAAGTCCTAGTGTGGGGAAGTATATTGAAAATTAAAAACATAAAGTGCTTTACGTTATCATCCGAAATACCGCGCACAGAACCGAACATAAGTAATTATTGTGTTCATCCGTTCAGGAGCTACTATGCCACAGACATACACACAGATACGTCAAACCCATAACACTCCGTCGTTTTTGCGTAGGGGGTTAAAAAGGAAGTCTTGGATGCTGATTATTATGGACTTTCTTTGTCAGGCTGATAAGTATCATCAGGGGGCTAAAATGACCTCTTTTAAAGAATCACAAGATACAGTTAATTCGAAATAACTGAGCCTGTCTGAAGTTAGCCGTTCCTAACTGCCGCACATGTGCGGCATACAATACACAAAAGTCTAAATTAGTAAAGAAAATAATCACAATAATTGCGAAACTTAAACTTCTTTAGAGCGACTCTTTTCTATTAACATTTACCACTGCACTGCTAAACCACTTGCTGGCAACTTCAGACCAGCACAGTTATTTCGAACAAACTGTAATTCAGGGATATACTAAGGAACGGCGGCACATCGTACATACACTAATAATTTACTTACATAAAAGTTCCATAACACTATTTGGCTTGAGAATCGAGCCCAGAACCGCCTAACGCACCTAAAAGATCGATCACAAGACCAGTGAAATAGTATATCCATTGTATTTTAGTGACCTAGGAATAGAACCTTGGACTTGAAGGTGCAAAACAACTACACGAGACCAAAGAGTTAACGTTCGATAAAGTTGCAGCGCTCTTGACCCAGATAACATAAACTGCTTTTCAAATAATGCGTGTGCGGACTGCGAAGCCGGTTGTAGAGTTAGCCAGCCAAAAAAATGGACCTTGGACCGCATTGGTAATAATCTTTTTCGGGTTTAAGAGAGGGATGGCACTATTTATCCTGAATAGCACATACTCACTCTTATAATACATTCATCTAGGGTTGCCATCTCTAAAATCAGGTAACCAGGATAAGAAGCCTGAAAACCCCGGATCTTTGAGCTTAGAACCCGGACTTGTCGGCAGTTTTTTTAAAGAGACTCCATAAATAAATTATTTTTCATTGCTATATCGCCCGGCAGCGACCGATGACTCTTGACAACTTTTAAACCCGGACCACAAATAAAAACCCGCCCGCAGATCGTCATCTGCGGGCTCCCTCTAAACTAGGACAAATCCGGGGAAACCCGCACGGATGGCAGCCCTACATTCATCTCATCTTCCTGTCCTTTTCCCAATTTATTTGGGGTTGTCAGCCTGTCCTGTTCTTCCATTCATCCCTGTTAGTCGTCATCTCATCACCCTTTTCCATCATATCTGACTTCACACAATGCATCCATCTTTTTTTGGTCTCTCTCCACCCCTCCATCCTTCCACATTCATAATCATAACTCTTTTAGTTACATACGTTTTACAACTAGCTACATTACACGCTATAAATACTCAACACCATTAAAAGCAGTATGTGCCATGAGAGGTCATTAAACTAAGAGGTTGTCTCTACCATCCTTAATCTTCATGACATGAGACATTAAAAAAAAACTAGCAAGGTCTTTGCGGTAGGTAGTCGATGGAGTCCTAATTAAGTATAAATAAATAATTAAATAATAAATATAATGATGTGACTATGATGAAATTCACTTGTTTAGGCTTAAAGACTGACTATGTTGTGCTTATCTGAAAGAGATTTCCGCAAAGAGTTTTCAGGCAGTCTAGGATTATTTTTTTGGAGAAAATATACAAATAGGTAGTCATAGTTTTTTTCAAACGGTTAAAAATGAAAAATCAAGATAAAACTGCGCGTCACCAAATTATGTTCGTTTTATGTAGATATAGATATATATATATACATACTTCCTGCTATGTATATTAACAGGATTTGTGACGATGATCTAAAAGTGGGGTCAATAAATTCTACAAAAACAAAGAACTTCCCATTTTCTAGTTGGAAAAACCCTAATTACTCGAAATGAATCAACCATTTCAAAGAAAAATGTTAATAGGCTCACCTGCTAGCGATGATCTAATCTACAATATTGAAGTTTTTTAATAATTAGGTAGGTATTAGTTGAGCCCTATGGTTTCACTGGCTGTGCTGCGGAGAAAAGCAATGGAATATACCTAGGTACATATTTTATCAGCACGCTATGAAGGTCTTGATCGTCGACTCATAGTGTGATGTTAAATAGACTATTTATCTAAATACCTTACTCCAGAATTGGCAGTGGCGGATTAAGACATATAGCAAGAGTTGCATTATATGCTGCAGGTCCCACGCAAAAGGCTCCCGCGTATCCAAATCCGCCAACATCCGCTAGAGCTTAAATTTTTTAATGCTAATAAGATGTCCTCAAAGTGGGTTAGCATAATCATGTCAAATTGAGCTTTTTTTTTTACTAATTTATACGTGAGAATTTATAGTAGACCAAGGGATCAATAAAATAAGCTACGGGTCACACACTTGCTTAATCCGGCACTGAGAATTGGCTATCAAATCCAGAAACAGTTCCAGAAATTATTATTTAAGAAATAACTGCTACAATGCATCATATGCATCATAATTAAGATCGCGATATATTATAACATATTTTAACATAAGCAGATTGGTTTTTATTTGGTTTTTATCATAGATAGGCTGGCGCTTGACCACAACTCGCCTGATGCTAAGCAACGATATGGTCTACGATGAAGCGCGCTTGCCTAGAAGAAGCCGATTCACTCTCGTCTTGAAGGCACCCACATTGTAGGGTAGGTCTCGGAGAACAAATATTCCAGTCTCTGTTTGTAATATTCTCCAGTAATATTCTTGGACACCCTGTATTAGTATAGATTTTCAGGGCTAATGCGCAACGTCACATACAAGTCTCTAGAAGAACGTGGGGTCATGCATTCGATTCCCAGAGGGGTAATGATACATATTGGGAAATTGGGATTGTCTGTAAGGAAATTCTCAGTAGCAAAGCGGGGCTTGAATTTTTGATAAAGAGCCCGCCTGCATGAGTTATTTCATTATACGTGTATTTTCGCAAGTAATTAGTTACAGTTTCTTCGAAATAAGTCGCTGAAATTTGCCGTTCCGAACTACCGCGATGAAAAAATCACACAATTACCTGTTTTTATACATAAATATGGAAATTCTCAGATTAGGTCTATTTCCTTAAATCTGTGTCAAAATTAGTAAAGAAAATGATCACAAATGCCAATTATTATTTATGCTCAATTCGTCCTATTAAAATTAACCACTGCTAAGTAAACCACTTGGGGATAATTTCAAACTTAGTTAGCAAGCATTTAGCATAGTACGCAAGCTTAGTTGACAAGCTGTTTCGAATGTAAGTACTGTATTCAATACATTTTTTTTTGGTTTCCTGAAGGGGTCAGCTCGGAGGCTACTGCGCAGATCGATGGAACATGCGCACTTTAACACCGGTTACAACGCAAATATCTACTCTACAACCTACCTACATAAACATCAATTCCTTCTTCTCAACACGTTAGGATTCTGGTCGTTGTTAGAACTCACTTCCTATCTTAAATTATATAATTTAATTGTTTCGTTCATCCTAAATCTCCTACGATAAGTAGGAGATTCAGGTGCAACAATAGAGGATTCGGCCAATAATGTCAATTTACACAAAAATCTCTTAAGATAACGATAACGACTGCACGCAGTCGTATTTATGATTTACTTAAATAATTTGGGAAAACAAAAAAATAATAATTTGGCGTCCAAGGCTGGACGTTTAGCCTTAAGGCGTCTTTTGAAAAGGCTGGTGCTTTATTACCTACCCCAAATATTTATTATATTATAGGTATATCGCATCGAATGTACTGCTTAGAGTAGATAACAAGTTAGGTACTTACTTCTATAAATAAGTAGATAGATAAATGTTCATTAAATTATAATTATCAAAACTCGTTAGCAAAGATCCGGTTTACATCATTCTATCCTACCTACATTTATTACATAGATATTATCTGCCTATAGTCTCTTATCACGGTTTTTGTTCTAAGGGCTCAAGTTTTGGTGGACTTTATAACATTTTGTCGACCATCCAGATTAATTCTAACCATAGCACGTCAGAGATTCTGCACATAAATATTGGCCCATGGTTTTTAATTATTTATTTATGTATTTGTTATGAATGTCAGTCAGGTCATGTCTTCCTTTTGTTCAGTAGAAATAAAACAACTCATGAACTGTGTTTTTAATTCTAAGAAGTGTAGGTATATATTTATTTTAGTGAAGTAGGTCCTCTATTATTAACCCATTTACCGTCCCAATTCTCACTGCTGGACACGGGTCTCCTCTCCGAACGAGAGAGAATGATATAAATGCTAAACCGAGGAGGGATAAATATAAATAATAAAACGAAAATATCCAGTTCCAATTCCAATCATGGTGTTCAGTATAAAGCTTTGGTCCTTCCAAGCCGTTGTCGCATCGTTGCATGTCTCTATCTATAACTATATATGTAAGTAGGTCCTATGGCCTACAGCACAGCAACTTGCACTACAGAGTACATAACTTAATTTATAATGTACAAAAAATCATTTTTCTTTAAAGGGACCCCGAGCAAAACTAATTGGTGACCTCTGGCCTACAGCAACACCGTATACTGGGGACGTACATTAAGGAAGTACACCTCTACCGAACCTTTCTCACTGTAATAACGAATCAATTGATACTTACCAAATTTTCCATGTCTGATTATACATACATACTTTGATAATATATAATCAAAGCATACATACATACTTAGGTACAAAGCAAAATACCGTGTTGCTCGAAGAGGCAAAAACATGATATGGAACAGCAACAGCTGCGTCGTCGTCCGAAACCATTCAATGCCTCTAATTTGTTCAGAAATGACATCATTATCCTTGCACTTATTAAGCTCTTAAAAAAGAAGTACAAACATATCGTTTTCCCCCTTTTTGGAAGTCGGTTTAATAAATATATAAGGAACTCGTTTTTGATTATTTTGATTCATTAGATACTTTCTTAATTTATTACTGTTTGTAAAAAGTTTTTTTTATAGATCAAAGACGTTATTTCACATCTATTTCATTTATTTAATATTATTGATAACTAAATTAAATTTTGTTTTTTTAATTGTTACTAAACGTTGTATGTCATTCAGCGTATGACTGTCAAATCAATTAACAATATTTGTGTTTGACAAAATGATGACAATGACATTTTACGCGTCTTTGATCTCGTAAAAAATGGTTCGATGTCCGATGAGATTTTTTATTTATTTATGATTATTGAGTTAATAATGTGTTTATCTATTAATGATGAATTAAAAAAATATTTAAGTCAGTGATATAAAGAATTTGCGTATAATAATGAAGCCCGTTTATAGTAACGAGCGCATAAGAAGCAGCGTTGAATATCCGTCGTAATCGCTGAGAATAATAAAATCACAGATTAAGATTTGTGTTTTGTACCTATTTTACTAGTCTGAGAATAAAATATATTATTTTTTAGTTATTTAAGCGAATATAATAAATATTACAACATGGAAGACGTTAAAGTGTGCTGTATTTGTTTAAATTTAAATGTAAAAATGTATGATCTACTAGCATATCCGTTGGAATCATATTATTCATCCTTGATGATTGAAAATAAAGTAAGTTTGTTTTGAATTAATCAATTAAATGTTTTGAATTTTAATGGAGTTATATTTCTTACAAGAGGGGAAAGCCTAAAATATATTATATTTTAATATATTTAACATTACATATCATCACGCCTGTATTCCCCGAAGGGTTAGGCAGAGGTGTACTAACGTCCACCCACATTGCGCCGGAATGTTTAGGTCCCATGTAATAGGGAGAGAGCCTATTGCCATTAACTGGGCACAAATCCAGACTATAAGCTGCTACTGAGAATTGCATAGAAAAACCCAATAACACTTAGCTTGACCTGGGGATCAAACCCTAGAGTAGCAGTCGCGCTTAGGACCACTAGACTAATAAGGCAGTCTATAATAATATAATATATTTAATTTAGTAAATAAACATTTTTATTTCAGCCTTTACACCCTAACTTATCACACAATGCTTGCTATGAATGTGCAGCACTTTTGAAGAAATTTTACTTATTTAAACAGAAGAGTTTGCAGAGGCAAGCAATACTCTGCGGAGTCATGGATGATTGTGGCAAGGTAAACTTATGGGTATTGGTAATTTAACTAATCCTCATAACATAACTTCAAGTAACAAATTACAGAAACATTCCATAATCTATTGTTCTTGTGTACAGGGGTTGTTTTGCGCTTAGCTAAAATTAAGATAAAACCTTAGTAAACAGTCTTCAATTTCAAATAAGCATTACAATCATTAATGAAATGTTTTTGACTGTAGTATCATGGTTCCAAAAAGTTGATCCTATGGAGAAGAATCTGGCAAGAAACTCCATGGACACCCTTTTAAAATAGTATATAAAACAACACCTATAAATTTCCTGTAGCTATAATGTGTTTTGTCTTTTTTCCCTATCACAAACTAACAAAATTCTAAATAAAACATTATTATTGTAAGAAGCTTATTTTATTAGGCATTTTATATTTTTATAAATAAGATAAAATATTAGGCCAATTTGAAGTCTGCCAACCCACTTTAGGCCAGCATACTTGACTTTTAATTGCAGGATAATAAATGTGTTGATGATGATAACTTTGGACTCATCTTTACCCTGTGGGACAAGGCCTGAAGTTATGTACTTGTTATCATTTCCTGAATGAGTTTCTAATTTAATTTTTGCACCACTTCCAGTTAACATTAGCGTCAATAAAATCAATCAATAGACAAAGTCTTCTCACAGTTTCAAATATCAGGCACATTGACATAAATCAAGAAAACACATTGAATGATGTGATCATGGTTAGGCCAGAAGTAGCCATTGAAATTATAAAAAAAGAAGATGATGATGTTTCCAACATGACTCCTGATCCTGCATCTAGTGATGATGAAGAATGTAAAGATAGGACAAATAAGGTTGTTCAGAAAGGAGAGATAACTGTGAAGGTAGACTCTCTTGAGGAGTTGGAAGAGCCCAAGGTGAGTAAACCAGTATCAATACCATATACTTTTTAGAGTTAGAGGTATCTTTGTCCCCATTGTTATTCACTGTCAGTACTCTTGTAGATGACAGTGGGATCTTTATAAAATCGTTAGTTTTAAATGCTGTTTTAGTCTTACCATAAACAATATATCTGTTGAATAAGTTGAATATAGTAAAGATGATTTTCAGAATGATTGCTGGGGAATATATGGTAATTATGGTTGCAACCTTAAGCACAGCAGGATCGTTTTAGTCTCTAAAGTGCCATGTCCATATACCTGTATTGTCACGCTTGTCTCCCATGGGGGTAGGCAGAGACTATAAATTTCCACTTGCTACGATCCTGGCACACTACTTTCGCTTCATCTACATTCATTAATCTCTTCATACCTGACCGTCGGTTTAGGGTGCTCGGAACTTGGCCTTTTTTAAGAACATCCGCAATTTGGTTATTTCTTCAGCTTGCCGAAACTATAGTAGAGGCTACAAAATTGACGTCTAGAAAAGCTCTAATATCCCGGCAAAGGAAGCAAGCAAGACCAAAGCGGACTAGAACAGCTGTAGCTAAGAAGAGGTCTTCGAAGGTCTTGGAAGAGGATGACTCAAGCAAAACAGAGAATGACGATTTGAAGGATATCACTGTTGTTACTTTAACGGTATGAAGATCTTTGTAATTATTATTAATTCAGGAAAATTTTCTCCTCTGGTGACAGAGTCCTGTTAAAATTGTAGATAATCATAGATGTAATTAATTCCTGATGTTTTAAGCTTACTAGCAATGTGGTATGTTCACGTCGGTAGTGCAATAGTTGGGTTTCGAACCGGCAACCACATGATCGCAAGTCCTACGCCCTAGGACAAACCTACAAACTTGTAACTACTTTCAATTTGGTGCCCAAAAGTAGCCTTAATGTGTTCCCATTGAATGTATTCTTCTTCTATGGATTCATTACTCTTCTTTCTTACAGTTAGAAGAGCAATTGGAAGAAGTGAACAAACGGAAGCAATCGTCCAACTACCTGAACTGTCCGTACAAGTGTCATCTGTGTTACAAGGGATTCAACAATACGCATGCGTGGGAACACCACGTCACTAAACATTCTCCGGTAAGATCACGCGCAGTAAGGCGTGGCATATACGTGTTCGGGGATCGACGTCAACACAATAATAGTTGCCCGAGGTAACATCATACCATCACGCCTGTATTTCCCGAAGGGTTAGGCAGAGGTGTACTAATGTACACCCACATTTCGCCGGTATGTTTAGGTCCCATGTAATAGGGGGCGAGCCTATTGCCACTAACCGGGCACAAATCCAGACTCCGAGCTGCTGCTGGGAATTTCATAGAAAAACCCAATAACACTTTGCTCGAACTGGGGATCGAACCCAGGACTTCTAGCGTAGCAGTCACGCTTAGGACCACTAGACTAATGAGGTAGTCAGTAATAGTTGCCCGAGGTAAACTACTGTAATTAATAATAACAAACGTGGGTATACCCAGGTTTTGTTAAGTGAGGTTAAGGTTAAGGGAGGATGGGGTACCTGCTCCTTCTATAAACAATGCGGATGGCAACTGAGGTAACTGAACGAGTCGTAGGATAAGTCGGAAGTGCTGACATCTGTTTTAGGTTTTCGTTGCCTTTTCCATTGTAGGAGTATACCGCACCGTTATTCCAATACCGTCAGTAAACGAAATTTTTCAAAAACTTGTTTTTAACTCAATCTATACGTAGATAGAGTTAAAACAACTTTAAAAAAAAATCGTTTAGTGACGGTAATGGAATAAGGGTGCGATACATTAAAAACTTTATAATATTCCTAGGGTTATCCCTTTAGGCCACGCGTATACGGGCACGACGTCACAGCAAGTGAGCGGTAATAATGACTTAAGAGGAGTGTCCCTCGCGAACGCAACAATGTTGCACAGTTGTCGCTGTCTCTATCCCTCGCGATGCGAACGCGTGCCCGAGAGGAGAAACAACAATACATTTGCAACATTTTCACTTGTTCCGAATTTTGGAGATTACTCCCATAATATTGTTAATACGTAAAAAAAAATCTTGTAAAAATATATTCACTATATTATCTGGGTTTCTTTCGAATCAGAATGTTTCTGAATTTATACATTGTCGAGAAATACTAGCATAAAGTTGGGCCGTTTTTCAACGAAAATTGACATCTTTGAGCTCGTGTAACTTTTTAACCGTATATTGAAATGAAATTGTATACTACATGAACACGTATTTTAATGATAAGATTGTTATTGCCAAATTTCAATGACTTTCATTGTTTAAAATCCAAGCAAGGGCCAAACTACGTTTGTATGGAGCGCGAAGCGGATACTATCCTCTTAATATTATGTACGATCGACGACATGTGATGTGATGACATGTAGTTGAAACTTCATATACCTACGTTTCTTTTTTTTTTTGTTTCAAATGTCAACTTTTTTATATTATGTATTACTATGGCACCGGGCCTTACGCGCTAAAATTCGGCAACAGTGTGTATTTTTGTATCTTATCCGACGTTTCCACTGACGATAAATATGTTGCAAACATCTATCTAACTCTATCTCACTCTCAAAGAGTGAGTGGGATAGGTAGCTGTTCGCAACATGTTTTGTTGTCAGTGGAGATGCAGGGTTAAAGTCTATTATTTTGTCCACAGAACGCAGGCGACGTAGAGTGTACAATATGCAAGTACAGATTTAAAACGAAACGCAATCTTCAGAGACATGCGCTAAACCACGGCAAGAAATATGTTTGTAAATTATGTCCGTACAACTCTAGCAACATGTTAGTATTCCTTTCTAATAAAGAGAAGGGCTAATTTCATCTGGTACCTTTTTTAAATTTAAATAAGGATCAAATAAATTAATCGGTGTTCTTCTTTTAGTACGACGGTCAAGCATCATCAGGGTTCTCACAAAGGAGTCACTTATAAGTGCGAATATTGCGATGAAGTCTTCACGTAAGTTTGTTAAAGACTGGACTTTATTTCAAAACACTTAAGGCTCATTTCAATAATAAATCTGACAGTGCCCTCCCCCCCCCCATTAGTAGCCGCATCTACTTGTTCTATAACGGTACAGTCATCATCAAACTTTTCGAAATGATCTATGCAACTAAGGAAATTAAACTTTATCTCAATGACACAAAATATGTTTTAGAATGAGCACCGAACACGGCAGCTGTCATTCTGAAATGCACTTTATTCCATTGAGATAAGGTTATACGGCACAATTGTGTTATTAAGTTCTTCGCTTCTCAGAGTACGAACGACGTATGTGGTCCATATACGCAGCAAGCATCCGTCGGAGAACATTTGCCGGTACTGTGGGTATTCGTTCTACAGCAAGCAGGGCCTCGTCGTGCACAAGAATATGGTGCACAAAGATATAGTAAGTGTAACATAGAAAACATATTCTTAATACTGTTTTACTAAGTTCGTTGCCAGGAATTCATTTTGGGGGACGGGTTCGAGCTCTAGACCAGAGACAATAGTATCTAACACTTTCATCATACTCATCAACCCATATATTGTCCCACTGATGAGCACGAGTCTACGATTAGGCTATAGTCCACCGCGCTAGCCTACTGCGGGTTAGCAGACTTCACACGCTATCAAGAAAATCTCTTAGGCATGCAGGTTTCCTCACGATGTTTTCTTTCACAGTTTAAGCGCGTGATAATTATGTATTAATACGCACATGACTTTGAAAAGACAGAGGTGCGTGCCTTGGCTTCGAACTCGAGACCTTTGACTTGGCAGCCCACTGGTCATGTCGCTATCACAACACACTAACACATCTAACACTTTATTTTAGAATAATCACAGACCAGAAAAGAGTTTGAACGGTGGAAAGTTGTATAGGCTATATCACATGAGACATAGAAACATACATAAAATTAAACATGGTATAAGTTTATGCATTACAAAGACAATATTTAAATTGTCTATTTATTTATTATTTAAATCAATCTTTAGTAAATTATGTAAATATTTCCGCTTTCCGCCCACGGCTTCGACCGCGTGTTTTCTGAACTTTTCTATCCTATCCTACTTCCTACTAATATTATAAATGTGAAAGTTTGTGAGGATGGATGGATGGATGGTTGTTACTCTTTCACGCAAAAACTACTGAACGGATTTTGATAAAATTTTACAATAATATAGCTTATACTTCAGAATAACACATGGCGACATCCATAAAGATTTTGTGTAATTTTGGCCATAATGTTACGATAGGTATCAACTAAATCAGAAAAAAACCTGCACTCTGAGAGCTATCTTGGTGTGCGCTGCCTAAACCGTTGGAGTTAAATGAAGATAATGTATCGTGAGATTGTTTGTCTTAAACAGTTCTAAATAAAAGTCCGCGACAGTATATATCTACCTTTTATGTGGAAGCCAATATATCCCAAATTATACGTAGCTTGTTCACGTGTTTCGTATTCGAAAAATCTACATGTTTTCGCTGAACGAAACAAATCATGTAACATAGTTTATAGGAGCATATTGTAGTTGAAACAATTTAATCTGCTGAGCCGTTTGTGATGAAATTTGATATGGATTGTCCTGCCTGGGAAAGGACATTGGCTACTTTTTTATCAACAAACCATGCGGGCGAAGCCGCGGGCGGAAGCTAGTTATACATATAAAACTTCCTCTTGAATCACTCTATCTATTAAAAAACCGCATCAAAATCCGTTGCGTAGTTTTAAAGATCTAAGCATACATAGGGACAAACAGACAACGAGAAGCGACTTTGTTTTATACTATGTTTTTTGCATACCTTTTGGCGGGAGCGGAACATACTATTGTTATTTTTTTTGTTTTAAAACATCTCTATGCATTTAAAATTGCATGGACGTGGGTTATAGTCTCTCTCTCTCTCTTTCTTGCTGCCTATGCATCTCACATGATGGTCGGGTACTCTTCCATATTTTTATGGTCAAATTCTACAGCGACATAACTAGTTATCTTAATTCTAAGGTAAAAGCCGAGGAGAATAAAGAAGGTCCGTACTGCGCGGATTGTGACGTCAAGTTCATATCTACAGAAGCATACAAGCGACACATGGTGACGTCTGTCAAACACACCAAGACTGCAGACTCTGTGTAAGTTAACATAAAGCTCAGTTTTATTTGGAAAAAATCCGGGGGAAGCAGTTTCAAACCCTGTCTGAAGTTTGCATCTTCCCACCCACACGCAAAATATGTGCTTTGTCGTGGTTTTTTTATGGGATAACTCGGCAAACGAGCAGTCGAGCTACCTGATGGTAAGTAGTCATCGCCACCCATGAACATCTGCAAAACCAAAGGAGTTGCAGATGCGTTGCCGAGCCTTTTTAGGGGAGCGGAAGGAGAAAAGGAGAAGGAGGGGGATTGAGGGAGGAATTGGGTCTCCGGCCCTCTCGCTCACCGAACGAAGCGCAGTAGCGAAACCCTACTACTCGGACGTCGGTCTTCTGCGAGTGTGTGGTACTTCCCCGGTCAAGCCGGCACATTCATGATGTGAACAGCGTGGCCCTACCATAACAAACTATTCAGAGTTATTCCACTTTGTCCCGCCAGTGGGGCAGCTTGGTGGGGAAAAGTGGAATAATTCGAAAAACACGTTCAAGCACGCTATACCACACCATACTATTCTGTCTGAGGTCGAATTGTCAATATTACTGTCATTGTTAACAGTAACGGGTGCCGAGTATGCGGCGCGACGTTCGCGGATCCTGAGGAGTTGCGGCTCCACCACCGCAAGGAGCACCCCAAGAAACAACCTCAGCACTACCGCAAGAACACCCACACCAACAAGTGGCCAGCCAAGTGCGAACACGTTCGTATCCCATAAATAGCCCACAATATGTACAAAAGTACGGCATTTCTTGTGTATTGCTAACTCTATGATTGGCAGTGGTAGACAGTAGGGCTGGATTCAGCTATGTAAAGAAAGACTGAATGCGACTCTTGAGGCACTCGGCCCGCCGCTGATTGCAATTTTTTGTCACCGTAACTTATTGTTACTGTCACTTGCTGTCACCCACGATGCACTCACTGAATCTGTTCTTTGGTAACAAATCGCGTTTGTTTTTGTAATGGACTTCAACGAGGTATACGTCAATAGCATAGTCTACTCCGAACGCGCGGCGCCGGCCGAGTGACAAAAAGTCACCAGTGAGCGGACTCTGGCGGACTCCCATAGTAATGTACAGGGCAAGTGACAGTCACGTCACTCCGGTGTTGCCTGCCGCTGCAACTATTTGTCACCGTATTATCACGCCACCATAATGAGCGCACTCGGTATAGTTTTCATTGCACTTGACTAAGTGAGAAAAAGTCACGTCGACAAAAAATTGCAATCAGCGGCGGGCCTTATTTTCTACAAAATTTACCATCAAGCCCTGGGTTAGGCCGAGGTGTACTAAACCGCATCATACGGTTTAGTACACCTCTGTACTAAACCGTACAGAGGTTGGTGGTTGCTCAATACACCAACAATTCGCTGGTATGCTTAGGACCCATATAATCGGGGGCGAGCCCATTGCCATTAACCGGGCACAAATCTACACTCCCGAGTTGCCACTTAGAATTTCATTTCAGACAGAATAACGCTATAAAACTACTTGACCTTGAAATCTAATTAAGGACCTCTAGCGTAAAAGTCCCGCTTAGGATAAATCGATAAATGAGGTAGTCAATTATTTTTTAAATAACAATGCATTGTATATGGAAATAAATTCTAATATTTTTTGTGAATCTAAATTATTGGTAAGTATAGTGGCAATGATATTTGTTATTTACAGTGTTCCGAACAGATTGCCAACGCGCGCGCCTATTGGAAACATTTCCGTCTTATGCATCCGAACGAGAACTACCCCGTGCAAAAGAAATGCGTTTGCGATATATGTGGCAAACGATTTGTGGTAAGTGTCTGCATATCTTCATAGTCATAAATAGGTAGCATAGTGCCTCTCTTTACAAGTCGCGAGACTAAGCAGACGTGTTTTTTGTATTCGCTATAATGACACATCTTTAAATTAAACAATAAAAACCTTTATTTTTCTGCGACGTCAGTCACAGAAGTAAAGTGTGTCACGTGTGGATAGTAGGTCGCTACCAACTAAGTTACCTACCTACGTATATTGTGAAGAATGAAATTAGTAATTATATAGACAAATACAATAAGTAAAGTGTCGGCTATGTCCAACCCAGGATCTAGCCCATTTGGGCGTAGCCATTTAGTACGGCGAAGCCCTCCGCCGACGCCTACCGGACCATTACCCCCGAGTAACTCAAATCCCCCTGAACCTGAATCTGCTGACAGTGATTTGCCAACTGAAGTTATCCCTACAACGGAGATCCAGAAATGGATGGGATCCATAGACAGCATTCTGAGCGAGATCTATACTACCGTCGCTGAAGGAAAAATGAACTCGGAACAAAAGCTCCGTGTGTCCAATCTTTGCAGAAAAGTTTCAAATGGGACAGCGCAGATGGCAGTTCTATATCAAGCTTTAAAACAGAAAACTATCCAGGCACACAGTACTATAAACCACTTGCAGAGTCAGCAAAACGTTGCTAACTCTCTTCAGCAGTTTAAAGAAGTCGTAAAAACCCAGCTCATGCCAACAGAAAAGACTTCATACGCTACCATGGTGAAGAAAGGTACTGACAACTTCGTGCGTCCTGCAAATCTGAGTTCTGTCGCCATTTACCCCAGCGATAAGACCAAAACCAGTGACGACACCAAATCTCTTGTCCAAAAGATAATCTCACCAGGAGAACTCAAACTTCATGTCCGTGGCCTGAAAAAAGTGAGAAATGGGGGCGTTCTAATTAGCACTGACAGCAAAGGTGACATCGACAAACTTAAAAATTCGGAGAAACTAGTTTCATCGGGTCTTACTATACAAGAACCTACTAAACGCCGCCCTAGGATTGCTATAATTGGAGTCCCAGTAGCCCTTTCCGAAAAAGAGGTATTTGACTGTATTTATGAGCAAAACCTTTCTGACAAGTTGCCGAATACAACCCGGGAGTCCGTTCTAGAAAGCATGAGGTTGAGCCACAAATCAGGCAAGAAAGACCTTGCAAATTGCAATTACATTTTAGAAGTACCAGCTAGCATACGAAAGATGCTGATTAATCAAAGCCGAATTTTTATAAATTGGACATCGTGCCCTGTGAGAGATTTCACAATAGTCACCAGGTGCTTCAATTGTCAGCAGTTTGGACATGCAGCCAAGTTTTGCAGAGAATCAAGTCCCTCCTGCAACCACTGTGGAGAGACTGGACACGCTTTCAAGGAATGCAGTAAATCATCTACTCCCCCTCAATGTGCGACGTGCAAACGTTTCAAGAGGAGATCTGACCATCCAACCGGTGATATAACCTGTCCGGCGCGCATATATGCTGAGGCTAACTACATTAACTCAATAGACTATGAAGGCGCCTAAGAGCGCCATAGAATACTTTATTTAATAAGCACATATACAGGTACCGCTTTTTCTATTTATTTTTAAGGTTAATAGATTATAAATATGGCCAATCAGTTAATGTGCGATCTAGATAGTTTTTCCCTGTCTGAGTCGAGAATATGTAATATTGAGGATTGTAGACAACATATTCCTGCTAGTGGCAAAATGCTTACCCTGCTCACACAAAATATTCGCAGCATCAACCGCAACATGAATGGTTTTGAAGTGTTGCTACATAGTCTTAATATAAGTTTAGATATCATTGTCTTAACAGAATGTTGGTTATCAAATCAGACACTTAATTTACCATCTCTTGACGGTTATAACTCATACAAAACGCATAGAAATATCAATCAAAACGATGGTTTAGTAGTTTATATAAAAAGTAATTTAAAAACAGTAGTAGAAGAACCGCCTTTCATAGACAGAAATTGTCTAATAATAAAAATGTTACCCGACACAGTGATTATAGCTATTTACAGGCCCCCTTCCCAAAATGTTGACACATTTTTAGACTCGCTTGATATAAATTTGAAAGAATTATCATCGTTTAAGAATATTATATTAGTGGGTGATATAAACATTAATATTGCTTCCGGGAAAACTGACACTTGTGCTCAAAACTACCTGAATGTTTGCTCATTTAATGGACTTTTACCAGCCCATTGCCTCCCTACTCACCAAAGTGGCTCATGCTTAGATCATTTTATTATCAAAACAAAAAATCTTTCCAAAACATTGGTCACTAATTCATCGCTTACTGATCATCAAGCTGTTTTACTAACTCTGCAAATGTCCTCACCTAGAAAAAACTGCATGCGTAGCGTTATTAAAACTAACATGACTAACCTTGAAAATGATATACGCAGCATTAATTTTGACCCAGTGTACAATACGAGTGACCCAAATGCTTCTCTAGAGTATTTCATTTATTCGATACAGCATGCAATACAGAAAAACTCATACTCTAAACTAATGCCTAGAAAATATAATAATATTAAGCCGTGGATCACACCCGGCCTCGTTCGTTGTATTAGGCACAGAGACAAACTGCACCTTAAATCAAAACTTGCACCTGATAACGAAATACTTTATATTACATATAAAAGGTATAGAAATTTTTGCAACAATCTATTGAGAAAAATAAAAAATCAATATGATAAAATTGAATTAGAAAAAGCAGGAAAAAACAGTAAACTGGTCTGGAAATTCATAAAACAAAACACATTAAGATCAAGAAATCCTGAAACGCCACTAGATTTGCTAACAACAGGTCTTAACCCAACGGAAGCAACTAATAATATTAACCACTTTTTTATTAACGTTGGGAAAAAAATTGCAGAAAAAACCCTAAGCTCCGGAAGTTCTTCTCCTCAACCCTTGGCTATGTCTTTTCCATCTAGTACCTTAAACTCTTTTGTTATATTAGATACAGACATCCATGAAATATTAACAATAATAACAGGACTTAAGGATGCTTGTGCTACGGGGTGGGATGACATACCTAATAACATACTAAAAAGTTTCAAATACGTGCTTGCACCTCCACTAACTCACATTTATCAGCTATGCTTAGCCAAAGGGATTTTCCCTAAATTACTTAAAAAGGCCGTGGTAACGCCTGTATACAAAGATGGAGACAAAAGCTGTGTTAGCAACTATAGACCTATTTCAGTCCTGTCAGGACTCTCAAAAATATTAGAAAAAATAATAAATAGTAGACTATTAAAATACCTAGAAGATAATAAGCTGCTCTCTGCTAGTCAATTTGGATTCAGGCCCAAAAAATCAACTAGCCAAGCAGTACATTGTCTGACGAATTATATAATTACCAACCTGGATACAGGCTTCCACAGTATTGGCATTTTCCTAGATCTTGCCAAGGCATTCGATACTATATCTTGTTCTATATTACTGCGCAAACTTGAATCACTGGGGATAAGAGGAGCCCAGTTTTTGCTACTATCTGATTATCTCAGCGATCGTCAGCAATGTGTGAAAATTGGTCAGTACATTAGTACTGACCTTAAAAACAGCTGCTATGGTATACCACAGGGTAGTGTCTTGTCCTCCACATTATTTTTAATCTATATCAATGACCTGTGCAGTTTGACACTACAAAATGGTATCATATTATCTTATGCTGATGACACAGCCCTATTGTTTTCAACTAAATCACGAGCTGAAGTCTACGAACATGCTCAAAATGGCATTAACATTGTGACAAAATGGCTTAAAAATAATCTTCTTACGTTAAATACAGATAAAACCAAATATATTTTATTTACAATGAGAAACAATAACCCACCACCCACTAACCTAAAAATTGTTGCACATAATTGTAGCATGCATGCCGACACTGCATGTACTTGTCCCACTTTATTAAAAGCTGACCATATTAAATATCTGGGCGTCACTATTGACACTAATCTAAACTTTCGTAAACATATCGAGTTGCTATGCTCTAGAGTACGCAAATTAATCTATGTTTTTAAGAATTTACGTAGCATAGCAGATTATAAATTAATAAAACAGATCTATTTGGCCTTATGTCAATCCACTCTCACCTATTGTATAACTTCCTGGGGTGGTGCTGCAAAATCAATTTTATTGCCGCTAGAACGCGCTCAAAGAGCCATTCTGAAGGTTGCTACTTTTCGCCCATTTAGATTTCCTACACATCAACTCTACGCAGCATGTAAGGTACTAACAGTACGTCAGTTATTTATTCTAAACTTAATCCTTCTTCAACACTCTGAACTTCCTTTTGACCCACATCCTCCCGATAAGAGAAGAAAGGACTTAGTTTGTAAAAATTCACAAACTAAACATGCTTTTGCCACTAGATTCTATATGTTCTTAGGACCTTTTCTTTACAATAGGCTTAACAAGTTACTGAATTTATATAGTGTATGCTCTAAACAATGTAGTGTAATGTTAGCAGAATACTTAGGGACGCTCAATTACATAGACACAGAAAAAACTCTGGAAATTTTGTCGTAAACATAGTATTATCTTGTATTCTTATTTATTAATTGTTATTAATCACCTATATAGCTTAGTTCTAATTACACCTGTACTAAATTTTAATATATTATGAGAAAATTGAAGTGAACATTTGATGTAAAGTGATGGCCTGAAACACAGGTTTGTACTAACCTAGATCAGGCAGGTCGCAATGTATTTCTAGTATTGAATATTTCAAGCTGTAATAATTTTAAATATATACTTTACGTTTTTATTAAGACGCTCATCATATACCATACCTTACTGTTAAACAATATATATTGGACAAATGTACACCTTTTTTGTAAAAAGAATTTAAATAAAAGATTTATTATTATTTTTATTATAGTATTCACTAAAGATAATTTAGATAATAGTTAGACAGGAGCACTTGGTTTCTGACCGATTTGGAATTTTTGTATGATTTGAACGATTTTAATTAAACGTTACAGTCTGGAAAATAGGGCGCATACTAACGACGCGAAGCGTTAAATGATTTCTCAAGGGTTAATTAGTGTCTTCGGGTCTACACGCTTGGAGACAAAGAAATTGGGAAAGTTGCACGGAAAATTGCAATCCTCCGCAAAAACTACGAGTTCTTCTTCTTAGGGAAAATTTTAGCACTCACACGCTACGCAAAAATTACTCAAGGGTCGCTGTACCTAGAAGCCTCAACATTAATTTATCCGGCCATGCTTAACATTAAAATTGGTACCATTAAAAAGCCCTTTTTCCTGGCTTCTATGCAAATATAGAAGGCGTTGGACCACTGTTTGAATAAACACTGTGTGTTGGTATTTGTCGTGTGTAGTGCAACGCGTTGCTGCTGGTGCACAAGCGCGTGCACGTGGGCTGGCGGCCCTACCCGTGCTCGCGCTGCGCCCGCGCCTGCTACAGCGCGCACGACCTGCGCGTGCACCAGCAGAAGCACTCCGACCTCCGGCCCTTCGCCTGCTCCCTCTGCCCGCAGGCCTTCAAGCGGAAGGAGGCGCTTCAGAGGCATATAAAGGTACCTTCCACATCAGCCGTTCATCATTCTCTTCCCCTCATTTCAAATTATTGAGAATCAGCTCCTCATGTTCTGTCTCCGACTTATTCCTGTCAGCCATCACCACTATTCACTTCCATTTCAGGCCTTCATCTATGATATGTATATTCATAAACACATGTTTTTTTCTTTAAACTTTTAACTCTACTTGCTACAAGTGGTTTGGACTAAAAACAATGGTTAACAGTAATTTGGATTGAGAGTTTATTATTATTTTAAATATAATTTATTAATGAGTTCAGTTTTGCCCACTTGATAGTTTGAACTACCGAGTCAATATTACTTCCGATCTGGAAAACGACTCCATATTGTCTCCTTACCCTCATATTTGACGGATCCCTTACAACCATCTTCTGTTCCAGATCCATTCCGGTGACAACCCATATAAATGTGAAATATGCGGGGTCGCATTCAACAAATCATCCACGAGAACCCTTCACGTGCGCACAGTACACACCAAGGAGCCCCCACCATCACGTAAACAACGAAATAAACTCCCCAAGTAGTCGTTGACGTCAAAAGTCCCTAATAAGCCTAAAGCAGTCCTTTTCAAAGTAACCTAGACCGAGATCCATCCAAAAAATTTTGGCTCCACCCAGTTTGGTACTTAAAGGAATAACACGTAACATTACTGCTACCTACCACCATGTGAGCATCTCCCCGCAGGGTCTAACCTTCCTTGGCCCACCTGGAAGTCACTAAACCGACTCCGAACCCAAATGGGGAGGTGTAACTCCAATTTAGGAAAATGGGGTTATCTCGACAAAACGGCTACAGGGTGCGGATGTGGAGCAGTGTCGCAAACTATGGCTCACCTCCTATCCTGTCCTCTATGCCCTGAAACCTGTAGTATAGACTGCCACTGACAACGATTTAGAGTTGGCTTTGGGCCAGACTTCTCGACACTAAGAAGAAGATTACTGCTGCAGCAATTTCTCGTTTATTACAGTTATTATCATAAATATGCGAAGGACTTTGTGAGTCTAAATAAAATCTCACACTTTGGGGAAGACTGGATTGAATTGAAGAGAAAATAGAGATGATGATAGATTTGATATATCACCAATGTAGGTTCTGTGGAATCCAGGGTCAGGATTCAATGACGTCAAACATTTTTCTTGGTGACGTGTGAAATTCCTCATAGACTCACCGCCCGGAGAAAGCGACGCGGCGTGTCGGACTCCACCAACCTGCCGACTAAACTCACTACGGTGCGTCGCTTCACCACTTTGGGACTGGAGCGAGTTATCATTCCTCCGCGACCCTATCAGATTACGACATCTGTCGTGTCTAGTAGTGGCTATTACTATTTAGATTGAGTAGCTCTTATGTGTAGTACTAAAATGATCAGAGATCATGAAAAAAAAATCCAAAACTTAAAGTTAAACAGAATTGCACTTCCAAGAGGTTGTCATTGATGTTACTGGCGCGATGTTAGAACAAATATAGTAAATCTAATAACAACCTGCGTTTTATTGCTAACTTCCCAGAACTGGTTAAGGGTAGATGTGTAAGGGGCTGTCTTTTGTGGGATGCAGTTTTAATTAGTAGGCATATACCAACTTAAGAGGTCAACCAATTATTATTGGAACTAATTTAAGAAAACAGAGACGCTAGTCTATTGTAGTCCGCTGGGCTGAGCCTAAGTACTTATTTTAAGTTGTTTGTCAGGCTGTAATTTCTCCAGATTACTAGCCGAATGTAAATCGAATATACCTAAATATACCGCCGCCGAACTGTGGGTGTACATTAGTACACCACTGCCTAACCCTTCTGGGAATACAGGCGTGATGGTATGTTATGTTTAATAATCGAGTTGGCATTTTTTGTTTCGGAAATTCCGCCGAATTGAATGTGTTACCCCCCGAACCCCCTTAGTATGATGCCTTAAACCCCTGTGTGTAACATGAGTAAGTATAAGTGCATTAACTTATTAAACAGATCGATATAATTTTAACCTTTGCACCTTAATGATAAGATATTATAATTGTTTTCATTATTGTTCAACTCATAATACAGTCTGCACGCTACTAATAAGGTTTGAAGAGGTCGGAAATATTGTTTAAGATGATAAAAATTGCAGTGCTAGGTGCCGGAATAAATGGGTTGACTTGTGCCGTTAAAATTAAAGAAAAATATAAAGATTTTCATGTGAGTACTATTTTTTTTATTAGGGCTGAAATAGAAATTTCTGGCTAATTTCTTTTAGCAGATTCAAAAAGAGACTAGAGTATTATGAGTTTTGTGGATTTGAATAAACAAAATTATCGTATAATAACACCCGGCAACAAGTACCTGTTCTGTTTTTGTTGGATGCTACTTATCATTATTATAAACATTGATTAGGTATAGATATCGAAGAAAAACTAATATGGGGGTCTTTATTAGAGTAACAGAAACCAAAACAACCATTTTAAGAATGTCTGTCTGTTTGTACACGCATCACACAAAAACTACTGCACGAAATTGTTGGATAAGGTTTTCAGTTTATTGCTGGAAGTCTAATCTGGTGGCCTAGAAGCAGAGTTATAGTTAATCATTTTGGGATGTAAGGAAAACCACGGACAACGGCTAGTATATAATACTTATACAGGGTGTAAAGGGTACTAAATAAATATACAGGGTGTTCGGGAGATAAGTAGGAAGGTACAAAGCGTGAAGGGTATGATAAATTATCTTAGACTATTTGGAACTTATTAAGCTAGACTTGTCTTGGTTATTGAGTTTTTCCATGAAATTCCCAGTAGCAGCTCGGAGTCTGGATTTGTGCCGGTTAGGGTCAATTTATACTAGCGCAGAGTCGAAGCGCATCGAAGCGTCTATCCAAAACTGAATGTAACAAATTCAACCTTAACTCCACAGCGTAACGCACACATTACTTCTGAGGCACCAATCAGCGTTGCTCACGCGCAGACGCGCGAATTCCGAAGAATGCGCGCGTCTTTTTAAAATCTCCCCTATTACATGGGACCTAAACATACCGGCGAAATGTGGGTGAACATTGGTACCTCTCTTCTACTGCTTTGGGGAATATAGGCGTGATGGTATCTATGTATGTTGGTAAGAAATTACTAGTGCTCTTATTTCAGGTGGTAATAATTTCAAGTGACTTCACCCCAAATACGACCGGGGACGGTTCCGGAGGATTGTGGTATCCGTACTTGTGCGGGAATACCTCTTCCGGCCTCTTAGAGTATGTATCATAGGAATTATATAAATAAATTTAAATTATAATAATTTTGATTTAGTTAATATGGCGCGATAGAAAAGAGGCCATAATCGACTCTCGGATCAAGCAGTTATTAGGTTTTTCCATAAGAAATTTGTCACTAGCAGCTCAGGATTTGGATTTCCGCCCGGTTATAGGTTTGCCCCCTATTACATGGGGCCTAAGGCTTATCCGCAAACTGTGGCTTAAAAACCAAGCACCTGTGCGTTACTTAATTTAATTTGGCTAATAAAAAAAGGAAAGTACCTACAAATTGTAGGAACTGCCTAGTGCCTTGTAGACGTAAGCGCAACTGCTACGTTTAAGGTCCTAGATTCGATTCCCAGATCAAGAAGTGTCGAAATTGTAATTTGTGTCCGATTTATACCAATGGGCTCGCCTGTACAATTGTACATGGCCCATACTGTGGGTATACGATCTCTGCTCTGATAGTATGTCATTTCAGGAAATGGGGTGGTGCAACATACCGGTTCCTACAGGAGTTATGGAAAACCGGTGAATATGGGGTTTGTTTGATGCCTATATACAACTTGTATAGGGACAAGGATCAGTTCAGGAAGCCTGGTTGGGTCGACACAGTATTCAGCTACCACGAACTTGACGCAAAGCAACTGGAACACTTCAGTGGACTTTATTCTACTAGATATAAGTATGTTACTTTTGTTCTTTTTTTTTAATAAGTTTCCTTGATTGTAAAAGATTGGGTGGCTAAAAAATCGGTAAAAAGGACAAAGGGATGCCTTACAGTACCTACCTACACAACGTACTAGAATTATAAGTCCGAATTTCAGGTTCGATAACGAATGCAGGCAGCGCAGTGATAGCCTTGTGATATGACCATTGGACTGCCAAGTCAAAGGTCTTGAGTTCGAATCCAGGGCACGCACCTCTGTCTTTTCGAAGGCATGTGCGTATTAATAATTAATTATCACTCGCTTAAACGGTGAAGGAAAAACATCGTGAGGAAATCTGCATGCCTGAGAGATTTAGCGATTCTAGCGTGGTGGACTATAGCCTAATCCCTCTCGTTCTGTGAGGAGACCTGTGCCCAGCAGTGGGACAATGTAATGGGTTGATGATGATGATGATGATCGAATGCAGTATTACATACCTATTATTGAATAGAGACATGCAGGCATCTAAGATAAAGTATTATGAGTTCGTTATCAGAGATTTACAGATCAACCTATACAAATCCAGTTTACGTTGGCCTCCTATTGTATGGAAAGTTATACAATGCGAGATCAGCTTAAACTGGAATTGTATAGGTTGATCTGAAGCTTTGTGTACAAGCTCTGCCGTTTCACCCGCTTTGCCCTACTCCTAAGGATCGTGGCTTGATACTAGAAAGCTTATAGTTTTCCTGATGAATGTGGCTATCATAATACAAAATATTTTTCAAATCCATCTGGTAGTTCCATAAATTAGCGCGTTCAAACTAACATCCAAACTCTTCCGCTTTATCATATTAATATAGATACATAACTTTAACATTCTTGTTCGCAGTGCCGGCCAAACATTCATGACATTCGTCACATCTCCACCAAGAATACTGTCTTACCTACAACAACGGTTCAAGCGCGCTCGCGGCGAGGTGTTACAGGCCAAAGTTACATCCCTACAAGACCCTTTACTAGCGGGATACGATGTGATCGTGAATTGCACAGGATTAGGGGCGCGATTGCTTGTGCCCGATGATAGGGTTGTGCCAATCAGGGGACAGATAGCGAGAGTAAGATATTGGACATTAATAACACTATATAGGACAGCCTTTTGAGTAACATGGAATGTTTCTTGATGGCCCTATGCTTTTATCTGTATGCATCATATTCTCATATGATGAGCTAGAAGTGGATGACATTACCATTTATTTTCATTCTTTTTTAAACTTAGGTACTAGTAACGTGGGTCGCACATTGGATACTAGTATTCTTGTTAACCCCTCGTGCGAAGCTAAATGCTTGTGTTACGAGCGGATTGAATTCGGTATTAAAACACTGACATATTTTGAAGTGTCTACCAATATCTTTGGCCTTTCTAGCTATCTGAAGCTCATACAAATATTCATAATACCCAGTAACCGAAGCAGTCGAGCCATATTAATTAATCATTATTATCACACGAACTAAAAAATATTTCGCTCGTAGGTGAAAGCTTCGTGGATCAGCGAAACAGTTATTGATGAAGATAGCGGAAATTACATTATACCCAAGTAAGTTGACAATATACCTAAGGGCCATTCATTAACTACGCAAGGGTCCCTAGGCAGAAGGGGGATTAAACGCATTCTTACATGATATTTTGTAAGTCGAAATCTTCACAAGTCAAATCAACACATTATGAACTAGAAAGTTGGTTCTGTAATGCATAAAATTAAGGCATTTATCTATATATCGATGTCAAGTAGCAGTATGCATACTGTTGCGTTTCGTACGGTGAGTGTGGAGCGCCGGCGGCCCGATTTCTCCCTCATTCCCCTTCCTTCTTATTTTCTCCTTCCCCTCCCTTTTTCTTAAATAGGCTCGGCAATCATCTGCAACTCCTTTGGTTTTGTAGGTGTCCATGGGCGGTGATGACTACTTACTATCAGGTATCTCGCGTGCTAGATCTCCGAGTTATCCCATAAAAATGGGATTCTACTATTCTACGTTATACCTAACGTAATTTAAAACGAGATTCATCGCAAAATGCTCACTTGACCCACTTTTGCCATTTAGTCAACGACATATTTGAGTGGAGACTATAGATTTCCATCTATTATTACAATCTTTGTAGGTACTTCTCAGCGATAAATTTGATATTCAATTTACAGTGTTGATACGTGTGTATTAGGCGGCACTCACCAACACGACTACAACACACAGCTGGATCCCACAGACACAGACTTTATAGTGAACGGATGCAAGACAATTATGCCAGGACTACAGGTGAGAAACAGAAATCATAAAAACAACGGAGTTTTTTAAGTAAACTACATTTTACTCATTCAGACAGCCTCATTAGTCTAGTGGTCCCAAGGTCCTCGGTTCGATCGCCAGGTCAAGCAGTGTTATTGGGTTTTTCTATGAAATTCTCAGTAGCAGCTCGGAACCCAGATGTATGCCCGGTTAATGGCAATAGGCTCGCCCCCATTACATGGGACCTAAACATACCGGCGAGGTGTAGGTACACATTAGTACACCTCTGTCTATCCCTAACGGGAATACGACGTGATGGTGTTATGTTATGTACATACACACATGTGTATTTACTCCAAATGGAGACCACCGATGTTTAAATTTGTTTCAGCATGCGGAAATAGTGAAACATTGGGTAGGGTTGAGACCAGGACGAGACGCGATACGACTGGAGACAGAACATAAGAACGGAAGACTCTTCATACACAATTATGGACATGGTAGGCTTACTTGATTTGATAGATTTTATTAATGAAATAATAACTACACTATACTTTTTACGAAATATGGGCGTTATTATACTCATAATTATCCTAATTGAGTGACGAAAACGAGTTGAGGATAGAAAGAAACGAGAGTGAGTACTGTTACTCGTATTTTGAAAACACAGTTTTGGGAGCCAAAGCCAGTTTTTTTTAGGTTTTCGCAAATTGTACGTCTTTTACACATCCTAGGTTCAATGCAGTAGGATTGAGACATCAACAGACTATAATGTATTTACAACTGAGAACTAAAACTTTTGCTTAAAATTGTTATCGTAGGAAATAGTAGTGTAAGTTGAGGATTTAGTCAATTTTTTTTTTTTTTTAAAAAAAAAGCTTACTAGCTATGTGGGTACCCCTTGTGCTAAGCTTAATGCTTGTGTTACGAGTGGCTTCACGTCGGTAGTGCAATGGGTAGGTTTTGAACCGGCAACCACATGATCACAAGTCCGACGCCCTAGCCATTGGGCTACCGCCGCTTTTTACACTACTATTTTTATTCCTCGGCACCGCTGTCATCTGGCATTGTACCCAGAAGACTGGGAAAATGAAATGTACAAAATATTACAGTTAAATTAAAAATATCTGCTATGATACAATTTGCGTAGTAGCATTACTAATACGGTTTTTCTTTCAGGTGGGAGCGGATTAACACTATTTTGGGGCTGCGGCAACGAAGTGTTACAAATATTAGAATCATCACTAAATAAAATACACACATCACATACAAATTCAAAACTTTAATATAAACATAATATAGCATTAACAAAATATATTAATGTTAGGTATAATATATTATATATTTAAACAAAATATATTAATATTTAGTATAATTAATATAAAACAAAAATAAAGTAATATAAACTTATATAATTACATTGCAATATTCATGTGTATAGATTGTTCCCTTGTCATTCTGTGTAAATACATTTTATCTTAAACTATCCCAATAAAGAAATAATTGGATTCAAGTTTTTGATTGTGTGATGTTGTACATACATAATTATGTTGTATCTTTAAGCATAAAGGTTCATTTAAACGAAGAGTATCGTAGACAAGAATGGTATACTGTTTTTGTTGCCGACAATCTTCAGACGCCTATTTTATCGCATTCTGTTTCAATTCGAGCAAAAATCGCCTAATAAAATTTAACATCCAAAGTGAATATTTAAGGCGAATCATTTGTTATTCTTCTAAGTTCGATATCGCGCATAATTACCGTTTACATAGTATATTTGTTTTATGTCCAACTTCTTTTTATACTTCGTGTAAATGAGCCTTAAATACTAAACCGTTAAAAAACTCAATAAAATATATAAACCACACTTAGTGTTCGAACCCGTCACAAACAGTTAACATCAAAATTCACAGTAGACACCACTCACCTGCACAAATACACACTATTTGGTCTAATTTCAATCTTATCGACATTATACATTATGGTATAATGTGTCGTAAATATCAGTTCTTCTCTGTGATCTTACTGGTATTTGGCTCCTTACTTCTTCCACCATTCTCAGATCTAGAAAAAAAAGAGACTAGATATGTAGCTATTGTATACCAAAACAATTGCGAAATAGAACTATTGATTTGGGCAAAGAAATATTCACATGGATCAGCAATTAGGTAAACCACTTAGGGGCTGTCCATTAATCACGTGAGGCTCGAAAGGGGGGGGGAGGGGTCCATAAAAAAATCACGAAATATCACGAGGAGGGAGGGGGGGTGTAGCAATATATCACGTGTATTAATTTTTTCGGCACACGCGCCGCAAATTTAAAAGAAAAATTAAGATTTTTGTAGGTACAAAAAAATACACGTTATACAGGAAATCTTAAACCTCACCATGTATCACCAAGGGGGAGGGAGGGTTAAAAAATGCCAAAAAAAACATCACGTGATTAATGGGCGGCCCCTTAGAACCTCATTGGTTAATCTTTTAACACACGACGACAGGTTTTTTTATGGGATAACGCGGCAAACGGGCAGGCGAGCCCCCTGATGATAAGGTAGTCATCGCCCTTGGACATTTACAATACCTAAGGAATTACAGATGCGTTGCAGTCAATGAAAAGGGAGGGGAAAGAGAGACGGAAGGGGGCTGAGGGAGGAATGGAGGTTGGTCCAGAGTATGCTGGGCGATTCATCTATCATCACTTGTGTGGTTACTACTATTGTAAAAAATTCAAATGCCCTGGGCGTGTGAATGAATCCATAAGAAAACCTTCCACAGACATAATTATTTGCTTCGTGTGAGAGATAACCACAACATCGTCGATAAAGACAAACTGTATACAATTCAAACTTGCTAATAAACTATGCAATGAATCGCATGAAATGTACCCATACACATTTCATGCGATTCATTGCACAGTTTATTAACGGGATCCCCGCTTCTATCGATTGAGGTATTTCGGAGATATGAGTCATTTGATTGTGCCTTTATGTCTTCTTTTATTGGTGCCTCTCCAATCACTGAAGGTTGGACATAAACTCTGTATATTTATTTTTGCTATTGGCGAGCTAGAACAGCTCAGCAGCACTCGTGATTCCGGTTTAGTTCGCGAATGTTCCTTGATCAAAAAAGAACAAAAGAATAATGTACCATAGTGTTTTTTTTTTATGGGATAACTCGGCAAATGTAAATGCCAGCTACCTGCTGGTAAGTAGTCATCGCCGCCCATGGACATCTGCAAAACCAAAGGAGTTGCAGATGCGTTTCCGAGCCTATTTAAGCAAAAGGGAGGGGAAGAAGAAAAGGAGAAGGGGATTGAGGAAGGAATTGGGCCTCCGGCACTCTCGCTCACCGAAGGAAGTGCAGTAGCGAAACGCTACTACTCGGACGTAGGTCTCCTGTGAGAGTGTGGTACTTCCCCGGTCAAGCCGGGACATTCGTTCTGCGGACAGCGTGGCTCTACCACTACAAAAACAACGGTGGTGTGGATGTATCTCGGCATACTGACCTATCTCAGCGAGCAGCATGCCGGGCTTGTCGTCGAGCTGCTGCACGACGTTGGCCCAGGGGTCCGCGAGCAGCGTGTGGCCCCAGGCCACGTAGCCGGCGGCCGGGTCCCGCGCCGGGCTCACCAGCGCCACCCACAGCTGCAGGTCGTTGGCGCGGGCGCGGGCCAGCAGCTCCCAGTGCTTGGGGCCCGTCGTCATGTTGAACGCGCCCGGGTAAATCAGTACCGAGCAGCCTGGATGAATACAGAACCTATTTACTTAACGGAAACGGAATGTTCGTAGTTCGTAAACTTCTACGTCACAGGCTGTGAGTTCGATCAAGCGATTTTAACGATTATTCAAAATTTCAATGGCAATTGCTTATTGTAAGGGCACTAATTGTAATAACTAGACGCTTAACTCAAAAGCAAAACGTAAAAAATATCAAGCTATAAATTACAGATACAGAAAGCCTACACATTATTACACCAATTTCTAATTTGAGTCTCTAATTTTTGATGACACCGCGGCGTTCAAGATTTTATATCATTTTCAGTAGAAATAGCTGAATGAAATAAATTTATGGAAGGAAAATAGTGTTTTGTTCGAGACCAGAAGTTCAAGTGACCCTAGGCGTAAAAATAATGACAGGATAGCTTGATATGTAATCTTTTATACAGTCGCCAGGCCATCAGGTTATACAAAACTGTCAAATTTCTCCAAATGAATTTAAACTTTAAAATGTTGATGATTGAGTTCAAAATCGACTGAGAGAATTTGACATTTTGTGGTGACTTGACGTGCTGGCGATTGTACATAGCTACATGGGTCTCCCTTGTTTGACCGAAAGGAATTTGACAAATTTTCACTTCCCAAAAATTATTTAGTCAAATATTTCAGTTGGAATAACAGTTTTTACGCAAAATCAAATAAGCCAAAATATCTTTTTTTTCTATTGATGCAAGTCGTTTCTGGAGGTCACAGTTTTAACCTAACCTAACTTACCTAAGTTTTTTTAAAGAAGAAATTAACCAAATTTTTGTCTTAAAAAATCATTTCAGCAAACGTTTACTGTCTGAAGATTGTTTGCTGTAATAATTCATTTGATTAAAGACCAAATGTCATAATGACATTATACTTGGTAATATTTTGCCAAGTAAAAATTTGACCAAATAAAATTATGCGTAGGTACTAATTCATTCGAAATATTGCAATGGTATAAAAAAAGGTTGCTAAAATTTGTTTGGGTAATGAAATTTTGGCAAATCTTTTCGGCAAAACGGCAGGCACCCAGCTACATACCCTCCTTGGACATAACTTGCGCCATCTCAAAGAAGCGCAAGTCGTAACAGATGCCGAGGCCGATCTTGATGCCCATGAAGTCGAACATGGTGATGTGGTCGCCAGCCGACAATACATCCGACTCCTTGAACGTTATCTGCCCCGGGATGTCTATGTCAAATAAGTGCACCTGCGAATTGGACCATACCATTAGAAGAACATAGATAACATTACGCCTGTATTCCCTGAACTACTAAATGTACACCCACACTTCGCCGGTATGTTTAGATCCCATGTAATAGGCCTACTGCCATTAACCAGCTGGCAGGACCTCTTAGCGTAGCAGTCGCGCTTGGGACCACTAGGCTAATGAGGAAGAAAAAATATTTAACCAAAATTTGAGTTCACTTTACTAGACACAGCATAGAGTAAAAAATCAATGGAATAATAATGATACAGTTGTCGCAACATAACCCTTGGGCCGACCATCAAGATTTATACTGTGGTTATCTATCAAATTACATATTTAAAAAATATAAGGGAAAGAGGTTTCAAACAAGAAGTCTTTTTATCTTAATTTCTTTTATGGATAGTTCGGATACTGATATAAGTATGTTACAATGGCTTTTTTTGTCGTATCAATGCCAAATACTTTTATGATGTATTTTTAAATTACTTGCAGTACCGGCCCGAGGCCAGATTTAGGTTGGGGCGAGATCGAATTTTGGCACCTAATCCTAAGCTAAGCCTAAGCGTCAGGGAGTACTTTGGCGCCCGCACGCTTGGCGCCTGAGGCGGCCACTCCGTTCGCCCTATGGATGGGCCGGTTAGATTCCTAGATTCCTTGGGCCTCAGATCAATTAAAAAGTTAAGATTAACTTTGCGAATAAAGAAGTGAGGCCGGTTAAAACTACGCCTTGCCGTGTACAAACACAATTACACGCATGTGTTTGTATACGGCAAGGCGTAGTTTTAGCCAGCCTCAATTATTTGTTCGCAAAGTTCCATCTTAACTTTTTATTTGATCTGAGCCTTGGGCACAATAGGTGGCCAGTTTAATGAGACACTAAAAACAAGACACGACTTTTAAATATTATTTATCATAGGTACTTTTCTGTGTTGAGCGATGAGGTTCCCGCATCCGTCCCACACGGTACAAGTGTTGTAATAGTCGTCGCCACAGCGCTCGGGCAGAGTTCCGCCCACCACGCACAGGCCGGTCTCTATAGCCGCATTCCGAAGAGCTTGACTTGACTCTCCACTTGGTACACACTCCGCATATTCCTTGAAGTACTCTACAATTTTAGTGATATTGTATTTTAATGAGGATTTATATTACCGATAAAACATGTTGCAAACAGATATCTCTCTATCTAAGTCTCGAAGAGTGTGTGGGATAGGAAGCTGTTTGAAACATGATTTGTTGTCATCTTTCAATGAAAAACAGAAATGGTGATGTGGAAGACTGATCCACATTTGCATTATAAATCACAGGTTCAAACCGTAATAGACAAATGTTGTAGTTCTGTGATGCACTAAAATTATATGTTTACTAGATTTACTCGCTAAACTCGGCTTCTTGGTGGTGTATCAACATACAACATACACCACATTTTAAATTAGACCTCCAGCAATACAACCATCGAAACCTCATCCAATTTCGTGCAGTAGTTTTTGCATACAAGACAGACAAAAATTTAAAAATATTGTTTTTGCTTCTGTTATTCTAATAATGACCCCCATATTGGTTTTTCTTCAGTATCTATAATGTGTACAGACATCAGCCTATGGAGTATCTTTCAGGTTTAGCCTGAAAAATTCATTTGAGACATGAGACTGACTAATATTTTCTACAATACTAAAATGTATGTATATTTTTTTAAATAACACTTACTAGTCCCATATGGTGCATTGAAAAATTCAGGCAGTGCCACAAGTTGAGCACCTTTTTCTTTAGCCTTACGAATTTCTTGTACTGCTGCACATAAATTCTTTTTCTTGTCCATTCCCACTGCCAACTGGACTAGTGCTATCTTTATAACTAAAAATATGAAATAGATTAATTTGACTAGGCCATTAACCGTATAGCTGACGTAGACTCACAAAGGCTACCAATAGCACATGCAATTCGGATTGATCATTTCTTTTAATCTAAATAAAATAAACATTTAAGGAATCACATAATTTTTAAATGGTATTGATAAGTTCTTAAAATTTATGACATATAGGTAGTTAAAAACTGATGACATAACAACATAAAAAGAATTAAGAATGCTCACTTAATTCTGTTGTTCAGTCAATTGGATTTTAGTGAAATTATACTCCTTGAGACACTTCACTTTATAAGTATTTATATAATACTTATGGCCAAACTTATATTATACTCAGATAAAAAGTGATCATTCCAAATCAGGGCTCATCTTGAGGGGAGTGAAAATACTAGTAGTTTGTTACATAGATCCCAATCTACCAACTACAATAAATAGTAATACAAATACTTGGACGGAGTGATAGAAGATTAATAAAAAAATAGAATACAAATAGTTTACTTTGTTTTCCACATTTATTAGCACAATTTGATGAGTACTTTTGGGTAATCAATGGTTTTGGGGACAAAATATGTTTGAGCGGAGAAATCAAGGAGAATGCCACTGGAACAAGATGGTAAATGATTTAAGAATAAATATAAATAACTACCTACCATTGAGAGACATTTTCACTTGTTTTCTAAATGTAAAATATAATATATTGAGTGCATTGTGTAATGCCTCCTATAATATTAGACCTGAGATAAAACTGTAACTCTAAAACAAAGCTTTATCACTCTGTCGTAAAGTTTATTATTCTAAAGTTACATGTTTCACGAGGTTATCATTGTGAAGATGATAACATAATGCTATAGGTAAGTAACTGTAGTAATATACTTGCTAAGTAAAAGAGAAAGAAAATGTATTAAATTGATCAGTGGCGGACACAAAGATAAATTATTTAACAGTATTTGTTTCATAACCACATCATTTAATTATCAACTGCAGTTATTATATTATCAACTCCTTGGGGATCGAGCCTTGTATCCGCCACTGAAAAACAAAATAATATTTGTCCAAAAGAAATTGTGTTAATTTCTGTTAGAATTCGGACGATTAGAAATTTGTATAATTTTAAAATCAACTTCAAATACTGTACCACCATAATTTAGTAAATCTTTTTCTAAAAACCGTGGATGAGCCGCGTCGGTTGTAGATGGAGAAACAAACATGTTTGCAGTTTTAACTCACGATAAAAATAACTACACTATAGTTGTTTACCTCTTTTGAGCATGATTTGTATAATTACGTTAAAATATTTGCGGTATAAACAGAAAATAAAATGCTATAAAAACCACAATCACAACACGATATTGCAAATGTCATAATCAATTCAATATCGGTGGGTGATTATTGTTTGACATTAATTGTCAGTTTGACAATTAGCTGAGGCATGCTGTGGTACACACGGCTACACATCAAGCTATACTAAACCAGTTTAGACTGACCTCCCATTGTAAAGTTTTTCCGCACTATTCAAAGCCTGCTTATATTGGTTCTGTTTAGCTTGATATCTAGTCGTGCGTACATATAAATAAAAATACAGGTGACTATTTTGTAACACCATTTGGTTTGATCAAAGACTCTAGACTCTCCTGTCAATTCATAGAACTCTTAATCAGCTATAATTTGAAACTACAATTTAATCAAATAACGCGATACGCAAGTAAAACTTGTATAGACAACGTAGCCCATAATATTAGAGCCTGCAAAGGCACTATTCAGGAGTTAGCACTATCAGATCATAATGCGCAAATCATTAAGGTTCCGGTCAAAAAAACTTGCATTATAAAATATTGGTATACATTAAAACGGAATTATTCTAAATACAATAGACTAATATTTGTTAAATATTTAAAACAACTAACAAATAGTGATGTCTATAGCTACTCGGACGCAAATAGCGCTTACGACAAATTTCATGAAAATTTTGTTATGCTATACGATCTCTGCTTTCCTTTAGTAAAAATTAAGTTTTACAACAGATCGAGACCGAAATGGATCTCGCGCGGTCTAAAAATATGCAGCAAGCGTAAATGCCAACTTTTATGGCAATATAGAAATAAACCAAGTCAGGATAACAAAAATACGTTCAAATCATATGCAAAGAAGTATAAAACTATAATCAGGCTGACAAAAAAATGTCAAAACGACTATTATATTAAGTCTGCAATAAACAAATGCAAAGCTACTTGGAAAGTGATAAATGAGATCAAATACAAATACCCGATTGAAAGCGTAAATCAATTAATTAGCAATGGCGCAATAATAAATAACCCTAAAGACATCGCGAAATCCTTTAATGACTTTTTTCTTGACATCAATATTAATAATAAACAGACAAATTCACTCAATATTTCCTCAAATAAAGTGACATATAATTCCAATTCAATCTTTATGACACCGACTATTCCTAATGACATAAATAAAATAATAATAGCTTTGAAAAATAAAAACAGTACTGGCTATGATGGGGTTATGACAAATATTATCAAAGATACCGCCAATATTATATCTGAGCCTTTAAGTTATATTATTAATTTATGTATCGAACAAGGTATATTTCCAGATAAACTTAAAATATCAGTCGTAAAACCAGTGTTTAAAAATGGTGATAAAACGAATTTGAGCAACTATAGGCCCATAGCACTGATAACCATATTTGCCAAAATTTTTGAAACGGTTATGTTTAAATGCCTATATACTTTCTTTGAAAACCATAACATTCTAACGCCAAGTCAATATGGTTTTAGGAAAAATAAATCAATAAATGTAGCAATATATAATTTTTTACAAAAAGTAGTGACAAATTTGGACAAAGGATTGTCAGCTATAGCCTTATATATGGATATGTCGAAGGCTTTTGACCGTGTTGACCATGATATTCTGTTACAAAAAATGTATGCTTATGGTGTTAGAGGTAATGTGTACAACCTCGTCAAATCATATCTTTCTAACAGACAACAGTTCACCGAGATAAAAAGGCTGAACCCACTAACAAAAATTGAAGAAGTTTATACTTCTGAATTTGGAACTGTTAAAGTTGGTGTTCCACAAGGAAGTATCTTAGGCCCTTTATTCTTCCTTGCCTATATAAATGATATGCCATCGGTAACAAGTCATGACATTACGTTGTTTGCTGATGACAGCACTATACTATTTACTAATGACGATACAGTTAATTTAGAATGTGACATTAATCAATCTTTGGTACTAATTATAGAGTGGCTTAAATTAAATAATTTAATAATTAACTTGGATAAAACTAAAATAATGAATTTTCAAATAAGAACTCGACGGACGGCTCCTTTAAAAATCCGATACCTTGATAACGAAATAAAAGAAACTGAAACAACAAAATTTTTAGGGTTACATATTGACAACAAAATTAATTGGAAATTACATGTTGACCAGGTGTGTAAAAAGCTAAGTCAGTTTTCATATGCACTCTATAAACTACGAAAAATAGCAAACCAATCAACCTTAATAACAGCGTACCACGGTTACATAAGCTCGACCCTTAGATACGGTGTGGTATTTTGGGGCAACAGTACAGACAAGGAACGTGCGTTCCTTGCTCAAAAAAGATGTATCAGGGCAATGTTCAACAACCTATCTCAAACTGAATCCTGCAAACCATTTTTTAAAAAGATGAATTTATTAACTTTGCCAAGTCTTTACATATTTGAAGCCGCTGTATTTGTTAAAAATAATATATCTCTATTTAAATATCGTTCACGTATACGGCACCAAGATAAATTGCATATTGTTGCTAGCAAAACGCATTTAATGCATGAAAGTATTTTTTGCACAGCTTCCCATATATTTAATAATGTTCCGGGGCCTATTAGAACCATTCTGGAAATCAAAGTATTTAAAAAGAGGCTTCATGACCTGTTAGTGAATAAATGCTATTACTCTGTCAAGGAATTCTTGTCTGACAAATCACTATTGCAATACAATTTACCCTAGTCATGATGCGTTCAATGTCCAATGTTCTACATTTTGACTATGCATGTAACTAATTTATACCTATTTTTTCTCGGAATTATTTATATCAATAGTCATAATCCTACTATTTCGCTATAATGAATATGTATTAATATCATTGTTAAATTTAGACATGTAATATTGTATAATTGTAAAAATTGTATGCCCAAAGGGCGGGACATAGCCGATCGCAAAACTTTTAAGAACATCTGTATTATGTACCTACCTATGATCCACAATAAAGAATTTTGATTTGATTTGATTTGAAAGACTATGATGAATTTTAGAGCTTATGTACACCCGACTACACATCAAGCTATACAAATCCAGTATACACTGATCTCCCATTATAAAGGCTTTCCATACAATTTAAGGCCAGCCTTCACAAAGCTTCCAAGACGAGCTATTCAAAAAGTTGACGCGTTTATACAATGCAAAATCAGCATAAACTATCTATAGCTTGACCTGTAACGTGTGTATAAAAACATAGGCTGAGAGAATAACTAGCCTAGCTAGGTGGTAAAGAAAGAATTGGTCAGGGCTAAAGGTTTTCGGTATTGGGTAGCCGGATAGGAAAGTCAAGAGCGTTTTCAGGGCTTATTTCTGTAATGCCCATACCCATCTAGCCAGAGTAATAAGTCCACAAAATCGTATGTGTTAATGATTATAATGTCATCGGTATGTGTTGTACAGTGAAATAAAACTCGTAAGTTATATTAATTATTTATTGCCTATACAAATAACATTACTTATTATTTCATTCACAATCACAACTTATACTCAACTCGTCACATCGGTAATACTAGAACGTATAATGTACTATCACTGAAGTTATAGACTTCATTAGCCAAATTAAAAGTTTTTGAATATAATATTAAATACCTGTTATTTCAATGGAACGCACGGCTACAAATCAAGCTATACACATCCAGTATACGCTAGCCTCGCACTGTACTTAATAGACCTTTACAATGCGAGGTCAGCATAAATTGGATTTGTATAGCTTAATGTGTAGCCATGTGTACAATTATAACATATAAAATTATATAGAATACTTTTCTGAAATTCTGACACGAACGCGAATGTCTGAATTGTATCAGTCTTGATGCAAGTCACGCTGAGTCTACCTACCCACTTTCCTATATTTTTATCCTAAATACAACTAAAAAATAAATTAAATTACTTATTTAAATATAGCTACGTAATTGTGATTTTCACGAGGTGTACAAGAATAGGGACTAACTAATATTAGGATTGCTTTTCGATGCCTTTGCTGATAAAAAAAAGGTATAATATGTAATCGCCAGCACGTCAGGTCAAAACAAAACGGTCAAATTTCTCCAAATGATTTTAAGCCTTAAAATATTGATGATTAAGTTCAAAATCAACTGAGAAAATTTGAAATTTTGTGGTACCTTGATCTGGTGGCCGCCGTACTATTTATAAACTAATCACGTTCACGTCAGTTATTATTGCGACCACGTTATTACGACATCACAGTATGTTAAGGCGGATCATCTCTCCCTGGGCGCCAAATTCAAATATTTATTGTTTTCTTTTGCAAATGTGTAAACTAGTTCAGTATATGAAGTGTGGTTCCTTGGGAGGGTAAACTAGTTCAGTAAATGAAGTGTGGTTCCTTGGGCGGGTAAACTAGTTCAGTAGATGAAGTGTGGTTCCTTGGCCGGGTAAACTAGTTCAGTAGATGAAGTGTGGTTCCTTGGGCGGGTAAACTAGTTCAGTAAATGAAGTGTGGTTCCTTGGGCGGGTAAACTAGTTCAGTAAATGAAGTGTGGTTCCATGGGCGGGTAAACTAGTTCAGTAAATGAAGTGTGGTTCCTTGGGCGGGTAAACTAGTTCAGTAAATGAAGTGTGGTTCCATGGGCGGGTAAACTAGTTCAGTAAATGAAGTGTGGTTCCATGGGCGTGTAAACTAGTTCAGTAGATGAAGTGTGGTTCCTTGGGCGGGTAAACTAGTTCAGTAAATGAAGTGTGGTTCCATGGGCGTGTAAACTAGTTCAGTAGATGAAGTGTGGTTCCTTGGGCGGGTAAACTAGTTCAGTAGATGAAGTGTGGTCCTTGGGCGGGTAAACTAGTTCAGAAGATGAAGTGTGGTTCCTTGGGCGGGTAAACTAGTTCAGTAGATGAAGTGTGGTTCCTTGGGCGGGTAAACTACATAGTTCAGTAGATGAAGTGTGGTTCCTTGGGCGGGTAAACTAGTTCAGTAGATGAAGTGTGGTTCCTTAGGCGTGTAAACTAGTTCAGTAGATGAAGTGTGGTTCCTTGGGCGGGTAAACTAGTTCAGTAGATGAAGTGTGGTTCCTTGGGCGGGTAAACTAGTTCAGT
The DNA here is from genome assembly GCA_958496365.1 of Subacronicta megacephala. Classification (NCBI taxonomy): domain Eukaryota; kingdom Metazoa; phylum Arthropoda; class Insecta; order Lepidoptera; family Noctuidae; genus Subacronicta; species Subacronicta megacephala. The sequence goes on along the minus strand of OY292531.1, from coordinate 1,851,717 downwards.
AGATGAAGTGTGGTTCCTTAGGCGTGTAAACTAGTTCAGTAGATGAAGTGTGGTTCCTTGGGCGGGTAAACTAGTTCAGTAGACGAAGTGTGGTTCCTTAGACGTGTAAACTAGTTCAGTAGATGAAGTGTGGTTCCTTGGGCGGGTAAACTAGTTCAGTAGATGAAGTGTGGTTCCTTAGACGTGTAAACTAGTTCAGTAGATGAAGTGTGGTTCCTTGGGCGGGTAAACTAGTTCAGTAGATGAAGTGTGGTTCCTTGGGCGGGTGTTTCCTCCGGTCCTGTCGGGCGCGGCTGACGTAGGGCGCGGGCTGGCGCAGGTGCACCGTGCGGACGTGGAGCTTGCGGCTGTTGGACTGGCTGAACCCCTTGCCGCACACCTCGCACTCGTACGGCTTCTGACCCGTGTGGCTCTGGAACAACCGATCAATTATATTTATGTCTGTAAATAAATCATTTAAAGACACTTTAATAAGACTCATTTCCTATTTAACGAAGAAAATCCGGAATAAAGTCTCTTTTAAATTCCAGACAGTAGTTATATTAGTTATCGAGTTTTACAATATACCTAGGGAAAAATTTAACAGGCCTTTTGAAGAAATAGGCAAAGCAGCTTTGAGTTAACCTGTCCTAACAGACGGAACACGGATTAGTCATCGTATAGCTCAACTATTTTATATGGAGCGTCACACGACGCTACCAGATGAACAAGACATTTGCGTAGGTCATGTGAAATACTCAAAAAATTTACAGAAAACTTTCTTATAAATCTTATACGAATCAAAACTAACCTACATAGTACTCATATTTAGATTTATTCATTTTCATAACACATGTACATTACTTATCAAAGTTTGACGGGAAAAGCGCCAACTTATATTTATGTGCAAAATCACATGTACATTTATGGTCTCCTCTCAAAGTGAGAATACGAGAGCTATGAGTCGACAGTCCAATGGTCATATCACTAGGCTATCGCTGCTTCACTATATAATATTTTATACTTCCAAAGGTGGGTCTCTAGTTCTTTTAAACTTACAACAAAGTGTCTGTCTAACGCTCCTTTGAACTTGAACGTTTTGGAACACGCGGAGCAAGGGAACGGCCTGATGTCCGAGAACAGTTCCTCATGGACCTGCAGGCAATGACCTTATATAAGTAGAGGTACGTTAAACTTAAGGTCGCTTTTGGCCTGCTTAAGAGGAGTGTCCCTCGCGAACGCAACAATGTTGCACAGTTGTCGCTGTCTCTATCCCTCGCGATGCGAACGCGTGCCCGAGAGGAGAAACAACAATACATTTGCAACATTTTCACGCGTATTTCTTATGTTCCGAATTTTGGAGATTACTCCTATAATATTGTTAATACGTAAAAAAAAATATCGTAAAAATATATTCACTATATTATCTGGGTTTCTTTCGAATCAGAATGTTTCTGTATTGATACATTGTCGAGAAATACTAGCATAAAGTTGGGCCGTTTTTCAACGAAAATTGCCAATCTTTGAGCTTGTGTAACTTTTTAACCGTATATTGAAATGAAATTGTATACTACAGGAACACGTATTTTAATGATAAGATTGTTACTGCAAAAATTCAATGACTTTCATTGTTTAAAATTCAAGCAAGGGCCAAACTACGTTTGTATGGAGCGCGAAGCGGATACTATCCTCTTAACTGAATTCTTAATTGGTTGTTCGTATTTTGTAGGTCTTCGTAATCAAAGCAATCCTTTTCTTAATTCAATGACGCATTTAGTGGTCTCATGAGTAAAACAATAGATTTTGCATTGTGTCTACAATATGGCGCTTGACGTTGAATTCTTTTTTTTTTGGGCTTTTTGTGAATTGTATTCTATATTACATTCTAAGTAGTGCAGAAGGAATTGCGACATCAACTAAAAAGTTTTCACAACTGAGTTCTACAACATTGGCATAAAAATGTTGAAACCAAAGTTTAAAGCGCCCATGGCAAGGCTATCCGCCTGAAAAATGGTCAATTTACGATATCATAATTTGATCTGAGCAACTAAGGAAATTAAAACTTGCGTCAACGACACAAAAGATGTTTTAGAATGAACACCGTACGCGGCTGCTGTCATTCTGCCATCTATTTTAGCCCACTGAGACCAAGTTCAATTTTGCTGAGATAATTATGACAGATAGAGTGAAGTCAGCTGGCAATGACTGGATGAGGAAAGCCGACGATCGGGCTCTGTGGCGTTCACTAGGAGAGGCCTAAGTCCAGAAGTGGATGAGTATGGGCTGATGATGATGAATTATTTGCTTTGCTCCCTGAGACCTACAATTTGGGTGTCTTCAAGACGAGAGTGAATAGGTACCTTCTAGGCAAGCGCGCTCCATCGTAGACCACTTCGATGCTTAATATCAGGCAAGTTGTGATCAAGCGTAAGCCTATCAGTGATAAATAAAAAATATGGACAGACAGTTAACACCGATATGTTTGATGCTGATTGTACAAAGGTAAAAAGTCGTGGCTTGTATAATTAATATCGCGATTACTCAATACTCAATGTGTTGTAGACCTACAACTTGCGAAAAACCAAAGCAAATTTGGATTTAGTGGGCAATGCCAATTGCCTAAGCTGAAGTATTTTATTGTTCGAATTTTTATTAGAAAGATGAAGTTTGCTATTATATTATAATTAAAGTAATTGTAAAATATTGTGCGTGGTGTTAACATATTTACCTAATATAACATCATTGCCTGTCAGTTAGTGTTGTATAAACAATATAAAACACTTAGGTTATTTTAATACTTCATTATCACGCACTTAAACGGTGAAGGAAAACATCGTGAGGAAACCTGCATGCCTGAGAGAAGTCTGCCAACCCGCAATAGGCTAGCGTGGTGGACTATAGCCTAATCCCTTTCATTGTGAGAGGAGATCCGGGCCCGGCAGTGGGACAATATTTGGGTTGATGATGAATTTCTCATGAAGTAGATAAATGTATAAGATACTTACTCTAAAGTGTCTGGTGAGAGCACCTTTGGACTTGAAAGCCTTGAAGCAGACGGAGCAAGGGTAGGGCCTGCTGTCGGAGTGCGTCTTCTCATGTATTTGTAGGTTGGTGCGGTTGAAGAACGCCTTGTCGCACTGAGAACACTTGTATGCGCGTTCCTCGAAGTGTGTGCGCTTGTGGTACACTAGGAAAGCGTTGCCCTGCACATAATGATATGTTTAACAAATAGATCCTACATTGGAGTCGTACTCACTAAAAAACCGGAAAATCTATCTGTATACCTAAATTCATCAATTTAGCCTTGTTGTGATCATTGTTTCTTTTGCTCGAGGATGCTTGCGAGTACGCTTAATTGCAAGCGTGCATGCGCTTCTATGATGTATAACTATTGTTGTAAATGTAACAATTTACAGTTATAATTTAATCAAAATCAAGGAGTTTTAACGTGCTTAATCTACAATCATAATAAACTCTTCTCTTTCAGCGGAAAATGGTAAGAAACCGACAAAGTCGTGGTAACGGACGACAAACTAGCTCGAAGAATACCCATACTTTCGCATTTTTTTATAGGATTTCAGTTTGGCAGTTGCTAATGCTCAGTAAGTAGAATATTATCTAGTTTAATTTAAGATTTGTCACGAGGTGGACCCAGATACTTTTTGGCTCCTTAGCCCCTGGATCCCCTGCTGTCGCCGCAAATCCAGTTAGGATGATGATGATGACGATACTTAAATAAAAATGTCATGAAACTTTGTACAGTGGTACATACCCGGAAGCTCTTGCCACATATATCACAGACATAGTTCTTCTGCACGGGGTAGTTCTTATCAGGATGTACTCGCCTGAAGTGCGCCCAGTACTCGCGCGCATTCGAGATCTCCTCTGAACACTGCAACAGATTGTATGATAGACACTTAATTAGCTTGTTCCGTGCTTCGAGTCTCGAAAAAACTCTACAACGGCTATACCGATTTGGATAATTTTTGTTTTGAAATATTTGTGGAAGTATCGGGAGTGTTTAAACGGTAAGAAACCATGGAAAAACTGGATCCGGTAAGTGGCGCTTTGATCAAGTTCGGGACAAGTCTGTCGGAGTCACGAGTAATATAAAGAAAGATATCATTTATTATAGCAACACTAATCATGCAAAAATTTCAATGGTTTTGTAAAAATAACTTAAACTTAATTATATTACGTGTCAACTCTTACGTGTTCGCACTTAGCTGGCCAGGATGTGTTAGAAGGTTTCTTGCCGTAGTTCTTGGGTCTTTTCCTTGTATGTTCCTTCCGATGATGCAGTCGCAAATCTTCAGAATTCTCGAAAGTCGCACCACAGGTCCGACATCCTTTACTGTTGAAAAATAAAGTTTTTTTTACACAGCGCGTTGTTAGAGACCACTGCTAAGGTCTAGCTTGGAACATCTGGAAATAACTTTGCGCGTGTGAAGTTGTCCACAAGTGATAAATTTTAATATAAAGACTCGGTGTAAAGACATTGGTTTTTGAAGAACAGAGTTAATTCATAAACTTTAAACAATTAGTATAAAATGTTCAGTTTCGTTTCTTTTTAAATTGAGACAGTTTATGTTATTTAATGAAACTACTACATTGGTATCGTCTACTAAATGTATGCCATCTTTTGATACTTTATTAACGTCATATATCAGATCTTTGATGAATGTGATGAATAATGATGGGCCTAATATTGAGCCTTGTGGCACTCCTGTTTTAATAGTTACTAAATTCGATTTAAAAGCTTGTTTATATGTAACGTTGGAATCATGTTCAATCAAGTAGGGTCGACATGCGACAATTAGGGTCTTACATGTTTCGCATTCACGGTTATTTTCTTTATTTATAAAAAAAAATTGATAAGCGGCAGTTTCGAACGGTTATCTTTAGACGCGCGCAGTTATTTCGAATGAATTGTTACCACCGCGTTGCTAAACATTCTGCCGAATGTTCTAAGCAATAATGTGCTAATATTATTGTGTACTGATTCAAAAGGTTTAATAGTGCACCCAGTGACATTACTGGGCAATTGATAAACATTCAGCTCCATAATTTATATGAGATATTTATGAAATAACTCAGCAGACGAGCAGGCAAGCTACCTGATGTAAGTACTCATCGCTGCCCATGGACATCTGAAGAATCAAAGGAGATTGCAGATACGTTCCCGAGCTTATTTAAGGAAAAGGGTGGTAAAGGAACAAATGAGAAGTAAGGGGACTGAGGGAGGAATTGGGCCTCTGGTGCTCCACAGTCGCCGGACGAATCGCAACAGTATGCATACTGCTACATGACATCGATTTTCTGTAGGAGGGTAGTACTTCCCCGGTCGAGCCGACCCGTTCATGCTGACAAGTGGACAGGCTAACGCTACACTACTACTACAACAACACGATTTCTATATGATAACAATAGCGTTGTAGGCTTCTCAATTATAGGCTGCAATTGCCAATACTTAATGTATACTTGTATGTCATTGTAGTTAAAATGGGGGTTCCACAAGGCTCTATCTTAGGCCCTTTCCTTTTCTTAGCATATATAAATGACCTCCCCTATATGATGTCTGAGATTTCTAATATAGTGCTATTTGCTGACGATACTTCACTTATATTTGAGATTGAAAGGAATGATAGCAATCTCTTTAGTGTAAATGAGAGCCTAAAATCACTATCTAACTGGTTTGCTGCTAATAATTTACTACTTAATGCTAGCAAAACAAAATGTTTAAAATTCTCATTACCAAATGTACCACAAGTTGAAACTAATTTAATTCTTGAAGGCAGCAAACTCAATCTAATCAACGAAACTGTTTTTTTAGGTATAACGGTTGATAGTAAGTTGCAATGGGGTGCTCACATCTCAGCCCTGTCTCGCAGATTAAGTTCCGCAGCATATGCAGTTAGGAAAATTAGGCAGATCACTGACGTAGCTACTGCTAGACTTGTATACTTCGCTTACTTTCACAGCATTATGTCATACGGTATTCTGCTGTGGGGATCAGCTGCTGACGTAGATTCTATTTTCATCTTGCAGAAAAGGGCCATCCGCGCAATCTACAATATGGGCCCTCGCGATTCCCTTAGAGAAGTCTTCAAGAACGTCAGTATACTAACGCTGCCGTCACTTTATATTTTAGAAAACATCATGTATATCCGCAAAAACCTGCATAATATATGTTCAGCATAAATAGCGACTTTCACAACCATAATACTAGAAATAAACATAAAATAGTGGTACCTAAATTTAGATTAACTAAAACCAATAAATCATTTCTAGGAAATTGTGTGCGTTTTTACAATAAACTTCCAAAATCTGTCACCGATCTCACCGGTAAGAAATTTAAAAATTATGTTAAATCGGTCCTTGTTAAGAAAGCATATTACAAAATCAAGGACTACGTTGATGATAAAAATGTGTGGTGTTAAAATACGGGTGCACTTGTGGTCTCCCTGGCAACCTGAGGTTACTTTATTCACTCTCAATTATCTTGTATATTGTTTACCATTTTATATAAACAGGAACTGTAAATGTGAGTGCATCGTAGCCATTTATGTCTAAGTAGTTTATAGTTATCCTAGTTCATATTTTTGATGATGTGTATTCTTACACATAGTGTATCTGTTTTAGTTTGACATTGCGTTCTCATTTGCTGAGAACCTGCTTGTAATTTTAGTCCCGACTTCAGGCTAATTATGACATAAACCTCCAATGCACTCACATCCTGTTATCGGCATAATGTTCCAGCAAATTATGTTAAAACAATATATTTTAAAAGAGTGTCTATGGAGTTTCTTGCCGGATTCTTCTCCATGAGATCGACTTTTTGGAACCGTGCAACTAGAGTCAATAACGTTTCATAAACGCTTGTGAAAGCTTATTTGAAATAAAAACATTTGATTTGATTTGATTTGATTCATCTAGAAAATGAATGTCATAAATGTGTATCAAACAGACAAAACTGAATGTTATGTTGACTTACATAGAGTCTGTAGTCCTGGTGTGCTTGACGGACATCACCATATGTCGCTTGTATGCTTCTGTAGATATGAACTTGACGTCACACTCCGCGCAGTACGGACCTTCTTCCTCGTTCTCCCCAACTTTCACCTAAACAGTCATACCATCATACAATCACGCCTGTATTCCCCGAAGGGTTAGGCAGGGGTGTACTAATGTTCACTCACATTTCGCCGGTATGATTAGGTCCCATGTCATAGGGGGCCGTCCAATAATCACGTGATGCTTTTTTTGGCATTTTTAACCCCCCCTCCCCCTTAGTGATACATGGTGAGGTTTAAGACTAACCCCCCCTAACAAAAACCTTTTTTTTTTATTTGCGCCGCGTATGCCGAAAAAATAAATACACGTGATATGTTACTACGCCCCCCTCCCCCTCGTGATATTTCGTGATTTTTATGTACTCCTCCCCCCACCCCTTTCGAGCCTCACGTGATTAATGCATTAACCGGGCACAAATACAGACTCCGAGCTGCTATTGAGAATTTCAAAGAAAAACCCAATATGAGGCAGTATGACCTGAACAGTCATAGAGTGAATAACAAAATTAAAATCAAAATTAAGACAATAGGATGAGGTTTTTGAGCAAAATCACTTATACTTTAGACACGCACAGTTATTTTTATCATTTATTACGTAAGACGATTTTTGGCAGTTTTTCAGGCCATCCTAGTTAAGAAAAAATAAGAATCGGTAAAGTTTAATATTTATTACGTAAGAAATAAGAATCTAAGTTTTTTGAAGTATACTCCTAATTTGGCGCATTTCTGTGATCTGATTTGACTCCTTCCCACCCCTTGTACCTCGTAAGAAAAATCTTTTTTTTTTTTTTTGAAAAATGATGTTAGCACGACTTACTTGTACATCCTTATGCATCATTGTCTTGTGCATGGCGAGGCCGAGTTTGCTGATGAAGGAGTACCCACATATACCGCATATGAACTCCGAAGGATGCTTGATACGAACGTGGCTCATGTACGAGGTCCATACACTGGGGTCAACGACAAAGTATTCCAATAATGGTCTGGTAAAATGAATGGAAAAAGATATATTGTTTTGCGACAAAAGCTAAATCACTTACGTAAATATCTCATCACAGTATTTGCACTTGAACGTTACTCCTTTATGCCAGCCTTGATGTTGTTTTGCTTGAGTCCTGTAAGAAAAGAATAGGCTAAAAAAAGTTGATCATAAAAATAGAACTGAGCAACAAATACCAAACTAAAATCGGTTAAAAAAGAAGGCAGATAAAAGCATTTTAATTTCATGTTAGTGCGTTCGCCATACAAATTCTATACTGATACTTGTTTCGCGGGAAAAGGATATGGCATCCCCTCTTAATCCCCCCAAAAACTTTAAAAGCTAATATCTTGGATCTTTGGGTCGTTTTCAAGATTTTGTTCTTCTGGTGTTCACCAGGCACAAATCAAAACTCTCCAAGTTGCTACTGAGAATTTCACAGAAGAAGAATGTTGATGAGGCAACTTACGTATTAGTAGAAATATATGGACAAGATTTACAGGCGAATTTTTTTTCGTGGTTGGCGGCATGTTTCTGAAGAGCTCGTTTTGTTTTAAACCTGAACTTGCAAATTGGACATTCTATACTGCCTGCATTCTGTGGACAATTAGTGAAATACGATTGACCAACAGCTCAACATTAGATACATACTGTCGAAACAATTATAATAATTTGACAACACATTTGGCGAAGAGGCAGAGCGATCGGATCCCGCCCGTTACTAATATAGTTTGTTCGAAATAAGTAAGCCGATCGGAAGTTGTCTGCAAGTGGTTTAGAAGTGGTAAATTTTAATACAAAGAGTTGGTGTAAAGATAATTAGAGTCGTATATGTTTCACATTTCTAATTATTTTGTTTACTAATTTCTATATTTATGTATTAAAACACTTAATTAAACGATTTTATCACTGTGGTAGTTCGGAACGGCTAACTTCCGATCGGCTTACTTATTTCGAACAAACTGTATATTAGTATCGGGCGGAATCCGATCGCTCTGCCTCTGCGCCAAATGTGTTGTCAAATTATTACCGAATTATTACCGATCACGATACCGAAGAAAATCATAGTGTGGGCAAAGTTTTTCTTTAAAAAAATATTGCTTTGGATAATGCCCTGTGAATCAATGAAGTAGAAAAAAATATGCCGTATGTTCGTAATAGTGAAGGCTAAATCGTAAGCCTTTAGAAAATTATAGCCGAATAATTTGAGGAAAACAAAAAAAAAAATTCGCGCCCAAGGCTGACGTTTTAGCCTTAATCCTGATGCAACTCGCGCAGTGGAATAAAATCCAAATACTCATCAAGGGACGAAGTGGTCAAATAGTGAGAGACAATGGTAGACTAAAAATTGTTGAGAGATGCTTACCAGGGAATGCTTACTGACATGATGTTTCCAGGCCTCGGTGTCAATGAACCCTTTATAGCAGAGCTCACATTGGTACGGAGAGTTCAGATAGTTGGACGACTCTTTGCGCTTCCTTATCTCTTCTAACTGCTCCTCCACCTGCAAGCAGACACCAATATATACCCTAGTACTAACTGCAGCGACATCTATTCAGAATTACAAGGACTAATCAGTATAGTTGTATAGTATTCAAGAATGTGGTGTCGCATATTGGATCAAGGCCTAATATACGCATGACTAATAAAATACCATAACATAGCATACCATCACGCCTATACTCTCAGAAGGGTTAGGCAGAGCTGTGCTTACTGTACACCCACAGTTCAGTTTCAGTCACAGTATCACCTGCTATTGAGAATTTTATTGGAAAGCCCAATAAGACATTTCTTGATTAGAAAATGTAACCCAAGAACTCTAGCGCAGCTACGGTTACCAGGTCACCAAACTTCATAGCCGGACAGACCAGCCAGTTTGGCCAGACATTTGGGTAAAAAGGACGGACACCCTACACTATTGATGATTATGTGTCTCAGTATTAATAGGCACAATTTTTTTTTATGTAAAATTAAGTTTTTTTATTATTACCATAATTCTTGTTAAATTCTAATGAAATACATACATCGATAGTCGACTCGCCTGCGCTCGGCGCTCGTACGTTTGCGAAATGAGTTTAACGAGAGCCAGAAACTGTTTATTTTGGCCGGACACGCAATCAAAAAGCCTGACTATGTCTGGCTTTATCCGGACGCATGGCAACGCTAAGCGCAGCAGTTGCGCGCTTTTAAAAACTTATAGTATTGCACTACAATACTGCAGGTCTTGTCTCATCTTCCACTTGCAGATTACTACAAAAGATAGCATATTAAAATAACATTCACATACCGACAAAGTTATCACAGTTATGTACTGGCCAAGATCTCTTATGCCTTCACCAAGCAGGGTGGGGTTCTTCAACTCCTTCTTTGAGGTACTTCCTGACTTCTTAGGTCTACCACGTTTTCTCTTTACACCTTTTTTGGGTACGTCTGGGATGCCATCATCTGGGCCTTCAAACTGTAGCAAAGATGTTTAGTTTGTAATTGCACTAATAGGGGCTAGGGGGCCACTCACATAGATACGAAAGAAAAAGGAAGGACAAGGGGGGGTGTTACAGTTCTAGTAGAAGCTGACATGACAGGCTAGGCTAGCGTGGTCAACTAAAGCCTAATCCCTCTTGTTCTGAGAGGAGACCAGTGCCCAACAGTGGGACAATGTAACGGGTCTATGATGATGCAGCACATGATGCATGACACAACAATGTGTCACGTAGTGTGGGTGTCTCTTACTTCTCTTGTCCTTAGCTATTTGGTGTGCAAAAAAGAATATTCTATCTACTACCCTATTATACTAACATCCACTCCTGGCAGCTCCTCTTTCAATCCCAATTTGTTATCATCTAGATCAATATCATTTTTTTTACTCTTCTTTATCTTATGAAGTGACAGTGGCTCATCATCGTCACTCGAGACAGCATTATCGACAGGCTGGTAGGTTTCAAAATCATTATCCTCCTCTTTCATAGCATCTTCATTGGGGAAGCCAGGTAGCTCCTCATCATTATCTGGTTCTTGTTTGATTTCATCCTCTAAGTATGGGAAACATATGTTATCTACTTCTGTGATATTGGCTATTTCAAGAGTTGGTGTGACGTGAAGACTTTGTTTGTCAATTGCGTTTATATCTGCTTGTGTTAACTGCAAGAGGTAGTTTTATTTTGTTATTTTATGCAATAATTTTTTTTCCCATGGAAGGGAGAAGGAAGAAGTACGCAAAAATCATAGCAAGTAACAAACTTTAGGTTCTGCCTACCCCTATGGAAAAGAGGTGTAAGTAATTTTGTCAAAAAAAATTTTTGTGGTGGACAACCCTTATCACTTAGTGAAAAATAAATAGTAGCCGATTCTCATACCTACTGAATATTCATATAAAATTTCATAAAAATTGGTCAAGCTATTTCGGAGGAGTGTGGTAACTAACATTGTGACAGGAGAATTTTATATGTAAGATTACACTACCTCTTTTTTGACAAAATACCTATTGCTTACCTTGCCATAGTCATCTGTGATTGTACAGAGAAGTGCTAGGTTTTGTAGACACTTTTTTCTGAACAAATAAAACTTCCTCACAAGTGCAGCGCACACATAGCAAACATATGGTGGCAAGTTGAGGTATAAAGGCTGAAAAAATAATTAATTCATTTAATTTGTTTCTATAATGTTGTGTCTAGTAATAGTTGCTTGACGAGGCACCCGAAATTCCAAATTGAAAATATATTTATTTATTTAACATCACTCTATCTATCATTATGTGATAGAATAGCTATCAGCTAAGTAAATTAGTAAAGAAATACTTACATTTGTTTCAATCACAGACTGGTAATAAGATACAAATGGGTACGACCGTATATCGTGAAGTTTCACATCCTTAACTAAACAAATTCTACATACTTTTACGTCTTCCATGTTGCAATAATATTAATTTATTTCTTTAAAAAAATATTCTGTAGTAGAATTTCATAGATTCGCGGCCATAGGATACGATAGACCTATAAATTATTAGAACCTCTACACGATACAAACTATCTCCAATATATGAAACGAGCTACGTTTTAACCACTTTAGCTTCATGATTATAAGGTAATGTATTCGTATATAAATTATTCTATTGTATAAATAATACAATATCACACAAGTTTTGATAAGAAAAAGAAAGTAAAATTCTCATAGTATGTCTAATTCTACAAGAGACGCCGTCTGCTGCCATTTTTCATTTTTGTTGATAGTTGTTGACGTTAGAAACGTTTTGTTTCTTTATTGTCTGTTATGATAAAAGTTTGTCAAGAAAGCGAAACCGAAATAAACATAAATCATTTATGTAATAACTAGGTTTCCCCTGCGGCTTGGCTCGCGTGGTTTCTTGGCTTTCCTCTATTCTATTTTATAAATAAATTTCTAAAATAGAAGCTGTCTAAATTACTCCATATTACATCAGCTATCTGCCTTTGCAAGTTCTGTCAAAATCGGTTCAGCTGTTTCAGAGATTAGCTGGAACAAACAGATAAAAATGCATCCATAATGCTCATCATCATCATCATCATATTAGCCTATCGCCGTCCACTGCTAAACGTAGGCCTACCCCAAAGAGCGCCAACCATCCCTGTCTTGCCGGTCTTAGGCAGCTCGCATCCATGCATTTAATGAAATGAGGTTATTTCAATATTACAAGCCGACACTCTAATTTTCTTTATATTTATATATACATAATTATTTACGCCCTCGAAAGACATACCACGACCTTATTGGTGAGATCCTTCAGAAAGGTCAAGGTCTTCGAGCAACACGGTATGCTCAAAGGTCAAGGTATATGAAAAGATGTAGAATGTGAACGACGCAAAAGCAGTATGCAAGAATCGTAGCAAATGGCGTTCCGTAGTTTCTGCCTACCCCTCGTAGCTACCCCTATTGGAAAAGGCGTGAGTGTATGTATTTTATGTAATTACAGATTGAAATGAAATGAAATTGAGCATATCATACATTCGTCATAGGTACTCACGGCTATAGGTCAACCTATAAAAATCCAGTTTAAGCTGATCTCGCACTGTATTGGCTTCCTATAATATGAAAGACCAGCATAAATTGGTTTTGTATAGCTTGATGTGTAGCCGTGCATACCCTCCTTAAACCCGAAGATTTAATTATCAGAAAATTAATAGCCATCTGTAAGTATCTGTATCACAAATCTCTGATTTTAAGATAAAACATATTATAGCTGGAGAAATTTGTTTTTTTTTACCAATAAGATGGTGAAGCTTTACGACTAATTTTAAAATCATTTGAATGTAGACGCCAGTAACAAAACTGAAATAAATAAACGAAACGTCCGGTTTGACAAGTTGTCATGTCAAGAGTGGTCAGTGTAATGTTATCTGTCAAGTCAACTGTCAAAGACTATAAACTGACAAACTGAAACTGGAATGAGTGTGAAACTGTTTATTAAACGTTAGTCAGTCAAGTCAGTGGCACAGAGTACATTATAATGTCAGTAGTGTGTGTGAAAAGCCGCTTGTTTTCATAAATTACTTTTCTAAAATATTATATGTAACTACAATAGTATAAAGATTTAATTTGTTAATTCTAAAATGAAGTACGTAAAACAAGTATAACAAAAAAAATGCTACAAATTCATTTCAATGTTAAATGTGTAATTATGGACTTTGTTGTGGTGTTTGTTTTCAGGCTAACAGTGGACGGTCTACTCGTTTATTTTCCTTACGATTACATTTATCCAGAGCAATATGCGTATATGTTGGAGCTAAAACGTGCACTAGACGCTAAAGTAAGTTTTTAAAACTTACAATAAAATAACTACTTGTATGCAACATTTTCTAACTGTATTGATCTTATTTATGATTATCATCACTACGAAAGCTAAAGCTATATATTTAGGTAAATATTTTTTCATGTAAATTATCAAATAAGTTGATTTATATGGTTCAGTCGGTTGTCAACACTATTTTAAATTTAAGGTTAAGTATGAAGATTACATACACAAACAAACAACAATTTTAGTACGTAATTCGCAAGTACAGTATACTACAACATAATCTGTACGTTATTCATTTCAACAATCTCAGACAAAATATAAACAAATGATTACATACCCACTTTTCACCTTTTAATTGAGAACTTCTATAACATTCTCTGTCTTTTACTTTATTGAATAGGAATATTCGTAGGAAAGGCATATCTAGTAATTAAATGTATTAAAATAGAGTTGGTTATAAGTAATCAAAACTAATATTATAAAGAGGAAAGATTAAACTGTTTGTTTGTATTGAATAGGCTCTGAAACTACTGGACCGATTTGAAAAAATCATTCACCAATAGAAAGCTACATTTTTCCTGAGTGACCCAGGCTATATATATATATATATTCCTGTAAAACGACAAGAAACATCTATTCCATGTGGGAGAAAAGCTAGTCATTTTATCAAATCAAATAAAATTAGGTATGCAGGTGCTACAATTAAGAATATATTATGTCGCCATACTCAGGCTCAAGCCATGCAAATTTTATATACTGATCTAATGCAGAGTGAAGTGTTAGCCTAGTGGTATGACCAATGGACTACAAAGTCAAAGATCTCAAGTTTTTGAATCTAAGGCTTTTTATCGAAGTCATGTGTGTAGTAATAATTAATTATGATGTACTTAAATGGTGAAGGAAAACATTCTGAGTTGCATGCCTGAGAGATCTTCTTGATGGCGTGTGAAGTTTGTCGACCTGCTATAGGCTAGCATGGTGGACTATAGCCTAATTCCTCTCGTACTGTGAGCAGACATGTGCCCAGTAGTGGGAAAATGTAATGGGTTGATGATGATCATGATATTGATCTAAAGAATTATGTTTGTTTAGGGCCATGGATTATTGGAGATGCCTTCAGGAACTGGAAAGACAATATCACTTTTGTCTCTGATAGTAGCATATATGATACAAAATCCTCATCATGTCAGGTATCTTGGATTTTATTAATAGCTGTTGTATACAATGCATGCTCCTTTAGTAAGTTTATGTATATCTATAATATTCAACTTAACATTGTTAGAATAGAATAGAATCATTTCTTTGCTAGAGATATGGTTTTACAAAGCTGTTGTTACATTTTGGGAAGGTACACAGACATCTCACCTATAGTCGGCATGCAAAAGTTACTTTTTTTTTTTTACATTAATTGTGCTTTTAATTGAAAAATTCATTAATCGTGTAGAAGCATTTTACAATCAACCATTGCTTTAATTTGTTTTTGAATTTTGTCATAGGAAGTTCTCTATAAATATGTGGGATATGATTGTATACTTTTATACACATCATTTTGCTATTACTATTTTTATGATAGATAGATAGAATGAAGTCTAGTAAATTTTACAATGAATATAGAACATCATACATACTACCACATCACCATTATCTAATGTACAGTCATCAGCACATCAGGTTATACAAAACTGTCAAATTCCTTCAAATTACTTTCAACCTTAAAGTGTTGATGATTAAGTTCAAAATCAGAGAGAGAGAATTTCATAGATAAACTTGATAACACTTTGCTAGATCCACACACAAAATACGCGTTTAATTGTGGAGTTTTGGAAAATAGCCTGCTATACCATACCATACCACTTTGCTAGACCTGGAAGCGAACCCAGAACCTCTAGCATAGAAATCGCGGTCCCAAGCGTGACTGCTAGAGGTCCTGGGTTCGATTCCCAGGTCAAGCAGTGTTATTGGGTTTTTCTATGAAATTCTCAGTAGCATCTTCTCAATAGCCTCGCCCGTATTACATGGGATCTAAATATACCGGTCAAGTGTGGGTGCACATCAGTACACCTCTGCTTAACTCTTCGGGGAATACAGGTGTGATGGTATTTCAAAAGTTATGATGGTCTTAATTCCTTTATTTTGTATTTCAGAAAGTTAATCTACTGTTCCCGTACAGTGCCTGAGATTGAAAAAGTTTTGGAAGAGTTAAAGAACCTCATTAAATACTATGAAAAGTGTCAGGGTGAGAAACCTAGTCTCACTGGTGTGGTGCTTACTTCCAGGAAAAACCTTTGTATTCATCCCGATGTAAGTTTTGAAACTTAACAACTTTATAACAAAATTTCTTACATACAGACATCATCAGTCCGTATTCATTCACTGCTAGACGTAGGCCTCTTTAAGAGACTTCTTTTTTTCTTAAGATAGCTTAATTAAACTAATATCAACTGCCTCAACAAGCAGATTAGTTGGAGAGGTTAGGACAGAAATTTATGGTTTATTTCCTTCACTGAGTAGCACATGCAGTACTGATTTAGTTCGACTGAAAACCTCTTCAAAAATTACCTTAAAAAAAATATTGTTGTCTATTTGAAAAACTTTTGTATCCTATTTAAAATTATGTAAAAAAAAGTTTTTGCAGTTTCAACAGTGTTGGGCCAATAATATGTCACCAATAAATTGGTCTGGGAGAGGCCTATGTCCAGCATAGTGTTTAGTATGGAGTGGTAAATGAGAGACCAAAGCTAATTAATACAACACTGCTTTATTATGATAAATTAGAAAACTTTTATACATTCTACCCACACAATGGACAAAAAGGTCATCATGATAAAATATTTCAACACCAACCTTTTTAAACTTGCTTGTCTGTAGTATCATATATATTTATATAACTTCTATAATAATGAAACTTACTCCATATAAATATTCTATAGAATAACAAATTATGATATACATATCTGAAGATTTCAGTTATATAACATTATTTTTAGTATATGCGAAACCAGAATATGGTTTGTTCAGAATAAGTAACTGAATCGATTCCAATTATTTTTACAGCATGTTATATTTTTTCCCAAAAATTTTAAGTAACTCTGCCAAGTACCTATCCGCAATTACAAAACAGGTCACTGCCGGTCATAGTGGCACTAGGCGAGGGCGCACAGCAGGGCGGAGGGGAAAACAACCCCTGCAGTCGGCCGAAGTCGATGTTACAGGTTGATGCGATTGACAACTAGATATCATAACAAGCTTATAACTTTGATATTTTTCAAGATACAGTTTTGAAATTTTGTACATAGATTCGTTACCCAAAAATACTAGACACATGTATCGTGTTTCGAATATACTAAAAATGACCTTGTATACAGGGTGGAAGCGACATCGACGCACAACAACCCCCTGCCATGAATTCAGTACATGATTCTGAACCCCCTTGAGTTGATATTTTTTTTTTAAACTGCTATTTCCCCTCAAAAGTGTACCTACACTGTCAAACTGTATGGAACAGATTTTTTTAAAAATAACTGACGAAAATTTTCAATGCAGTGGTTTGTGATTTCTGCTTAGGTATCCAGAGAAAGGGAAGGCAAGCTAGTGGATGGGAAATGCCACGCGTTGACAGCCAGCTACATCAGGGATAGACATGAATCTGACAACTCTGTGCCCATTTGTAAGTAAAACAAACATTTTGAATCCTTAAAAGCTTCACAGTCAATTGACTCAATCTGTAGCCCGATTCAAGTAATTAAAATCGTAGCGATGTCGCAGCAACTTAATCGTTGAAACAGTTTTCCAGTGTTATGTGAATACTGGCCTCACTTTTTTTTGCAAAGTTCCATCTTAACTTTTTATTTGATCTGAGTGTGAATACCATCAAACCAACATTTTTGAATGATTCTCGCCCAACGAACATGTGTGAATACGGTTCAACGATTTTTCAATGGGACGACTTCTAAAATTGTTCCGATCGACGGATGTGAATAGGAAAAATGTTTCAACGATTAAGTCGTTGCGACATCGCTACGGCTTTAATTACGTGAATCGGGCTACAGAGCATCCATTGACAAAGAAATAAGGGAAATTACTGCTTTTTAAAGAACAGCATAGAAACTAGTTTGTCTCAATATCATGCAATATGTACAGTCAAATGTATTGGGAAAAACAAACTGTTCATAATGACTATTATTATTAATCAAACTTTATCTCAAGTTAATGCTGAAACAGTTTCAATTTTCTTAGTTGCTCCGAACTTTTTCAATAGTTTGTATACTTTATATTTAGAGAGAAAACAATATGTCTGATGCTAAGTACTACTACTAGTACATTTATTTCACTCATTTACTTTAGAAAAATTCGTTTTAATAGCATATGAATTATATGATTTTATTCTGGGGTTAACAAGAATATTAGTAATGTAAGACCAACATTGCTAGGAAGCTTCTTTAAAAAAAAAACATTTTTTATTGTATTTCACATTTCTTAGGCCAATTTTATGAAGGCTTCAATCGTGAAGGCAAAGAGTCGATGTTGCCATATGGCGTGTACACCATAGACGACATGAAACAGTATGGCGCTGACCGGAACTGGTGTCCGTATTTCCTATCCAGATTTGCTGTAAGTAAGCATGTTTAAAATGAAGCTGTTTTTTTGTCGTTACAAAAAATAACATAGCATTACAGTTTGTTCATAAGTAAGCCGATCGGAAGTTAGCCGTTCCGAACTACCGCGGTGATAAAATCGTTTAATTAAGTGTTTTAATACATAAATATCGAAATTAGTAAACAAAATCATTAGAAATGTGAAGCATGACTCTAATTATCTTTACACCGACTCTTTCTATTAAAATTTACCACTTCTAAACCACTTGCAGACAACTTCCGATCGGCTTACGTATTTCGAACAAACTGTATGCCTGTATTCCCGTATGTCCCGTTGTTAGTATAAGGATGGGATGTACTCATATTTATAGGATTGTTTATCTGCTTTACAAAGTTATTTGTAATATATTTAACTGTTGCTGACAATACTTGCCCCTGAGAAAAGAAATACCCTTGATACTTCTGTGACAAACAGCCAAAGAGGTAGTCGATCTCTTTTTCTGTCACTCCTTCGCGGACATTATCTTCTTTCAGCATTTGACACATGAAAGCACAACTTTAAGCTAAGAATCATCTATGAATCTTGTGGTAGGACCACGCTGTTCGCAGCATAAATGTGCCAGCTTGACCGGGGAAGTACCACTCTCTCGCAGAACACCGACGTCCGAGTAGTAGCGTTTCGCTACTGCGCTTCGTTCGCTGAGCGAAAGGGCCGGAGGCCCAATTCCTCCCCCAATTCCCTTCCTTCTCCTTTTTTCCTTTCCCTTCCTTTTCCTATAGGCTCGGCAATACATCTGCAACTCCTTTGGTTTTGGAGATGTCCATGAGCAGCGATGAATGGAAGCTATCTCAAAATCTAGCTCTATCTAGATATAGCTTATTAACGACCGTTAGTTTGTAATTGTCCTAGTAACATAAAAAAAATCCCATCAGATAATCCACGCCGAAATAGTAGTGTACTCGTACCACTATCTCCTGGACCCGAAAATAGCCGAAGTGGTGTCGAAGGAGATGAACAAGGAGGCAGTAGTTGTGTTCGACGAGGCGCACAACATCGACAACGTATGCATAGACTCGCTCAGCGTCAAGATCACGCGGAGGACCATCGATAGGAGCACCGTGGCGCTGCAGCAGCTCGAGAAGACTGTGGCCCAGTGAGTCATATACATATCATACATACATACAAACATACGCCTTTTTTCCGTAGGTGTACGCAGAAACTTATGAACGCCATTTGCTACGATTCTTGCATACTTTTGTTTTGCCACATTCTTACATCTTGTCACCTATTTTAAGAACCTTGTCAGCTTCCCCTTCCGTTGGCTCCACTGACATTCGCTTTATAAATCTCTTTAGTTAGATACAGCACAAAGATATTGTACTGTAACAGTCGACTTTCATCCATTATTTCGTCTATACCCAAACCGATAAGCGGTAAGCGGCAGTAGCCTAATGGCTAGGACGTCAGACTTGTGACCATGTGGTTGCCGGTTCGAAACTCACCCATTGCACTACCGTCGTGAACCCACTCGTAACACAAGCATTTAGCTTAGTACGAGGGGCTAACAAGAATTCTAGTAATGTGCGACCCACATTGCTAGTAAACTTTTATTTTAAACAAACATATCAGCATGTTTCTCATAATAAGCTATTTCCATATATGCAATGAGTTGGACTTGACAAGTTAATATGAGCAGGATACGCGAGGCGGACGCGGCGCGGCTGACGCTGGAGTACGAGCAAATGGTGGAAGGGTTACGTCAGGCCGCGGTACAGAGAGAGACTGATGCCATATTAGGCAACCCTATTTTACCTGATGACGTGTTAAATGGTAAGGAATTATACAAAACTAAACAACATTTTTTGTATGGAATAACCCGGCAAACCAGCAGGCGAGTTACCTGATGGTAAGTAGTCATCGTCACCGATGGACATCAGCAAAACCAAAGGAGTTACTTATGCTTTGCTGAGCCTATTTAAGGAAAAGGGAGGGGAGGGAGAGAAGGAGACGGAACGGGACTGAGGGAGGAATTGGGCCTCCGGCGCTCCACACTCACCGTATCAAACGCAACAGTATGCTTACTGCTTCTTGACGTCGATATTCTGTGGGAGGGTAGTTCTTCCCCGGTCCGTACTGTCATTCATTTTTGCATGCAGACATGACAGCAGGCACTACTACTACTAGATGACTACATATGACATAGGCCTGAAGATATCACTTCAGTCCTTGATTTCTTTTTGCAGAGGTGGTCCCAGGGAATATAAGGAACGCGGAGCATTTCCTGAGTTTCCTGAAGAGGTTCATAGAATACATAAAGACTAGGTTAAGGATACAGCATGTGGTGCAAGAGTCTCCGGCAGGTAAATGTAGTCCTTATTTATTTAGAAATAAACGTTTTATTTCTTTAACAGCTATTTCGATGTTCATAAATAATGTATTGTCTCCTGTGTTGTTGGCAAAATAAATGTTTTTTTTTTTCTTAAAATTCCACAATAAGGTAAGGTACTAACTGGTGGTTGATTTATTAAAACAACAGCCCTATCGAAAAATTTTATTAAAAAAATAATAGAAAGTGAAAAGTGCGCTTAAAGAGGGATTGTCCCTTTTCCAAGAAACGAGTGTCAGTAGATTTTGATTCGGATGTCAGATTTTGCAACTGTCATAATTTTGAACCAATTATAATTTTCACAAAGATATGAATTTTTCTTTCGGTAGAAAATGTCGCATTATGTAATGCTAAAATATAATAAAAATAAAATAAAATAAGCAGCAATTTTAATATTTTTTCGTTGTTAAACACTATTTATGTTCTACTTTTTTATGGGACCATAAAATATATAATAATCTATACTAATATTATAGAGGTAAAGTTTGTGACGTGGTAGGGGGTAAACACTGGATCTCCTGAACCGATTTTGAAAATTCTTTTACCAATAGAAAGCTATTATAGATATTTATTATCCCGAAATATAAAAAGACACGTACAATCAACGTGGGCCAAGCCGCGGGCGGAAAGCCAATACAATATAAGATGACTGAATTAACTAGTCTATTCTTTTGTTCAGGTTTCCTAAAAGACGTGCAGTCGCGTGTTTGCATCGAGCGCAAGCCGCTGCGGTTCTGCGCCAGCCGGCTGTCCTCCCTGATGAAGACGCTGGAGATCCCGGACCCCTCCAACTTCGCGTCCCTCACCCTCATCACTCACCTGGCCACGCTGGTCTCCACGTATACTAAAGGATTCACCATCATTATAGAGCCGTTCGACGATAGGACTCCCACCGTTTCTAATCCGATTTTGTATTTTTCGTAAGTAAATACACCAATCACTGAATTTCAATTTTTTAGGTAAGTTTTTATTGTGGCAGTAAAAAAAATGTTTAATTTAAATAAACTTTCTAAGGTTCAATTTTAAATTACTGTTTCGGAAAAAATCAAGAAATTCTCATTGCTTTAAGCCTCGGTAGGAAAGAAAGAAATTATTGTGATTTCCCTGTATTCCCCGAAGGAGAAACCCACATTTCGCCGGTGTGTCTAGGCCCAATACGGGGCGAGCCTATTGTCATTAACCGGGCACAAAAACAAACTCCAAGCTGCTACAAAAACTTTCATAGATACTTCCAATAACACTGCTCGACCTAGGGATCTTTGATCATGAGTTAAGGTTTGTAGAGTTCGCCTTCATGAGATCTGATAACTTTTTAACTGTGAACGTGATATGAGTTCATTCTTAGCAACCAATTATACATTAAATATTTTTGGAACTGCCTCATTAGTGTAGTGGTTCTAAGCGCGACTGCTACGTTACTGCTAGGTTCGATTCTCAAGTTGAGCAAAGTGTTATTGGGTCTTTCTATAAAATTCTCCGAGCTTGGATTTGTGCCCAGTTAGTGGCAATTGACTAACCCCCTATTGCATTGAATCTAAACATACCGGCGAACTGTGGCTGTACAATGGTACACCCTTCGGGGAATAGAGGATTTTTGTGCGAATTCACTTTAGCTAAAACTAATGTCATTTATTGTGTTGTCTAGATGCATGGACTCGTCAATAGCAATGAGGCCAGTATTCGCTAGGTTTCAATCAGTTATTATCACTTCAGGTGAGTTTTAAACTTTCATAATATCCCTTAAATGTATGGATCTGAAGAATAATTTATTTCTCTTTTTTTTCAGGAACATTATCACCTCTAGACATGTATCCAAAAATCTTAGATTTTAATCCAGTCATTATGAGTTCATTTACTATGACGCTGGCCAGACCTTGCATATTACCAATGGTGAGAAAATAAAGTTATTAAAAAAAGCAAGCTGTACAGGGTGAGTTTTTTCACTGACGCATGTAGTGGTCTCATAAGGATAAAACAATAGATTTTGCGTTGTCTACAATATGGCGCTTGACGGGGAACTTCATGGCAACTACTTAAAATGTAAAAAATATATTTTTTAAATGTTTTAACACCTGAGACTAATGGCTGAACGATCAAAGCTGCTATGGCTCTTTCTTAAAAAGGCCTGTTCAGATTTTTCCCCTTCATTGTAAAACTCGCATATCTAATAATATCACTATTGTCTGGACTTTAAAAGAGGCCATGATTCTCTGAGTTTGTTTCGACGTTTCTTCTCAGAGGTCGTCAGATAGAAAACGTCGACGCCATCTAGTTAAAAAAAATGGACTTGTAAAAGTGTCTTAAAAGATCTATTTACAGAAATAAATATCATTTCATTTTATCCAATAAGGATCATGGGTTCGATTCCCTTATTGAACAATTCTATGGTTGATCGCGAAAACGATTCGACTCAAGACTTCGTGTTGCAACTACCATTGTTAACCATTCTATTTTATTATATCAGTTAACGTCCCCTCTTATTTCAATTATTTATACAGTCCAGGTATTGCCCTTACATACATAGATAGAGTCCTGGGCCTAATAATGGTAGTGCAACTAGAGTCAATAACGTTTCATAAACGCTTGTAAAAGCTTATTTGAAATAAAAACATTTGATTTGATTTTAGTTGTTCATAGAACAAAAGTCTAAACTCCGAGCACACACCTAACCATACAGTGCTAGTGCTGCACCTGGGAACAAACCTAGGACCTCCGACTTAGTAGTCACTCTAACGACGACTAGACTATCTATGCCGTCTTTGCAACTTATCCTTTGTTTTCAGATAGTATCAAAAGGCAGCGATCAAGTGGCGATATCGTCTAAATATGAAACGCGAGAAGACGTCGCTGTTATAAGAAACTATGGACAGTTATTGGTTGAAGTGAGTATTTTTACATTAAGTTATTTTAAAGAAAGTTATTTTGTAGTAGTAGTGCCTCGCTGGCTTGTCTACATGCCAGTAAGAATGGGTCGGCATGACCGGGGAAGTACTGTTAATTGGCTAAAGAAATAATAGATTTCCCAGTAGCTATTTTTATTTTTTCAAATCAATAATGTTGGCACATCATTGCTTATGCTTAGTTGTAGAATATTTGACAATTCGCAAAAACATATTACCCACCTTGTGTTAAAAAACTAATTGAAGTGTTTAACTTACTTATTATTTTTATTCTCTTAGATATCAGCTTCTGTACCTGATGGCGTCGTGTGTTTCTTCACGTCTTATTCATACTTGGAGACCGTAGTCGGGGCGTGGTATGACCAAGGTAAATCACTACATAGTATAAAACAAAGTCGCTTTCTCTGTCCCTGTCCCTTTGTACGCTTAAATCTTTGAAACTACGCAACGGATTTTGATGCGGTTTTTTTTAATAGATAGAGTGATTCAAGAGGAAGGTTTATATGTATAATACATACATATTTTAGTATAGAAAAGCCGAGAAACTACGCGGGCGAAGCCGTGGGCGGGAAGCTAGTAAACTATAAATGTCATCAACCCATTACAATATCCAATTGCTGAGAAGGGCCCAGAAATGGGACATTGTACACTACGCTAGCCTACTGCGTGTAAAGATAAAATCTCTCTAGCATACCTACAGGTGTCCTCACGATGTTTTCCTTCACCGTTTAGGCGCGTGATAATAAATTATTAATAAGACCAGTAAAGAGCATAAAAATGTTATCACAAACTTTTAACAAATTTATCGATACTTATTTAGAGGTGCTATGATAATTGGATTGGTATGTAACACCGATAGAAGAATTCCTTCTACATATTTACAAACGTTAATATTTTTATTATTTAGATAACTATCTATTTGTGTGCCTTACTTGGCAGTCTAATGGTCATATCACTAGGCTATCACTTGTTATGATACTACTTGATTTAAATAATGTACAGGTGTGGTGGCAAGCTTACAGCGACATAAGCTGCTATTTATCGAGACTCAGGACTCCGCTGAAACGAGTTTTGCGCTCATCAATTATATAAAGGTAAACAACTTTCCATTTATTGCGTTCTGGCTCGTCAAATAGACTATCTAATATTGTGGGGTTCAGTGGCTTTCACTAAGAGAGTCCTACGTCTATCAGTGGAAGTATATAGGTTAATGATGATGAATAATGTGGCATTATGTACATGTCGAGAAGACTGAAGTTTAACTTATAAAATATAACATAACTTTGATACTATAAGGTTTATGGGTTTATGTGATTACTGATATATTTTTAAAACTGCCTCATTAGTCTAGTGGTCATAAGCGCGACTGCTATGCTAGAGGTCCTGGCTTCGATCCCCAGGTCGAGCAGTGTTATTGGGTTTTTCTATGAAATTCTTAGTAGCAGCTCGGAGTCTGGATTTGTGCCCGGTGAATGGCAATAGGCTCGCCCCCTATTACATGGGACCTAAACATACCGGCGAAATGTGGGTGTACATTAGTACACCTCTGCCTAACCCTTTGGGAAATACAGGCGTGATGGTATATTTATGTTATGTTTTTAAGTATTCATTATGATTCAGTATCAACCCTTTTACTGTCCCACTGCTGGGCACTTTATCATGTCAGCAATACAATACTCGTGTATTTTTGGCGTGAGTATGCGAGCATTGTGGTGTGAAAGAATATTATGTAGTAACATAACAAGGACTATAGCCTAATCCCTCTCTCGTATCGAGAGGAGACCCGTGCCCAGCAGTGGGACAATGTAATGGGTTGATGATGATAACAAGGATTGAGTCATGTTTGCTCATGTAGAGAGAATGGATAAGCGGAAATAGACGAAACAAGTATATGTAGCGAGTACGAATGGACGAGTTGCAAGGGGACGCTTACTGCGAACGTAATGTAACCAAATCGCGAATGTTTTTCGGTCATACGAGGTCATACGGTCGGGTTCGAAATAGGTCAGGTTACCAGCACTCTAAACCGACGACCATGCATGAGGAGGTTAATTAATGTAGATGAAGCGAAAGTAGTGTGCCAGGATCGTGGCAAGTGGAAATCTAGTCTCTGCCTACTTCCATGGGAGATAGGCGTATGTATTCTGTAGTAGTAGCTGGCATGTCTACGTGCCAACCATATGTGGGTCGGCACGACCGGGGATGTGCTACACTCCCACAGAATATCGACGTCAAGTAGCAGTGTGCATGTTGTTGAGTTTCGTATGGTGAGCGTGGAGCGCCGGTGGCCCAATTCCTTTAGTCCCCTTCCTTCTCCTTTTCTCTTCAGCGCCAGCGATACCTCTGGTGTTGCAAGCGGCCACGGTAACCGCTTACCACCAGGCGGGCCGTATGTCTGTTTGCCATCCTAGTTACCACGTGTGTGGAGTGTATAGTTGTGCGCAGGCGTGTGAGAGCGGGCGCGGCGCGGTGCTGCTGTCGGTGTGTGGAGTGTATAGTTGTGCGCAGGCGTGTGAGAGCGGGCGCGGCGCGGTGCTGCTGTCGGTGTGTGGAGTGTATAGTTGTGCGCAGGCGTGTGAGAGCGGGCGCGGCGCGGTGCTGCTGTCGGTGTGTGGAGTGTATAGTTGTGCGCAGGCGTGTGAGAGCGGGCGCGGCGCGGTGCTGCTGTCGGTGTGTGGAGTGTATAGTTGTGCGCAGGCGTGTGAGAGCGGGCGCGGCGCGGTGCTGCTGTCGGTGTGTGGAGTGTATAGTTGTGCGCAGGCGTGTGAGAGCGGGCGCGGCGCGGTGCTGCTGTCGGTGTGTGGAGTGTATAGTTGTGCGCAGGCGTGTGAGAGCGGGCGCGGCGCGGTGCTGCTGTCGGTGTGTGGAGTGTATAGTTGTGCGCAGGCGTGTGAGAGCGGGCGCGGCGCGGTGCTGCTGTCGGTGTGTGGAGTGTATAGTTGTGCGCAGGCGTGTGAGAGCGGGCGCGGCGCGGTGCTGCTGTCGGTGTGTGGAGTGTATAGTTGTGCGCAGGCGTGTGAGAGCGGGCGCGGCGCGGTGCTGCTGTCGGTGTGTGGAGTGTATAGTTGTGCGCAGGCGTGTGAGAGCGGGCGCGGCGCGGTGCTGCTGTCGGTGTGTGGAGTGTATAGTTGTGCGCAGGCGTGTGAGAGCGGGCGCGGCGCGGTGCTGCTGTCGGTGTGTGGAGTGTATAGTTGTGCGCAGGCGTGTGAGAGCGGGCGCGGCGCGGTGCTGCTGTCGGTGTGTGGAGTGTATAGTTGTGCGCAGGCGTGTGAGAGCGGGCGCGGCGCGGTGCTGCTGTCGGTGTGTGGAGTGTATAGTTGTGCGCAGGCGTGTGAGAGCGGGCGCGGCGCGGTGCTGCTGTCGGTGTGTGGAGTGTATAGTTGTGCGCAGGCGTGTGAGAGCGGGCGCGGCGCGGTGCTGCTGTCGGTGTGTGGAGTGTATAGTTGTGCGCAGGCGTGTGAGAGCGGGCGCGGCGCGGTGCTGCTGTCGGTGTGTGGAGTGTATAGTTGTGCGCAGGCGTGTGAGAGCGGGCGCGGCGCGGTGCTGCTGTCGGTATCTCGCGGCAAGGTGTCGGAGGGCGTGGACTTCGAGCACCACCTGGGGCGCGCCGTGCTCATGTTCGGCATCCCCTACGTCTTCACACAGAGCCGCATCCTCAAGGCACGCCTCGAGTACCTGCGGGACCAGTTCCAGGTACCTACTTCATTTACTAGGCCGAATTGAGCTCAAGCAGTCCTGACTAAGAACTACTTTGCTTCTTTTATTATTTTCAAAAGTACTGAATTAATTCATTTACTTTGACTTTATGACCTTATTGGATATCATGTTTCGAAAACAGCACAAAGAACATTATCTTCTAGAGACTGCACATAGAACTTCCCGCTTACTTTAGTCATGAAGGATTTTGCCAGCGCGGCAGTTCGGAACGGCTAACTTCAGACGTGCAGAGCTTTCGAACAAATTGTACATGATGATAATATTTTCAGATACGTGAAAATGACTTCCTAACATTCGATGCTATGCGTCACGCGGCGCAGTGCGTCGGTAGAGCTTTGCGGTGAGTAACAATACTTATCTTTACCTAAAATACTCGTTGAACTTTCTGAAATAATATTATCTATCAAGTTGTAATTCAAAAAGTTTGGACACTTAGTTACATTATTTAGTTTATAATAGTTCGTCAGTAAGTTAAGATCACATGTATTTCCATTAACCGCGCACAAATCCAGACTCCGAGCGCCTAGTGAGATATTCATAGAAAAACACAATACATTTCATATTAAAAAAATATATTTATAAGTGTCCATGGAGTTTCTTGCCGGATTCTTCTCCATAGGATCAACTTTTTGGAACCGTGCAACTAGAGTCAATAACGTTTCATTGCTTGTAAAAGCTTATTCGAAATAAAAACATTTGATTTGAAACACTGTTTTTCCTATAAATTAAGAAATGAAAGTGGAAATACACCCGGTACAGGACACAGCACACTTACCCATTCTTCATTATCATGTCAATATTTGCAGAGGCAAAACAGACTACGGTATAATGATATTCGCTGATAAGCGGTTCAGTCGCGCAGACAAACGCACCAAACTGCCGCGCTGGATACAGGAGCATCTCAAAGATTCGCTCTGTAACCTCAGCACCGAAGAAGCAGTTCAGGTATATTGACTATTTCTGATAAAACAAAATTATACGTCTTTCTGTAAGGTGGCGTATTATCATGAAACTTAAGGCTGCCCGCCCACATCCGATAATCCGTAACCGATTTTTGTAGGAGAAAAATAGAACACACTGATAGCAATAGTGCAACGCACAAGTCCTACAAAAAGTTGGTCAGAAATAAAATCGGCGCATCCCGAACTTTCTTTTCTCTCTTCTGTTCCTCAAAAGCCAAAGACAAAACTTCCTCTGTAAATCCACCTTCCTCCTTATATTCATGAGATTATCTCTGTCCTTGACGTGCTGCTACCTCTAAACCCACAGATAAAGTGACGGACGTAGGCGTTGAGTCAACCGCAAAATCGGTCCTAAGAGTCGGAGGAAAAATCGGCCGAATTATCTGCCCTACTAAAAGTCTGACGTGGGCGGGCAGCCAAAAATGTATAGCAGAATAACTTTTAAAGTCACAATTAATATCATGGAGCAGTTTTGCGTACTAACATACAGACAGAGGGACAAAAACAAAAAAAAAATGTTTTGGTTTCTGCTGTTCTAAACCCACGTTCCCACTGACGACAAACCATGTTGCAAACAGCGACCTATCCCACTCACTCTTTGAGTTAGATAGGGTTTGCCACATGTTTTTCTTCAATACGAGAATCTATAATGTGATAATAGTTGTATGTGAATAAATAAATAAATAAAAATAAAATAAATAAATAAATACATAATGTACGAATGGCCACACGTCAAACAAAACCATTATAGGCTGGCCTTGAATTGTGCGGAAAACCTTTACAATTGGAGGTTTGTCTAAACTGCATTAGTAGATAGCTTGATGTGTAGCCGTGTGTACAGACATCGGCGTTTTACAAGTTTTTATATTTATAGATATGCAAGCGCTGGCTTCGTCAGATGGCGCAGCCGTTCACACGAGAGGACCAGCTCGGCGTGTCCCTGCTCACGTTACAACAGCTACAGTCCCAAGAGCAACAGGATAAAATCGAAAAACAAGTCATACAGAAATGATAATTGACAATACACGGAAGATTTAAATGGAGATACATATTTACCGCAAGTCTTCAGCCGGATATAGTCCATACAAGACTGCACGACTGTTATTATTTGAACGAACCGATTTTTGTACCTCGATAAGTGTACAGATTTGAATAAAAAAAATTAAACCATACAAAGTATCGCGTTTATCTTAATACAAAAAATGAGGTACTCGGGAATTTATTTTATATGCACCGAATTTACATTACATACCATCACGCCTGTAATCCCCGAAGGGTTAGGCAGAGGTGTACTTAATGTACACCCACAGTTCGCCGGTATGTTTAGGTCCCATGTAATAGGGGGCGAGCCTATTGCCATTCACCGGGCACAAATGCAGACTCCGAGCTGCTACTGAGAATTTCATAGAAAAACCCAATAACACTTTGCTCGACCTGGGGATCGAACCCAAGACCTCTAGCGTAGCAGTCGCGATTGGGACCACTAGACTAACGAGGCACCGAATTTGATACATATATTTTTTTTTTGGGTGTGAGACCATCAACTCCAAAGATACATAAAATGTTAGCAAGAATTTGATTATTACAATGCATGTAAGTGTAAAACCTTGTTACCTTGCCGTTGAGACGCGCTACTGTATGTGTGTTTTAATGTATCTTCAAGGGAGGTATAGTACCTTATATGATTTAATTTATAAATATTATAAATGTTATTCGAATTGCTAAGAATATTATGATATTAGGAATTATTACAAAAACAACTTCATAAACTTAAAATAAATTTAATTTAGGAAAAGGCAAATGAAACTGTTATCACAAACTATATTTACACAACCTAACAACGAGACTATATTCGCGAGAAATCTATATAAATATTATTTTTTTAGACACACCAGTTCACACAAATATCTTACGAAATTAATCTATTGCTCGAGACGAGGCACATTACTGGTGATGAGGCACTTGCTCAAACTGAGGCCGCCTCGGAATGAGCACCAGTATTTGAATTTAGTTACTGTTATTGTACTTAAAAAAACAAAATACATGTTAAAAACAATAAAATGCCTAATGGCTTTTACTCCTACAGCGTGGTCAGGTGTACTTAGCTAAAGCTGCAAAACCTACCTTTTAATACAGCTAATGAGAAGTATGGAGATCCTACTATGATACCCAGCACTAGGTTATATAGGAAC
This sequence comes from Subacronicta megacephala, assembly GCA_958496365.1. Classification (NCBI taxonomy): domain Eukaryota; kingdom Metazoa; phylum Arthropoda; class Insecta; order Lepidoptera; family Noctuidae; genus Subacronicta; species Subacronicta megacephala. The sequence goes on along the minus strand of OY292531.1, from coordinate 1,821,166 downwards.
TAGTTATACAGTTTATAATTTCATATCTAAAAAAGAAATATACAATTCACAAACATGATAAGCGCAAGACTTGAAAGTTGTTGTTCAGAATCGACTGCTGAATCGATTATAGCAGTTTTTAACAATAATTATGATACCTGAAATTATGGCCCCTTTATCCAGCAGTTGATCAAATGATGATTGTTGTTGTGCGTCTGCGCATGGCAAATTTATTGCTTTTGAGTAAAGCCTTTGAAATAGGGTTCAGTTTTACATAACTCGACCAATTGATGAATGAAGGGACCATCATTTAAAGTATTATAATTATTGTTAAAAACTATTGTAATCAACTAAGTAGTCGATTTTGAACAAACTATTTCTAGTCTTGCGCTTATAATATTACAAGTTGTTTATTTTGGCAAAGATTTCGAGACTAATGAGCAATAACAAAATATATTGAAAAATCTCTATATCCGACCACGCCAGCGTCGTATACAACATTAATTAATGTCTATATAGTCAGTCTAGACATTAGTGGTGCTAGCACAACATTTTGACGATAGCTAGCGCAACATTTTAAACCGTAAAAACACGTTCTATCACGTTTATGCATTAAAAATGACAAAAATGTTGTATTTGTGTTGCATCTTTTTTAAATGTAACGTCAAATTTTTTTATGCTAATCCGGCTGAACAAAGACAAAATATTCTCAATTCAACAAATAATTTTAGTACTAAGCAAGACACGTTCTAAGTACTTAAGTGACATTTTACAATGAATACTAGTCTATTCATGAAAGCTGAAACAAATCTACCTATACGACCTGCTTTGTTGTAAAACTTAGAAATTAAAAAAGATCTTTTTAGGATCTTTTTTAATTAGGAGACTAGTGTGAAGAGTAATAAAACCTTTCTTAAAATAATCATGTTAAATATTACTTCCAAGGCAATTTAATTATATTAATAAACAGCGATAAAATTCATTAAAAAAAATGTTTCATTCTTATATTTTAAATTCATATGTGTATGTGTCAAAAATTTTAAAACAATGAAGATACTTTGATGAATTGTAAAACCGACCCCAAATAAATTGGGATAAGGCAGGAGGATAGTGATGATGAAGTTCGTTAAACAAATAATATAATCTCTACAGATAAACGCAATCTCACAAGAAATAATTGTTATAATCCATATAATGAGCTTTAAGTTATATTTTTATTTGTGCTACTTAAATCAGACCCATACAGTTGGTCCTAGTAAGTACAATAATTTCAAAATAAAACTTTAAAATACACATTACAAAATCTCGACATCATCAAGAACTATGTACTTTCAAAACAAATTGATATGGGTACAAAAATACCATTAAAATTATTGATTGCATAAAATGTTACAGTAAAAACACGATATACATGCGCACATACGTAACATCACGCCATTTTTCTAGGATACATGCAGTAACAACAAAGTCTATCCTTACTTCAACAATCATACTTTTTTAAGAGGATTAAAATATGAACACATTTACAGGGAAGATCAAATCATATTGTTTTACTAAAAACTCGTGTACTATCAGCCCCAACAGGGCCAAACATGTCTGCAAGCTACAAACGGACACGGAATTCCCACCGGCTTACAGAAGAAGTAGGAGGCCAAAAGCGTGACTAAAAATATGCCTTTGACTTGACAAGACAAGATGACAAGAGCCAGACACTACTGTAACAAAAACTAAGATATTCTCCATATTACAAAAAACTGAACGCATTTGATCATGTGAGAAAAGTGGCTACTCTCCGAATAAATAGAACATTGCAACATTGGAAAAATTTAAGGTTATTTATTGAAAGAAATTCGGCCTAAGAAAAACCTAGATTTTAAAATAGTCCCGTATCTATTTGAAAAGTATACATTTAAAAAAATTAAGCTCCACGTTAAATTGGGGCTTATTATCTTCTGTTATTATAGTTCAGAGCCACACGTTAAAAGTTATATTATTCTTAACTTTTGTGTGGCTTTGAACTAAAATAACAGACTTTATAACTTCAATAAAATGTCATCCAAACCTTTCGTTACGAAAGTTGACATAAAAATCTAAAAAATCGTAGGTGTCTTAACAACATTCATAGAATAAAATATATATTTAAACAACTTGTAGCGAAAGGTTTTTACAATTTAAATATTATGATGAGATGTTAACAGCCAAACTTCTCACTTATAACAACTTAGATATTATTATCTATATTTTGCCACGAAAAAAATAAAGGTTATTATATATTTAACACGCACAATAATTCAACTCTTTAATCACCCATTATCATTTTGAAGGGTACAGACGGTCTAGCTATACCTTCCAGTTTAAGCTGATCTCGCAATGTATAGGCTTTTCATACAATAAGAGGCCAGTTTAAACTGGATGTGTACAGCTCGATACATAGCCATGCGAACAGGTTGACATACTATTAAAAAATCAGGAAGCATAAGTCAGTAAAGTTATAACCATTAAAACCTCTCGACGATTAAAAAAGTATAAAGGAAATACTTAAAAAAAAAGCGACGCTTGCCAGTGAAAAAAAGCAGTCGCCTTGCGATAACAATATGAAATTCGTCTTGAAATAATAAATAGCTGCAAAATCATCATCGCAGAGATAAAAGCCTTGCGGATATATATTTCATCCTATATAATCACATAAATATATTGAGACTGATATTAAACAACAAATAGATTAGAAAATTGTTAGTTCTTTTACGATTATTGCCATTAATTAGGCATAGTTGCATCAATTAACTAAGCCAAGGCTTTAATTATTTATTGAGAAAATTGTGAAGTTTATCAGTTGAAACCTGTGAAAATTCGAAACTCTGGAGACTGGAAATTATGCCACCAATTAAGCATTTGTACCTAAATATACAACGGCCACTGTCCGTAATTATGTATACACCAAAATCGCAAATGGCTATAGGTAAAAAAAAAAAAATATTATTTGCTGCAACTATGCCCAGGCAATTATTTCGTTGCTTATTCCTAATTACTATGATATTGGTGTTACGTGATATTACAATAAAATGTGTTTATTTGTATACTGAAGAAATATCTTTAGTATTCAATTTGCTGAAAGTTAAAGGCTAAAGCGTCAGACTTGAATTTCGCGCCCAAGTCTGACGGTTTAACCTTAAGTGAAATGCACTGCATAAACGCGGGAGGTCATAAATTTATTTATTCATTTATTATGCGTGGTATCATGGTGTGTCTGTGTGTAGTCAAGGGTCGGTGGCGTGTTTCTGTATGGCGCGCGGGTGGTGGTTGTGTGGGTGTGGGGGATGGGGGTGGGGGTGCTGGTGGGGGTGTGTGTGGGGGTGGGGGTGGTGGTGGGGGCGGCGGCGCTGGGCGGCGGCCAGCAGCGCGCGCGCCGCCCCGCCGCACAGCTCGGCGCCGTCCCGCGCCGCGCACGCTCGTGCGCCTCCACACA